>CM061065.1:132355747-133555747 GCA_030762895.1 Sophora flavescens
GATAGGGAGCACACACTAGGGATAGTATCTCTTTCAAACAAATTGCATGAATGTCCAGGTGAGGTTTTGAGCCTCCAACATGTTTTAAAATGTGTGAAAATCACTTTCAAGTTGCACTTCCCTGGATTTGATTGAATCTCTTTTTGGTTTGCATGATTATATGTGAGTAGCAAATGATTTAGGCAGTTTCTTTGTAAATAGTTACTTGGCCTGAATAAACTAATTCCTATTGCATGTTCCCTAGTTAGCCCTTTTGAGCCTATTAGCCTATTAGTTCTTGATAACCTAATGTTATAAGCCCAAAAATCTGGAAAACCATGTTAACCCGATCTTAGGATTAGGAGAGCATGTAATCTTAGAATGGGTGCAAGAACTAAAGTTTGGGGTGGCTGCAAGGTGTAATATGTTTTTGGGTTTGAAAAAAAAAAAAAAGAGAGAAAAAAAGTTGGAGCCAAGGGCTTTTGAAAAAAAAAAAAAGTGCACAAATGTAGAAAAAAAAAAGAAGAAAAAAAATAAAAAGGCAAAAATGCCAAAAATAAATAAAGAGAGCTGTAGCCACCCAGAAGTGTAAAGAAAAAAATAAAGAAAGGAGCTTGAGTGAACTTCTATGTGTAAATATAGTTCATGCTCTCTTAGTTCCTAGGGTCTTCAGCTTAGTTCCCTTTGTATATCCTACCCTTAGCCAGGCCCCATTACAACCCAATAAAGACCTTCTGATGTTGCTTGCTTGTTTTCTGTGGGAGCCATTTTGAGATGAAAAGCAAATTTTTGGGAAGTGTACTTGAGAAGTGAAACTGAGTGCAAATGGTTAGCCTGACATAAACTGAGTGAACAAATAATGCCCTTGTGAGGAAGGCAGTTGTTTGGATTTGGTGATCTCCCTCTTGTGTGTGACTTAGATCCCCTGCTTAGATTTCTGATTGTTTTCATGATGAAACTCTCAATTGTTTGGAATAAATGAATGTGGGGATTGCTCTGTTTGAAAAGGGGGAAACAATGAAGAAAAACTGTTTTTGATGTATTGCTTGAATGTGTGCAATGTTGATTGAATCTTTTGAGCTTGCCAGGTCTTGAGTCTTTTTAATTTTTGAGTCTTAGTTTGCTTGGGGACAAGCAAAGTTTAAGTTTGGGGTATTTTGATCAGCCTCTGGCTCATCTAGTTTTATAGCTAGTATGACCAGGGTTTTGTGCAAATTATATCGTATTTTCACCCAAATTATATTAGATTGTCCTCAAGCAAGGTTTTGAGTCTCTAAAGTAGTTTTAAGTTAATTTAGCTAGTTTTAACTCAAAATAATACACTTATGCTTATTTCCTTGTTTTCAGGTTAAGTAGAAGTTGAGAAAATAAAGAACAGGGGATTCGCCCCGAAGGATTCGCTGCCACGCGACCCCGAAGCCTGACTGTTCCAAGAAATTGCTAAGTCTCTGGGTCGCCTCGCGAAGAAGGTCTCGCCCCGCGAGTCTTCCAAACCTGAAAAAGTCAGAGACGATCACGGCTAGCCCGTGTTGAAGGTCATGGCCGTGGCAGTTTTGAAGCTGAAGAGTCTCGCCTCGCGATCATCCCTTCGCCTCGCGAATCTGAAAGTCAGAGAGCATCACGGTTAGGCCCTGATGGCCATCACGGGCGTAAGGAGGAAACTCTTCATATCCTCGCCTCGCGAGAGTCACTTCGCCTCGCGAGAATGCCAAGGGTTGCTGACTGTTCATGAAATTCGCCTCGCGAATGTTTGCTCGCCTCGCGAGCCCTCTGAATTCTGAATTTGTATAAAAGGCTGTTCTGAATATTTTGTAGAGACTTTTGCTTCTCCAACTTTCGAATATACATTTTCTCTGTGATTTCGTTGTTGCCATGGAGCACTAAGTCCTAGGATTAGTCTACTGTTTGAGGATCCTATATACTTGAGGTTATGTAAATCCCTATTTTAATTGCTTTTCCCTTTTCAATATCATATTGCATATTTCTGTTTGTTATTTCAGGAGTGTGTAATATTGTATTGATTTGTTTCGTGATGTAAATTTCCTATACATAATCGCGTTTGTTAATTCGCGTGTGTTCATTCATGATCGTTTGATCATGAGCGCTTAATCCCGTTTGTTATTTCGGGAATAGGAATTTGCATCCATAGTAGCAATTACGTTGTTAGTTGTTACTGTAACTGAAAGGGGATTAGAATCTGCTTAGGGCTTGGGTTTACATTAACCAAGGATAGTAAGGAATTCTTGACAGTAGATTAATCGTTGTTTGATAATTGACAATCCCTTTTCAACTGCCTTAGTTTTGATTGCTCTGTTTTGTTTGTTTCTTAATTGCAATCCAATCCAAACCCCCCCCCCCCCCCCAAAACTAAATTTTTTGTGAAAGATAATATTCTCAGAGTCCTTAGAGACGACATTCGAGTTGTCGCACTATACTACACTTTTAAACCCGCTCGTCCTTTTTGGCGCGTGCGCGACAGCGCGACCATGCAGCCTGTGTCCCGACCACATGAGGCTAGGTAAGGGGTGCAACTCCATCACCCTGAAGTGTCCCGTCCACAGAGGTGCTGGTAGGGTGGTCTCGATCTGAAGGCTGTGGGTCGGCCGGCGAAGGGACTCTCGCAGCACGACCTCAACGACGACCTCCACGATGACCCCTACCTCTAGAGGAATCTGCCATCTGTGAAAAAAATGAAAAGATGATTACACAACAGTGTAAATAATACAAAAATAAATTACCTAATAAGTAGAATGACATTCACACAATGAATTATGACATAAATAAATTACCTAAATAGAATCTCCGTCACTAAATTCACCCTCACTCTCATCAGTATCACTTGATCGGAATGTACCTTCGCTAGATGCGTCCAACTCGGATTGATCCATTAACTCTCTTTCAACTTCTTCCCCATTTCTGGAAATGTCCGCCAGAGAATTAACAATAATGTCCGGCGTAATTTGCAACGGTACGTGGTTGTCTTATACCGATCCGCACCACAAAATTGACAACATGTTATGCTTTCCGCTGAATCATCCTTATAGTACAACATACATCCATTCGGGCAACAATCAATTTTCAAACACCCCAGACCCAAATTTTCCACGGACTTCTTAGCATGATAAAAACTTGTAGGCATCAGATTGTCTTCTGGCAACGCCTTGGACACTGACCTGGTGAGGCGATTAAAACAGCCTTCTTGCATATTGTAGTTAGATTTGATACTCAACCATTCCATGCACATCGACAACTCTGTGTACTCCCGACATCCTTCCCACAATGGAGATCGTGCAGCACTCAGCATATCATAGAATCTTTGAGCTTCGGGATTCGGATTCTCCTCTATGTATTGGGAACCCATTCCACCATCTTCTCCCCCCATCTTCTTCTAGTACAACACCAACCGATGGTCCAAAGATGATCCATTATCATCTGCTCGTATGGATTCAATTCTTCCCTCCCGTCACCACTTCCATAGTACGAACCTTCAGCCACAATCGGGTTTAAGTCAGGCAACGTCTCACCATGGTTACTCCACCAATAGTAATCAGGCATGAAGCCCTTCTCATAAAGATCGGCTACAACTCCATCCACGCTTTTGAAAGATTGACACTTGCATCTTTTGCAAGGACACCTCAATTGATCACCGCCCAGTCGTATAAATCTCTCCTGGCTAACAACAAACTCTGTAAACTCACCCACTCCAACTCTATACTCTTCCTTAAGACATTTATTCCGATCCAACCTACGATCCATCCATTTCCGATTCTCCGGAATATCCATTGCTGGCAATTAAATAGCCTGACCAATCCTATAATAACACTTATATATTACGGTGCATAAAAATAACTCCATCAATCTCGTTCTTATGACAAGGTATGAACCTATCCCATTCTAGAAGAAACCTTTGCCACACTCGGCTACTAATAGTTATTCCCATATTCAAATACCTTATACCGACAAAATTTCAGCATTTCCCATTGGTCTCCAAGTTACACGACTCGAGCACGGTCAGAATCACCGCGATCAAGTATGCACCAGGAGAACAAAAGGAAATGCACCAGACCGAGATTTCAACAAGTATATAAGGCATTTGAACATTGAAATGACTATTGTACGAGTGTGAAAAAGGTTTTTTCCCAAACTGTCCCACTTGGACAATTCAAGATTCAATATAATGAGCATGCATACCTTGATAAGTTACGCATGCTCATTAATATTGAATCTCAAATAGGAAACTAAGGCTTTCATAAATTAATTATTAACTCTAACAGAAAATAAAACCATTAACCTATAAATATTGCAACATTGTTGAGCTTATATAAATTGCAGCGTAAATCAATACAAACTTAGATTAAATATTGTAGCAAACATCCTATTGAGCTCCGCTCTCCACTAACAAGTAGCAGTTAATTGTCAAACACATGCATAATTTCTAAATTATCAGCACACAACCAGCATCCCGCCTTTCACTACTAGAAAAATGGATTTTTCGGACGGAATTTTCGGACGGAAATGGTTCCGTCCGAAATTTCCCGAAAATTTCGGACGGATTTCGTTAATTCTTATATTTTCCATGATCCGTCCGGAATCCGTCCGAAATCCGTCCGAAATTTCGGACGGATTTCGGACGGATTCGTTAATTCTTATATTATTCTTGATCCGTCCCAAATCCGTCCGAAATTTCGGACGGATTGTAATATTTTCCTTGATCCGTCCGAAATCCGTCCGAAATTTTCGGACGGATTTCGGACGGATGTCGTTAATTCATATATTTTCCTTGATCCGTCCGAAATCCATCCGAAAATTTCGGATGGATTTCGGACGGATTCCGTTAATTCATATATTTTCCATTATCCGTCCGAAATCCGTCCGAAATTTTCGGACGGATTTCGGACGGATTGTGTTATTTTTTATATTTCCCTTGATCCGTCTGAAATCCGTCCGAAACTTTCGGACGGATTTCGTTAATTCATATATTTTCCATTATCCGTCCGAAATCCGTCCGAAATTTTCGGAAGGATTTCGGACGGATTGTGTTATTTTTTATATTTTCCTTGATCCGTCCGAAATCCGTCCAAATTTTCGGACGGTTTCGACGGATTTCATTAATTCTTATATTTTCCTTGATCCGTCCGAAATCCGTCCGAAAATTTCGGACGGATTTCGGACGGATTGTGTTATTTTGTATATTTTCCTTGATCCGTCCGAAATTTTCGGACGGATTTCGTTAATACATATATTTTCCTTGATCCGTCCGAAATCCGTCCGAAATTTTCGGACGGATTTCGGACGGATTCCGTTAATTCATATATTTTCCATTCGGACGGATTGTGTTATTTTTATATTTCCCTTGATCCGTCCAAAATCCGTCCGAAATTTTCGGACGGATTTCGGACGGATTTCGTTAATTCTTATATTTTCCTTGATCCGTCTGAAATCCGTCCGAAAATTTCGGACGGATTTCGGACGGATTGTGTTATTTTGTATATTTCCTTGATTTATCTTATATTATCCTTGAAAAAATATTAAATAATTTATCTTATAAATATGATTAAAATATTTGATCTTAATAAATTTAAAAGTAAACAAGACTTATGAAGTGAATTAAATAAGATTTATATTTCTTACAAGATTTATGAAGTAAAGTAAACAAGAAGTACAATTGTTTGATCCTAATTATAAATGTTAAATCATTATAAATGTTTGATTATTATCCTAAATATATTAAAAGTCACTCATAACATGATTTATAATTGGTTAACAATGTAAAAGTTTTTACACTAACATTACATTTACATACCAATTAAACTCTCTAATATAAGGACTAGATGATAACTTATAAAAATATAAAGACTAATAATTACTTTTATAATATAAATATCAAATTATTTTCATTGAACTAAATAATTTCGGTTCGGTTTGGATTGGATCAGTTTTACATATAGGATCCGAAATCCGATCCAATCCAATGAAAATTTTCGGTTTTTTTTCGATTTGTGGTTATTTCGGTTTTCGGTTATTTCGGTTGTCGGTTTTTCGGTTCGGTTAGTGCGGTTGGCATTGGATTGGATCGGTTGATGAACACCCCTACTGGGCCAATTTGTACTTCTTTGATCCTAATGGAGCCCAAATGGACTGGTTTGATCCTAATAGAGCCCAAATTGACTTGTGATGACCTAATTGGGCCAATTGCCCCGATCGGCCCAATTGAACTTCTTTGGTGCTAATGAAGCCTAAATGAACTTGTTTGATCCTAATAGAGCCCAAATCGACTTTTTAGGTCATATACGACCTAACTGGGCCAATTTGTACTTCTTTGACCCTAATGGAGCCCTAATGGACTGGTTTGATCCTAATAGAGCCCAATTTGACTTGTTAGGACCTAATTGGGCCAATTGCCCCGATCGGCCCAATTGAACTTCTATGGTCCTAATGAAGCCTAAATGGACTTATTTGATCCTAATAGAGCCCAAATCGACTTTTTAGGTCATATACGAC
Organism: Sophora flavescens; assembly: GCA_030762895.1. Lineage (NCBI taxonomy): Eukaryota > Viridiplantae > Streptophyta > Magnoliopsida > Fabales > Fabaceae > Sophora > Sophora flavescens. The sequence goes on from CM061065.1 coordinate 132,362,228, forward strand.
CTAACTGGGCCAATTTGTACTTCTTTGACCCTAATGGAGCCCAAATGGACTGGTTTGATCCTAATAGAGCCCAATTTGACTTGTTAGGACCTAATTGGGCCAATTGCCCCGATCGGCCCAATTGAACTTCTATGGTCCTAATGAAGCCTAAATGGACTTGTTTGATCCTAATAGAGCCCAAATCGACTTTTTAGGTCATATACGACCTAATTGGGTCAATTTGTACTTCTTTGATCCTAATGGAGCCCAAATGGATTGGTTTGATCCTAATAGAGCCCAATTTGACTTTTTAGGTCAACTATTAATCTTTATGTTTATTTTGTTATGTGGTTTAGTTTGAGTAATTAAATTACTCTATTCAAATTATTTTATTGGGTGCATTAGCACTGACTTATTTCAAGAATGCACGCTTACTAGACAATAATTTGTTATTGTCACTATTATTACCATACAGAAAAATATTTTAAATAATATGATTAAGAGAAAAACATTTTCATATTTTCATCCTATTTAATTTTAGAGTTGAAAATAAACTGATTTGACATTAATCGGATATTAAATTTTGGACCGAGTATTTTCTTAGTTGATCAGTTCAACTATTAATCTTTACTCTAATTTGAATTTTGAAATCATATGTAACAGCCTAGTTTTTACACCTAGGATTAATTATTTTTATTTGGATGTTTATGTTTATTATGTTATGTGGTTTAGTTTGAGTAATTAAATTACTCTCTTCAAATTATTTTATTAGGTGCGTTAGCACGGACTTATTTCAGTAAATGCATGTTTACTAGACAATAATAACGTTATTGTCACTATTATATCAGTACAGAAAAATATTTTAAATAATATGATTAAGAGAAAAACATTTTCATATTCCTATTCTATTTAATTTTAGAGTTGAAAATAAACTGGTTTGATATCAATCGGAGATTAAATTTTGGATCGAGTATTTTCTTAGTTGATCGGTTCAACTATTAATCTTTACTCTAATTTGAATTTCAAAATCATATCTTTATCAATCTTTATTTTTAGATTCCAAAAATAAAAACATGTTTACTTTAGGCTTAATATTTTATCACTTATTTTGTACCTATTACTAATTAATTAACTTAAAACCCAACTTTCTCACTTTTGCCGCTCTCTCTCGACGCCTCTCCCTCACTTTTTCTTTTCTTCTCTGATTTTTCTTTTTCTGTTTGCTTCTTTCATTCTTTTTCTGATTTTCTTTTTCTTTCTTTTTCTTCTTTTTTCTTTTCTCGTTCTTTCTTTATATGTTTGTGATTTCTGGCTTTCTCCCTCAACTTCATCTTCCTTCTCCTCTCCACAACCAGACGCGCACCCTTGGACAGCCGTTGCCACCGCTCGGTGCAAGAAGAGGAGACGGTCGCGTCCGTTGCCACCGCCGTGTCCTGCGTCGAACCGCCGTCGCCTCGCCATGGTAAGCGCCGTTCATGGTGGTTTCACCACCCTAGAGTGTTAGATCTTCATTTCTCCTTCTCCTCTGATTTCTTTCATCTCTTTTTACCATGGTTGATGTAGAACCACCTCGAACCGCCACTGCCACCTCGCCGGAATCGCGTCCGCCGCCGCGAGGAGCACCACAGCACCACCTTCAAGTTGTCTTCAAGCTTGGGTGAGTCAAAACCCTCTCATCTCTTCTAGATTCAAAACCCCCAAATTGATTTTGAAACCCTAACCCTCTGATTTCAGATTTTAATCTTAAGATTAAAGCTTGTTTTATGAAATTAGGACTGTGAATTTGTGTTTCCCTAAACCAATTTCATTATTCTTTAATTAAAATGAGTTTTCCCTACATTGTAATAAGGAGCCCTAAACCCCCAATTTAATTTTATTTGAATTTGGGTATGTTTTTGTGAAATTAATTATGATTTAGTGTTTAGATAAAGTTAGAATGTGTGTTTGATCATGTGTAGTTAATTTCTTGATTTCTAGTTGTTGCGTGTTGTTGGATTTACTCTCTGAGACGTTGGGACACGGCTATGCTTGCTTGATGGAGTAGATATGATCCATTAATATGTTCCTTACAAATTATGATAATTGCAAGTTTTATGATCCATTCTGTTATGGTTTTTATGTTCCTATTTCTTTTTATGTAATATGCACTATTTTTAATTGAATGATAAGTTTGCCATGGTTTATTACTCTATTCCTCTCTCTGACATCTCATTACTTTATTTTTGTAGGCGTATACATCTGGATGACTTGATGCGTTTTATGCAAGAAGATGAAGCTTTAAAAGCCTTAAATCTCTTTGATGGAGATTCTGATAGTGGGGAAATTAGCAAAGCAGCCTTGAAGAACTGGGTGGTAAGAATTAACTAACATTTGATGCCGACTTTGGAGAACTGGGTGGATATATTTAGTGAGGTGTCTCGAACAATTTAGTTAATTAATTACACATGTTCTTTTTAGTTAATTGTCAATATGATTCAAGGTGCATTCTATGGAGCACTATCCTATATTTTTATACCACTCTCATTCTCAGTTTTCAGTTGATAACTTGATATTAGTGCACTAATAAGATTGACTGCATAATTTCCAGTTCATTGAATGATCCAAGACTATATCTCCATTTTTTTGCAGTCATATGGGGAAAAATAAGCTCTCCTGGTCAAATACCAACAGAAACTTTTCAACTCCAAAGATGATTCTAGAACACGTGTAAGCTTCATTAATACAGTCAAAAGACTTTATCTAATAAGTTTACTCTTAAAATGACTCAATCCTCCTTAATGTTCTTTCTCGCCAGGCTTTTTGATGATAATCAACTAGAGGGTAGTATTCCACGCACCCTCGCTCTTGTGACCACACCGGAGGTGGTGTAAGTATCTTGTCACCTGTGTCAAGTGACTCGTTATGTTGTCTCCGAGTTTCTTTGGACTTTCTCTCGTATTGAATATTTTCTCGTTGACCACAGCGCTTTGATAGGAATAGGTTAACAGGAGGAGTGCCTTCAAACTTCAACAATCTTGGAAAACTTAGTGCGCTATAAGAAAACTAAAGAAACATGCCTATTAAGCTTCATATTTGTTTATCTCGTAAAAATTGGATGTGTTTTCCGAACAATCAATTCTCACTGAGGGGAAGGCATTGACTATATTTTTGCAGGTACTTATCTCACAACCAGTTCAATACCTCTCTGCCTGATCTTACTGGAATGAATAGTCTCACATATGTTTAAGTGATAAAAAAGTGATACTATTATTGTATAATGCATAATACAATTATTTTAAATTGTATATTTTATTGTAAATTATTTACGGGGATATGAACAACAATAGTTTCACTTCTTCCGATTTTATTCCTTCATGGATTACAAATTTGAAAGACCCGACAACAAAGTGTATGTTGTTCCTTCATCCTCACACTACCTTTCTCTAATTCTCTCTTTCATTCTTTCTGCCATATATAAACATGTGTGTTTGATATTTCAAAAATAAGAGGTTTTCATTCTTTACGTGTTAGATTACTGGTCTATATTGTGAAAAAAAAAATTGGAATGTCCATTTAAAGTTTCACCATTTACCCTATTATGTTGTTGTATAAATAATTTTATCCTGTTAAGCTAAGAGTGAATTGTCTTTAGATGCTTTAGTTCATTTTGGAAGCTTAAATAAAATTCACTATACAGGTATTCTGAGAATTTCATCCTCCTTTTGTGGAACTAGTTTTTGCTGATGAATTAGATTATAAGAATGTAAATTTTATAAATATCTCATTGGGAGATGCTGGGTGTACTTTATGTTATTGGGGGACATGATTTAGTTTTAGTTGCTTGCCTTGTATGAGTTGCAATATGTAGTGTACATTCAAGGCCATGTTTTTACTCACGATATGTTTTGTACTATTTGAAGATTCATTATCATTGGATAATGTTTGTTATATTCAGTGCAACTTACCTGTTTCAACCTTTTCTCTCTTATTCACCGAATCTTCTGTTCTTTAATCTTTATCAAATTTAAAGATTCCAATATTGATTGTTTGTGCGTCGTTTGTTTTGTGTGTGTAGTGGAAATAATGTTGGTTCTTTTGGCTATCCTAATACTCTTGTGCATTGCAGATTTTTTGTTTAGCCTCAACATTTGACTATCCTTTGAACTAAAGTGTAGTGTATGCTTAGGCCTAGGAATTATGAACGGACATGAGTTAGATAAAGATTCAAACAATTTGAGGGTTTGCTAGCAATAAAGATCCAAACAATTTGAGGGTTTGCTGGAAAAATCTCTTGATAATTTTTATTATTTGTACTTTCTGCTAGTCGCATCAATTTAAATGCCAATAATTAATAAATAGCCTTCTAATTATGCTTTTTGGTCATTAACAATGCTTGTGCAGATAAAATATGTCCTAAGCATTTAGCATTTTTTAATTGATAAACAATTAGATTGCACTTTCCAACTATTGGAAGTACCATCGATCTTACTGATCCAGTAGCATGTATATTTGCTCGGACGGCTATACTAAACAAGATAGATCACATGGGCTTCTTTCTCGGCTCGATTCTTTTGGGGTTCTGGAGTACAGTTGAACACATGTGTGCACTTATTTCTGTTTGTTAATTAATTGACTTGCTTGGTTGATGGAAATGTTCATTCTTTTACTGAATTGTTGGATATAAATCTTTCAGGTGTATCGTGGGGGCATCTCCATTGATGCAGGTCATTCTACATCTAAAGGAAAAATGTCGGCAAAATTTGGAGAGGCTGGATTCTCAGATTCCTCAACTTTTTGGTTCATTACATGACTTTCACAGTTCACAGTGGTTTGATCTTCTGATAGTTTTTAAGTCATGACTTTTGGATTGCATGCAGCAATTGGTATTTGATTTTTAGAAGTTGTATAGGACCAAGACTGTATTTTGTAACAATAGTCAAATTCATGATTTTGTGATTGAATGTGAAACTGCAAATGTTAGTGATCGGTGCCATATAATTCGCATAGATAGTGAAACTGTAATGTAAGTGAAGTGATCTGTCACGACCGTGATGGGCATCACGGCCTGGCCATGACAGCTTCTGTCTTGAATGTTGCTTCACTAAATGGTCTGTCACGGCCGTGATGGGTATCACGGCCTGGCCGTGACAGATTCTGCCTAGAAGGGGTCTGGCTCAGTTGACATGTCACGGCCGTGATGGGCATCACGGCCTGGCCGTGATGGGCATCACGGCCTGGCCGTGACAGATTCTGACTTTTCATTCTTCCGTGGGAAATCCGTCCCAAATTCGTCCGAAAACAACAATAAATCCGTCCGAAATCCGTCCGAAAAATAACCAACAAAATCATAGCATCCGTCCGAAAATAAAAAAATTCCGTCCGAAATCCGTCCGAAAAATAACCAACAAAATCACAGCATCCGTCCGAAAATAAAAAAATTCCGTCCGAAATCCGTCCGAAAAATAACCAACAAAATCACAGCATCCGTCCGAAATCCGTCCGAAAATAAAAAAATTCCGTCCGAAATTCCGTCCAAAAAATAACCAACAAAATCACAGAATCCGTCCGAAATCCGTCCGAAAACAAAAATAAATCCGTCCGAAAAATAACCACAGTCCGGATTTCCACGTTGTCCGAAATCCGTCCGAAATCCGTCCGTAAATATTTTCGGACGGAATTTGGGACGGATTTTCTAATTTCCCACGGGGCTTTTTCGGACGGATGCCATTCTGTCCGAAATCCGTCCGAAATGAATTATCCGTCCGAATTCCGTCCGAATTCCGTCCGAAATCCGTCCGAAAATCCGTCCGAAAAAGATGGATTTCTAGTAGTGTTTCGGACAGGATCACATCCTATTGAGCTCCGCTCTCCACTAACAAACAACACATATTGACAAACACATGCATAAACATTAAATTATCAGCATACAATCAGACAAGATCACATCCTATTGAGCTCCGCTCTCCACTAACAAACAACACATATTGACAAACACATGCATAAACATTAAATTATCAGCATACAAGCAGACAAGATCACATCCTATTGAGCTCAGCTCTCCACTACCAAACAAGATGATAATTCACATAATACATTACACTGAGTGTTCAGAGAACTGACCTGAGAGAGAAAACACAACCGAGCAAGGATAAGGGGAGGAGCCGGAGCCAACAGAGAGTAGAAGAATATGACAACAAGGACCTATCGTGCATAAATGAAATTATTCATTTCAAATCAAATTACTATTCTATATATACAGAATCCAGTACAACTATTTATAAGACTAGAAACACATAAATTAATATAAAATAGAATCAACAATATACGGTTACAAATTTATAACAACTTGCAAAGGTGAAACAACATACATTATTAAAATAAATAAAAATAAATAAATTTATATCTAATCAAATATAAATTACCTAAGCGACAAAATCTACCAAGATGAATTTTTTCATCTACTATGTTAAATTGTTATACCTAAATAATTTATCTCATGAATATCTAGTGGTAAAGCATGTGCTCACGAAAAAATAATCAATGAAGCATAAAAAATAATAAGAAAACGTATGATTATATTTCCCTGAATCAATAGTAAATTATCAAACATCATAGGGCATATCAATTATTCTCCAACGTTAAAATCATTCAAATTAATATAGTGGCTGCAGAATGATGTAGTAGATCCTACACTGGATAATTGCAATTTAACTTCTAATCTGAAAAGAAGATTCCTATTTTCTTTCCCATGTGAAAATTTCAACACTAAAAGTTAGGAACTGCAATCCGAATATACCATTTAGTGTAGGCCATTTAGTGTACCATACTTTAAGACAATGAATGAAAGATTGATCTACTTTTCACATTGGCTTTTATGCAAGATATAGTTTGGAATCAATGTAATTTGGATCTTGTATTTTGGGGTTATTATGATACTTTTAATAAATTGGTTTGTTTAAGGTTTTTAGTCATTTAGGATTTCTTGGTTATCAAGTTGGTTTTGCCTATTTAAGGATTGATAAGTACTTAGAGAAAAAGAGATGATTTATGAATTGAATTTGATCCTGAGGTTGTATTTCTCCCTTCTCAGTCCTCATTGGTACTACTTCCTATTGTTTTTATATACATCTCTGCCTCTCAGACCCCCTCTTCCTTAAATACTTCTTTCCTTCCATTTTCCCCTCATATGTTCCACATCTCTACTAAACAAAAATAACTAAATTCGAAATGGCCTATAATCCAAATTACCTAGACTATTTTACAGTTAAGCAGCTAGCAAGAATATGGAAAGCAATTTACCAGACTGCAAACATTATTTACCAAAAACCATCACCCTACAATGCCATTCACATAACAGCTACATGACATGCCAACAAGTTTGAAAAGAACAAGTCAGGTGGGACATAATAGTGAGAAGAAACAACAACTGAAACAAGACATAACTAACAGAAATGGTAGAGATAGAGAAAAAGAAAATGCAGGCATTGGTCTATAAATGGTAGTGAGACAGAGAGAGATGCAAGAGAAACAAAGACAGAGAGAGAGATGGAGTAGAGGAGAGCTTACCTCAGCATAGGGGATGATGGTGGTGACAGGAGGTGTCTTGTGGTGGCCGGAGCGCGCGGCTAGGAAGAGAGAAACAGTGAGACAGAGAGAGATATATGCGAGAGAAACAGAGACAGAGAGATGGAGTAGAGGAGAGCTTACCTGAGCAGAGGGGAGATGACGGTGGTGACCGGAGGTGTCTTGGGGTGTTGAGGTGGCAGGAGCGCGCGCCGTAGAAGAGAGAAACAGTGGGTGGGAGAGAGAAATGCGACAGAAAAAATGAGGAAGAAGGAGGTTCTGTCGAATTTAGGGATTTCAGTTTTAGCGACCGAATTAATTCGGCCGTTAATTCGGTCGCTAATATGGTTAGTTTTAATTTGAATTTGTAATTTTAGTGACCGATTTAAATTTCGGTCGCTAACACGAGCAATTTTATTTTTTTAACGTGTCTTTTAGCGACCGAATTAATATAGATCGCAAATATAAATAAAGTTTAAGTGTGAATTCATAAATTTAGAGACGGATTTCTAAATCGGTCGCTAATATAAACACAGTTTGACCATTGCATTTAATTCGGTCGCCATTTCGGTCGCTAACAATTCATAAATTTCTGACTTTTACTTTCCTTTGTTTAGCGACCGAAGTAGCGACCGATATCTCTGCTACGCTCTATTTCGGTCGCTATTTCGGTCGCAGAATCAACTCTAACCAGTGTTTCTTGTAGATCCTACAATCGGTCGCTATTTCGGTCGCAAAAAGGAACCTAAAAATTCGGTCACTATTTTCGGTCGCTAAATGACCTTTTTTTGTAGTGATTCCTCTAACTTCGCGTCGTTTTCATTTCTTTCTCACACCTAGGTTTTTCTCATTTCTCTCCACTGTCGTTCTCACTTCATAAACACCGTTTTGATTTCCTTTGCGACATGATGATAAATCTTGTGTCTTAAAAATAAAGATTAAAAAAAGTATTATCTTTTGTATATACGAACATTGTAAAAGTTTAATTCAATTAAATTTACTTAATTTTGAATGAAATAGCTTTTTCTTTTCTTTTTCTAAAACATGGACTTGCAAACTTATTTTGTTAAATTTAAACCCTTTTCAGCTTCCTCTTTCCATTACAAAAAACCAAAACAATCCTCCGTTTATTTGTTCAATGTGATGAACTATGGAAGCAGTAAAGTGTAGAGGGATTCATGGACATGTAAAATGCAAATTAATGTGGTATGGTTTGGGGACATAGCCACCTAGCCATTTGCAAATGGACCGCAAAGATAGTCAATCTCGAAATGCTTGTGTGTATTATTAAAATGGATAGCTTTTTTTTATTTTTTTTATGCATTTGAATAATTATATATTGTTGTTGTTTAGGATTCCGGAGCAGTTGGCAGGTATACAAGTGTCTTTGACTCCGTTGCATAGTACTAGTGCCTCTGCTTTGTTCACTTCTCTGCTGTCTTTGCACAATAACAACTGGGGTTGTCTCTCGGAAGGTACGCTTCTTACTTCATGCTTTCTCGATCTTTCTTTACATTATTGGTTGAATTATCTTGTACTGTAAGTTTATATGAACTACTACCTTTTATCTTTTCATTTCAGTTATAATCCCATACAATCTTGAGAATATCTGTTTTGGGGGAAAAAGGACCATAGACTTCATTTTTTGTTGTATATTTTTATCATTTGTGAATTTTATTTTTGCCTTAATATGGCTGTGATCGCTCTAATTGCTAAAGAATAGATTTTTAAGTCAATTATTGTCAGGTATAGTGTTATGTTCTTTCCCCAACTAGATCTTAGGCATCCATGCATATGTTAGTGTGGTAGTTACCAAAATGGAAAATGCAATAAACTAACACTGTATTTTCATGCTTTGATTTTAGACTCTACGTGCGCACAATCCTTGGATACAAAAGGTAAGAGCTTCTTGATTTCCATCGTTTTGGCTGAAAAGCTTTCATTTGAGTTTTAATGTATTTGCTTGAAAATTTATTTGATCCGAGAATATGCCAACAATAATTAGTAAAGCCTTAGTTTCCCGTTTGAGAAGCAATACTAATGAGCACACGTGTACGTGCTTAATGTACCGCTCATTGTGTTGGATCTTGAATTGTCCAAAGTTGGACAGTTTGGGAAAAAACTTTTTCTTCATTCAGTTAAAATAGTTATTCATTAATTCTAATGTTATATACTTGACGAAAGTTCGGATTGATACATTTCATTTCGTTCTCCGGGTGCATACTTTATCGTGGTGGATGTCATCATATTCAAGTCGTGTACGTCGGAGACCGAAGGGAAATGCTGCCAAAATTTCGTCTAGTATGAGCGTGAGAGTTAAGGACTAACTGTTAACCGAATGTTGAAAAAGTTTCTTCTCGAATGGGATAGGGCCATACCCTGTCATAAGAAGTGGTTGATGAATATGTTAGACTAAGTACGAAGTTATTGGTTTAGTCATGGATCGCGGTTGGATGAATACTAGACGGACAAGTGATGAGTATGAGAATGGAGTGGAAGATTTTCTACAGTTTTCAAAAACAAATGCTCCTGATAGTGGTAACGAAAGGTTTTATTGTCCTTGTGTTAACGGTTTGAATGAGAGACGACTAGAAGCTGAGGAGATACGTGATCGTCTTATTTGTGAGGGGATTTGCAAGAGTTATACAACATGGATATGTCATGGTGAATCGTTAGACAGGCCGAGGGTGTCAGATAGAGAGGAAGTTGATGACGTGGAAATGGACGATGGACTAGAGGACATGATCCGTGATGTTGGGTAAGAGTCTTTTCGGCGCGCAATACATGTGTATGATACTTTGTGCAGTGATGCGGAAAAGGCTTTGTATCTGGGGTGCACTAATTTCACACGGTTGTCACTGACGTTAAGATTGTTCAATGTGAAGGCGAGAAATGGGTGGAGCGATAAAAGATTTACCGAATTGCTTGAGTTGTTGAAAGACATGCTTCCAGAAGGCAACACATTGCCATCTCGAAATTATGAGGCGAAGAAGATATTGTGTCCGATGGGTATGGAGTATAAGAAAATACACGCTTGCCCCAATGGTTGCACATTGCCATCCTAGAAGCTTAGGAACGTTTCTTCAATTTTTCACTGGCCTTTCTCTCTTTCTTTTTTTTCCCCCCAATAATTGTAAATTTATTGATAAAAGTCCTGCTACAACAAGGACCCCAATCTAGGAGAATAACAAAACACCCCAAAAACTCAAAACATACATCAAAAGCAGTAACAAACAAACATAGGAAAACACCTTCAACAATGGCCTTACACCTTTTGTCTACTCCAGCAAGCACAACCTGCCAAGTCCTCCACCCAATTCATTTAAAGGCAGCAGTCATGTGTTTCTCCCTCAATCGTGTGCCCTCCTCAAATCCCTCAATCCCTGAATCGCTCATCAAGTTAGGTTTTTAGGCTGTGGGTTGTGGAGATTTGAAGCAATACGAACACTGGTGCATGAAGGAACGAGACAAGGGCGAACATTCTATGGTAGTTCATGGTGGAGGAGGTTAATACAGGGACAACAATGAATAATCCAAAAGAATTTAATCAAACAGTTCACTCATGGAGATTATTACAAAACAGCTTATATGGGATAATTTAAGCTTTTTCAAGATTTAATTTGATTTGCCAAACACAATGATTATTCGAGGAAAAAGCTTAATGATAAAGAAACAGCTGAAACAGGGGAAAAATCATCTTTTCTAAACATGCTCTTAGGCCCCGTTTGTGAGAGCTTAAATAAGCTCCTTATGACTTATCTGATGTCATAAGTTCTTATTCCACATGTTTGCCACAACTTATGAAAAGAACTTATGGCATTTCATAAGTTGCTTTTAACTTATTCTCATAAGTTAGGAAAACTAGCTTATGGAAATTGCAAAAGCTCTTATGCGGACCAGCGCCAAGCGCTACCTCTGCGGGAAGTGATTTTGGAGATTCGCCCCGCGAACATTGGCTCGCCTCGCGAGTGTGGAAACCAGAAGCCAGCGCCCAGCGTTGGTGATGTAGTGCCCAGTGCTGGTGAAAAAATTAAGCGTTTTTCATCTTTGTTTAAAAAAAAAACCAATAAATCAAATTATTTGGTTTTTTTGTTGAAGCAATCAAATTGTTTGTTAAAATTACATTTTTATTGTAATTTTATAAAAAAAATGTCCATAAGCACTTATATAGTAATATATCCAAACGCCTTAATTTTGTATAAGTGCTTTTGGAAATATGCATCCAAACGCACATGACTTATTGAATTCAAGCTCTTATGACATAAGCTCTTGTACAATAAGGCCTTATGCTATAAGTGCTTAGTTAAGTTATTTACCCAAACGCACCCTTGGTGGTGGGATTACCTTGATTGTTCTTGGAGGTCTTTTGCTTGATCCCGCCTGCTGCATTTTGCTTCCAATTTTATGAATTTCGTAGTTTATGAAAAGAAAGCGTGTGCGTGACCTGAGTGCAGCAGGAGGACGACCTTGTGTGGCGTGTAAAATTTGACTGATTGACATAATTATAAATAAAGAATATTGATATATTAAATAATAAATAATAAAATATCAAACCATTAAAAGCTAGCTCTTTATTTATTAACTCATATCAAACTATACTGATACAGTCAAATTATTATCAAAGACGTCATAGAAATATCCTAATTGAAATTAGAAAACAAATAAAGTGAAGGTGAACTTTCTTGTATAATATGCTTGAAGTTGATGTGACTAAACGATAACTACTATGACAGGTAAGATTTTGTTGTTTGCTTTTCTTTGCTTTTATAGATCTGAATTTTTTTGCTGGAAGCCTGGTTTAATTTGCTAAATCACATATCAGCTTACCCGTTGTCTTATGTCTTCTTATGTTTTGTGCACGTGTGTGCATTATCCTAATGTTATAGATATTATCGTTATTGGATAATCAGTGGCAGGAGCTTCAATATACCTATTTTGGTGTAACCAACAATTTTCGCTAGACCTTTGTGGCTTATTGGCAGCGTCTCTTACTTTTACGTTCAGTGCCTTGGTTCCATTCCCATCAGCGCATTTCGGTTATCATTTGTTGTAGGGTCTAGCAAATCCTCGTTTCTTGTTAAAAAAAAAAAATTCGCTAGAAACAATTACATATCAATTTGATTTAGATGTATGCAAGGGTTTGACCCGCACATCGGGCCCTCTGGGGTATGGTAAGTGAAGGTTCTATTTCATTTTGTGCTAATGATAAGAATAATTGTGCACTACTTATGACTAATCATAGTAAAAAAAAAGGCAATAATTCGTTGGTTGGTGCTAAATTTGCCGAGCATTGGATTACTGTTCTTTTAAGTGTAGCAAACATATGAAATGGTCTCTGCTTGGGGAACCCATCTTCAGGCTCTACACTAGGAGAAATGCCTTAAAACAAATTTGGCAATAACCTGCATATATATAGTTTATATAATCAAATGCTTACTGTTAAGCTAAAAGTTGTTAGTTAGAATCAGGGCCGGTCCAAAATATGCTGAGGCCTAAAACGGATGTCTATAAAAAGGCCTTTTTAAAACTAATAAAAATATTTTTATAAAAATTATATTATATTTAAATTTTACTTTTTATTGTGATTTTTTATATTTTTAAAGGTAAATTATTACGATTGATGTAAATATTTATTATGTATGTATATGCAACCATATTTAAAAAGAGAAAAAAAAATATATTATATTTAAAAAAATAATCATAAACAAAATATATTTTGAATTTAAGGTTTAAAATCCTTGTAAAATTAGAATAAAAAAATGGAGGCATAAAGCTGCTGCTTTAGCGGCTTTAGAATGCAACTTTATTTCATTATGACTTGTGAGAACTGCGTTTAGCTTGAGCGGTTATGCCCATTGTAGACATCATGAACCAGAATGTTAAGCTTATGGATTCTTAAGAGTGATGTTAATAAATAAAGCCAGTGATAAACAAAATACTTGTAAATTTTATTTCATTAGCATATTTTGCGGTTTATTAAATACATGTGCCAGTAAGCAGTAACAGTTATTTAAATTAAATAATCATTGCTAGCTAAAAAGAAAGTAGCGTAGCTGAGCTGCTTATGATTGTGAGAAGTACAGGTTGTTATTTCTCTGGTTATGATGGAGGTCCAAAACGGATTGTACGAGATATATTTTGCTTAAACTTTGTATATCTAAATGATGTGCTGAATGAAGGAATGAAGATGTGTGAACTGTGAAATACTACAGGCTAATGTGCTTCTGGAGAAATTCCCACCATCCTGTAGTGACTACCGCAACCAAATGGAACACAAAAAGAGAGATTCGTCACTTCAAGAACTGATCAACCATATGAAGACTGAAGAGGCCAATAAGCTTAAGATAAGAATGTTTTGAGGAATAACTATATTGCTAGGAGCAGTATTAGGGATAGGTTTGACAACAGGCTTGCTTGGAGCAGAAGCAACCGTCCCATCAGACTTAGGCTTTTCATCTGAAACTTGAGGCACACCAGGAGCACTAGACTCGGAACTTGTCTTGCCTGAGGTCTTTTGAGAAGATGGAGAGGCTTTTACCTCAGGTTTAGGGTCCATGGAAGGTGGTTCAAAAAGTTAGAAGACCTAGAAGAGGTAAAGATCAGAATATTGGAGCATCTAGCAAACAAGGAGGTGCTGATAAAAACAAACCAGGAAAGAACGCCTCCAGATCCCGATTCATAGCGCTTCAAGAAAGTCCTGGAGTAGTAGATATTGATGATGATATGATAGACAACCAGGTGGAAAAAGTGGTTGTGGTTGCCAAAGAGAATCAACTGGTTTCCGTGGTCCCCAAAAAGAATGTCTCTGCTGATTCCCAAACAAGAAAAGGTCCATCTAGTGAAGAGATAAGAATAAAGGAGTTCAAATGCAGCCAAAGTCCGATGAGAACTCTCAAGAATTATATAAAAGGTCAGAAATGTTGGGTAAGGAACAAGGTGCGTCTCCATCAAGTTATTCTCGTGAGCAAAATAATGGGGTGATGAATTTGGAACTAGTGGATAGTGGGACCAGGATCTTTGGTGAGGTTCTCGTGCATGCCTCGCCCATGCAGCCAATATCAGGTAACACTCTTCCTCATCAAACTAGAACTCCGGATTCTTCCTTGAATCGGGATAATCATAATTTTCCTGTTATAGTAAATAATATTTCTTTAAGTGAAAGCGAGTGCGCGTTGAATGCTCAACCCCTGATAGTTGGTGAAGCATTTGATAATGATATGGAAATAGTGGAAGAAACCCCAGGAATCAATAGTAAGGAGGAGGTTGGGGCCTCCATGTCCATTGATTAATTAGTTTTTTATGGATACACAACCCAAGAAAATTTTTATTTGGAATTGTAGGGGAGCTTCTAGCCCAGCTTTTTACCGTTTTTGCAAGCAATATATGGATATTCGAACCCCGATATTCTAGTTATTCTTGAAACTAGGATAGATCCTTTAAAAATTAAAAGAACTTTTGCTCTTCTTGGTTTTGAGGGGTTTTTCAATATTGAGGTGAGAGGTTTTTCAGGGGGCATTGTGGTTGCATGGAAAGAAAACTATGCTAATATTTCTTTAATATCTAAAAGTTTCCAGCACATGCACGCATCTTAAGATAGATTCCCTTAGAGATGGTGATTTTGTCAAAAATTGTCTTCAAATACTTCGAACACAGTAACCAGTCACGAACAAACGAACAAATCTCAATAGCCTGAGGCGTATGAAATCATACTGTCCTTGAGGGTTTATCCGCGTGGTGCGCAAACCCCCAGGATACAACAGATCCCTCCCGGCAAATTAAACCGAGGTATCAGAACAGCCAAGAAAAATGATAAAGATGAAGCAGACAATGTAAAACCCAGGAACTAAATAATATAGGAGAAAAAGAATTTTTAAAAGAAGAAATATGTGCTTCTGAAAATGTTCACGTAATGCAACTGTTATACATGATAGAAGGCAGCTTTTGTTTTCAAAACAATAAGGTGGTCGAAGTCCACCGTTTTTCTTTTTGTTTTTTCCGTCCGATGATCTCTCTTTTTAAATTGTGTATATTTAAATATACTTATAGGCCTTTAAAACTGCAGCAAAGATTCAAAAAATTTGGATCAGGAACAACCCAACGTCGGCAAGAAAGAATGCGAAAAAAACTTTCGAAGTTGGTCAAAAGAGTTACCAGAATTTTAGGATCAAAACAAAACAATTAACTGATCAAACAAAATAAAATATAAAATTATTTTTACAAAAATTAATTTGACTAAATAATAAAAACTAACCAGATTCATTTTACACTTGTTGTGTGATAATTACACAACCAAAATAAAACATTAAACTTTTGAAATATCTCTAATTATCCAACAATCCCCCACATATTTCAAAAGTTAAAGAAAAACATTTAAGAGATTAAAAAAAAATTCATGGGTTTACATCTTGGATGTAATGCATCGAATCTGTATAGCAAGCTATGGAACCAAATCTAGACTTATAAACTTAACACACAGTGAATTGGTGTAGCAAGCTATGGAACCCAAGACACTTAATATGTGTTAGAGGTCTATCAATCACACTACACCCCCACAATTCTTGCTGTTACGTCGTTTTGCGCTAATAGACCATGCGCGCGCCCGGTATTCATGAGTGCTCTAGAGATTTCACCATTATCTCATGCAAGCGGCCCCACTTGACACTCATATAGGTGATTTCATCAAGTGCATGCTGCAAATCATACACCACCCATAAGGGATATGAAAATCATTAAAACTTTATAAGTTTATCCTCTCAATAATGCAGTATCTAGCACTTTCTCAATTACACCATAGGAAAGGGACACAAAACAAAATTAGTTTTGTGTGCTAAGCGAACCGACGACAGTGACTTGTTCTTACCCATTGAACCTTCTTCATGGGATCTCCAATCACAAAGGTTGGGTTCTCATCACTCGTTAATTTCAATTGGCTTAATTCCCATTCCCCTCGATGTATCACATATTGATTTTCTTTCCAGGGGCTTTGTTAGAGGATCTGCCAAATTCACCTCTGACTTCACACAATCGATCGATATTATTCCATCTTTTTGCAATTGCTTTTCCACATTATGTCTCAATTGTATATGTCTATTTTTGCCATTTGAAGGTCTTATTTTTTGCAACGACTATTGCCGATTGACAATCACAATGCATCGACACTGATGGGGTTGGTTTAATTCCTAAAGGAACATTTGCCAAGAAGTTTCTCAACCACTCAGCTTCACTACCAGGCAACTCCAGAGCTACAAACTCTGACTCCATAGTAGATCTAGCAATTATTGTTTGTTTGGCTGATCTCCAAGTAACCGCACCACCACCAAGTGTGAATACATAACCACTAGTGGATTTTGTCTCATCTGAATCAGATATCCAGTTAGCATCACTGTACCCTTCTAGTACAGTGGGAAATCCACTATATATAATACCATAGTTCATGGTACCTCTTAGATATCTCATGAGTCTAGCGAGTGCCTCCCAGTGATCCTGACTAGGACTTTGAGTATATATACTCAATCGTCCTACTGCATATGCAATGTCAGGTCGTGAAAAATTCATCTAATGTAGCAAGCTCCCAAGAATTTGGGCATACTGAGACTGATTAACAGGATCACCTCTATTTTTCTTCAAATGAGAGTTAGCATCATAAGGGGTACTCACTGGTTTTGAGTCATAGTGACCAAACTTCCTAAGAAGTTTCTCAACATAGTGTCCTTGGGATAACATTATGCTATCACCCTTCCTAATGATTCTAACTCCCAATATTACACTTGCTTCACCCATGTCTTTCATATCAAATTTTGATGCAAGAAAAGATTTTGTTCTAATCACTACATCACCGCAAGTACCAAAGATAAGCATTTCATCTACATATAAGCAGATAATAACACATTCTCCATTTAATATTTTGGTGTACACACATTTATCAACCTCAATAGGAGAAAATCCATTGTTAATCAATGTTTGATTAAATTTCGCATGACATTGCTTTGGTGCTTGTTTTAAACCATATAAGGATTTGAGAAGTTTGCACACTTTATTTTCTTGACCAGGAGTAACACATCCTTCAGGTTGTGTCATATAAATTTCTTCTTCCAAATCACCTTTTAAGAAAGCAGTTTTCACATACATTTGGTGAATAACAAGTTTGTAAATTGAAGCCAAGGCTATCAAAATTCGAATTGAAGAAATTCTGGTCACAGGAGCAAATGTATCGAAATAATTAATATTTTGTTTTTGCGTAAAACCTTTTGCTACTAATCTAGCTTTATATTTTTCAATTGAACCATCGGGAAAAATTTTCCTTTTAAAGATCCATTTGCAACCAATAGGTTTTGCTCCCGGGGGTAAATTAACTAAAATCCAAGTGTTGCACTTCAAAATGGAATCAATTTCATTTTTAATAGCTTCTTTCCAAAAGGGGGCATCAGTAGTTGAAATAGCTTCAGAAAAACTCAAAGGATCGTTTTCAACAAGGTAAGTGTAAAAATCATTTCCAAACGATGTCTCTTTTCTCTGTCTTTTGCTCCTTCTCAAATCCTCATATAAGTTTTCACAATTATTCTCGGAAGAAATATTTTCAATAGAATTATTTTCTATAGAAATATTTACAGATCTCAAAGGAAATATGTGTTCTAAAAATTCAGCATTTTTAGTCTCAACAATAATGTTACGATCAAGTACATTACTTCTCAAAACAAGAAATCTATATGCAGCACTACGTTCAACATATCCAATAAACATACAATCAGAAGTTTTAGAACCTATTTTCCTTTTCTTGGGCTCAGGAACCATAACCTTAGCTAGGCACCCCCACACTTTCAAATATTTCAAATTAGGCATGTAACCTTTCCATAACTCATACGGTGTTTTACCGGTTTTCTTATGAGGTATTCTGTTTTGCAAGAAACATGCAGTTAAGATAGCTTCACCCTAAAGGTTATCAGGTGCGAAAGAACTAACAAGCATAGCATTCTTCATTTCTTTTAAAGTCCTATTTTTTCTTTCAGCTGTACCATTAGATTCAGGTGAATATGGGGGAGTTACCTCATGTATTATGCATTCCTTTTCACAAAATTCATTAAATAAAATATATTCGCCGCCCCTATCAGTTCTAACCCTTTTAATTTTTCTAAAGAAACTGAAAAATAGAGGGGAATCTCACCTTGACTTGGAGCTGTAGGAACTTGACATAGTCGATGATCTCATCCAGCATGGAGGCCTTGTCTGTCTTGTTGGCATTGGGAACCAGTTCCTGCAAAGCCTTCATTCTCTCTGCAATTCTTTCCCTTCATAACCTCTCAGCGATGCTGTGTGGGTCTGTGGCTTGACCTCTCCTGGCCCTAACCTTCTGCTTTGGCTGAGCCAGGGTGCCACCCGCCGAAACTTGGTTCGTTGCGCTCCCTGAACCCCCAAAACACTGCCCTTGCATCTGATTCGAACCTCCCCGACCCTGACCCAGCCACTATCGTCCATCAAACTGCCACCGCGCATCGGACCGCCGTCGCGCACCCCACCGCACATGCCGAATTGAACCCAGTGACCTAGGCCTCTCTCTCTCTCTTTGCCCCCACAACACAGTTCTTCTTCTTTCAAGTTGCCGACACCGTGCAGCTGCAGAGCCTCAGAATCTCGGATCCTCGGGTTGGTTGGACGGAGTTGTGCAGATGAGTCGGATCTGTGAGAGGAAGAGAGACGGCGGGTTTCCCACTTCGCCATTCGTCATTCCGTCCCCTCGGAGAAGCAGATCTAGCTCCGGTTGGGGAAGATGGCATCGACTGTTCTGGGGGAAGGACTTGGTGGCCCCTGAGGACTGAGGTTATGGGTGGTGTAGCAATGGACGTGAGGAAGGAGGTGACTTGGTGGGACTGGGACTGGGACTGTCCGAGTGAGAGAGAGTGTGAAGTGAAGGAGTGGGAACTTATGTTGTTAGACATATAAACCCTTGAGATTTTTGTCAAAAATTATCTTCAATGTAATAAGAACACAGCAACCAGTCACGAACACACGAACAAATCTCAATAGCCTGAGGCGTATGAAATCATACTGTCCTCAAGGGTTTATCCGCGTGGTGCGCAAACCCCCCAGGATACAACAAGCCCCTCCCGGCAAATTAAACCGAGGTATCAAAACAGCCAAGAAAAATGATAAAGATGAAGTAGGCAATGTAAAACCCAGGAACTAAATAATAGAGGAGAAAAAGAATTTTTAAAAGAAGAAATATGTGCTTCTGAAAATGTTCACGTAATGCAACTGTTATACATGATAGAAGGCAGCTTTTGTTTTCAAAACAGTAAGGTGGTCGAAGTCCACCGTTTTTCTTTTTGTTTTTTCCGTCTGATGATATCTCTTTTTAAATTGTATATATTTAAATATACTTATAGGCCTTTGAAACTGCAGCAAAGATCCAAAAAATTTGGATCAGGAACAACCCAACGTCTGCAATAAGAACGTGCAGCAAAACTTTCGAAGTTGGTCAAAAGAGTTACCAGAATTTTAGGATCAAAACAAAACAATTAACTGATCAAATAAAATAAAATATAAAATTATTTTTACAAAAATTAATTTGACTAAATAATAAAAACTAACCAGATTCATTTTACACTTGTTGTGTGATAATTACACAACCAAAATAAAACATTAAACTTTTGAAATATCTCTAATTATCCAACAGGTGAATGGTTTTTTACTCCTATTTATGCTAGTCCCAATGAAGAAACTAGAAAAGAGTTGTGGGATGAGCTCTCCCTTATTGCCTCTTCATGTAGGGGTAAATGTCTTGTCGCAGGGGACTTTAATGATATAGCTAGCCAAGATGAAAAAAAAGGAGGGGCACCTATTAATCAAAGAAAATGTGATATTTTTATGGAAAGAATAGATAGGTGTAACTTGTTGGATATGGGGTCTATTGGCTCTAAGTTTACTTGGAGAGGACCTCTATGTCAAGGTTACTCTCGTATTTTGAAAAGCTAGACCGAGCTTTATGCAATGTGAATTGTGTTAGAACCAAAGTGGTTTTGGTTTCAAAATAATCTCTTAAGTTTTGATATTAACAAAAAAGGTTAAATTTGTATGGTAAAGTGTTGTCAAAGATCTAACTTGTTTGTTATAAGTATGCATGGACTATTTGATTTATACGAGTTAGAGAAACTTAAAATTAAAGTATAGAATTTATTAGATTCTATTTCAATCCTCTAGACCAGTCTACAACTCTTGGTAAAATTCTGAGTCTATTAGCTTTATGGTAGATGAGATCGTTAAAATAAGAATAGACGAGGTCTTCAAATTAACTTAGGAAGACGCGTTACTAAGTCTAAAGAAAAATCAAATAGACGGGACTTTGAAATATAACAAGTCCAAAGACTTGATAGACGGAGTAGTTTCACTAGAAGCCACGTTAGCAGACGAGCTCTTAAGTATAGCACGTCCAAACTCTCGGAACTAGACGAAAAGTCTGTAGACGCATTATCAGTAGACGAGCCCATCTCACTGATAAGTTAATCTTGCACGTCCAAAGACCTGCGCATCCACTAGTTTGAAAATTTTAACCCGTCTAAGCTTAAGTGTATTTATTTCAAATGATTGCTTATTTAATTCAAAGAATATATGTGTTTTTACCGTTGCTGCTTCTATTGTTTAAAATCTTTATCTCTTGGATAAAAGAACTTTGTACCATCGAAACTATAAACCTTTGTACTCTATCAACTACATTGTTGTAAAGATCAAGTCAAGTACAAAGATGGAAAGTCAGAAAGCAACCTTTGGTACAACAGAGAAGTGACAGCTCTACTTTGAGCATTCCTATGATAATCAAAAGCACTTCTCCAAGAATCATATCAGGTTATCAGTCTCAACGGATCCAAGCATTTGATGCTATATCTAAAAGGATATAATTTGAAGACCGTTGAAGAAGATCGAGACAGAGAAGCACATCTTCTATATATACCTGAAAAACTTCAAGAACAGACACAGATAGACAAAAAAAAAGAGATATAAAGATAGACAAGCTCTGGTATCATAATGCATAAACTCTGTTGAAATTGTAAAACAAGTTTACGTGTAAATCTTGTTGATCTTAAACTTCCAAATCCTCACACATAGTGAGTTCTTAGATCAAAGTTGTAAACCTCTTTGTTAGAGTTAGAGCCTGAAGAGGCTTGGTAGAGAAAGAATACTTGTAGCCTGAAAAGGTGTTGAATACTTGTAACCTATTTGCAGAATAGTGGATAAAACCTTCAGGTAGAAGGGACTGAATGTAGCTCTTGGTTGGAAGAGAGTGAACCAGGATAAAATATAATACTCGTGTGATTCCTCTAACCCTTATCTTTTATAGTTTTTGGTTATACAAACTGTGGGGTTTTGAATCTGAGTTTGTTAACTCTTCAAAAATATTTTCCTGTTTGTGTGCTGTTTATTTTGATCTGCTTGTAAAAGTGTTTGAGAAAAGGCTTTTTCGAAAATTTGTTAAGAAACACAATCCAACCCCCCTTTTTGTGTTTCCCGGTGTCAACTTCAAATTGGAGGATTAGCTTTCATGAGGCTTTTGTTAAAGTTATGCCTCGCATTGATTTCTCAGATCATCATCCTATCCTCGTTACTTTGCATAATTCCTTTAACGCGCATCATCTTAGGCCTTTTAGATTTGAAAGTGCTTGGCAAACTCATTCCTCCTATATATTTTGATGTTATTAAAAATTGCTGGAATTCAAATGAGGATATGACTTAAAATCTCATAATTGTAGAAGGTGTGTTAATTGACTGAAATACTAACACCTTTGGCAGTATCGAGAAAAGAAAGAAAATTATCCTTGCTCGCCTTGGAGGGATTCAGAAAAAAATTTATGAAGGTAAATCTAATAATTTTCTTGTTAACCTCGAAAAGTCTCTTCAAAAAGAGCTTGATGAAGTTCTTTTTCAAGAAGAATTTTTATGGTTTAAAAAATCTAGAGCTCAATGGCTCACGGATGGGGATCGTAAAACAAAGTTTTATCATTTGAAAACTATCAATAGAAGACGCAGAAATAAAATTCTCATGCTGCGTAATTCCGAGGGAGAGTGGATTGAGGATGAGGATAAGCTCAAAGATTTAGTGAATGATTACTTTAAGAGTTTATTTACTGAAGAAAATCCTAACATGCATGATCTCAGCTCTCTTTACTCTTTTGCGAGAATTGATGATAGCACCTTTGAGATGTTGGGCCGTGATCTAGAGGATTTAGAAATTAAACAGGTCATTTTCAACATGAAACCCTAGAAGGCCCTGGGTCCGGATGGATTTCCGGCCGGATTCTTCCAAGGAGCTTGGGAGTTGGTTGGGCCTGCTATGTGTAATTTTGCAAAAAAAGTTTGGGCCAATCCTAGCAGTATCAATGATGTTAATCAAACAAATATCTGCTTAATTCCAAAAGTTAATAAGCCTGAATTTGTTTCCCAATTTAGGCCTATTTCCCTTTGCAATGTTTCCTATAAAATGCTTACAAAAATAGTAGTTAATAGACTCAAACCTATTATTGCTGATATTATTTCTCCTTTTCAAACTGGTTTTATCCCTTCTCGGAGCATTCATGAGAACATTATAGTTGCTCAAGAAATAGTAATTCTATGAATAAAATGAAAGGTAAAAAAGGTTTTGTAGCCATAAAAGTTGATTTAGCCAAAGCTTATGATAGGATTAGGTGGAGTTTTATTCATGCTATTCTTCTTTAAGTTGGCTTTCCTTTAAGAATGACTCATTTTATCATGCATTGTATTTTTTCTGTTAAAACTAATGTTCTATGGAATGGTAGTAGATCCGATTTTTTTTCTCCTCAGGGGAAAGGTATTCATCAGGGTGATCCTATATCTCCTTATATTTTTGTCCTTTGTATGGATAAACTTTCTCACATTATTTCTCAAAAAGTGGATGAAGGTCATTGGATTGCCCCTAAATTGGGGCGTAATGGCCCTTCTATTTCCCATTTAATGTTTGCGGATGATCTACTTCTTTTCGGGCAAGCTTCTTCTGCCCAATTAGTATGCATGAAAGATGTTTTGCAGGTTTTTTGTGACTTATCAGGCTAGAAGGTTAGCATGGATAAAACAAGTATGTTGTTTTCTAAAAATGTGGACCTTTCAGTGAGGCGTGCGCTAGTGGAGCTCTCTAGTTTCAAAGAATCACCCTCTCTTAGGAAATACTTGGGAGTACCCTTAATTGGCAGATCCTCCAAGAGGGTAAATTGTCAATACCTTATAGATAAAGTTAAATCCAAGCACTCTAGTTGGAAGGCCAATCAGCTATCCTTTGCAAGAAGAATGCGTTGGAACCAAAGTGGTTTCAGATTTAATAATCTCTAAGTTTTGATGCTAACAAAAGGATTAAATTTACTTGGCAAAGTATTAGTTGAGATCTAACTAGTGCTTTCAGTTATGCAGGAACGCTTTTATAAGTAAAATAAACTTGGGATAAGTTTCATTTGAAAAATACGCGTCCACCCCTCTAGACGGGTGATCAGCCTCTGGCTAGTCTAGTTTTATAACTAGAAAAACCTTGGCTTTGTGCAAATTTTATATCATTTTCGCCCAAATTAGACTTGATTGTCTTTAAGCATCATTTTGAGTCTGTAAAGTATTTTTAGGTTAATTTAGCTGATTTAGAGTTAAATAAAGCACTTATGCTATTTTCTGTTTTCAGGTTAATAAAAAGAAATAAATCTGGAGCTTTCGCCCCGCGAGAAGAGCATTCGCCTCGCGAACCTGAAGGTGACTGTGCCAGAAAATTTGCATCCTTTCTGTGTAGCCCCGCGAATCCAATCTTCGCCTCGCGAGAGTGAAGACCAGAAGCCATGACCTTTCCATTCCTCGCCACGCGAGTAGTACTTCACCTCGCGAGAAGACCAAACGTTGCAAGATTCGCCTCGCGAGACAGTGTTCGCCTCGCGAGTGCGCGTAGTCCAGAAGCTGTATATAAGTCTGTTTTAAGAAGAACTGAAGGGTAGCTAGTTTTAGTCAGTAGTTAGTCTTTTGTTTTCTCTTTAGTTTATTGTTTTCCTTTTGTAATGGAGAGCTAGTCTCCTTAGATTATTTTACTGTGATTGGTTTCCATTACCACACTTGAGGTTATGTAATTCCTGTTTTGTTTGCTTTTCTCTTTTCAATGCTATGCTATATATTTCTGTTTGCTTAATTAAGGAGTGTATAGTGTTGTATTGATTTATTTCGGTGATGTTATGTTCCTATATTAAATCGCGTTTGCTTAAATCGCGTGTGTTCATTCATGTTCGCTTAGTTCATGAGGGCTTAACCCCGTTTGCTTAATTCGGGAATAGGGACATATATCTGTAGTAGTGGTTTCGCTTGTAAATTGTTGCTACAACCGGGAGGGGATTAGAATCTGCTTAGGGCTTGGAATTTACATGAAC
This sequence comes from Sophora flavescens, assembly GCA_030762895.1. Classification (NCBI taxonomy): domain Eukaryota; kingdom Viridiplantae; phylum Streptophyta; class Magnoliopsida; order Fabales; family Fabaceae; genus Sophora; species Sophora flavescens. The sequence goes on from CM061065.1 coordinate 132,387,142, forward strand.
CAATGATAGTGGGAAACCGAGAACAGTAGGTTAATCATCTTTAGTTTATTTGATAATCTCTTTAACTGCTTTGTTTTCATTGCTCTGTTTTGTTTCGTTTCTTTATTTTAATTTCAATTACCCAAAACCCCCAAAAATCTAACTGTTTCTGTTGATAACAACAACCTAAGAGTCATTGTGAGACGGCATCCGAGTTGTCGCTTCCCCATCTACATTATTTTGTAAACGCTCGTTCTTTTTGGCGCGTGGCGACAGCGCGACCAAAAATTGGCGCCGTTGCCGGGGACTCTTGTTGTATTATTAGCAGAAAAAAAATATAAAAAAAAGAGAAAAAAAAAATCTTTGCTGAATTAGTTTTGTCTGCTTGTCTGGTTGTGAATTTTAGTACGCCCCATGGATAATTATATGCAAAATTATGTGCCTACTGTTTATTATGAGCAACCATGCATGTATTATCCTGATTTTAGTGAACCACCACCATGCACAAATTATCCTAATTTTTCCGGAAGTTATGAGTTTAGCAGTGATTTTGACATGTTTGGAGGGAACAATTATCCTAGCCAAGTGACCACCTCTGCACCTTCTGGACCTTCACTGGAGGACCTATTTAAGCAAATGACTGCACAGATAACTGCACAAATGGAAGAAATGATGCAACAACAAATGACAGAATTCCAAGCAAGCCTTAAGCAAATGATAGAGGAAAATCAACGGATGGCAGAACAAAGTCTTGAAAACCATAAGAGGAGAGAAGCTGAATCTCAGAAGTTGACCATTCAAATTGATCAAATTGTCGCCAACTCGGCTGCACTGCTAACTCAACGTCCACTTGAAGAACATACAGATTCACAGATGGTTATTCTTGAAGATACTTCTGCTGATGATTTTGATAATGTTTCTGTTGATGAACTGTGTGTTGAATCCCCTGATTCTATCTATTATAATTCATGTGCTGATTGTACTGACACTGCTTTATGTATAGCATGTTTTGAAAGGTATGAGGATTCTGTGCATATAGAAAATGAGGATCAGGAGGGCATCTGCTTTCCCGTGTTTGAGGATGATGAAGAACCTTTGGAAGTAGATGATTCAATTAACTCATATGCATGTGTTGAGAGTGATGGGATGGATGAACTAATTGCTGAATTTCCAGACATTCAGGCTTTTACTGATTCAGTTCATTGTGATATATGTATTGACTCTACTAACACTAACCTTTGTGTGGTGTGTGCTGAGATTTCTGCAGGTTTAGCAGGTGATGAATTTGTTAGTGCTGTGAATGAAGATCGTGCAGAAAAGGAAGCAGCACCAGTAACACTATCTACTTGTTTACCACCTCCCACTGTGGAACAACCGGTAATGGAGTTCAAGCCACTAGATCTTGCACCATGGCCAGTCCAAGGGATTGAACCCCAATTTTATTTGGAGGATTTTGTTGAGAAAGCGGTCATCTTTGACCCAAGAGGGAGTGAGAAGTACGCCGCACTGGAAGGAGTCACCGTAACTGTCAAGCACTCACTCCCATATCAAGGCTGCAAGTTATGGAAGCATGGAATGAACTCCCACCCTTTGGCTATCACTTGGGCCTTATGTCACAGACAATGGGATCCCGGTGGAACCACCTCCAATGAGTTTTTCTGAACCTTACTCTTTTTAATTTTCTTCTCCTTGCTTTATTTCCGTTTTGTTTTCAATAAAGCTCCTGAATAATTTGAGAAGCTCAGGAGTTGTGTTGAGTCTTTTGTTGGCAAGTTTGCTGGTTTTGATTAATTTTGCACAGATGGATTGCATGTTATTTGTTGTCTGTTTCCCCTTAGGATATGAAATTTTTGAAAATTTGATCCCCATGTGATTGAAAACTGAACTTTGAGATTTTGTTATGATGGCATGATTTATGATAAGTTTGGGGTGATAGGAAGCACACACTAGGGATAGAATCTTTGTCAAACAATTTGCATAAATGTCCAGGTGAGGTTTTGAGCCTCCAACATGTTTTTGACTGTGAGAATCATTTTTTAAGTTGCACTTTCCTGAATTTGCTCGAATCTCTTTATGGTTTGCATGTTTATATGTTTGCTTCAAATGATTTGGGCATTTTCTTTGTAAATAGCTACTTAGCCTAAAATAACCAATTCCTAATGCATGTTCCCTAGTTAGCCCCATTGAGCCTGATTAGCCTGTTAATTCTTGATAACCTAATGTTATAAGCCCAAAAAAATCTGGAAAACCATGTTAACCCGATCTTAGGATTAGGAGAGCATGGAATCTTAGAAAGAGAAAGGGTGCAAGAAACTAAGTTTGGGGTGGCTACAAGGTGATGTGTTGTTTGGGATTGAAAAAAAAATACAATAAAAAGGTTGGAGCCATGAGCTTGTTAAAAAAAAAGAGAAAAAAAAGAAAAGTGTAAAAATGTAAAAAAATAAAAGTGTTAGAATAAATGGCTGTAGTCACCCAAGGCATAAAGAAAAATGAGAAAAGGAACTTGCGTGGAATTTCAATGCTTTGAAGTGTTTCATGCCCTCTTAGTTCCTAGGGTCTTCAGCTAGTACCTTTGTATATCCTACCCTTAGCCAGGCCCCATTACAACCCATAAAAGACCTTCTGATGTTGCTTGCATGTTTTCTGTGGGAGCCATTTTGAGATGAAAATCAAATTTATGAGAAGTGCTCTTAAAAGTGTAATTGAGGGAAATGTTAGCCTGACACCAACTGAGCGATTGAGTGAACACTAAATGCCCTTGTGAGGAAGGCAGTTGTTTGAATTTGGTGATCTCCCTCTTGTGTGTAACTTGGACCCCCTGCTTAGATTAATGATTGTTTGAATGATGAAATTCTCAATTGTTTAGAATAAATGATTGTGGGGATTACTTTTCTTGAAAGGGGGGGAACATTGAAGAAAACTGTTTTGAAGAAATTGCTTGAAATTTGTGCAAAGTTGATTAAATCTTTTAAGCTTGCCATGTTTTGCCATGTCTTGAGTCTTTTAAAGTTTTTGAGTTTTAGTTTGCTTGGGGACAAGCAAAGTTTAAGTTTGGGGTATTTTGATCAGCCTCTGGCTAGTCTAGTTTTATAACTAGAAAAACCTTGGCTTTGTGCTAATTTTATATCATTTTCGCCCAAATTAGACTTGATTGTCTTTAAGCAGCATTTTGAGTCTGTAAAGTATTTTTAGGTTAATTTAGCTGATTTAGAGTTAAATAAAGCACTTATGCTATTTTCTGTTTTCAGGTTAATAAAAAGAAATAAATCTGGAGCTTTCGCCCCGCGAGAAGAGCATTCGCCTCGCGAACCTGAAGGTGACTGTGCCAGAAAATTTGCATCCTTTCTGTGTCACCCCGCGAATCCAATCTTCGCCTCGCGAGAGTGAAGACCAGAAGTCATGACCTTTCCATTCCTCGCCACGCGAGTAGTACTTCGCCTCGCGAGAAGACCAAACGCTGCAAGATTCGCCTCGCGATACAGTGTTCGCCTCGCGAGTGCGCGTAGTCCAGAAGCTGTATATAAGTCTGTTTTAAGCAGAACTGAAGGGTAGCTAGTTTTTAGTCAGTAGTTAGTCTTTAGTTTTCTCTTTAGTTTATTGTTTTCCTTTTGTAATGGAGAGCTAGTCTCCTTAGATTAATTTACTGTGATTGGTTTCCATTACCACACTTGAGGTTATGTAATTCCTGTTTTGTTTGCTTTTCTCTTTTCAATGCTATGCTATATATTTCTGTTTGCTTAATTCAGGAGTGTATAGTGTTGTATTGATTTATTTCGGTGATGTTATGTTCCTATATTAAATCGCATTTGCTTAAATCGCGTGTGTTCATTCATGTTTGCTTAGTTCATGAGGGCTTAACCCCGTTTGCTTAATTCGGGAATAGGGACATATATCTGTAGTAGTGGTTTCGCTTGTAAATTGTTGCTACAACCGGGAGGGGATTAGAATCTGCTTAGGGCTTGGAATTTACATGAACCAATGATAGTGGGAAACCGAGAACAGTAGGTTAATCATCTTTAATTTATTTGATAATCTCTTTAACTGCTTTGTTTTCATTGCTCTGTTTTGTTTCGTTTCTTTATTTTAATTTCAATTACCCAAAACCCCCAAAAATCTAACTGTTTCTGTTAATAACAACAACCTAAGAGTCCTTGTGAGACAACATCCAAGTTGTCGCTTCCCCATCTACATTATTTTGTAAACGCTCGTTCTTTTTGGCGCGTGGCGACAGCGTGACCAACGGGCTGCTCAAGAACTGTGGTAAAATTACCTTGTTGTTTTCTTTAGTAGACGAGGCTATAAATGAATACCTAAATAACTTGTTAGGTATAGCAAGTCCAAAGACTTGAAAATAAGCACGTCCATCTTGCCACGTCAGCAGATGGAAGTAATTAGATGAAGAAAAAGAACTAAAACACAAAGTAATCTAGTAGACGAGCTCTATATGCCACATCACTAGACGGAGATCTTTTTAACTCATTAAGGAATAGCAAGTCTGAAGACTTGATAGACAAATGGTTTTTCCACGTCATCAGACAAGCTGAGGAAATTATCAAATAGACTTGGACTCTCATCTGAATGAGTAGACAGAGTTTCCTTTTAGACGAACTCCATCTTTGAATGAATTTAATGCAATTTGGTCCACAATGAATTTATTTCAAATGATTGATATTTATTTCAAATGAATATTTGTTCATCCCATTTGTTTTTATCCGATTTAATGTCTTGTTTCCTTTGAAAAAGTTCAGAGTACTATCAAGGAAATACAAAAAGCAAATAGTACAATTTGAATTGCAAAACGATATGTACGATGGCATCTTTATTGTTGAACAAAAGCTGGGTTATACACAAAGGAGGAAAGAAAGTTTTTAAGGTACAACTGCTCAGGCCAGTATGCCTCCATTTTGTGATTTTCTGATAACCAATGATACTTTTCAACATAGCCAAAATCAAGCTATCAGTCTCAATGGATATCATGCATTTAATGCTATCTCTAAACGAGATTATTCAAAGTAACCGTTGAAGAATTACAAGAGAAGAAGAAGGTCACTATATATTGAAGACCTTAGATACTGAAGAAAAGAACTCCGGCCTGCACAATCTTGCTAGCTGAACTTTTGCCATTATCATTTATTCTATTATTATTTCAAGATCAAGAGTCTGTATTCATTAGTTTGAATATTGTTGTAATATTCAACTGATCTTAAACTGTCATACTCTCACACTTAGTGAGTTAAGAAGATCAACCTTTAAATCTCTGTGATAGAGTTAGAGCCTGAAGAGGCTTGGTAAGAAAGGAACATGTTGGAGACGACGGATCTAGGCAAGTATACCCAGTCGTACAAGTAATAAAGAGGTAAGAGGGATATCGTTCCCACGAGGACTGAGACAAGTACTAGCACGTACCAAATCAACTATTATCTAAGCGAACCTTTGGATGGAAGGGAGCTCAATATTAAATACCAAGCCCAATCAAGAGTTAAAACAAAATAAAAGGAAAAAGTTCTTTTTGTATTTTTATTGAACACTTGGAATGCAGAAAAATGGTTCTTCAAATATGATGAAAGATGTTGGGATTAAACTTCACCAAACACTAGCTTCATGCAATACCAAGACTACCAATCCAGTTTATGCTTCAAATATTAAAATCAACCCACAAGATTACTCAAGCCCTAATTCCTTAGATGACAAGAGCCTAAATCCCCTAATTAAACCCTAATTCCTTAGGTGGCCTAATTAGTGAATTTGAATTAAGAGTAGGGATTACACGATTACTATAAACCAAAATCCATTCCTAGATGCAAGGTTTACTAGGTGATTAATTCCAGATCAAGAATTGATAAGAACGTCCCCATTGCAAATCAAATCTCAAAATCAATTCATGGATGATCAAACCATAAAAAGCATTAAGCATAGGAATCAAACACTAATAAGAAGGCATAAACATAGATTAATACATCAAGGCAATTACATGAGGTTCATTTTAGCTACATCTAATCCCAACAAAAAGGGAATTTAGCTACTCATGATCATAGAGAAAGCCAAAATAAAAGAAATAGAGATAAAGGAGAGAAGAAGCTCCATGGAAGCCTTCACAGCAGCCCCTGGTTCAGAGAGAATGTCTTAGGTTAAAAATTGTCTTTTTTTTGTTCTGCCCAGATGCCTATTTATAGATTAGGCGTGCGTCACGGCCGTGACGGGTTCTATCATGGGCGCGCTTTCAAATTTTAGTTTGTCACGGCCGTGATGCTCATCACGGCTAGGCCGTGACCAGTTTTGCCTGTGAGGGTCTGGTTCAGCTGACAGGTCACGGCCGTGATGATCATCACGGCTAGGCCGTGACCAATTCTGACTTCAGCCTTTCTTTCTTTTTAGCTCTACTCGATCATGGCCGTGATGACCATCACGGCTAGGCCGTGATGGGTTCTGTTTGGCTCATTTTCTTCACTTTTCAAACTCTATCTTCATCCAAGCTTCATCATGGTTGATCCTGAGCATTTTATCGTTAATTTCTGCAAAACAACACCACAAAACCGCCTCACCCGTTCCAAGGTAAAAACTAACAAAAATCAAATTAAAATTGCCTAAACTATATGAAAATGCATGCAGAAATGTACATGAAATATGAGGTGTAATCACACTCATCGGAATACTTGTAGCTTGAAGAGGTGTTGAATACTTGTTTGTAATCTATTTGGAGAAATAGTGGAAAAATCCTTCAAGTCGAAGGGACTGGACGTAGCTCTTGGTTGGAAGAGAGTGAACCAGTATAAAATCTCTTGCGTGAATTTTCTATCCCTAAACTCTTCAATTTTATTTGCTTATACTAACTATGGGGTTTTGATATTGCTTTTGTTAATCTTTTAAAAATGATTTCTTGTGTGCTTAATCTTTTTATCTTTTGCTTGTGAAAAAGTTGTTCAAAAGGGTTTTTGTGAAAATATTTAACAAACACAATTCAACCCCTCTTCTTGTGTATGCATGTGCCAACTTCAGTTGGTATCAGAGCTCAGCCTTTACAGATTTGAGCATCTAATAAGTGATTAGTCAGTATGATCCTACAATCATGGATGCAGAAGGACAAGCTATCAACATACCCCCTCTCTTTGATGGAACTGATTATGATTATTGGAAAAAGAGGATGGTGGCATTCTTGGATGCATGGAACGTTGACATCTGGGAACTAATAGAAAATGGCTACACTGAGCCAAGGAGTGAAGCTGGAGATGCAGTGCCTAGAGCTGAATGGACTCAACAGTAGAAAAGCCAACATCAACTAAACTTGAAAGCTAAGCACTATCTCATGTGTGCTATCACCAAATCTGAGCATGACAAGGTTAATAGTTGCAACACAGCTAAAGAAATCTGGGATACTCTTGCACTAGCTCATGAAGGTTCCTCACAAGTGAAGGAATCAAAGATAAGCATGCTGGTTCCCCAGTATAAGCTATTCAAGATGGCTGATCATGAAGCTATAGACCAGATGTTTAGAAGATTCCAAACAATCACCAACAGTCTCAAGTCTCTTGGAAAGGTCTATGAAAATAGAGATCATGTGAGAAAAATTTTGAGAAGCCTCTCAAAGCAGTGGAGATCTAAGGTAACTGCTATCTAGGAAGCAAAGAATCTGAATACTCTATCTCTGGAAGAGCTTCTAGGATCATTAAAAGTTCATGAACTTGAACTTAATGAAGAGGAAAACTCCAGAAAAGGAAATTCCATTGCCTTAAAGGCCAAGAAAGCTAGTTCCTCAAAGATGCTTAAAGTTGATGAGTCCTCAGATGAAGCTGATTCATCAAATAATGAAGATGATTCAGATTAGGATGAACTATCTTTCATCTCCAGAAAAATCCAACACATGTGGAAAAAGAAAGGTGGATTCAGAAGGAAGCAGCTCAACAAAAAATTCTCCAATGAGAAGTCAGATTCCAAGGAGAAAGGTCCACCCCTGTGCTTTGAATGTAAGAAACCAGGACATTTCAAAGCTGACTGCCTAGAGCTGAAGGAGAAAAAGAAATTCTTCAAAAAGAAGAAAGGCTTGATGGCTACATGGGAGGATCTTGACCTGTCTTCTTCAGATGAAGAAGATGAAGCAGGAGAAGAAGCAAACATTTGATTCATGGCAGACACTGCATCAAAAAGTGAATTCACTGATGCTGAGATAGTAGAATCTGATCCATCTACTCTTCAAACTATTTTTGATGAATTTTTGCATGAATCACGCACACTGTCTAAAGAGTATAAGAGTCTCAAGAAGAGGTTATTTAACTTTCTAGAGACTATGATAAGGTCTGCACAATAAATCAAAACCTTAAGGATGAGAATGAAACATTAAAATCAAACAATGTTAGTCTGATTGACTAGACTAAGTATAAGTCTAATAGCTCAAAGTTGAAAAACTGAAACAAGATGTGACATACTTGACAGACTCTCTGTCAAAACTGGTTGGTATCTCGGATAAATTAAATCTTATATTAAGATATTCTAGATCACCACATGATAAATCTGGCATTGGTTGTGATAAAGAGAAGCAAGGTGCATCTCTGAATAAACCAAAATTTCATACACAATATAAGGCTTTTAAAGTCCGTCCACAACATACTAAGTCAAAACCAAGCCCTTCCAATACATACTGCAAAGTATGTGGAAAAAGTGGGCATGTGTCATCTAAATGCATACATAACAAGCATGCAAAGCATTCACGACCTATGATCACTAACAAGAAAGGACCCAAGTCAATTTGGGTACCTAAAGATAAGATAATACTTGTTGCAGATCTGCTTAACAACAGGAAAGAAACAGAAGTCCTGGTACTTGGACAGTGGGTGCTCACGACACATGACAGGAGAAAGGTATATGTTCCAAGACCTTAGGCCCAAAGATGGTTCCTGGGTCACTTTTTTAGGAAACCAAAAAGGAAAGATCATTGGAATAAGTAAAATTGGTAAACATCATTTTCCCTCCATTGATAATGTTCTGTTAGTAAATGGTCTTAAACACAATCTGCTTAGCATTAGTCAACTATGTGATAGTGTGTTTGCTGTTTCATTTAACAAGAATATGTATTTAGTCAATAAAGCTGATGGATCACTCTTATTCACTGCCCAGAGACAAAACAATCTGTATAAGATTGACTTAGAGGACCTCTCAAATCAAAGTGTGTCATATCTAGTGTCCATTGAGGATGAACGGTGGATTTGGAATAAAAGGTTGGGCCATGCAAGTTTGAGATTAATCTCAAAACTGAAAAAGCATAACCTTGTAAGAGGACTACCAAACCTTAGTTTCAAATCTGATGCTCTCTGTGATGCATGTCAGAAGGAAAAACAAGTCAAAGGTTCCTTTGGATCTAAGAATGTTGTTAGTACCAACAGACCACTAGAATTGCTACACATTGATCTCTTTGGTCCAACAAGGACTGCCTCTGTCGGTGGAAAGAAATATGGTCTTGTCATAGTAGACGGCTACACTAGATGGACATAGGTTATGTTTCTTGCTCACAAGGATGAGCCGTTCAAGGTATTTTCTGTATTCTGCAAACGTGTACATAATGAAAAAGGCATGTGTATAGCTTCAATTAGAAGTGACCATGGGGGAGAATTTGTCAATGAGCTATTCCATAAGTTTTGTGAAGAAGGTGGTATTCAACACAACTTATTAATACCAAGAACACCACAGTAAAATGGTGTAGTAGAGAGAAAGAACAGATCTCTTCAAGAGATGGCTAGGACTATGCTCAATGGCAATTTTGTCCCTAAGCACTTCTGGGCTGAAGCTGTAAACACTGCCTGCTACATTCAGAACAGAATATACATTAGACATATTCTGAATAAGACTCCTTATGAATTGTGGAAAGGTAGAAAACCCAACATTTCATACTTCCACCCTTTCGGATGTAAATGTTATATTTTGAATACAAAAGATCAACTTGGTAAATTTGATGTTAAAGTAGATAGTGGAATCCTTTTAGGATTTTTTGAAACTTCAAAAGGCTTAAGAGTTTATAATTCTAGAACTTTAGTTGTAGAAGAATGTATTCATGTAAAATTTGATGACAAACAGCCTGATAAGAGACTATCAGAGCTAGATGAAGCTTTTACAGAACTTGATCTAAACATTTCAGGAGAGAAACCAGAAATCAAGTCTGATATCCAAGTAGACGACCCTTCTCAACAACAACCAGAAACATCTACCTCTCAACAGAAAAATGCTCAGAAATCTTGGTATTTCAGAGATTACCATCCTCAAGATCAAATCATTGGTGACCCCAATGACAAGCTAAGAACTAGGTCAACCTTCAGAGAACAAAGTGATTCTGCCGTTGTCTCTGAATGTGAACCGAAGACAATGGACGAAGCTCTACTGGACGAAGGATGGAATTCTTGCTATGCTAGAAGAGCTAAATCAGTTTGAGAGAAGTGAAGTCTGGACGCTTGTACCCCTACCTGAAGACAAGTCGGTCATTGGAACAAAGTGGGTCTACAGAAACAAGCTTGATGAAGATGGTAAGGTTGTGAGAAACAAGGCAAGACTTGTTGCTCAAGGCTACTCTCAAGAAGAAGGCATAGACTACACTGAAACTTTTGCACCAGTTGCTAGACTAGAAGCTATAAGAATTTTAATATCGTTTGCCGCACATCATAGCTTTATGCTTTTTCAAATGGATGTTAAAAGTGCCTTCTTAAATGGCTTTATTAATGAAGAAGTATATGTCATGCAACCTCCTGGCTTTGAAAATACAAATCACCCTGAACATGTTTATAAGCTTAAGGACGCACTGTATGGACTTAAACAAGCTCATAGAGCTTGGTATGATAGGTTAAGTTCGTTTCTAATGGAAAGTGGTTTTAATAGAGGAAAAGTAGGCACAACTCTATTTAGAAAATCTATTAAGTCAGATTTCATTATAGTACAGATTTATGTTGATGATATCATTTTTCGGTGCTATTAATGAATCTCTGTGCAAGGAATTCTCTAAGTTAATGCAGAAAGAATTTGAAATGAGCATGATGGGAGAACTCAAATTCTTCCTTGGACTTCAAGTTAAACAGTCTATGGATGAGGTGTACATCCATCAGACTAAGTATACAAAGGAACTTCTAAAGAGGTTTAAGATGGATGATTGCAAACCAATGAATACCCCTATGCATCCCACTTCAATACTGAATAAATATGATAAAGAGAAAAAGGTAGAACAAAAGATATATAGAGGTATGATAGGATCTCTTTTATATCTGACTGCGTCTAGGCTTGATATAATGTTTGGTGTTTACTTATGTGCTCCTTTTCAATCTGATCCTAGAGAGTCTCATCTCTCAGCAGTTAAAAGAATATTTAGATATTTAAAAGGTACTACTAATCTGGGTTTGTGCTTTAAGAAAAATGATGATTACAGATTAGTTAGTTTTTGTGATGCTGACTATGCTGGAGATAGAATTAAAAGAAAAAGCACCAGTGGAGGATGTCACTTCATTGGAGCTAACCTAGTATCATGGTCAAGCAAAAGGTAAAGTACCATTGCTCTATCAACTGCTGAAGCAAAATACATATCAGCTGCAAGCTGCTGCTCACAACTTCTATGGACCAAACACCAATTGGATGACTACAATGTATTTGTAAGTAGTATTCCACTTATGTGTGATAATATGCAATCAATTTATCTAAGAATCCAATACTGCATTCTAAATCTAAGCATATAGAAATCAAACATCATTTTATTAGGGATTATGTGCAAAAAGGTGTGTTTGATGTTCAATTTGTAGATACTGACCATCTATGGGCAGATATCTTCACTAAACCTCTTGCTGAGGACAGATTTATCTTTATAAGAAAGCATTTGAATATGTTGTATGTGGATTGAGCTAGTATATTTATTGTTAAATTGGTCGTCCATTTCATGTTTTCTCTGCACGTCCACTAGTCATGACGTCTAGAGCAAGTAAAATCTACGCGTCCACTACTTATGTCTTTACGCGCCCACTCTTAGTCTTGAGTGGACTCGTCCATGCACACAGTTATTGCTTATACTAATTTATTCTTGAACACACTTATATAAAATGCTTTTCTTTCCTTGCTGAGTCAGCTACTCTCATTAATCCCATCAAGACCTTTTTTTGGTCCTAAGTTACCAACGCCATTTTATCATTATGACATGTCATATCAAAAGTTTTTTTTAAAAAAAAACCTTTTGATATTCAAGATTCATTTAAAAGAAATCTTTTCCCTCTGAGAAAGACTTTACGCTTTCATAATCTCTCGAACTATCTTTCTTTACCTCTCTCTGCTCTCCAAACCCTAAGCTCGTTGATCATCTACAATGGCATCTTCAACCTTCAACGTGGACAAACTCAACTTAGCTATAGAGCATCATTTCAACCTTAATGTGCTAAAAGACTACAATCTTGACATAAGCAAATATGTTAATGCTGTTGGCTGGGAAGGACTCTTCGCAGAGAAAGTCTCTGTTTTCCCAAATCTTGTCAGGGATTTTTGGAAAAACATCCAACTGACAGAAACTGACTTCTACTCAACCTTATTAAGAAGGAAGATTACAGTCTCGGAGAAGACTATTGCTGAAGCAATCTTCTGTGCTCAGGAAGGTCTCATTTTCACTGAGTCTTGGGAAGAAGACTTGGGCGGTTCTGAGACCATAGAAGTCTGTCTCAAGAAGGAGGACACGGTCAGGACTCAATCGCGGAAGGCTGTTGAAATGAAGGATATCGTTCGTATCCTTCACCACCTTCTCAACAAAGTGGTGCTTCACAAGGTTGGGTCAAAGGAAAACCTTTCATCTCTTCACAAGTTGTCTCTGCCATCTTCTCACAGAGACAAGAATCAATCTTCCAAGAATCTTTTATGGAAGATTCAGAGGTGCAGTGATGAACAAGAAAAAACTCTCTGCACTTTCCTTCTGCCACCTTCTCTCGAAGATTTTCAAGGCTCAAGGAATATATGAGTCTCTTGCTGCCAAGACTCCTATGGAGCAAGAGAGGTTACTGACTGATAAACCAATGTCTGCTGCAGACTTTGGAAAGATGAACATAGCCAACATGAACCTCAGTACGTATGTTGCTGCTGCAATGGCTAAGACTGAGGAATTAATGGTGGCTAAATAAGAGATGATTGAACAGAATAATGCTGAAGTCCTAGGGGTTAGAAAGGTAACCAGGCAGAAGACAACTGCTACAAGAAAGCCTGCCCCCAAAAGACCAGCAGGTGGGATTGCTTTCAGGGAGCCTTCTGATGCCCCTGCTGCAAAGAGGCCAAGGAAACTTATCCTCTCTCATAATGAAGATGATACCTCTACTGCTGCTGCTGAGGCCGTTGTGCCTGATCCTTCAATTGTACCAACAAAACCAAGGAGACAACCAGCAAGAAAAGCTAGGTCAACCAAAACTCCTAAGGTAACTATCTCTGCTAATGATCCTGTTCAATTAGCAGTAGATGACCTTGTATCTAGTTTAGAAGCTAGGATAGATGATATACTTATTCCTTCTTCAAATGACGTATATATTCGCACACCTCTCTCACCTCAACCAACACAAACAACAACCTCACAAGCCGATGATACCTGGTTAAATCAACCAGATGAAGGCATTTCCCCTAGTGCACCTTTCCCCAAACCTCTGAGATCACTATTTCCTACCCTCATCCCAACTTCCATCCTTTACAATGGCAAATCTGAGGATTGGGCCAAAGTAAAAAGAGAATGGAAAATTCTGTTTCACTCTCACCAATCTGAATCAGAATTCTGTTTAACAAGGACAAGGACTTGAAGAACAGAAGGTTCAAGGGTGTGATGCCCGAAGCTGAGTCAGCATTGCTTGACCTTGATCAAGAAACTTTTGATTACTCAATATCGGATTTCCTTCTAAATAAGGAATCCATTGAGTTAATCGATGAGCACAAAGCTGTTGATTTTTGGAAGTCACACTTAATTCACTACACCAGAGAGGTATCTTCCTCTGGATTTTCTGATGAAGAAAAGGAAAATATTCCCAAGGTCAGAGGAAAGTGTGGACTCTCACACTTTAGGTACATGATATATAAAGATCTCTGAGGACTTCCTATCAACAGCAGAAATGTGGAATTTGTCTACCCTGTTAGATGGGCAAAGGAAATCATAGTAAAACCCAAACCTACTCAAAAGCCTATCTCAGATGACCTTGTTGCTGAAGCAAATGGACAAATTGTCATTGCAGATAATTTGGAAGACACTGCTGAATCCTATCACCAACAAAGCTCAACAGAAAAACAATCTTCTCAACCTATGGTAATAGTTGTAGTGCACCCTGAAGATCAGTCAAGAACTCTGAGCACTCTTCAAGAATCTGCAGAAAGCTCAAAGACTCTGCCATCAAATATTGAAGAAGTTCTTGGAAAGCTGGTTGATGAAATAGTTAGCAAATTGGTAGATGAAAAGGTTGACAAGATAGCTGAGAAGATTAAGGAGGATGTTCATCAGCATGTTCAAACTTCAATGGCTCCAACCTTAGAGGTTGTGAATAAAATGCTTGAATTTCTTATGGATTTCAAGAAGAGTCAAACTCAGAGTCCTCCTCCACCACCTCCATCTGCTTAGCCTTCACTTTTTTTTCTTCTTTTGTACTGACAATGATAATCCTCTCCTTTTTACCTTTTTGGCTGATGACAAAAAGGGGGAGAAAGGAAAAAAAGAAAGAGAATTTTATATATAATATCTTTTGTTGGAAAGCTCTTATGTGTTTGCATTTGCATATTCTTTTCTACTTGATATATTGCTCTGATATACTTATGATTATATAGATTCTAAGAATGATAAGTGTTTGTACCTATCTGTTAGTTTATAAGTCTGCTTAAGTATTTGAATGCTTTGTCTTAGGGGGAGCCTTGCAAGCTCTCTTAGACTTTGCTATTTAAATTTAATCAGTTTTTTGTCATCATCAAAAAGGGGGAGATTGTTGGAATCAAAGTGGTTTTGGATTTAATAATCTCTAAGTTTTGATGCTAACAAAAGGATTAAATTTTCTTGGCAAAGTATTAGTTGAGATCTAACTAGTGCTTTCAGTTATGAAGGAACACTTTTATAAGTAAAATAAACTTGGGATAAGTTTCATTTGAAAAATACGTGTCCACCCCTGTAGACGGGCTGCTCAAGAACCGTGGTAAAATTACCTTGTTGTTTTCTTTAGTAGATGAGGCTATAAATGAATACCTAAATAACTTGTTGGGTACAGTAAGTCCAAAGACTTGAAAATAAGTGAGTCCATCTTGCCACGTCAGCAGACGAAAGTAATTAGATGAAGAAAAATAACTAGACCACAAAGTAATCTAGTAGACGAGCTCTATATGCTACATCACTAGACGGAGATCTTTTTAACTCATTAAGGAATAGCAAGTCTGAAGACTTTATAGATAAATGGTTTTGCCACATCATCAGACTAGCTAAGAAAATTATCAAATAGACTTGGACTCTCATCTGAATGAGTAGACGAAGTTTCTTTTTAGACGAACTCCATCTTTGAATGAATTTAATGCAATCTGGTCCACAATGAATTTATTTCAAATGATTGATATTTATTTCAAACGAATATTTGTTCTTCCCATTTGTTTTTATCCGATTTAATGTCTTGTTTCCTTTGAAAAAGTTCATAGTACTATCAAGGAAATACAAAAAGCAAATAGTACAATTGGAATTGCAAAACGGTCTATACGATGACATCTTTATTGTTGAAGAAAAGCTGGGTTATACACAAAGGAGGAAAGAAAGTTTTTAAGGTACAATTGCTCAGAGCAATGAGGCTCCATTTTGTAATTTTCTGATAACCAATGATACTTTTCAATATAGCCAAAATCAAGCTATCAGTCTCAACGGATATCATGCATTTAATGCTATCTCTAAATGGGATTATTCAAAGTAACAGTTGAAGAACTACAAGAGAAGAAGAAAGCAACTATATATTGAAGACCTCGGATACTGAAGAAAAGAACTCTGGCCTGCACAATCTTACTAGCTGAACTTTTGCCATTATAATTTATTCTATTATTCTTTCAAGAGCAAGAGTCTGTATTCATTAGTTTGAATTTTGTTGTAACATTCAACTGATCTTAAACTGTCATACTCTCACACTTAGTGAGTTAATAAGATCAACCTTTAAATCTGTGATAAAGTTAGAGCCTGAAGAGGCTTGATAAGAAATGAATACTTGTAGCCTGAAGAGGTGTTGAATACTTGTTTGTAATCTATTTGGAGAAATAATGGAAAAATCCTTCAAGTCGAAGGGACTGGACGTAGCTCTTGGTTAGAAGAGAGTGAACCAGGATAAAATCTCTTGCGTGAATTTTCTATCCCTAAACTCTTCAGTTTTATTTGCTTATACTAACTGTGGAGTTTTGATATTGCTTTTGTTAATCTTTTAAAAAGGATTTCTTGTGTGCTTAATCTTTTTATCTTCTGCTTGTGAAAAAGTTGTTCAAAAGGGTTTTTGCGAAAATAATTAACAAACACAATTCAACCCCTTCTTGTGTTTGCATGTGCCAACTTCATAATGGTGTTATCCAAGTCAGTTATAGAAGCAATCCCAGTATATCCGATGATGTCCACAGTTCTGCCTAAAAGTTGTTTACAAGAAATCCAGAAAATCCAAAGGAATTTTTTATGGGGCCATGATGATCAAAGGAAAAGGGTTCATCTTATTAATTGGGATACTCTTACGCTGCCTAAAGACTTGGGAGGACTTGGGTTGAGGGATCTAGTAAATAAGAATCAGGCCTACGTTTTGAAATTAGCTTGGGCCGTCAGAAAGGAAGAGGCTAGTCTTTGGGTCAAGATCTTGCTGGGGAAATATGGGAGAGGAATTTCTCCTAATCAAAGCCCTACGACTACGGTTGCTGATTCGACCCTTTGGAAAATTTTGGTTAAATTGTGGCCCTGCTTAAAAGCAAAGGAATCTTGGGCCATATGTGATTGGTCAAAGGTTAATGCATGGGCTGAGTGCTGGATAGAGCCCAATTTGAAGCTAGAAGACTTGGCAGAGTCTATCCCTTCGCACATGGCATCGTGGAAAGTAGCTGACATGGTGGATGAGCAAGGAAGATGGAAGATGGAAGATTTTGGGTCCTTTCTCCCAACAGAGGTTATCAACAAGATCATTGCAATTCTTCCTCCGCATCAAGATATGGCCTTGACTTTCCGATTTGGCCAGGTAACAGAATAGGGGATTTCTCAGTGTCAAGTGCATATCATATGCTTCAAGGTTTCTATGATAGAGAGGGGTCTGCTCAGTGGAAGATAATCTGGAAATTGGCGGTTCCAGAATGGATTCGTTGTTTTTCTTGGCAAATTAGTCATGGTCGCCTAATGACTAATGAATGGAAGTTTCGTAGGGGCCTTGGAGATCCGTACTGCACCTTTTGTTCTACTTTGGTGGAATCCGCTCTCCATATTCTTAGGGATTGCCCTGTCGCTTCTCAGGTTTGGCATCACTTGATTCAGTATGATTAGAGGAGCAACTTTTTTCTTTATGATTTCTTTGACTGGGTGTCGATGAACTTGAACAACAACTGTGGCAGATTTTCGGATCTGGATTGGCCATCATTTTGGAGCACAACATGCTACCTTCTCTGGTTCTAGAGAAACAAGCAATGCCACGATGCTGACTTTTCCAGACCTCCTCGTCCTTGGGTAGTAATCGAGCAAAGCGTGAGAAGGTATTTAGAAAGCTGGAAGTTGCAAGTAATTAATTCCAATCGAAGCCTTTCCCATATTCAGGTCAAATGGAGTCCTCCGAAAAGTGGTTGGGTAGCCCTAAACACAGATGGTGCGGCTAGAGATGGTTCGGAGATAGCTGGTTGTGGAGGGCTACTTAGAGATCAGTTTGGGAACTGTATTTGTGGATTTTCTAAATTTTTGGGGAAAACAACGGTGTATGTGGCTGAGCTATGGGGAGTATATGAAGGCCTGCGGATGGCCAAGGAGAAAGGTTTCTCCAACATTGAACTTCAAATTGATTATGCTGCAGTTGTGCAGTGCCTTATTAATGGGAGAAATGGAAGCAGCAGAGGTTGAAGCCTAGTCAATCGTATTCGGAAGCTTCTGCAGGAGATTGGGAGGTCAACATTTCCAATGTGTATAGAGAAGCAAATAGGAGTGCAGATTGCTTAGCAAATTTAGCTTGTGACTCCGGTTCTAATTTGATAGTCTATGAGAGCCCGCCTAACGTTATTGGTCAAGTGCTGCTCTTAGATGCTAAGGGAGTTTATTCTTCTAGGATAATATCAGTGTAATTTTTTCTTTTGGGCTTTCTAGCCCCTTTTCTTACAAAGAAAAAAAAAAGTAGGTGTGTTAAGCTAATAAAATGTTGACACGTCTTTAATATACCAATGAGCATAATATTTGTTTGGACAAAACTTAGATGCAGTTCCTTAGGTACATAAGGTGCTGGTTTCCAATGAGAAGAATTCACGTGTCAAAGTTATTACACATGTTATATTTTTATTGATGAGCTGTGACATGTGTATCATTCTCATTGGAAACAAGCACCTTATGTACCTAAGGAATTGTACCTAAGTTTTCTCCTATTTGTTTAATAATAATTAATAATTTATTAATATGTCAATACAATATTAGATTAGTGCTCCTTGGACACATATATTAAATTTATGCAAAAATATTTATCTTGGGAGAGAGAAGGTAGATGTTAAGTAGTGTCCAAAAAAATTTGAACTCAAAAAATGAAATAATCTTTTGGGAGACTTAATACTACTTAAATTAAAGCTCTTAGGTATACAGGTTTTTATTATGTTAATCAATTATACAATCTTGTAATATGATAAAATTAAGAAATGTATGGCTTTGAAAGAGTTTGTGAATGTTAGAAAAAATTTAAATCAAAATCACCCTTTAGGTAAAAATTTATTACATTATCAATAGATAAGAAAGGGTCATAGTGGTATTATAATATTTATATTTGACAATAGAAGTTCATCTGAAAAAAAAAGTGATGAAAAGCTTTGCTGGTAAGGTGCTGACAAAAGTAGAGTTGAAACTAGTGAAATGATTGATTCTTTGCCTACCTTTCGTGGGAGAAAGGTAGAGTGACTTTCCTCTCATAGATGTGGTCAGGACGGATCAAAATCCGCAGGACGAAATACCACATATGTAGGAGGAAAGTCAGTCTACCTTTCCTGCATGAAAGGTTGAAAATCCAAATCCTTAAAAATAAGGAAGACCAATGGTGGAACGACGGATACAACTTCAAACAAGATAAGATTAGTGCAGGGTTGGAAACTGACAGGAGAAAGGATTAAAAATTATATAAAAAAAGCATATAACATTTATATATTCATGATAAGGAGGACGATTATTTTTATTAAAATAATTTAAAATGTTAAACACTTAATTTGAATTAATATTTATTATGTATATTTATTTATATAATATTTAATTTATAAATATAAAATAAGGATATATACATTTTTATTCTGTTTCATTTTCTTTCTTCTTATTTTGTCTTCATCTAAACAAGTAGGAAAAAAAATCTATCTATTGATTCTTCTCCTATTTTCTTGTCTTATATTTTCTCTCAAGCATCCAAACAAAAAGTTAATGAGGGTCACTTTGATTTTCTTATTTAAGAAATTGAATGACGTATTGAAGAACATTATTATTCATGTACTTCCATAACACCAACTATATGAAAACAACAAAATAAATAAATAAATGAACGGCATTGCTGTATCTATTTAAAGAAACACATACATAAATGCTCAAATAATGATATTATATATGGTTGATAGATAAAAATGATTGAAACAAAAAAGATATATAAAAAAACAAGTGAAAGATAAAGATAATAAAATATATACAATATCACGTCCATGTTCAAGCTCACATGAAAAATAATTGAGCAGTGGAAACGGCGCGTTTAAGACTTAAAAAAAATGATTCAGTACTTTTGACCCATAAAAGAAAAAGTGAAGTTGCGGGTGCCAGCTGTGCAACCACTCTGCTATCATCGTCTTCTTCCTTTTCTTTTTTCTTTTTTCTTTTTTCTTCTTAGTGTGTGTGTTTGTGTTGTTAGGGTTTTCTTTCAGAATTCACACTTCACTCTCCCAAACTAATTCGCTTTTTTAGAACGACGGAGCTAACATCGCAGTTTCTCCTAAAACGCTTCGTTTCAGTCACTCGCCAAATCCAAACATGTCCATACTGAACTCTCATGTATGCTTTTCTCTTTCTTTTTCGCTTTGTTCTAGTTATTTCTATAGTTTTTAAACTTTTTTTTTTTTAATAAATAAATAAATGAAATTGCTGTGCTTGTTATGTTCTGTCATTATCTGAATTTTTCATTTACTGCATATTCGGCAAAATAATATGTTTTTTTTTTTTTTATGTAGTTAGTTTCTGTGTTTGTTTTAACTGTTGGTCTTGTCTTGTTCTTATCTTGTGTAGTGTTTATCACTATCTTTGGTTTTGGCTTTTGTGCCTATATTTAATTTTTAGTGTTTTTGTTAAAATAAAATTGGTTTAAATAGGGATGTTATCATGTTAATGTGATTTAGATGTTACTATAAAAAAAATGTTGCATTTTGTGAACTAATTTGATGTTTTGGCTTAATGTGATCATTATAAATAGCTTTACTTATCTTTTCTATTTTTTAATGTTGTTTTGGATAAGCGATGTTCCCTCTATATTATTTGCATGTTGAATAATGTAATTAATTTCTGTTCCTCTAATTGTAGGATTTTTTATGGTGCAGGTGGAATTTTGTTTGGGTTGAAGGTGGAATTTATTGAATGTTGAATTATGAGATGTAATAAACCAGTGGAATATGCTGCGTGAGGAATTGTAACATATGTTGAAAGCATTCATCTTGAGCTTGTATTTACTGACTTGAGTGATGAAGAATAGGTAGGTTTTATTGGAAGCGTTCAGAGTTGGGTTTATTGTGATATTCTGAAAAAATAGCGAAAACGGGGTCTCTTTGTTGTGTGGCTTCAAGGCCACATGGATCAAATGCAGGCAGTAGGGACTGGTCCATGGGTCCAAATGAGCCTTTCTGGCGAACTAACACGAGTTTTTCGCCACCACCATCAAGATGGGATTTCAGATTCCAGTCTGAAGGGCTGCCATATAGTTTAAATGATGGTATTCAGCTCTATGGGTCTTCTACATCATCAAATGACAAAGACAGTGGGGGTTGGGTCAGAGGCAACCACCTATATGATCTTCACTATTCTGCTTCAGAGGGTACTGGGATTTTCCTTAGCAGTCCATCTGAGTTTTCCCAGGGTCCTCAGTGGACGCCCCCAGCAATACAGGAAATAAGTATTGATGATTATGAAAGTAGGACTAGGAAAGGTAAATTCTCACATCTAAACTTTAAAAGTAGTATTTTTTAGATAGTTATAGATCACTTTAGGCTTTTATGCCTGAGATATGACTATATATTCTTTGAAAACTGTGTATGGACTTGTTCTGCCTATTTTTCTTTAAAAATTTTTTGCACGTGTTCATGTTTATTTTATTATATAAAAAACTGGACTTTCAAACAAGGGAGGCATCATTGCATTATTGAGGGTGATGAATGTAATTGTTTGTTCCTGCTTATGGAAGTTGCTTCTAAGTTCTGTCCTATTGGAAAAGTTGTTTAGAAATATCTCTGTTATTTCAAATTTTTTTATGAGTGATAGTTAGTTGATTGTATTGCATGAATTATTGCTCTTCGCTATATTCTCATGTATCAATATCTTTGCTATATGTAAGTTGCTTCTAAGTTCTGTCCTATTGGAAAAGTTGTTCTGAAAAGAAATACACGCTCAACCCTTTTAGTGTGTTTGGATTACCTTATTTTTTATTCAAAATAGCTTATAATAAAAAAAAAACTCTCTTAAGAGAACTTTTGAAAATAAGCAATTATTTCTTTAAAAAAAAAGTGTTACCAAACATGCTTTTATTGTTTTTGATTAAAACAATTTTGTTGTACTCATTGCATTCTTGCTATGATGATGCTTTTAACATTTAGGTGAAAACAATGAAAAAATAAAGATGTTTTTGGTCATTTTGTTTGTAGAGTTAGGGCTTCCCTCAAACTGGTAGAGAGCTAAACTAGTATCTTAGTGAACCTACAGGTTTTTTGTAGGAAGCCAACAAAAGGGAGCCCATATATTGATAAATCTGGCATCATAGTACAGAATTGGGTTATGATTACTTCCAATTCTGCCTCCAAATGTCAGAACATTATCATTTTCTTTTAATTTGTGAGATTCTTTTAATAATTTAGACTTTCCTTTCCCCTAATATAATCGGATTCCTTGATTTTGGATCTTAATTTGTCTGTAATGTCTGTCTGTGTTGTGTATATGTTGGGGGCTAGCCGGTGATGGTTACAGTTAAATCGTTGTCATAGTTACAATAAAGCTGTTGTGCTTAATTATGTTTGGTGATTTATTCTTTCATTATAAACTTGTTGATTGTTACTTTTGTTTACTGAACTGCGTCCTCATTTGTGCTTGATAGATCCTCATCCTTCTCTGGGCCGGGTATCTTTTACACCTACCAAGGAGGTAATGTTTTTAGTCAAGTACTATTATACATTATGTGTTTGCGTGGCAATTACTTTACATGTGTGTTTCTCTCGGGAAATAGGCTGATAGTTATCAAATATGTGCAGGGAACTTCGGAAAATCCTGATAGTGGGGGTTCAACTTCATCCCGATCAGAGAGTAGCGAGTCTGAGTCTACTACAAAATCGTGCTTATCCTCACAGAGGAATTCCTCTAATCGTCGTTCTTTCATCTCTAAACCCATTCATCCTTTTTCCTTTCCTGACCTTACTCCTACTAAGGAAACCTTTGACCCTGCTGTTGCAGCCTTTTCAGAGTTTGGTGCTTCCACTCCACTCACAGATGCCCAACGTTGGAGTAGTGCCAGCAGTAGTCAGGAATTTGCTGATGTTACTGAGTCATTTGAATCAGAAATAACCGGTCGCCCACATATTCCTTCAGATGGATTTAGATGCGGCTTATGCGAAAGATTCCTATCACAGAGATCACCTTGGAGCTCCCGTCGTCATTGTGAGAAGTGGAGACATGCCTACAACTGGGGTTCTTCCTTGTTGTCATGTTTTTCATGCTGAATGTTTGGAGCAGACAATGCCGAAGACACGGAAAAATGATCCTCCTTGCCCTTTGTGTGTCAGATTGGAGGAGGAAAATTCTCCTGATCAACGAGGTCTTTTGAGATTGAGGAATAGTTTTCCTAGGCTTAAATCATTTACTGAGGATGGACCCTCAAGACCTTGGGGCTGTGCACAGGTGGGAGATTGTGTTGAAGGGGCTCTGCATGCACCACCACGCAATGCTATGTTCCTACTTAATCGAAATCGCATTAAAAAGAACCTATCAATGAAGGGTAATTTAACCAAGGAATTTCCAGGTAAGGTGACGAAAAGTGGAGCATATTCTTCGCAGCTTTTCATCGGAAGCTCGGCTGATCAGGAAGCAGTTGGTTACTCAAAGGCAACTGCAGGACCAAGTATGAAGAGGTAATGGGAAATGTCTCGAGATATGGAAGGTGGAAAGTTGTAATTTACCTGACAGCCTTCTTTCTTTAAAGTTCCAGAGCTGATAGTCCCACTTTAGTCAAGCGAAATGTATGTCATGGGTTGGTAACATGGTCAGCGTTTTGTATAGATTGATTTGTTGTATGTGTATTGAAAGTCGCGATTGGCACTTAATCTCATGTTTCATTTTTTATGCATTTTGATTTCTGGTCATTAGTTAGCATTTTAAGCATATCTACTTTTGTTAATGGAATTCAGATTGAAGAAATATTCATCTAGGGCATAGTTGAATTAATTTTAAAGTATCTAACAACTGCATTGCATGTCCTGTAGCTGTAACATATCTGTAGGGGTGATAATGAGCTAATTTGAGCTGAGTTGAATATTTGAAAATTTATAATCAGTCCATCAAAGAAGTGGCCCTGGTTCATAGCTCAAGTCCTATATAGTTGATAAGTTTAGCTTATTGAGTTGTTAACAAGAAATAAAAAGTTTACATTATACCTTTCAAATTTTCCTTGCATTTTTTAATTTTCAAAATGCATGACCGGTTTCGAAAGTGTGGGACGTGCTTCAAAATTGTTATAGATGTTGAACTTTTTGGGTGGAAAGTGTCATGTTCCATGTTATGATTTTGGACTGTTTTACATACTCGTGAATATTTAAGACCTTGACACACAGTTTTAAAAGTCGAAGGACGAAAGTGTACGCGAGACAGAGTTTAATGGTGTAAAGTTTTGGTCCCCTCCTATTATTAGTGATATGCGATTTTGGTCCCTCAAGTTTTTTTTTTTTACACATTTGGTCTCCCTATTTTTTCAATATTAGAAATTTAGTGCTTCTGTTAATGTATGTCAATTTTTAAATGATCAAGATAGAGGAATCTCTCTAAGAACAAAACAAATGCTCTAAGCGTGTAAAACCTCTTTTTGAGTTTTTGTGATAAATGATCATGTGGTGGAACCAAAAAGAGTATCGAAAAGGAGGAACAAAACCAGTAAATAACAGAGATGAACCACCAAATCATGTTGAATCGAAGACATAAAGAGGGGAGAACCTCAACCAGAGGTTGTGTGTGCCTAGAGCAGTGATTGCTCTATGTTGATTATAGGAACCAAAATTGCAGATAACCTATATTACCAAAACTACAATTAAGCCTTTTCTTTTACAAAAATTAAGGGTGAGCCGGGTCAACTTATTTCAAGCACCCTTGTAGTTGCTGCCATGAACCATATGCATTATCCTTGTTGGTTAGTTACATGCTGAGATTTTGTGGGCCGTAACATCTGTTTGAATCGTCTCACATTCTTTGTTTTTCTTTCCCTTTCAAATGATCCTGTATCCTCTGTCCTAAACCGTCCTAAAATGGATGAGGCCCATCAGAATGGAAGCCCTAATTTATTAGTGTATCTAATATTTGAATCTGGGTACCCAATCTTAAGGATCAAAATGATTTCTGTGAGAAAAACATTAGGGAGGTGCTACCTACACTGCACTCCACTCCACGTACGGCATTAACAATGATTCAGCCCACCCACGGCATTAACAGTGAATTATTATCTAAACAACGGCAAGAAGGCCTTTTCTGGGATTTCATTGAGATTTGGCTTAATGCCGAGAAGGATGCTGTTGGTTCTCATTCAGCTAAAGATTGTAGAATATGGGCGCCCTCTTTTAAGAGGAACCATTAGCATCATTGTTTGAGTTCTCTCTTATTCTGAGATCAGCATCCCATCCCCTAGGTTGGTGCTTTACCGCCAATTACCAGGGGAGTCTCTTTCCTCCTTTCCTCTTGGTCATGAAAGTTATTCAAACAATGATGACACTGAAAGTGCGAAAACGGAAGAGAAAATCACACACCCTCCATTTTTTAGACCTCAAAAGCCCCGGAGGAAAATGTTGTTGGCTGGATAATGGTGACCATTTGTTTTTTGATGTATCTGAACTACTGTTGTGGCTTCATAGCCCTGTTGAAATGTGAGTGCTGCGCAGAGAAAGAAGAAAACAATGGTGGAGCGAGATGAGAGAGAGAAGTGGGGTGAGCGGTGATTTTAATCTAGTATTTAAAATAGATAGATTTATTAAGGATAATTTAGTATTTAAAAAAATATTTTAAAAGTCGTGTCGGATGGATGTTTATGTGTGTGTGGGGGGTACGGGCAGCAGTCTCCAAAACGTTATCATGAAATGTAACGATACTTCCACGTAAAAATTGCGTCCAACATCATATAAATTTTTTATTTATTTATTTATTGTTTTCTTTTTTTTTATTATATATTTTATCATTCTCAAAATACTTATAAGCTTTACATATGGTATCTATATAGGGTGTCCAAATTATGTGTGTAAATATCTTTCCTAAATGCACAAAAGCTACACGAGCTTAGCTATTAGCTGGAAATTTGCATACAGAATATGGATTCGGATTCTAAGAATAATTACTTGAAGGTGTGTGTGGGAAAACTGAAAAAAAAAAGATTATGTTGATATTCTATTTTTAAATAATTGATTATTGTGATAATCGATTATAATCAGAATCTGTTTTTGTTTGGGTATGTTTGTAAAAATAATCACTTTTACATAATAAATTACAAAAAATGGTATGAAGAATTTTGTTTATAAAATTGTTTTTCATTTTTTTTATGAAAAAAATTTAGGATTAGAGGATGGTGCCCCAGTACAAGATAGGGAAAATCTTGAGGCTCTATGAGCACTTATAAATGGATTTATATATCATGTTCCACTAGACCAACTCTTTGAGGTTAAAAATTGTTTTTCTTTTAACATTAGATTGTTTATATCTTGTTATCAAAATTTATCTATTTATAAAAACTTGAATAAACTTTCTAATTTTTTTCCCCATTATTATGGAAAACAAGTGAAAATATATTATTTTTTATACTAGGCAATTTAAAAATATATATATATATTTCAGTTTAATAACAAAGAGAATTTGAGAGGTAAATTCTAAACAAAAATAAAAATATGGCATTGTTTTACGGCATAAATATCAATTTCAAAATAATAATGGACTTTTTAATAATAAAGGATTTGTGTGGGTAAACTTCCCCCACCGCCTGATAATTTGTATGACAGTTGTGCGAGTTCAAGCTTTCAAGGGGTTATATGGAAAAAGAAAGAATAATCAAAATTGAAACCATCAAACAACTCAAAATTTTGGATGGTTGGAAAACAACGTTTTTGATATATAAAAGCTTTTTTCAAATTTTAAGCTAATGACCCAAACATATCAAATTCTAATAAAAAAGCTGAAACACTGGAAGAGATTCCTTCCCAAACAAGCTCTTAAGTTTCTAGACTAAAAAAGAAAATTGTTTAGGTGCTTTGAAAAATTATATTGAAGAATAACACTGCTTTATAGTTTTTTGCATTTTTAACCATCCACAAGTACCTTTCCGAGTTTGTTACATTACTTTAAATTTCAATCATTCAGTTAATTAACTTAGATTGAGCTTGAATTATATTTTTCTAAATCGATATAACGCAATATTGCTTATTCAATTAACCCTAAAAAGAATTGTGAATGGCATTACCCTAGAATAAACGAAAATCAGGGGCAAAAGAGGGTTGGTTCGATATTTCAAATATAGCTATCATTATATATCCCCGTCAAAGTTTGAAGCATGCCTTGGAATGGATTAATCTTCTTTCCGTCTAATATTTTTCACAATGATTTAAATTGAAAACGAAAATACAAGGTTATGATTACATTTCACCATAGAGAGAAGACAAAAACCACGAAAATATCTACGTGCATGTTGAAATAGCTCATCCTCATGCCTTAGCCGAAGTTTAAGATAATACATCTCTCACGGGTTGGGCTATGGTACATCACCCTCATTTTACATCACCCATTATATTATTCATATGACAAATTTTGGACCAATCAAATTACCATATAGATTGATCAAAATTTCAAACTTTCTAGTTGTATTATACTGTAGTCAAACTATATGAATATAATATATTGTAGTATAATATATGTGTTCTTTGTATTAGCAAATTTAACTCATATTAAAATAATGTTTTTTGATTAAAAAATATTATTTTCAACGAACATTATTTTAATTCATATTAAAATATTATTTTGTAATATAATCAGTTTTTTTCATCAAAAACATTTTTTTAATATGGGTTAAATTTGCGAATACAAAGAGTACATATACTATACTACAATATATTGTATTCATATATTTGACTACAGTAGAAATATAACTAGAAAGTTTGAAATTTTGACCAAATCCATGTGGCAATTTGATTGGCCCAAAATTTACCATATATGAATAGTGTAGTGGATGGTGAAAAATATGGGTGGTACATTTTAGGTCAACCCTTATATATAATATTAAGTAGAACTAATGTATTTTTTCGATAGTATTCTAACATATCTGTCAAGCACTATCGTATGCTATTGAGCTTCAAGCATATATAACTTGACTGGTGTCCTAAACACTCAGATTCAAAATACAAAAAACCAACAAAATAGAAATTAATAATTTTGAGCCACCAAGCCAGCATTAATTATTCTAACTCTTCCGATATGGGATGCTTTATTCGTTCCTGAACACATTTCCAGGATCAAACTTGGTCTTTATTTGAACCAACCTATTGAAGTTATATATCTTTGAAATACTCAAGAGTGGGGATGCTTTGTTCGTTCCTAAAGAAATTCCCAGGATCAACCTTGGTCTTTATTTGAACCAACTTATTGAAGTTATCTTTGAAATACTCCACTCCATAAACTTTGCCTTCAACATAACTGTTCTTACCATTGTGGTTGATTCCCAAGTCAAGGTCCTTATAATTGAAGAAAGCCTCTCTTGGGTTGTTGGAGACAAAAGGAGTCATATATTCATGAAGTTTACTTGTCAAGTTTATGTAGTGATCTGCTACATCTTTCCCTGGCTGGTTCCAGTTTGCTTAGTATTGCACCTTCCATAGGTTCCCAGCCCTATGAGGAAAAGGTGTTGCTGTTGATGGAATCTCAGCCATTAATTCTTCCACCATAAGGATGGAAATAAAGTATTGCATCCACCAACTCAATCATCTTCTTCCAAATCCCTTCCCAACCCTCTTTGGAAATTGGTTTCTTCACATAGTCAGATTTTCTTTTCAAGTAGTTTAGTGATTGTGGTTGTCTATCAAGCAAGATATCAACCGGTGTTGTAATGTTGATATTTGTCCAAAACAGCACAGATTGAAGCCAGCTTGTTTCAATGCAATATGATTGCTTCAAACCCAATTGAGGAAAGCTTTCACTCATGAGGGTAAGAAGAGATTTGGAGTCACCAAGGTATAAGGCTGTGAATGTAGCCCTAACAGTCTTCGTTCCACTTTGTGTACCATTCACCACATCCAAGATAAGCCTAATGATTAGGTCATTGTCAATATTTGGTGCAACATGCTGCCAATTATAAACTATGTCTGTGCCATTTTCCTCAAGGGTTCTCTCCTAACTTGGAAGATAGTTACTAGCTCAGGAACATGAACAAGCTTTATTTTGTATGAAAGAACCACACCAAAGCTAGCTCCACCACCACCTCTAATGGCCCAAAATAGATCTTCACCCATAGATTTTCTATCAAGGAATCTCCCTTGAACATCAACTATTTGTGCATCAATGACATTATCCACTGAGAGACCATATTTTCTCATCATATTGCCATAGCCACCACCACTAACATGGCCTCCAACACCAACAGCGGGACAAACCCCAGCTGGGAAACCATGAGTTTTACTCTTCTCAGAAATTCTATAGTAAACTTCACCAAGTGTTGCTCCACCTTGAACCCAAGCTGTCTCATTCTCTATGTCAACCTCAATGGTTCTAAGATTGAACATGTCAAGGATGAAGAATGGTACCTCAGCCACATAAGAGACACCCTCATAATCATGGCCTCCACTTCGGATTTTCATCTGCAAGTTGTGCTTTTGAGAACAAACAATGGATGCTTGTACATGGGATACATGCAATGCAGTTATTATAAGGTATGGCTTCCTTGTGGCGGAGGTGTTGAAACGAAGGTTTCTAATGTAAGCTTGCAATACTGAAGAGAATGATGCATTTGTTGGAGTGAAAATTGCTTCAGTTATGGGGTGAGAGGGCTCAGAATGGTTTACAAGGCAATGAATAAAAGTGTTATGAGCTGAATTTGTAGCTAAAGATGAACAAGGGAGAGAAAGAAACACAATAATGGGAAGTAATGACAGTAGTATTATACTAGAAGAAAGGACTTCCATTTTAGCTTATCTTAATGTTATGTTTGAAACAAAGATAAGAGGATTTTTGGTGAGTATTGATATCTAGATTTGTATTGGAATTTATAAAGATCAATTGGAGCTAGTTAGCTAGCACATAACAATTCAAAGAATAAAATGAGAATTTGGTTTAGGTTAAATTACTCCCATACGTAACTTCTTTTTCTCTATTTTCTTTCTTTTAAAGCTTAAATTACTCCCATAAGTATTTATTTTTCAGTAAAAAAAAAAAATCATTTTTAACAGGTTATTTCCCGTGAGCTCTAGTTGGATTAAAAAAAGCACCCCACTTCAACAATCTCTATATTTATAATGACTAGAGAAGACAATGTATATACCAACATGATGTGGCACAATTGGTAGATAACTGGATCCCTTCAACATGTGGTTAGGGGTTCGATTCACGGGGCATGTAGGGGTGTAATCGGGTCGGGTTGGTTCGGATTTGAGGGGTTTAATCATCCGAACCGATCAAATTTGATCGGTTCGGATCGGTTCGGATTTCGCAAATTTGTAACTACGGATCCGAACCGAACCGATCACAATCGGGTTGGTTCAGTTCGGATCATCGGGTTACCCTTTTTTTTTTTTTTAAATTTACACTTAAATATTAATAAAAAATTAGAAAAATAAAATAAAAAATATATATTTAATTATTAATTATATTAAATTTATATATAATAATATATTAATATTATATAAAATAATTTTAAAATAAATATTTTAAAGGGTTCGGGTCGGTTCGGATCGGATCAGATCAGAATTTTCGGATCCGAGACCCGAACCGATCTGGTTCGGATCGGCGTTTTGAAATCCGATCCGATGATCCGAACCAATCCACCAAAACCGGTTCGGATCCGCCGGGTTCGCGGATCGGATCGGATCCGCTTACACCCTTAGGGGCATGCATATAGAAGAACATCTATTGGGAGAGATCAATCCCTTAAATGAATCTCGGTATCTGATTAGTCTCTGGATGATACCCGGGTTAAAAAAACAAAAAACAATGTATATTCGGGTGTGGCTATGGTGCACCACCCACATTTTACACCACCCACTACACCACCCATCTGGCAAATTTTGGGTCAATCAAATTGCCACATAGGTTGGTCAAAATTTCAAACTTTCTAGTTGTATTATACTGTAGTCAAACTATATGAATACAGTATATTGTAGTATAGTATATGTACTCTTTATATTAACAAATTTAACCCATATTAAAATAATGTTTTTTGATTAAAAAAACTGATTATATTGCAAAATATTATTGACAACGAACATTATTTTAATTCATATTAAAATATTATTTTTTAATATAATCAGTTTTTTTAATCAAAAAACATTATTTTAATATGGGTTAAATTTGCGAATACAAAGAGTACATATACTATACTACAATATATTGTATTCATATATTTGACTACAGTAGAAATACAACTAGAAAGTTTGAAATTTTGACCAAACCCATGTAACAATTTGATTGGTCCAAAATTTGCCACATATGGGTGGTGTAAAATATGGGCGGTGCATCTTAGCGCAACCCCTCTCTAAGAAGGATCTCACTCAATAGTGTTTATAGCGACCCATTTACAAAATCAAGTTTTGATAAATGAAGTTTTATAAACTTGATTTTGATTGAAGTGAATTTGTAATAATGATTTGAAATGTATCATTCAAACTAGTATTTAAATTTTGGCTACAAAAACTAGTTTTTAAATTATAGTTAAATTATCCTTCAAATTTATTTTATCATTGATCCTTCTATTAATTGTTTTTTCAAAATAATATGATAAGTGTAATGGTTGAAAATTCAAATTAAGTTTTGATAGACAAAGAAATAAATAAAAAATTTACTTCTTCAATTAAGTCCTTGAGCCCAAACCCAATTATAGCTAACAGACTTTTGGAGATGCCAAATATGTTAAATAAATAATCAAAACAAGGTTTGGTTTGGAGATTCCAAACTCAATTTTAAAGCTTCCAAACAATATGCCAAACATGCATTAAGTAGTATGTTAAGCAGGTGTGTAAGTAATCGGTTCGAGTTGACCCAATCAATTGAAAAACAAAGCAATTAAATTGGCTCAATATTTTCTCCCCTCTCAACTCATCCAAAACAACTTGATTGCACCTTAACATTGAAGTTAATTTTTCTTTATAGTCTCTGAAGGAATTCAGTTATTTCTGTTATGGTAGTTAGTATAGCTAAATCAGTTAGTTTAGCTTCTGTTAGTTTGTTAGACACAGTCAACTAAGACTTAGTCAGTTAGCCATAATTCTGTTTAGATGGTGCAGCCTATATAAGGCACTGCAAGCACCCGATTCTGTAAGCCATTCTGAAATCATTCATTCAATCAAAATAGATGCAATATTCAGATAATAGCAATTGTGATATTTACACGGTATCTAGAGCCAAAAGCCTGACAAAGTGATTTCGTTCTTGTTTTCTCATGGCTATCCAAGAACAACAAGAAACCAAAGAAGATCATGAAGAAACCAGCACTGAGCAGGAGAACATCAACAGCAAGAAACCAACAAACAGTGAAAGCTCCATCGATTGCTCATCACCATACTTTCTACATGCCCCAGACAACCCTGGCCAGATCTTTGCAAGTGAATCTCTTCATGATGGAAACTATGGTGACTGGGTTGTTGACATGACAAATGCCTTATTGGCCAAGAACAAGATCGGTTTTGTGGATGGCTCCATCCCTATGCCATCTGCAGAATCCTCTAACTTGGCACTTTGGATGAGATGCAATGTCATAGTCAAAGAATGGCTGAAAAGTGGAATGGATAAGGAGGTGAGTATCGCAACCAAAAAGGGACGGCGATAAAAAGAAATTTTAATAAGGTAGAGTCGCCACCAATTTTATTTAATTTAGGAAAAAATTGGAAAACCTTAAAAAAATGATCTTTGAAACCAAGCCGGGTTCGGGAGTCGGTTACGAGTAGGAAAGGTGTCACTGGTGCAATAAGTGCTTTTTACGTCAGTTAAAATTGATTTTTTACGTCAGAATACTGACTGACGTAAATACAGTTGACGTTAAAAGCTTAACTTTTAACGTCAGTTTAGAACTGACATTAAATATAACACTATTAACGTCGGTTCTTTAACACAACTGACGTTAATTTTGTTAACTGACGTAAATTTTGTTAAAACTAACGTCAATTGTTACCAAGAACTGACGTTAAAGGTCTTAATTTTAACGTCAGTTGTAATAAACAACTGACGTTAACAGTGTACTGTATATTTTTATAAAATACTTTTAACGTCAGTTGTATGATACAACTGACGTTAATATTATTTTATTTTTTTAAATTCAGTTTTAAAATATCACTCCCCTAAGCCATCACTGCATTCAGTAAATATCCCAAAGAATACGTAATATCACACACATTACAGAATTGCAAAGGAAAAATGGAACAATGATCCATATGTATGCCTGTTCAAAACAATATATATTTATTAACATAGGTTATAAATGTATACTAAGTTTAAACTACCTATATCAATATCCCTTCGTGATGATAATCACGAGTGGCATGTACATCATCCACCTGTGTCTCCTCGATTATAGTAGGCATGTTTGTTGAAAAAGAAGGAGTCTCGGGAATATCAAGATTTGAATCTTCATTTTCATCACTACCATTATACATGCTTTTTCCTTGGAGAACTACGGACAACCTTTTGTTAGAAGGATCAGTGATGTAGAACACTTGTTTTGCTTGGGAAGCCATTATGAAAGGCTCATTTATATGACCTAACTTGTTGAGGTCTACCAATGTGAACCCCAATTCGTCGGTTTGTACACCACCGTTACTATCAACCCACTTACATTTAAATACCTAAGACCGTAAGCTTAGTGTAATCGAGCACCCAAATATCTTCAATATATCCAAAGTAAGGTCTCGGTCTTTGAACGGGTTTTGTGTCCTTTGCACTAGAGAAGTGCATTGCTTCGCCACGATCATAACCCCACTTATTTTGCATGGTACTCTTGTTATCTTGTTCCTTTGTATAAAAGGAAAAGTTATTTATGTCGTATCCGCTCCAACATATGACGTTGAAGTTAGGCCCACGTGCTAGCCATTTTACGTCATCGAAAGCGAGTACTACCATCCTTAAGTATTTCTTCCTTGAACCATGGTAAGAAAGTCTTGTTATGCTTGTTCAACAACCACCTTTCGCTCATTCGAGGGTTTTCTTGATTGACTTTTCTTTTATGTTCAAATAAGAAAGGCTGAACATATTCGATGTTGTTCAATACATACAAATGTGCTTGAAGCACTTCCTCCCGATCCTTCCTATTAATTCTTAAGCCATGTGTACCCTTACCTTGACATCCGATCTCATCATGCCGAGGCTTATGAACCCCAATAGGATCCGTGTTATGAAGATAGTCCGAACAAAACTAAATAGCTTCTTCTGCAACATACCTTTGAACAATATATGCTTCCGGACGATGAGGATTCTTCACGGACCCTGTCAAGATCTTCATGTAGCGCTCAACTGGCTACATCCATCTCGAAAAAACCGGCCCACATAATCTAATCTCCTCACCAAATGAACAATTAAATGAACCATTATGTCGAAAAAGGAAGGAGGAAAATACATCTCCAATTGGCACAAGATTGTAGCAGCCTCAACTTCCAAGTCATCCAACATACGGGGGTCAACGACTTTGCTACATATAGAATTGAAGAATGAGCACAACCGAGTAATGGCATGTCTCACATTTTTTGTAGCAATACCACGAATAGCAACGGGCAGAAGTTGTTGCATCAAGATGTGACAATCATGAGACTTCAAGCCAACCAATTTAAGATCACTAGAGACAAGTCTCTTCATATTTGAAGAGTAACCATGTGGAACTTTGATGCCCTGAAGACACCCGCAGAAACTTTGTCTCTCTTTTTTTGACAAAGTATGACATGCTGGCGGCAAACAAGTCCGCTTACCATCCTCAACAACTGGAGCTAATTGCTCTCGTATACCCATAGCAACGAGGTCGAGACGAGCATTCACACCATCCTTTGTCTTGCCCTGAATGTTGAGAAGCGTCCCGATCACACTATCACACACATTTTTCTCCACATGCATCACATCAATGCAGTTGTCGACATCAAGCTTGCGCGCGATATGGAAGATCAAAGAATATCGACCTCTTCTTCCATATGTTTTTCTCAACAGCTTTACCTTTCTTTTTGGACTTGCCGAATATAACATCGATGTCCTTTACCCTCTGATAAACCTGCTCTCCAATTAAGGCCGTCGGCGCTTCTTCTGTCTCTTGGCATCCATTAAAAGCTTTTTTCATCTTACGATATGGGTGATCACGTCTAAGAAATCTCCGATGCCCAAGGTAAATCGTCTTCTTTCCATGATGCAACTGAGTGTAGCATGTGCCTTCTTCACATATAGGGCATGCTTTATGCCCCTTGACACTGCACCTGACAAGTTACCGTATCTTTGGAAAGTCGTTGATGGTGCAAAATAACATGGCACGAAGCTTGAAAGTCTCATGAGAATACCCATCAACTACATCAACACCTTCCACCCACAACATTTTCAAGTCTTCAATTAAGGGACCTAGATAAACATCTAAGTCATTTCCCGGTTGCTTTGGGCCCGAAATCATCATAGACGACATCATGTATTTGCGCTTCATGCACAACCAAGGGGGCATGTTGTAAATCACCAACAGAACAAGCCATGAACTATGAATACTACTCATGTTACCATAAGGATTCATTCCATCCGTAGCAAGTCCAAGGCTTAGGTTTCTTGGCTCATCGGCGAAATCCGGAAACATAGTATCGATATTCTTCCATTGAATAGAATCAGCAGGATGGCGAACCTTTCCATCACGTTTCCTCTCATCATTATGCCATCTAAGATTCTTCGCATCTTTCGCATTGGCAAACAATCGCTTGAACCTTGGAATTATTGGAAGATACCACAACACCTTCGCAGGAGGACCCTTTTTTCTCACATCATCAACATCATCATCATCATCACCACCCTTCACTTTGTATCGTGGATAACCCACATTTGGGGGCAATCGTGGTTTGTCTTCATGAACACCGTGTACAATATGCAATCATTTGGGCATGCGTGTATCTTCTTATACTCCATACCCATAGGACACAATACCTTCTTGGCCTCATAGTTACGGTCCAGGCAATGTGTTGTCCTCCGAAAGCAAGTCTTTCAACACTTCAAGCAATTCCGTGAAGCTTTTATCGCTCCAACCATTTCTCGCCTTCACACAAACCAATTTTAGCACCACCGACAACCGTGTATGAGTAGTACACCCTGGATATAAAGGCTTATCCGCATCACCGCACAACCTATCATACACATGCGCTCGATGAAAAGATTCTTGTCCAATATCACGGATCATGTCCTCTACTCGATCATCCTCCATATCTACGTCAACGTCCTCACTTTGGGAGACACTCGCCGTATTACTACTCAACAACATATCACCATGCCATATCCATCTTGTATAACTCAAGCAAATCCCTTCACAAATCAAATGAGTACGTATATCCTTCACCGTACATTTCCTCGTATTCAAACACTTGACACAAGGACAACAGAACATTCCATTACTATTAGGAACATTCCTTTGAGCAAATTCTATAAATTCTCCCACCCCCTTCAAATACTCAGCACTAGTACGCTTACAAACCATCCAACTACGATCCATAACTAGATAGGTCATGTAGATATACAAAACATATATATATCAAATATAAGGACAATACGGGAGATTGAAAACTATAGTTTTTAAAGATTAATTGCCAAGCACTGGTCACGGCCTGGCAGTGATGTCCATCACTACCGTAACGTGCAACCGAATGCAGAACCATGCCATCACAGGCAGAACTGATCACGGCCTAGCCGTGATTAGCATCACGGCCGTGACAGATCAACCGGCAGAGCAACATGCACTCAAAACCAAAAACAGAGACGTACATTCCAAACAACTCAAACTCACGGTTTCAAGTTTCAACTACTGAGACTACAGTTTCAACATACACTCAAAACTAAAAATACAAAAATGTGCCCTAAATACTCACCAGAAATAGGTGCTCGCGAGGTGGTGGGGAGGGAAGCTCGAGTTGTGGCCAACGTTCGATGTGGTTACTGAGAGCAGAGGGACAAGGAGAGTTAGTGCGCAGGAAGGGGAAAGAGAGATGTACGTCAAGTTATTGAAAAGAATGAATGGAAAGACAGAGTTAGGGTTAATAGTGTACCTCATGGTGGTGGCGGAGAAGCCCTCGCAGTGGTTGCGGTGGAGATGAGCTCGCGATTAGGGTTCTGTGCTGGGTGAGAGTGAGAGTGAGGGTTGAGAGTGATTTAGGGTTGAGCGTGATGAAAAGAGAAAAGAGACGTACGTACAGAGCGAAGTGCAGAAGGCGCGCGGGTGTAAACATAAAACAACATTTAACGTCAGTTGTATTAAACAACTGACGTTAAAATTAATTTTTTAACGTCAGTTTTATTAACAAACTGACGTTAAATATTAATATTTTTTTAAAAAAACACTTTTAACGTCCGTTGTTGAATACAACTGACGTTAAAAGTGTTAAAGTAACATTCTTCTGTAACAGTCTGTAATACTGCCTCTTCTTTTCCTCTATATTTCTATTCCTTCACAAAATGGCTCTGAGACCTGTGTTAATTGAGTGACAACAGGGCATTTCAGATAGCTAGGGATATAGGATTATTTATGTCATCTATTTATTTAACTGAAGTAAAAAATCACACTTTTAACGTCAATTGTATAAACAACAGACGTTAAAAATAAATATTTTTTATTTTAAAAACGCTTTTAACGTCAGTTTTATTCAACAACTGACGTTAAAAGTGTCTCTTCCTATTCCTTCGGGCGTTTTCTTTTCTGCACGTTTATAATATATGACTGCCAGGCCAACTCCCAATGCGCCTTGGAACCTAATGATCTTAATGATCAATTTAATTTTTTTAGCAACTTACGACGCCTAGTAACTTCATCCCCTACTCCTATAAATAGCTTCCTTCCTTCGTTTAATTTTTCTGCTTCACAATATGGCTCTGCCATGGAGATTAACTTCATCACTCTTTCTTCCTATACCTAGACTTAAAGGTCTCTGTCTTAATGGTCAAAACAACTTCTGGGGTTGTGTAAATCGCATTACATGGGTGATAAGGGTGTGTAAATCGCATTATGTGAATTGCACACACCATCATCCTTCGGGAGAATTAGCAGCTACAGTTCCAAAACCTCAGCTTTGGAACCAAGTGGTTGTTCCAAGAATATTGCTGAAACAGATCGAGTGCACCCTTCACTCTGCCACGGCTCCAAAGTAACTGTGGATTCAGATGGAGCATCGACTTCAAATGAGGGAGGGGATGCATTCAATGTTGGAGATTCTGAGCACAGGACTGAGAAGAAAATGATGTTGAAGCAGAAACTTTTTTATATTTTAGTGCTATATATCTTGTGGAAATTTTTTATCTTTTAAACATGTAATTGTAACTTATGAATCGCTTCAATGAGATACGATTTGATTATACATATATAACTTGTTTTATGTTAAGTGTTTATTTATTTAAATTTGTACAAGAATTTGTTAATTTACTAATTCAAGCTAATTAATTAAGATTAAAAATAAACTTTTTAAAAAAAAGATTAGAAATAAACTGCACTATATGGAGTGATGATCTGCGTTAAGAGTGACAACAGGGAGATGACAACGAAAGAAAGATATGAATGAGTTGATTATTTACGTCAGTTATTTATTTAACTGAAGTAAAAATCACATTTATAACATCAGGTTTATAAACAACTGACGTTAAAAGTTTTAATAATTTCTTGCAAAACACTTTTAACGTCAGTTCATTAAACAACTGATGCAAATAGTGATTTCATATTTACAAAACTTGCGCCGCCTCACTTTTAATGTCAGTCCTTAAAATAACTGACGTTAACAGTGAATTAATTATTTACAAAACTGCCACCGCCCCCTCTTTAACGTCTAGTTTTTGGTTAACTGACGTAAACCTTTACCATCTAATGTATATTTTTCACTAGTGTGTTAAGCACCCTACATCACTCATACTACGAATATATGGTACCTTGAATTAATTGTGCAAATTTAATTTATTTATTTTTTTTACCCCAAAAATATTTACAAGGAAGAATTTATTTATTTATTTATTAATATTTTTTATTTTACGTTTCTTTATTGTTCCTTTTTTTTTTGAATTTTTTTTAAAAATT
Organism: Sophora flavescens; assembly: GCA_030762895.1. NCBI lineage: Eukaryota > Viridiplantae > Streptophyta > Magnoliopsida > Fabales > Fabaceae > Sophora > Sophora flavescens. The sequence continues at coordinate 132,426,219 of CM061065.1, forward strand.
ATGGATAAATCTTAATTGAGGTTGGACATAGCATGTAAGTTCATAGGGCAACCTCGAAGCCAGGGGATTGAGCATGGCACTTGTCATAGAGCAACCCAAAAATATTAAATAAATTATTAATTAATTATCCACATTAAACAAATTAAAAAGAACACAAAAATAATGGAAAAATTAATTTTGACTTGACGAGATGATTGATCCCGCTCCTACGTATTCCCTGCTTCGATGGGAAACTCAAAGCCACGTAGTTTTTGTAGAAAATATTTTGATTGTTGGTTTTTAATTCTTATGAAAAATTTTTATTTTATTTTTAAAAAAAAAAGGTTTTTTTTTATCGAAAACTCCTAAACGAGATAGAACATGGCAGATACGTCCACTGAGTTATCTCATATCTAAGGAATTGAGTGTGAAAACTCTCACGAAGCAATCCCAAAATTGTTTTTTTTCTTGTTTTTTATTTTAAATGTTTCTTTTTTTTTTTTACCTCATTCTATTTTGTTTTTTTCAACAAGAAGATCAAATCTAGTTTCATACACTTTTGATTAGCCCAGTTCTTTCTTCTTTTTTTTTTTTAAAAAAATGTTAAACCCACCTAGTTTGGGCTAAAGTCCGATAACTAATCCAAAATAATTATCCATAAATAAATAAAAAGAGATAATAAAACAAAAATAAGGAAAACCAAAAGCTACTGAAACTCAATACAATGTATCAGGGCAGACATAAAAATAAAACACTGCAGAGAGGCCTTTCCTCTTCTACCTGCGTGCGTGAGAAACAGAGAAAGGGGTCAAGACAGTGATGCGGCGGCTTGGATCGGGAGCCTTGAACGGAGGCCGGTGCGGTGGAGTAGGCGTGGTGGCAAGCGCTGCTACCACGACGCGCGATCGATGCGGTGGGACGGTGGTTCTGTTTCACGGGTTGACTACTTTGGGACGATGGTGGCTTGGGGTTGGCAGTGGTTCTGGTCGGTTGGGGGTTGACTGGTGATGGTGGTGGCGGAACACAGTGCTAGCTCGAATGGGACAATGGGGAAGTTACAATTCTGTTGGTTTTTCTTTGTTGGTGTTTTGTTTGTTGTTGTGGGGTTTAGATGAGTGAAATTTCATGAGGATAGGTTGAGGAATGTTTTCATGGGTCTGTGAGGGTGATGAGAAGGGGTAGAGGTGCTTGGCTAAGGATTGAGTGGCTAAAATCTCTGATTCCTTTCTCTTTTTTTTTTCGTTTCTGTTCCGAAAATCCCCCCCCCCCCCCCTCTGCGTTCTTGTTGTGATTCTTATAATGCCAAATTGTTCCCATTTTGATCCTAAAAATCTGTTAAAGATTAAAAATTTCATCTCTAGTTTGAAATCTAACCGGAACTGTTGAGCCTTGTCTGCCTAAAATCAAGGGATTTACCCTCCTATAATGCGAATTTGTTCTGATCTTATCCTAAAAAATCTGCCAAGATTAGAAAACTAGGTTCAAATTCAAAATAAAGTAGTTGTTAGGGTTTGTTGGAGAGGATGAAATGTATTTAAAAAATCTTTTTATTATTTTTATTTTCTTTGCAATTTTTTATTTTATTATTTTTGAATTTTTTAGTGAAGACTAAAAGACCCGGTCAAAATGGGGTGTTCACAGTTGCCCCTCTTTACCTGTTCATTACTAGAATACATGAAGAAAGAACAATTTTTCATGTGATAGTAGTAAGGAACTAGTAAAGAAAATGAACTCGCATTTTGGCCGGAATGGGAAACTGGCTGGAGAAAATTAAACTTCAGAACTTGGAAAACAAAAATGACAAGTGATCCTCAGAGCTCGAAATATAAAATGCAGTGGGCCTCAGATCCCAAAAATAAATTGCAGTGGGCCTCAGATCCCGAATATAAAATTAGTAGCGAGCCTTAGAGCTCGAAAAATAAATTTGCAGCGGGCCTCAAATCCCAAAAGTAAATTTGCAGTGAACCTCAGAGCTCGAAAAATAAAATGCAGTGGGCCTCAGATCCCAAAAATAAAATGCAATGAGCCTCAGAGCTCGAATAATAAATTGCAGTGGGCCTCAGATCCCAAAAATTAATTTGCAGTGAGCTTCAGAGCTCGAAAAATGAATTGAAGTGGGCCTCAGATCCTAAATATAAAATTAGTAGTGAGCCTCAAAGCTCGAAAACTAAAATGCAGTGGGCCTCAGATCCCAAAAATAAATTTGCAGTGAGCCTCGGAGCTCGAAAAATAAATTGCAGTGTGCCTCAGATCCCAAAAATAATTTTGCAGTGAGCCTCAGAGCTCGAAGAATAAATTGCAGTGGGCCTCAGATCCCAAAAATAAATTTGCAGTGAGCCTCAGAGCTCGAAGAATAAATTGCAATGGGCCTCAGATCCCAAAAATAAATTGCAGTGAGCCTCAGAGCTCGAAAAATAAATTGCAGTGGGCCTCAGATCCCAAATATAAAATTAGTAGTGAGCCTCAGAGCTCGAAAAATAAAATGCAGTGGGCCTAAGATCCCAAAAATAAATTTGTAGTGAGCCTCAGAGCTCGAAAAATAAATTGCAGTGGGCCTCAGATCCCAAATATAAAATTAGTAGCGAGCCTCAGAGATCGAAAAATAAAATGCAGTGGGCCTCAGATCCCAAAAATAAATTTGCAGTGAGCCTCCGAGCTCGAAAAATAAATTGCATTGGGCCTCAGATCCCAAAAATAAATTGATGGTAATTTACTTTCTCTTAAAAACTTTTCTTTTACCTTTGTCTCGATTACAATCGAACCACACGCTCCATTAAAAGACTTCGACCAATCAAACCTTTGTTTATCAACAACTCTGAGTCGGTGTCTTTCGATTAGAGGGGCTTCTTTTTCAAAGCGGTGAAGACACATAGAGCGATTATTTCCTTCAAGACTAGGACTCTTGGAGACTTTCATTACTGCTTTTCTTTTCTCCTCATTGTGCACCGGTTATCTCCCTTATTGACTTTGAAATGCTAGGCTTTCTTTGGTTCAAACCATTCATTGAAGTAACCATTAGAATTATCCAATCATACCATTAAACTTAAATTTACTTAAATTGAGACATGATTTCAATGCGCAAGCATGATTTAAGCACAATAGGAAAAATGGATGAATAAAATCCTTGCCTTAATATGAGAATTTACATTGCACACAAAGAAATTGGAAAGAAAGAGGGGAACTACAAAGGGGTGTGTGGGAATTGTATGAAAAGGGATAATGGAACGAAAGAAAACCGCATAAAAATTTGCCCCAGTATTGGTTCCTTGATCCTCTTAACTGACTCCCAACAACTGTTTGACGTCGCAGATCCTGGTCTCAGCTTCCACATACATCCTTTCATTAACATTTCCATGATTTCCTTTGCCCCATTGTAGCCAGTCACAGACAAGATTGTCCCAGTGTGACGAATATTAAGACATCGCTTAAATTGCCCTTGCGGGTTTTCAGCCTTAGATTCAGCTTCTTTGTCCTAATTTTTGCTTAGGTCGCCCTTTCGGGTTTTCAACCTAACGGACTTCTCTCTCTCTTTCTCTCTTTTTTTTAATGCCCTAACTTTTGCTTAGGCCGCCCTCGCGGGTTTTCGACCTAACGGACTTCTTTTATTTTATTTTATTTATGCCCTAACTTTTGCTTAGGTCTCCCTTGCGGGTATTCAACCTAACGGGCTCTTCCTTTCTTTTTTTCTTTCTTTTTCATCAGGCATAGAAATTTTTCACGGCTACAGAGTTTACAGGTCTCGGTAGCTCTCGTCCGTTTTCATCTGTTAGGACCAAGGCTCCGCCTGAGTATGCCTGCTTTACTATATATGGCCCTTCATAATTGGGTGCCCATTTTCCTCTGGCATCTTCTTGGTTGGGAAGTATTTTCTTTAACACCAAATCACCTGGTTGAAAATCTCTATGACGGACTTTCTTATTAAAGGCTTTAGCAATTCTTCTTTGATATAGTTGTCCATGACAAATGGACACCAGTCATTTTTCCTCAATCATTTTTAACTGATCATATCGAGCTTTCACCCATTCTGATTCTTCCAAGTCAGCTTCCATCAGCACTCTTAATGAAGGGATTTCAACTTCTATAGGAGAAACAGCTTCCATTCCATACACCAATGAGAAAGGCGTTTCCCCAGTACTTGATCGTATATTGGTACGATACGCGTGCAAAGCATCTGGCAACATTTCATGCCAATCCTTATAATTTATGACCATTTTAGCAACAATTTTCTTGACATTCTTGTTGGCCGCTTCTACCGCCCTGTTCATCTGAGGTCTATATGGGGTGGAATTATGGTGCTTGATTTTAAAAGTCTCTAATAGCTTCTTTACATCCGCCCCATTAAGATTGGCAACATTATCTGTAATGATTCTTTCTGGTATTCCATAGCGACAAATAATATCCCTTTTTAGGAACTTGGTAAACACCTTTTGAGTTATATTGGCATATGATGCTGCTTCTACCCACTTAGTGAAGTAATCTATTGCAACCAGGATGAAGCGATGTCCGTTTGAAGCCTTGGGATTGATTGGTCAAATGACGTCTATTCCCCACCTGGAAAATGGCCATGGAGACACCAGATTGTGTAGTTGGAACGGTGGAGCTTTGATCTGATCTGCATATATTTGGCATTTACGGCATTTTCGGACATACTCCAGACAATCGGCTTCCATTGTTAGCCAATAGTGACCATTTCGTAAGATCTTGCGTGCCATCATGTGACCATTGGCATGTGTTCCACATATCCCTTCGTGAACTTCTGTCATGATAGTCTGAGCTTCACGAGCATCAACACATCTTATGAGGACCCCATCATAGTTCCTCTTATATAGAATTTCGCCATCTAAGTAAAAGGACATTGATAATCTACGAATCGTCCTCTTGTTTACTTCATTTGCTCCGGCTTGGTACGTTCTACTCTTTGTATATTGCTTGATGTCGTGACACCAAGGATTACCATCGAGCTCTTCTTCCACATGTGCACAGTATGCGGGCTCATCTTGTTCCTTCACTTGAATAGGCTGGACGGTGGTATGGAGACCCAGCTTGGTCATAGCGGCTAATGTGGCTAAAGCGTCCGCAAAATGATTCTTGTCTCGAGTCAAGTGCGAGAAAGTAATCTCATCAAACTTCGCAACTAACTGAGTCAAGTGTTTCTGATACGGGATAAGCTTGGGATCTTTAGTTTGCCATTCGTCGTTGACTTGATAAATGATTAAGGCTGCATCTCCAAAGACCTTTAGATGTTTTATTCCAAGATCAATTGCTGCTTGTAATTCACTTGCACATGCTTCATACTCAGCAATATTGTTGCTGCATTCAAATTCGAGCTTAACAGCCACTGGGTATTGCTTGCCCTCCGGAGAAACAACCACCGCCCCAATGCCGCTTCCATGCATATTAACTGCTTCATCAAAATACATCTTCCACATATCATCTTCCTCTGTTTCACCTTCTTCCAGTGACCGTATCTCTCCATCAGGGAATTCGGATATAATTGGTTGTCCTCCCTCAAGAGGGTTTTCAGCTAAGTGATCAGCAATTGCACTTCCCTTAACGGATTTCCGGGTCACATACTTAATATCAAATTCTGATAATATCATTTTCCACTTTGAGACCCTTAATGATATGTGAGGACTTTCAAAGATATACTTCAAAGGGTCCATTCGAGAGATTAACCAAGTGGTGTAGTATAACATGCATTGCCTGAGTCTCTTGGAGGTGCATACCAATGCGCAACAAGTCTTCTCAATTGCCATGTATCGGGCTTCGCAGTCATTAAACTTCTTGCTCAGATAATAAATTGCAAGTTCTCTCTTGCCAGACTCATCATGTTGCCCCGACATTGCCCCCATTGAGGTTGGTAGGATCGTGAGATACAGTATCAAAGGACGACCTTGAGTGGGCGGCACCAACACTGGTGGGTTTAATAGGTATGCCTTTATTTTGTCAAAGGCTTCCTAACATTCCTCATTCCATCTCCCCGGATTATTCTTCTTTAATAGCATAAAAATAGGCTCAAACGTGCTTGTCAAGTTAGCAATGAATCGGGCAATGTAATTTAATCTCCCTAGAAAACCCCTTACTTCTCGTTCATTCTTGGGAGTTGGCATGTCCCTGATCGCCTTTGCCTTTTCGGGCTGTACTTGTATTCCTTCCCTATTGACCACAAAACCCAAAAATTTCCCAGTTGAGGCTCCAAACACATATTTTGTGGGATTGAGTCTCAGATTGTACTTCCTTAATCTCTCAAATAACTTATGCAAAACTGCTACATGACTTTCCCCTTCCTTAGACTTAGCCACTATGTCATCCACGTATACCTCTACTTCCTTGTGCATCATATCATGGAACAATGTTACCATCGCACGCTGGTAGGTAGCTCCGGCATTCTTCAGCCCAAAAGGCATTACTCTGTAACAAAAAGTTCCCCAAGGGGTGATGAAAGTCGTCTTCTCTTTGTCATCGACGTCCATGAGAATCTGATTGTATCCCGAATACCCATCCATGAAGGAGAATCTGTGGTTCCTGCTGTGCTGTCTACGAGAACATCAATATGAGGCAATGGAAAGTCATCCTCCGGACTTGCTTTGTTCAGATCTCTGTAATCCACACACATTCTTACTTTTCCATCCTTCTTTGGTACTGGTACGACATTAGCAACCCACTCTGGGTGTCTCGACACTTCCACAAACCCAGCTTCTAACTGTTTAGTTACCTTGATCTTTAGTGACATATCTGGATGCATCCTCCTCAACCTTTGTTTCTTCACCACCGTATCTGGGTACAGTGGGATTTTATGTGATGCTATCTCTGGATCCAATCCTGGCATATCTTTGTAGGACCATGCAAACACATCAAGGTACTCCTTAAATAGCGCGACCATTTCTGCACGTTCTGGATTATCCACTATTTTCAACTCCTTCTTGTCTTCCTCGGTCCCCATATTAATCACTTCTATAACTTCATCATTTGAAGTGAACCCATTTTTTGAGCGCTCCATTGACTTTGTAAATTCTTCAATGGCTTCTTCTTCCTCACCAATCCCAGAATCGTCTTCGTCAACAGCCGCAAGGGAATCAGTAAATGAGGTTTCAAGGTTCCTTTTGTGAGACAAACCTTCGACGGTGGTGAGGTTCCTGAAAGAAGATGTTTGAAACAAGAGAAATATAGGCAAGGATATTATTCAAGAAATGAAACGCAATTTATGTAAGATAAAAAAGGGGTAGAGAAAAGAAGACACCAAGAAAATGCTGAAAAATCATACTAACTCATTTTATTCATTTCTCAACTAAAGTAAACATCAGTTTATACGAGATACAAAAAGGTAATTACTTTATGGAAATAACATCAACAAATGGTTCAGACTGCCAATTGCCTAGGACCTCATTGTCAGCAGAGAGATAAATAACAGGGTTTCTTGCTTGCTCCTTGGTCGCGCTGTCGCCACGCGCCAAAAAGAACGAGCGGTTTTTAAAATAATGTAGATAGGGAGCGACAACTCGGGTATCGTCTCACAAGGACTCTCGGGTTGTTGTTAACAGAAAAAGTTAGAAATGGGGGGTTTTGGATTGAAATAAAATAAAGAAAACAAACAAAAGCAATTATCATCAGAAGTATTGTCAGGAATAACCACTTGTGAATCTGTATGTTCTTCAAGGAGATGTGGAGTTAGCAGTGCAGCCGAGGTGGCGACAATGTGATCAATTTGAATGGCCAACTTCTGAGATTCAGCTTCTCTCCTCTGATGAGATTCAAGACTTTGTTCTGCCATCCGTTGATTTTGCTCTGCCATTTGTTGTATCATTTCTTCCATTTGTGCAGTTACCTGTGCAGCCATTTGCTTGAACAGGTCCTCTAGTGAAGGTCCGGAAGGTGCATAGGTGGTCACTTGGGGATTCTGTGGTGGTGCCAGTGGTGACATTAGTTGTTGGTCCTCATACCAAGGGTTTAGATGGGTTCCCCAGCTCAATAGGAAGACTCTCTTCAAATCAACCCAGCTGAAGGTGGAATCCACCTCAAGATTATACAACCAATCCCTTGCAGCGCCTTCAAGTGAGAGATGGAAAGCTCCCATCTGGATGTGATCTTCTATTATTCCTTCAGGTCTCAGCATTATAGAACAAACAGCCTGGAATTCCTTCATATGCTCCTGCGGATTTTCACCTGCAAGACCACTAAACCTTGGTAACCAGTGCATTAAACCAGCAAAATCAGGATAATATATGCATGGTGGTTCATAATTAACATTAGGCATATAACCATACATGTAATCATCCATGGCAGTACTAAAATTCATAACCAGACAATGCAGACAAAACTAATTCAGCAAAGAGATTTTTTTTTTAACTGTTAATAACAACAAGAGTCCCCGGCAACGGCGCCAATTTTTTGGTCGCGCTGTCGCCACGCGCCAAAAAGAACGAGCGGTTTTTAAAATAATGTAGATAGGGAGCGACAACTCGGGTATCGTCTCACAAGGACTCTCGGGTTGTTGTTAACATAAAAAGTTAGAAATGAGGGGTTTTGGATTGAAATAAAATAAATAAAACAAACAAAAGCAGAGCAATAAAGACAAAGCAGTTAAAGAAATTATCAAATAAACTAAAGCGATTAACCTACTGTTCTCGGTTTCCCACTATCATTGGTTCATATAAATCCAAGCCCTAAGCAGATTCTAATCCGCTTTCGGTTGTAGCAACAATTAACAACGAAATCGCTACTACGGATATATGTTCCTATTCCCGAATTAACAAACGGGGTTAAGCCCTCATGAACAAACGAACATGAACGAACACACGCGAAGTAACAAACGCGATTAAGTATAGGAACATAACATCACCGAAATGAATCAACACAACACTATACACTCCTGAATTAACAAACAGAAATGCATAATATGGTATTAAAAAGGGAAAAGCAAATAAAATAGGAATTACAAAACCTCAAGTGTGGTAATGGAAACCAATCACAGTAGACTAATCTAGGAGACTAGCTCTCCATTACAGAAATAAAGACAAAAGAAAAGAAAAGACAATAAACTACTGACTCCTACTCTAACTAACTCTCCATCAGTTCTGCCTTCAAACAGGCTTATATACACGTTCTGGAATCCGCGGACTCGCGAGGCGAACACTGTCTCGCGAGGCGAATCTTGCAGTGTTTGGTCTTCTAGCGAGGCGAAGAACGGCTCGCGTGGCGAGGAATGGAAAAGTCATGACTTCTGGTCTTCACTCTCGCGAGGCGAGACATCTATTCGCGGGGCGACACAGAAAGGATTGCAAATTTTCTGGCACAGTCACCTTCAGGTTCGCGAGGCGAATGCCTTTCTCGCGGGGCGAAAGCTCCAGATTTATTTCTTTTTATTAACCTGAAAACAGAAAATAGCATAAGTGCTTTATTTAACTCTAAATCAACTAAATTAACCTAAAAATACTTTAGAGACTCAAAATACTGCTTAAAGACAATCAAGTCTAATTTGGGCGAAAATGATATAAAATTAGCACAAAGCCAAGGTTTTTCTAGTTATAAAACTAGACTAGCCAGAGGCTGATCAAAATACCCCAAACTTAAACTTTGCTTGTCCCCAAGCAAACTAAAACTCAAAAACTTAAAAAGACTCAAGACATGGCAAGCTTAAGGATTCAATCAACTTTGCACAAATTTCAAGCAATTCATCAAAATAATTTTTCCTTCAATGTTCCCCCTTTCAAACAAAGCAATCCCCACATTCATTTATTCTAAACAATTGAGAAATTCATCATTCAAACAATCATTAATCTAAGCAAGGGATCCAAGTTACACACAAGAGGGAGATCACCAAATTCAAACAATCGCCTTCCTCACAAGGGCATTTAGTGTTTCACTCAATCGCTCAGTTTGTGTCAGACTAACAACATTTCACTCAATTTCACTTTTAAGAACACTTCCCATAAATTTGATCTTCATCTCCAAATGATTCCCACAGAAAACATGCACGCAACATCAAAAGGTCTTTTATGGGTTGTAATAGGGCCTGGCTAAGGGTAGGATATACAAAGGTACTGGCTGAAGACCCTAGGAACTAAGAGAGCATGAAACACTTCAAAACATTGAAATTCCACTCAAGTTCCTTTTCTCATTTTTCTTTATGCCTTGGGTGACTACAGTCTCTTTTAATACTTTTATTTTTAACATTTTTACACTCTTTTTTTTCTGCTTTTCTTTACTTCCCCTTTTTTTTTCAACCTTTTTATTATATTTTTTTTTTCTTTTTCTCAATCCCAAAATGACATGTCACATCCTTGTAGCCACCCCAAACTTAGTTTCTTGCAACCATTCTCTTGCTAAGGATCCATGCTCTCCTAATCCTAAGATCGGGTTGACATGGTTTTTCAGATTTTAGCTTATAACATAAGGTCATCAAGAATTAACAGGCTAATTAGGCTCAAAGGGGCTAACTAAGGAACATGCATTAGGAATTGGTTCTTTTAGGCTAAGTAGTTATTTACAAAGAAAGTGCCTAAATCATTTGAAGCAAACACATAGACATGCAAACCAAGAAGAGATTCAAGCAAATTCAGGAAAGTGCAACTTGAAAGTGATTCTCACACGGTTTAAAACATGTTGGAGGCTCAAATCCTCACCTGGACATTTTTTTTTGCAAATTGTTTGACAGAGATTATATCCCTAGTGTGTGCTTCCTATCACCCCAAACTTATCATAAATCATGCCATCACAACAAAATATCTCAAAGTTCAGTTTTCAATCATATGGGAATCAAATTTTCAAAAATTTCAAATCCTAGGGGGAAAACAGTCAACACATAACATGCAATCAATCTATGCAAAATTAATCAAAACCCAGCAACTTGCCAACAAAAGACTCAACACAACTCCTGAGCTTCTCAAATTATTCAGGAGCTTTATTGAAAACAAAACAGAAATAAAGCAAGGAAAAGAAAATTAAAAAGAGCAAGGTTCAGAAAAACTCATTGGGGGTGGTTCCACCGGGATCCCACTGTCTGTGACATAAGGCCCAAGTGATAGCCAAAGGGTGGGAGTTCATTCCATGCCTCCATAACTTGCAGCCTTGATATGGGAGTGAGTGCTTGACAGTTACGGTGACTCCTTCCAGTGCGACGGACTTCTCACTCCCTCTTGGGTCAAAGATGACCGCCTTCTCAACAAAATCCTCCCAATAAAATTGGGGTTCAACCCCTTGGACTGGCCATGGTGCAAGATCCAGTGGCTTGAACTCCATCACCGGTTGTTCCACAGGGGGAGGTGACAAACAGGTAGAAAGTGTTACTGGTGCTGCTTCAATTTCTGCACGTTCTTCATTCACTGTGCTAACAAATCCATCACCTGCTAAACATGCAGAAATTTCAGCACACACCACACAAAGGTTAGTGTTAGTAGAGTCAGTACATATAGTACAATAAATCGAATCAATAAAGTTCTGAATGTCTGTAAATTCAGCACATAGTTCATCCATCCCATCACTTTTAACACATGAAATTGAATCATCTACTTCCAAAGGTTCTTCATTATCCTCAGGCATGGTGAAGCAGATATCCTCCTGATCCTCATTCTCTATGTGAATATGGCCCTCAACCTCATAGGTCTCCTGTTCCATATGGATGTTTTGCTCTTCATACCTTTCAAAACATGCTATACATAAAGCAGTGTCAGTACAATCAGCACATGAATTATAATAGATAGAATCAGGGGATTCAACACACAGTTCATCAACATAAACATTATCAAAATTATCATCAGAAGTATTGTCAGGAATAACCACTTGTGAATCTGTATGTTCTTCAAGGAGATGTGGAGTTAGCAGTGCAGCCGAGGTGGCGACAATGTGATCAATTTGAATGGCCAACTTCTGAGATTCAGCTTCTCTCCTCTGATGAGATTCAAGACTTTGTTCTGCCATCCGTTGATTTTGCTCTGCCATTTGTTGTATCATTTCTTCCATTTGTGCAGTTACCTGTGCAGCCATTTGCTTGAACAGGTCCTCTAGTGAAGGTCCGGAAGGTGCATAGGTGGTCACTTGGGGATTCTGTGGTGGTGCCAGTGGTGACATTAGTTGTTGGTCCTCATACCAAGGGTTTAGATGGGTTCCCCAGCTCAATAGGAAGACTCTCTTCAAATCAACCCAGCTGAAGGTGGAATCCACCTCAAGATTATACAACCAATCCCTTGCAGCGCCTTCAAGTGAGAGATGGAAAGCTCCCATCTGGATGTGATCTTCTGTTATTCCTTCAGGTCTCAACATTATAGAACAAACAGCCTGGAATTCCTTCAGATGCTCCTGCGGATTTTCACCTGCAAGACCACTAAACCTTGGTAACCAGTGCATTAAACCAGCAAAATCAGGATAATATATGCATGGTGGTTCATAATTAACATTAGGCATATAACCATACATGTAATCATCCATGGCAGTACTAAAATTCATAACCAGACAATGCAGACAAAACTAATTCAGCAAAGAGATTTTTTTTTTAACTATTAATAACAACAAGAGTCCCCGGCAACGGCGCCAATTTTTTGGTCGCGCTGTCGCCACGCGCCAAAAAGAACGAGCGGTTTTTAAAATAATGTAGATAGGGAGCGACAACTCGGGTATCGTCTCACAAGGACTCTCGGGTTGTTGTTAACAGAAAAAGTTAGAAATGGGGGGTTTTGGATTGAAATAAAATAAAGAAAACAAACAAAAGCAGAGCAATAAAGACAAAGCAGTTAAAGAGATTATCAAATAAACTAAAGCGATTAACCTACTGTTCTCGGTTTCCCACTATCATTGGTTCATATAAATCCAAGCCCTAAGCAGATTCTAATCCGCTTTCGGTTGTAGCAACAATTAACAACGAAATCGCTACTACGGATATATGTTCCTATTCCCGAATTAACAAACGGGGTTAAGCCCTCATGAACAAACGAACATGAACGAACACACGCGAAGTAACAAACGCGATTAAGTATAGGAACATAACATCACCGAAATGAATCAACACAACACTATACACTCCTGAATTAACAAACAGAAATGCATAATATGGTATTAAAAAGGGAAAAGCAAATAAAATAGGAATTACAAAACCTCAAGTGTGGTAATGGAAACCAATCACAGTAGACTAATCTAGGAGACTAGCTCTCCATTACAGAAATAAAGACAAAAGAAAAGAAAAGACAATAAACTACTGCTACTGACTCCTACTCTAACTAACTCTCCATCAGTTCTGCCTTCAAACAGGCTTATATACACGTTCTGGAATCCGCGGACTCGCGAGGCGAACACTGTCTCGCGAGGCGAATCTTGCAGTGTTTGGTCTTCTAGCGAGGCGAAGAACGGCTCGCGTGGCGAGGAATGGAAAAGTCATGACTTCTGGTCTTCACTCTCGCGAGGCGAGACATCTATTCGCGGGGCGACACAAAGGATTGCAAATTTTCTGGCACAGTCACCTTCAGGTTCGCGAGGCGAATGCCTTTCTCGCGGGGCGAAAGCTCCAGATTTATTTCTTTTTATTAACCTGAAAACAGAAAATAGCATAAGTGCTTTATTTAACTCTAAATCAACTAAATTAACCTAAAAATACTTTAGAGACTCAAAATACTGCTTAAAGACAATCAAGTCTAATTTGGGCGAAAATGATATAAAATTAGCACAAAGCCAAGGTTTTTCTAGTTATAAAACTCGACTAGCCAGAGGCTGATCACTCCTCTTCAAGTGCACTGATAGTGAAATGAGGGGAAGTCAACTTTTTTGGCGAGATCACTTCAGTTGATGCTAAGAAAGTATCTGTCAAGTGGGGGATATTATCAAATTCCTTTCTTTCTTCTTTCTTGCCTCTAAGAGTCAGGTACTTCATATCTTCTGCTGGAGAAGGATTGTATCCTAGTCCATGTCTTCCATCTCTTGTAACTGCTGCAATCGGTTGAGGGATCCCCTGGAGGCTTGCCCCTAGGCCTCTTCCTTTCTGATACCCGTTCCTTTCCATTATACGGACTGCCACTTCATTCACATTTTGTATTGGCAACTCCTCCTTCTTGCTCTCTGGCTTCGGGATTTCAAAACTACGTAGGGAATCATCCTCGACTTGCTCTGTATTTTCTACGTATGGTACCGAAACAGGCTTTGAAAGCATGATTTCCTCTTCACCGCGGATGGTAATTACAACCCCATCCTGAATATATTTCAGACACTGATGCAATGTTGATGGAACAACACCAGCTTCATGAATCCAAGGCCTTCCTAGGAACATGGTATAAGCTGGCTGGATCTCCATGACTTGAAAGAGAACACAAAAACAACTAGGCCCTACTTCGAGGGGCAGAGTTATTTCCCCTAAGATCCTTCTTGCTGTCCCATCAAAAGCTCGCACAATCATTTCTTGGGGTGTCAAATCCGTCAAGCCTATGTTTAGCTGCTCTAGAGTGGACAACGGAATCACATTCAATGCCGAGCATCCATCTATAAGCACCTTCGCAATCACAAATCCTTTGCACCTTAAGGTAATGTGGAGTGCCTTAGGACTACCTCTAAACTTCAAAAACACCTCATCTTCCGAGAAATTGATCATGTTGATCCGCCTCACTGGATCCACCATGTTTACCACACTCTCTGGCATGACGTCGCGATTAACATAAGCTTCATTCAATACCTTCAATAATGCCTTACGATGCATTTCTGATGTGAGGACAAGCGACAAAAGGGATATTCTTGCCGGTGTTTTCTTCAACTGCTCTATCACATCGTATTCACTTTGTTTCATGATCTTCAGAAACTCTTCTTCTTCTTCCTTCTCTTTTCCTTCATCTTTGGTATTCTTCCTTGCTTCTTCTTCTACCGGGTCATAGTATCGCCCACTCATTGTGATGCCTCCAATTCTCACAACATTAGTAACCTGGGCCTTCGAAGTTTTTCCTGCCCCTCCTACTAGCTCAACTTTCTGTTCATAATTCCAGGGTACAGCGTGTGTATCATTATAGGCAAAAGGAGTTGGCTTTGTCACCTTTACAATCACTTTTTCTGGTGCCGACGCATCATTCATATGTGGTATCCGGAGCACAACTTTTTCAACCACACTAACTTCTCCAGTCGTACCTTGCCTAGCTTGGATCACCCCCAAGGTAAGTAATCCTTGGACTCGGACCTTAAAGTCCCAACAAGTTTCGATATCATGCCCTACCTGCCCATGATGATAATCACAACTTAAATCACCATCATACTTCTCTTTTTCTCCAATCAGCTTCACCGGTGCAACAATATCATATCCCGCTTTCTTGAGCCCTACTAATACTACTTGCATCGGGGTTCGCAATTCCAAAACCTTCTTGACTTGAGGCCCTTTCACTTCCAAGTTATTCACGCTATTTCCCGCATTATGGTTTGGGATTGGGTTATTAACAATGCTAGGCCCAGAATCTTCTTCGAAACCCAATCTTCCACAAGCAATCAATTTTCTTACTACTGTCTTGAAGGCCTCACATTCTTCAATGGAATGTCCCAGGGCATCCATGTGATATTTGCAAGTCAAGTTTGGATTGTACCAAGCAGGGAAAGGTGGTTCCATAGGCCGTACAGGGTTTCCTGCGATTAGGTGACGATCAAATAGTTGTTAGAACAAATCTGCTTTGGAGATAGACAGTCTTGGGAAATGAGGTAGATTTTGATATTGGGAACGTCCCTGATTTGGAAAATTTGAGCGAGGTCGAGGGTAGCTTGGATGGTTTTGTTGAGGTGCAGGTGGATAATGAGTATATGTTGGGCGAGTGGGGTTGTATGGTTGAGGGGTAGGGATGTTATTTATTTGGTTTTGTAGCTGGGTGATGGTTGGCGAGGCATGTTGAGGTGGGTAAAATGGTGTTTAGATCTGATATGGTGCTTGGTACCTTGGGTATGAAGGGACATGTCGAGGTCCAAAGTTTGGCTGGTGTTGCACATAATTTGCTTCTGCTTCCTTCTTCTTGGGCTGGAACCCCTTCTTGGATGCACTGCCTTCCATGTCAGTTGGCAACTTCCCGGTTCTGGCTAGGATTTCAATCCTTTCCCCTGCAGCAATCAAGTCAGAGAAATCCCTATAAGCTACTCCTGCCATTGCTCCGATAAAGGGGGATCCCAGGGTTCCCAAAAAGTATGAGCACATTTCGGACAACATCAGCGGCGGCTGAACCTGAGCAGCCAAACTCCTCCACCTTTGTGCATACTGTTTGAAGGATTCATCACTCTTCTTCTGCATTGTAGTCAACTGTTCACGGGTTGGAGCTATGTCCAAATTAAATTTGTATTGATCCATGAACAAATCGGCTAATTCTGTTCACCGAGAGATCTTAGAATGGTCTAACTGAAGGTACCACTCTAGTGCGATTCCGGTCAAACTTTCATGGAAAAAGCCAATGAGGAACTTGTCATCCTTAGACCAGATGGCCATTTTGGTGGCATGGCTAATCAAATGGAATCGTGGGTTCCCACTTCCGTCATATTTGGAGAAATCAGGAATTTTGAAATCCTTAGGAATCACGACATTCGTGGCAGGACAAAGTTCTTCAATCTTGAGAAGACCATAAATATTTGAGCCCTTGATCTCTTTTATTTGTTCTTCTACCTTCTCCATCCACTCTTCCTTCATCTTATCAGGTCCAAACTGGACTCCTCTTGATTGTTCGGGAATGAATGCATGGGGTTTTTCCCATGTATAGCCAGCAGCCTCATGATACACGTTCTCGATGGGGCGATATCCTTCCTCGATGGGGATTACTATGGGTTCCGTGTAACCCGACATTCCCTGAGTAAAGATATGGTTTATGTTTGAAAACATTGGCGCCGTTACCATGGAGAGGGCCGGCTGTACGCTCACATATGAGTCATCTTCGTTTCCACTTCTATTTGCACTAAGCCTGCTAAGAGATTCCCTCATATCCTGTAGTATAGCCTCCAACCTTGCTTGAGTTTCAGAGATTTCAGTCACCCTTCCCCTCACTTCGTCTACTTCTAAACTCAAGTTCCTTCCTGTCTCGGGATTGTTGGCAGCCATCTTGGTCCGGGATCTTGTGTTGTAAACTCAGGTTTGATTGGTATTGTCTTTCTTAGGTCGCGCAATGATTCTCGAACCCTCAAATTCATGTTTTTAGCTCTGTTACGAAAAATCTTCAATTATTCTAATCAGCAACCCCTTTTTTGAATATATACATCTATACAATTTTTCTTGTCATTATTATTTATTATTAAGAAAGAAAAAGTATGCTTTGAAAGGACCACAATTTTTTTTTTTTTGCAAAGGAAAGACCATTTTTGTAGCAAGCAACTTCATCCCAACACATAACTCTAGGGGCACATCCCCCTTAGGTTAATGCATGGTTGATGATAAATCCATGGGAACATGTGTCCCTCAATAGACAGCATCATTCACTAGCAATGCAATCATACAGGCCTACTTGTAACACACCATAAGATAGAGCAGAATTCATTGATGGATGTAACCCTAAAAAAATGGCTTTTATTCCTTTGAAGAGAAAATACAATGTCTCCCATCTAACAGAATTACATCAAAAGTTTTAAAGTCTTCCTTTTGAACCCGCTAGCAAGACCCCTACAATACTTCATGAAGTGAGCTATTTTTGGAGGTATTGTAGATCCGTCATTCATGCGAGTTTGGAGTAATGCTTCCTCGAGGTGACCCACAAATTGATAGGTATGGTATTACAAACTTCCTGAGAGGTGTTCATATCTTTTTCTCCAAGCATCTCTGTCAGCCTTCAAATCTTTTGCCACGGATTCCCAGTTCTCTAGCCATCCTTCCTGTTGTTTGATCTCATCCTCATACTGTTTTTTTCCCCTTTCGAACATCCGGACCCTCATCCATAACTGTTGCTCTTTCTCTTGTGATTTTTTCAATGATTCGCATATAGTTGCAGCTGTATTCCAACCTTCATCAGAGTAGCGCTCAGCATGAGTTAAGGCTTCTTGTAGAGATCCTATGCTTTCCTCCAACATCCGGATTGTCTGAACGTGCACTTCGATTTTTGCTCCCAAGTCTTCTTTTTCTTTGAAGATTTGTGCCAACGCCTTTTTTTGATCTTCTATCCTTGCTAGTAATCCTCGAACTTCTGACTCTTTCATATTCCCCTTCCTTGCTCTCTTTGTTGGAGCTGCGCTTCGTATGCATCGGTACATTCATATTTCAAATGTTCTATCCTCATGTTTAACTTCTGGATTTGGTGTTGGAGCGTGACGATGGTGATTTGATCTGTTTCATTCTTTTCCTCTAGCACTCCCATCTGGGCCATCATAATCTCGATCTTCTTTAACATTTCTGCTTCCATTTGCGGATTTTCATATTTATGCGGGATTGGTTTCGAAATAACAAGGTTGTCTCTCCTTGTTTTACTCCATGCCTCGTAGTTTTTAGTACGAGAAATAATTTGTCTTCCCAACTCATTGGATCCCAGTACCCTGATGTTGCTCCAGGCGGATCTAACAGCTATTGTTGTATTCTTGACAGCCTCGCATTCTTGATATAAGAACGAAATTCCACCTAACACTTCTTCAAGTGGTTCCTGTTGAGTCCATTTAAATTGTCGAATCACAAGTGCCGGAGAATATGACACGCAACCCATTGGTCCCATCAAAGGGATATTCGAGAAATTCACACAACTGAAGATAGTCGTATTTCCTTTATACCAAGGACACATTCAGCAAAAAGCTTTCGAATCAACCTCATCAAATTCTTGTCTCCATTCATTGAGTTTGTGCGGCTTTATTGGTGATGGAATCTCCTCAAAGGGTCATCAATCCCACTAACATAATTTCGAGCATACATGTGAGTCATGATCCAAACATACAACATTTGTGCACAACATCGTAATTTGCCTTGTTGATTTTCATGGCAAACTTGCAATGATAGGAAAGTTTCTGCCAAAATTGCGGGAACAGGGTTCACAGTATATTCTTCGACCTTGTAGTAGACATCCAAGGCTGCGTAATCCACCATGTCCGGTATAAAGGGGAAAAGCACCAGGCCATAAATGGTTAAAGCTAACACCCGCTTGAAGATAACCCAATTATTTTGTCGTGCTAGTTCCTGGAGATAAACTTCAAGGAATCCTCGCCTCAGACCTCTGACAGCTCCTTTTTCCATTTTGTCTGATGGCTTCGGTAGAATTCCCAACCACTCTGCAACCTTCCCATCACTAACATGCTGGCCATAATAGAAATAAACACGAAACTCCCTTGGAAGAGGCATCCGTAGCATGTATGCATATTCTTCTATAGTCGGTGTCGTATCCAAATTTGGCAACTCGAAACACCTCAAATTCGGGTTCCAATATTGGGCCAAAGCACTCAAGCCCAAAGCATTTACATGTATGTGTAATAAGTCCAAAATCTTCCCATACTTGCTTGCAAACTCTGAACATACTTCTTTTGGCATTAAGCGACTGATTTCCATTAAAGTCTTCACATCATTGATTTTCACGTCAATTCTAATATTCTTCTTCAGGTCAATTGCATTGCTAGAGTTATACATTTCCGTTCCTTGCTACACAGATAGTGTCTTTCCTCCACAAAAGAGAATCACCTAAAAAAATATATTATTTTACAAAATAAAATAAAATAAAATAAAATAAAATAAAATAAAATAAAATAAAAAATAAAAATAAAAATAAAAATAAAAATAAAAATAATATATATATATATATAATATGCATTTTATTTATTTATTATTCATTAGTTAAAACACAAAGGGAAATGAAGTAAAAATAAATAAATAAGTAAATGGATAGAAAAACACAAGAGAGATATGGTACGCCTCCAATTGTCCTAAGAGGTAGGGCCTAATCAAGGGTACCTATGATGACAACTTCTAAGTCGAGCGGCCACTAAGTCATTTTAGGTGTATAAACTTTAGGATGTGTCTAGACTTCTAAAGGTCATGGTCCCCAGATTGCCCTTGTCAAGGACCTAGTTCATAAACCTAATCACAAGTAGGGATAAACCCTCCAGGATGACTAGTCCATGACACTAGTAACAATCCGAGTGGTGAGTCAACAAATATCAGAGAGGCACTAGGCCTTCAATGACAATGCTGAGTCACCACCTAATCCTTAAGGTCCCACAAACTCGGGTATTGAGCTGAAAATGTGTGAAAATGAGTGTCGGTGTTGTGTGTGATGGAAGCATACAAACCTATACAATCCTAAAACAACTACTTGAACCTGTAAGACAAGCAAAATATCATGGTCTTCTATCCTAATGTAAAAAATAATTATTAAAGCAAAAAGGAATCAAATATATATATAAAAATAAAAGAAAACAATAAAAAAGGGGTAAACAATAAATACCAACATGCACAACTCATTACTTAGGCTTGACTCTCTAAATTTCCCTAGTGGAGTCGCCATCTGTCGCAACCAAAAATTACGGTAGGGACGGCGATAAAAAGAAATTTTAATAAGGTAGAGTCGCCATCAATTTTATTTAATTTAGGAAAAATTGGAAAACCTTAAAAAAATGGTCTTTGAAACCAAGCCAAGTTCGGGAGTCGGTTACGAGTAGGGAAGGTGTTAAGCACCCTACATCACCCATCCTACGAATGGTACCTTGAATTAATTGTGCAAATTTAATTTATTTAGTTTTTTTACCCCAAAAATATTTACAAGGAAGAATTTATTTATTTATTAATATTTTTTATTTTACGTTTCTTTATTGTTCCTTTTTTTTTGCATTTTTTAAAAAATTATGGATAAATCCTAAATGAGGTTGGACATAGCACGTAAGTCCATAGGGCAATCTCGAAGCTAGGGGATTGAGCATGACACTTGTCATAGAACAACCCAAAAATATTAAAGAAATTATTAATTAATTATTCACATTAAACAAATTAAAAAGAACACAACAATATTGGAAAAATTAATTTTGACTTGACGAGATGATTCATCCCGCTCCTACGTATTCCCTGCTTCGATGGGAAACTCAAAGCCACGTAGTTCTTGTAGAAAATAGTTTGATTGTTGGTTTTTTATTCTTATGAAATTTTTTTATTTTATTTTTTTAAAAAAAAAGGTTTTTTTTATCGAAAACTCCTAAACGAGATAGAACATGGCAGATACGTCCATTGAGCTATCTCATATCTAAGGAATTGAGTGTGAAAACTCTCACGAAGCAATCCCAAAATTGTTTTTTTCTTGTTTTTTTTTAAATGTTTCTTTTTTTTTTACCTCATTCTATTTTGTTTATTTCAACAAGAAGATCAAATCTAGTTTCCAACACTTTTGATTAGCCCAGTTCTTTCTTCTTTTTTTTAAAAAAAATATGTTAAACCCACCTAGTTTGGGCTTAAGTCTGATAACTAATCCAAAATAATTATCCATAAATAAATAAAAAGAGATAATAAAACAAAAATAAGGAAAACCAAAAGCTACTGAAACCCAATACAATGTATCAGGGCAGACATAAAAATAAAACACTGCAGAGAGGCCTTTCCTCTTCTACCTGCGTGCGTGAGAAACAGAGAAAGGGGTCAAGAAAATGATGCGGCGGCTTGGATCGGGAGCCTTGAACGGAGGCCGGCGCGGTGGAGTAGGCGTGGTGGCAAGTGCTGCTACCGCGACGCACGATCGGTGCGGTGGGACGGTGGTTCTGTTTCACGGGTTGACTACTCTGGGACGATGGTGGCTTGGGGTTGGCAGTGGTTCTGGTCGGTTGGGGGTTGGATGGTGATGGTGATGGTGGTGGCAGAACACGGTGCTGACTCGAACGAGACAATGGGGAAGTTACAATTCTGTTGGTTTTTCTTTGTTGGTGTTTTGTTTGTTGTTGTGGGGTTTAGATGAGTGAAATTTCATGAGGATAGGTTGAGGAATGTTTTCATGGGTCTGTGAGGGTGATGAGAAGGGGTAGAGGTGCTTGGCTAAGGATTGAGTGGTTATGAGTGGCTAAACTCTCTGATTCCTTTCTCTCTTTTTTTCGTTTCTGTTCCGAAAATCCCCCCCCCCCCCCCTTCTGTGTTCTTGTTGTGATTCTTATAATGTCAAATTGTTCCCATTTTGATCCTAAAAATCTGTTAAAGATTAAAAATTTCATCTCTAGTTTGAAATCTAACCGGAACTGTTGAGCCTTGTCTGCCTAAAATCAAGGGATTTACCCTCCTATAATGCGAATTTGTTTTGATCTTATCCTAAAAAATCTGCCAATATTAGAAAACTAGGTTCAAATTCAAAATAAAGTAGTTGCTAGGGTTTGTCGGAGAGGATGAAATGGGTTTAAAAAATCTTTTTATTATTTTTATTATTTTTATTTTCTTTGCAAATTTTTATTTTATTATTTTTGAAATTTTTAGTGAAGACTAAAAGACCCGGTCAAAATGGGGTGTTCACAGTGAGGACCAGTGTTAGATATGCAAGCATTGCCAGATAGATATGGACATATCTTGAAAAAAGGTTTACAAATGAAAGTGCTCCAAGAATTTATGAATTGAAGAGAGCAATCACCCTCCTCAGGCAAGAAAAACTTTCTGTACCAACATATTTCACCAAACTAAAAGGACTTTGGGATGACGTTCAATCAATTGCACCTTGGCCAAAGTGCACTTGTGGAATATGTGAATGTGATGTACAAAAGAAACTTGTACAAATGAGGGAAAGGGAACAACTTTACAGCTTTCTCATGGGGTTGGATGACATAGTTGAGACTGTGAAGACACAGATCTTAAGTATGGCACAAGATCTAACTCTAAGTCAAGCTTACCACTTGGTGGCAGAAGATGAGCATCAAAGAGCCATCTCTGCCATACATAAACCAGCAACAGAAGTGGCAGCCTTCCAAGCATCAAGAAACAAAAATTCAAAGAAGGAGAGGGCTAAATGCGAGCACTGTCAAAAGATGAGCCATGTAAAATAAGAATGTTGGGAAATAGTTGGCTATCCCCAAGATTGGAGAAAACCAACAAAAGAGAGGAAAGATAGAGCAGGTTCTTGGAATGACAAAAGAGGAGGATTCAGGGCAGCACAGGTAGTTGTTGACTCAAGTCCAATTCCAGGTTTAACCATGCCACAATATGAGAAAATCTTACAGCAATTGAAAGAGGACATGGATCCAGTGGCAGGAAAGCAACACGCAAAACCAGTGGTGAACATGGAAGGTAATTCTGAATTTTATAGTAGGCCTTGGGTCATAGACTCAGGAGCCACCCTGCATATTGCCTGTGATGATTCTATGCTGAATCAAAAGGTTGATTCTTTTGCACAATCTGTCCTCATTCCCAATGGAATGAATGTGCCAGTAAAAGGCACAAGAAGGGTAAGACATTCCAATGGATTAATTTTGGATAACACCTTGCATATCACTAACTTCAAATGTAACCTCTTATCTGTTAGCAAACTAACGAAGGATTACAATTGTGCTATAATTTTCTTGCCTAACAAGTGTGTGATACAGGACTTAGCTTCGAGGAAGCTGATTGGAACGGGTGGAAATCATAATGGACTGTACCTTCTTGAGTCTCAAAAGGAAAAGAAACCTGCAATGAAGGTGAACAAGGTCAATGATGCATACTTGTGGCATGCAAGGCTAGGACATGCTTCTGAAGCAAAAATAGCACATATAGGTGTTGATATTGACTTAGGTGGCGTTTGGAAGAGCTTATTTAAGCTCCTTTTGACTTATCTGATGACATAAGCTCTTATGCAGTGTGTTTGGAAGAGCTTATAAAAATAACTTATGTCATCCCATAAGGAGTTTTTGACTTATTTTCATAAGTCACTGGGAGAAGCTTATGGAATTATCATAAGAGCTTATGCACTAAACACCCTCTCCGTATTTTTCACTATTCGAATCCTCTCATGCCCCTTTCTTTCTTTTTCTTTCTTTAAGCTAAGCGCTTATGGCATAAGCTCTCATACGATAAGGTCTTATGTGATAAGCTCTTAATTAAGTCGTTTACCCAAACGCACCCTTAGTTAGGAATCTAAATACTGTTCCTTGTGATTGTTGTATTAGGGCTAAACAGACTAGGTTACCTTTCCCTTTAAGTTCCATAAAGACTAAATCTTGTTTTGAATTGATACATTGTGATATATGGGGTCTTTACACTACAGCTTCACACTCTGGTGCACATTATTTCCTTTTAATTGTAAATGATTTCAGTAGAGGGATATGGATTTACCTTATGAAACATAAATCAGAAGTGGAAAGATTCCTACCTATGCTCATATGTATGATTGAAGCTCAATATGGTAAGAAAGTCAAAAGGGTTAGATCAGACAATGGCATGGAATTTACTTCAGAATCTATACAAAGGTTTTATGAAGATAAAGGCATTATGATGGAGCTGCGTTGTACATACACACCTCAACAAAATGGAGTGGTGGAAAGTAAGCACAGGCATATATTGGAAATAGCCCGTGCACTAAGGTTTCATGCAGGTTTGCCAATTCAATTTTGGGGTGAGTGTGTCTTGACTTTAGTTCACAACATAAATAGACTTCCAACAAAAATTCTAGGAAATAAGAGTCTTATGAAATCATGCATAACAAGGTACCTACTTATGAACATTTAAAAGTTTTTAGATGTCTTATGTATGCTTTAAAACCAAAGAGAGAGGGAAAGTTTGATGAAAGAGGGGGAGCTGGTGTTTTTGTAGGGTATCCACTAGGCCAGAAAGGTTATAAAATCTTTGATACCGAGACTAATGACATATATGTGTCTAGAGATGTTTTGTTTTTTGAAAGCAATTTCCGTTTTAAAAATGATGTTTTTAAGAGAAACAACAACAAGATACATCTGTCCAGCTTCTGTGATGAAGAGGAAGTCAGAGAAAATCAGAACAGGATAGATGAAATAACTGCTACAAATGAGGCAGAACAGCACCAGATAGAACAAACAAGTGCAGAACAATAGGAAAATGAGCCTTATCAGGAAGATAATGGGAATCAGGAGACAGTAATACAAGGCTCCAGACATGGAGAAAGGGTAAGGCAGCTTCCAAAGCACCTTAAGGACTATGAGGTGGATTTTCCAAATAGCATCACACCTCCTTCATCTAATATAGCATCAGGTAATCCAGTATTGTATCCAATTTCAAATTATGTTTCCTATAACAGTTTCTCCAATTCACATCAAGCCTTCTTAACAGTCATCACTTCCATGATGAGTAAAGGCATTTTTCACAGGCAATTAAGCATGATCACTAGAAAGAAGCAATGAAAAATGAGATAGCAGCTTTGGAAGCAAATGGAACCTGGACACTAACTCCTCTTCCTCCAGGAAAGCATGCAGTAGACAATAAATGGAACTAGAAAGTAAAGTTCAAACCAAATGGAGAAGTGGAGAGACACAAAGCTAGATTGGTAGCAAGAGGGTTTACACAAGTTGAGGGGGAGGACTTCCATGAGACTTTTGCAGCGGTGGCAAAGTTAGTAACCATGAGGAGTCTCCTAGCAATAGCAGCAGCAAAGTGATGGCTTGTTCACCAACTAGATATGAACAATGCCTTCCTCCATGGATACCTAACTGAGGAAATCTACATGAGGATTCCACAAGGTTTTGCTAAGGAAGGAGAAACAAGGGTGTGCAAACTGTAGAAATCTCTGTATGGACTTAGGCAAGCCTCCAGAAACTGGTACTAGAAGTTCACCAATGCCTTGGAGGAAGTTGGATTCAAGCAGTGCAAAGCATATCACTCTCTCTTTATATACAAACAGGGAGAAACTTTTCTAACAGCCTTGATCTATGTAGATGATGTCATACTTGCTGGAAATGAGCCAATCTTCATGAAAAGGATAAAGGATTACTTGAATGCAACCTTTAGCATAAAGGATCTAGGGCCATTAAAGTATTTTCTAGGCATAGAGGTAGCACTACAAAAAAAGAAGTGTTTAGCAACCGGCATATTCCGTCGCTAAACATTCTAATTCAGTCGCTATTTAATTTAGCGACCGAAGTAGCGACCGATTCATGGTGGTGGCTGATAACCTGGTCGCTAAGCTTTTAGAGACCGAAATAATAATTCGGTCACTAATTGGCGACCATAATGTCGGTCGCTAAATAATAAAAAACGGTCGCTACACGGTTGGTCGCATTGTTTGGGTAACCATTTTTAGCGACCGATAATCGGTTGCTAGTTCGGTCGCCAACGTTGGTTACTGTTAACGTATATTAGCGACGGATTTTCGGTCGCTAGACCACAATCTGTTAATGTTAATTAAAGTTTAGCGACCGAATTATTGGTTTCTAATTCGGTCTCTAAACTGGTTTTTATTAATTTTTAAAATAATAAATTTTTTCTATTTTTCTTTAAAGTTTAGCAAAATTACTAATAAAACACACCAATTAGTAATGAAATATACAATGATAAAAAATAATGAATATAAAAAAAAAATCCACAGTGTCGTACAAGAATCGTTTAAAGTCAAAA
Organism: Sophora flavescens; assembly: GCA_030762895.1. NCBI lineage: Eukaryota > Viridiplantae > Streptophyta > Magnoliopsida > Fabales > Fabaceae > Sophora > Sophora flavescens. The sequence continues at coordinate 132,452,593 of CM061065.1, forward strand.
ATATAAAAAAAAAATAATCAGTCATGATGAGGGGGAGGTGGAGGAATCCAATCATCCTTAGCGTCCGTACCACCGACGCGTCGCTATCTCGATCGTCCTCTCTGATGAGCAAACATCGATGCCGGGCGCTGAACTGGAGGAGCGACAAAGAAGCGGCACAACCGCCGAGCATCACCCTGAGCAACTGGTGTCTGGATCCTTATCTGCTCCAACACCAGCCGCAGTGTCTGGCCCTGCTCGATGCTCGTCTGCATCAGCTGCTGGTGTGACTGAGTTAACTGTGCAATCTGGTTCGCCATCTGCTGCTCTCTCTCGCTCTTCTCCCGAAGCTCCGCGTTCAGCTGCGTGATGGTGTCCTGCATTTGGTTGAACTACTCCTAAGGGACGGTATCGGTGTAGGAAAGAGTAGGCGTGCCGGATGATGAAGCGATAAACTCGCCTCCCAGGTGTCTGAGGCCATAAACGTGCCCCTTCTTGTTCCTACCCCCGACGACCTCCAAATAAATGGCATTATCGTCGACGGAGATAGGAGAGCTGGGCCCATCACCACTCAAGGCCTCATCTTGTGACTGTGAGGAACGTGATATGGCATCGTCCTTCTTCTTGATGAAGCCCACCTATAAACTATAGTTGAAGAGATTTAGTTAAAATTATAATCAATATTAACAAATCATTTATAAAAAATTACAAGTAAACACTAAATTGTTTTTTTGCTTACAGCATAGTTACGGGCCTTGTCGTTGACCCATGTCCCCGACTTCAACTTCTTCGTCCTCTCCACCAACTCCATAGCAGTGGAGGCCCGCTGTTTCTATGCTTTCTGCACAAAAAAATATAATCTTAAATTCATAAGAATAATTAAAAATGAAAACTAATTAATTAAATAGTATAATAAGTCAAAAGTTTAATGTATTACCAGCTCGTCGTAGTGGGCGGCGACTGATTTAGACTCGTCGGTCCAAGCACATGCGCCACCATCAGAAGCTCGATTATGCCGAGTTGTGGCCTGGATCTCCTGGAACCTCTCAATAGCCCAGTACTGGTCCAGCTGCCTCCTGATCTCAGGATCCACCCACTTCCCCTTATTCTGAGCCTTCCTCAGCTTGTTCGTCAGATTCTTCATGACCAGTGAGCCTTTATGCTCAAATATGTCCCTGACGAGACCCTCTAAAGCTACGTCCCACCTATACTCTTTCTGCAACGTACAATTGTTAGGAAATTCGTGTGTGTATATACGCTGAAATGACAACATTTGGACTTAATACTTTCATTTATGCTTTTAACATTCATATATATGCTATTACTACAGATGCTATTGGTGTGGTCTCCGAACATGGAAATTTAGAGGATTATCAACATGAAGGTATAACAGGAAAGAGACATTGTTTGGGGAACGAGCAATCGAAATGTTCAACTTTCTGACTGAAAATAACCAACTTAAAGTGGTAGTTTTGCAACTTGCCCGAATCACTCATTATAGAGGGTACGAGTGTTATCTATCAGAATCAAGTGATTCCTTTTTTTCTTAATCCGACGATAAGAAAAGAAAATATGATTTTCTACTTGATACAAAAATATGACAAATTTGTTAAATATTAAGGAAAAAAATTGTGACATTCAATAATTTGGAGTAAATTTCTCAAAGTATAAAGTTTTTTATGTCTTTTTACAATTATAAAAAATATTCTTTGAGAAGCTGTTATTGAAATTTATGTGTTTTTAGAAGAAAATTTGAGTATCTTTAATTTCAATATGTGTCTTTTTGATAAGGTCGAGTAATACCTCGTCATTTTTCTTTCCACGGGTGGAACTTAGAACTACGTTTGTTTTAATTCTCACTTGGGATACATAGAAGCAGAATACACTCATACCAATAAAGCCCTAAAAAAAACAATGCTAGCCGACTACCCAGTAAAAATTTAGGAAAGAACATTTTGCACTTTGTCTCCACATTCCTCCCCATCACATAAAGCCCGTAGGACCCAAAAATAAAAGACATCCATGCCAAACACACAGAACATGTTCTGCCCCACCTTAGGCCGATTCTACACCAATAAAAGTCCCAAGCAAACTAAAATTTCAACTATCATTGCCATGTTTTGCATTACCATGCCCCCTTCATAATTTCTTATAATCTGCGAGCAATAACAACTTTACCAAATCTTATACCCAACAAACACCCAGGTATCAGCCCCCATTAGGCAAAACTAAAGGAACCCTCATTCAGCACTTGCATCCCATGATCCTATGTTCCCACTTTCAATTATAGTTGAGGCCACTTCTGTAGTAGAGCATCACTCCAACAGAAACATCAAATCTCATAACCAAAGTCCAAGCTATCCATTACATATGACACCTACTTTTCAGTATACAAAAACACTGGTGAAGATCAACTTAGCATCCAAACACGTAGAATTGAGAAGCACAGAAACAAATACTTTAAGAACAAAGCATAGAAGAACCTCACCATCCACTCTACAGTTAGCAAATAATGTTCAGTATATTAACTCCCCTCTAAAATTTTTTTGGAACATTCTCAAGTAGAGAAGCACAAAAAAAAGGACAAGACATTAGAAAATCAGCTTTTCTATCAAGTTGTAGTGCCCGTGAACACAGCAAGGCCACAATTACCAAATATCTGCTAGCCACACACAACATATAGTAGCAAACAAGGACCAACAGGAGAAACTCCACACGACTTACAAAACAAAGCCAAGACTAATATACATCAAATAGAACATATATCAGAAACCATATAAGAAAATTATGAAAAAAACACCAAAACTATAACTCAAAGGCACACCCACTCTTGAAAACCCTGACAAAGAGATCCAAAGAACCAATTCCCAGGACACCAGAGGAAAAAAAAATCCAGTATGACCCCCTCACCGGTACAAATTTTATGATCTTAACCTAAGCAAAGATTTCCTCAACCAAAGAGCTCCACTCTACACTATATATACACTGCATTCATGACAGATTTAGGCAAGAATAGGGACTTAAACTCGACAATGAAAATGGATATTTAAATCATTTCTCCTTCTTGCATATCAACCTCCTCCACCAATTAATTAAACTCGATCATATTTTATCAAGTACTTTTGACTCTCGAGTGAGTACTGACGTACGAGTGAGTACTGACGTTATGATAGGAACTGGTAGTAATAACAGAAATAGTAAAATAATTATAAGCAAAAAACTCCAATTGTAGAGAACAGAAGCTATGAATGCAGAAAAGAGTATAGAAAAATTAAAAAATACCAGAGAAAGCAATTATCTCTGCCCTATGGCTTTAGCCACCCCTCTTTACTTAAAATGATCTCATACCCCTTCCTAATGTGCACAAAATCAAAACAACCTAAGGTTTACAATGTTTAGATAACAAGAAAAATTAGAATCAGTTCATCTAAATCAATGTCAGTTTCAATGATGGCAACGTCAAATTTAGGGTTCTAAGGTACCAAACTACAAAATTACCAGTGAGCAGTGGTACCGGTGGCCGGAGATTGGGAGTGGCAATGGCAGTGAGCACGTAATGGTAGCCGAAGTTGGGAGCAGGGATTGGGAATCAAAGACAAAACACTACAAAAAAAAAGGTTATTTAGCGACCGGAAATAGTGACCGAATTTGTTGGTTGCTGTTTGCGACCGAAATGACGACCGATTGTAGATCTAAATCAAACACTGATTACAGTTGATATTGCGACCGAAATAGCGACCGAAATAGAGCGTAGCAGAGTTATCGGTCTCTATTTCGGTCGCCAAATAAAGGAAAGTAAAAGTCAAAAAATTATGACTTTTTAGCGACTGACATGGCGACCGATTTAAATCCAATGGTTAAATTTCATTTATATTGGCGACCGATATTAAATCGGTCGCTAAATGACGCGTAAAAGAATTAAAATGGAGCGTGTTAATGACCGAATTTTAAATCGGTAGCTAAATTTATGAATTCAAATTTCAAATTTACCCGTGTAGCGACCGATTTAGCGACCGAATAATTCGGTCGCTAAAACTGAAATCCCTAAATCGCGACGTTCCTTCCTCTCTTCCCCCATTTCTCTCTTTTCCTCTCTTCTCTCTCACACGCAGCGGCACGGCGCAGTAGCTCCGGCCATCATTCTCTGTTCCTCGCGAGCTCCGACCACCAGCCTCCAACCACCGTCGTCAGGTAAGCTCTCTCCCTCTCCCTCTCTGCCTCTCCCTCTCCGTTTCTCTCTCTCTCTCCATCTCTGTCTCTGTCTCTCTCTGTCTCCGTCTCTAACCATTTCTCTCTCTCTTAGGTCCGTCTTCCTCCGCACGTCCAGAGCAGCGCCACCACCGTCACCACCAGAGCAGCGCCACCGTTACCACCGCAGCACAGTAAGTCTTCTTCCCTTTGGCAAAATCAAGTAATGCGAGTCACGGCCGTGATGGCCATCACGGCCAGGACGTGACGGATTCTGCCTTGGAAATTCTTCCTGGTTGATCTGTCACGACCGTGATGGTCATCACGACCTGGCCCTGATGGCCATCACGGTCGTGATGGCCATCACGGCCTGACCCTGACAGCTTCTGAATTTTTCGTTCTTCTTTCTTTAAGGCCAAAACCACAAAATCTGCCTTAAGGCCAAGGTCTTAGATAATGAAGGATTAAGTATAGGGTTAGATAAAATGAAGGGTGGGGCACAATTTGCCAGGCACATGACGTGCCGTCATCATTCAAACATTATTCACATTAGAAAGCAGCTCTCTACACAATATAATGAAAGCAACTCTGGTTTTCTACTCATTTGTTTCACTAGGCAATGGAGCTTTCCAGAAATAGTTGTTGATGACCATCCTTACTAGGTTATCTAGGCATTTCCAGTAGGAGGGTCACTTATAGCCCTCTTACAAAACAACCAAACATAACTAGTGTTATATTAGATTTGGGATTTGGATAGAAACATTATAAAGTAATATTATCAAATGTTGTCGTTTTAGCTCTGACACGATTATTTTTATTTATGAATTATAGTGTGCAATGGCAATGACACCCACTGGGTCATATTGAGGATAATCTTACCAATGTTAGCTGTGATAATGTCTGAATAAAATGTAGAGGGGTAATGATGGCCTATACACACTATATATCTTGTTGTTTGTTAGTGGAGAGTTGAGCTCAATAGGAAGGTATCCTGCCTGAAAGGCAAGATGCTGATTGTGTGCTGATAATTTAATATTTATGCATGCATTTGCAATTATGTGTTGTTTGTTAGTGGAGAGCAGAGCTCAATAGGATGTGATCCTGTCAAAAAGGCGGGATGCTTGTTGGGTGTTTCTAATTTAGAAGTTATGCATGTGTTTGACAATTATGTGTTGTCTTGTTAGTGGAGAGCGGAGCTCAATATGATGTTTGCTACTATATTGTATCTAAGTTTGTATTGAAATATGCTTCAATATATATTTGTTGAAGTATGTTGCAATCCTTATAAGTCAATGGTTTTATTTTCTGCTAGAGTTAATTATTAAGCTACGAAAGCCTTAATTAGTTTCCTATTTGAGATTCAATATTAATGAGCATGCGTACCTTCTCAGGGCACGCATGCTCATTCAATATTTTGGATGTGCTTGAAGGATTCTTGAAGTTTGAGGTTTTTCTTTAATTCTGCCTTAAGGTCAAGATCTTAGATAATGAAGGATTAAGTATAGGGTTAGATAAAATGAAGGGTGGGGCACAACTTGCCAGGCACATGACGTGCTGTCATCATTCAAACATTATTCACATTAGAAAGCAGCTATGTACACAATATTATGAAAGCAACTCTGGTTTTCTACTCATTTGTTTCACCAGGCAATGGAGCTTTCCAGAAATAGTTGTTGATGACCATCCTTACTACGTTATCTAGGCATTTCCAGTAGGAAAAGTCCTCTCTATGACCATCCTTCAAAACGACGTAAAAGCATCTGCTTTCCTGAAAACTACTATGTTTGCTAATCTGTAAAGTTGCATGTGAAGTTGCATTTCTTTGTTCTATTTTAACATGCTAGTATGCTACATGGATCTTTCCATCTTTTCTTATTATCACTTGATGAAGTTTAGACATATGACTTGTTTTCCTTATCGTTTTATCAGAAAATGGATCCGACTAAATGTTTTGAGACAGCCATCCATATAGACCAGTGTGATGATCTCATCAACTTAAGAATAACGATCGGATTCACGTAATGATGGTTAAGGCATAAACTAATCATTACTAAATTGTTCTTGTGTATTTGCAGGATTTGATTTCAATCCTGTGATCATTCTACCGTCGTTGGGGACAAGAAATACCGCGTGTTGTGACTATTGAAAACAAAAGCGGAAATCTGTTCAATGGGAATATAGTAATCCATGAGGATCGCCCATATTTTGCAAATGTATACAAATGGTATCAGGGAGTTGTATTTGTTGTCCACTGGTGCATTGGCAAAGTTTAAGTACCTTGGGGGTTCTCGCTTCTACATGTTCATCCCTTTGGAAGATTGATGAGTTTTGATATTTTGATTAGTACTTATTGACTGTGGTGTGTTTTTATGTTTTGATCGTTAATTAGTACATTATTAAACTTTTTTTTTATAAACAATTATTAAACTTGCGTTAATTAATGTATATGTTTTCTTGATCATATTGATTGTGGTGTTTTGGATCGTTAGTACATCATATTTACGTTTTCTATTTATTCAAAATAATATTGGTGTATTTGTTTATATCAGAAATTAAAAATCAATGGGGTAATAGTTGAAAAACAAAATTTGGTCGGTAGGATTAAGTTACAGGAAAATTTAAAAAAACATTCAAAATTTGCGATCGAAATAGCGACCGAATATCGGTCACTGAAATATCGGTCACAAATTTGCGACCGAAATACAAATTCGGTCGCTAGACATTTAGCCACCAGGGTTTCTGCTACCCCCTTAATTCGGTCGCTACACAGTATAGCAACCGAATTATCATGTTTAGCGACCGAAATCTTCGGTCGCTAAATAGGTTTTTTTTGTAGTGAAAATTGATATCAGATGCATGCGAGAAACAGAGAATGAGAGAAGAGGAGAGAAGACAAGGTAGCTTACCCTTGGTGGTGGTGGTGTCACCGGAGCTGCGGACAGTGGTGGCTCAAGGGAGGCGTCTTAGGTGCGCTACAGGGACAGAGAGAGAGACATCAGAAAGAGAGAGAGAGAGAGAGAGTGGGGGGGGGGAGGGAAGGTGGAATCACTCACCGAAGGTGGCCTGGTGGTGACCGGAGCACAGACGTCGCGTGGTATGGTGGCAGGGAGGAGCAGATCGTGCGAGAGCGAGAGAAGAAAAAAGAAGAAATGAGAGAAATGGGGAAGAAAGGGGAAGGGCTCGCGATTTAGGGATTTTATTTTTAGCGACCGAATTATTCGGTCGCTAAATCGGTCGCTAAATGGGTTAATTTGAAATTCGAATTCATAAATTTAGCGACCGATTTAAAATTCGGTCGCTAACACGCTCTATTTTAATTTTTCACGCGCCGTTTAGCGACCAATTTAATATCGATCGCAACTATAAATAAATTTTAACTGTTGCATTTTACTCGGTCACCTTTTCGGTCGCTAAAAAGTCATAAATTTTGGACTTTTATTTTCCTTTATTTGGCGACCGAAATAGAGACCGATACCACTGCTACGCTCTATTTCGGTCGCTATTTCGGTCGCAATATCAACTCTAATCAGTGTTTGATTTAGATCCTACAATCGGTCGCCATTTCGGTCGCAAACATCAACCAACAAATTCGATCACTATTTTCGGTCGCTAAATGACCTTTTTTTTGTAGTGTAGCTAGATCACCAAAAGGTCTAGTACTCAGCCAAAGAAAATACACCCTGGACATATTAAAGGAAACTAAAATGGAGAATTGCAGGCCTGGTACATTCCCTATGGAGCAAAATTGCAAACTGAAGACAAATGCAGAGGATCCAGACGCTGATGCAACCAGATACAGAAGATTGTTGGGCAGACTATTGTATTTGACAGTGACCAGACATGACATCACTTATGCAGTAAACACTTTGTGCCAATATATGACATCACCAAAGCAAGTTCACATGGATGCAGCAGACAAAATTCTCAGATACCTGAAAACCACACCAGGACAAGGGATACTACTCTCTTGCACAAGTGACTTGAAGCTCGAAGCCTTTTGTGATGCAGACTGAGGCGGTTGTCCACACACCAGAAGATCCTGCATAGGCTACCTAATATTACATGGAAATGCTCCAATCTCTTGGAGAACCAAAAGACAGACAGTAGTGGCAAAATCCTCAGCTGAAGCTGAGTATAGAGCAATGGCAACTACAATTAGTGAGTTGATTTGGCTAAGGTGGTTGCTGCAGGAATTGTCAGTCACACAGCAAGATGCTACACCTTTGCATTGTGACAACCAAGCGGCACTACACATATAGCTGAAAATCCAGTCTTCTGTGAAAGGACAAAACATGTGGAGATGAACTGCTATTTTGTGAGGGAAAGAGTTCAATCGGGAGACATTAAACCAATAAAAATTGGCACTAACAGTCAAATAGCAGATGTCCTCACAAAGCCCTTAGGAAGAGAAAAGTTTCAGCACCTTCTTAGCAAGTTGGCTATTGTAAATTTACATGCACCAACTTGAGGGGGAGTGAAGGAATTCAGTTATTTCTGTTATGGTAGTTAGTATATATAGTTAAATCAGTTAGTTTAGCTCCTGTTAGTTTGTTAGACTCAGTCAGTTAGCCATAATTCTGATTAGATGGTGCAGCCTATATAAGGCACTGCAAGCACCCAATTCCGTAAGCCATTCTGAAATCATTCATTCAATCAAAATAGATGCAATATTCAGATAATAGCAATTGTGAAATTTACAATCTCAAATGAGAGGGAATTCCAAACACAAATGGTTACTAATTCTCAGTTATTGTACAAGTGATACTCTGTTTGGATACTCATACTATATATCTAAATGATATTTTACTCATATTTATATAATATATTTATTCTAATTTTATGCATGAAAATATTCAACATTACTTATATCAGATATAATGTCCTATCAAGAAGTATTATATATAAGAGTGTATAAAAGAAATATTTCCATGGTCAAATATGTTGCACCAAATGGCTTAACATCACCAACATGGTGTGACACGGTTGGTAGATAATGGTGTTTCTTGGATATGTGGTCAATTGTTCGATTCCTGACTCATGTGTATGGAAGAACATTTGTTGGGAGAGGTCAATCCCTTAAATAGATCTCAGTACTTCGAGGAATTAGTCTCCAGCTTCCGGTCGAAGGATACCCGGGTTTTAAAAAAAAAAGGCTTAACATCAAGGCAAGCGTAGCTATAAATCCCGTAGTACATATTTGGACCAACTATTGTACCATGCCAATAGCGGTGGCAAAATGATCCATTTGTCAACTATCCATCCAGTCCATCCATAAGGAAATCCATCCAATCCATCTATTTATAAAAAAATAATATAAATGGATTGAATGGATTGGATTATTTTTTTAGTGGATGATTTATGATCCATCCAATATTTTTTAAAATCTATTGGACCAACAATAAAAAATGTAATGGATCAACTTTTATCCATTTCAAAACCAATTTATTTTTTTCATATTATTTTTCACCAAATAAAAAAAACCCTCCATTTGTAACAAAAAAAAAATACTCCATCTAATTTTCTCTTCCGTTCCGTATTATTTTTCTTCACTATTTTTTATTTTATTTATCTGTTTTTTTTTTCTTTTTTTTGTTACATTAAGTATTAACTAATTAATTGTTCTCAAGCACTAGTTGTAGTCCACGTTATCACGTACGTTTTCTTTTTCGTTGTCTTTTTTTTTGCTGAGAAACTTTAAAAAAAAAGTATTAACTCATTGAAAGCACAGAAAGTCATAACAAGTTTCGTAAAACAATGTCATGGAAAGTTGTGACAAAACAACATCTGTAGATGCACATAATCAATAACTCCCATATAGTAATAGAAAAATGGCCGTGATACAAAATGGTCGTGAGATAGAGTTGAGAGAGAGTAAAGATAGAGAGAGAGTAGGAAAAAAGCGGAAAGAGAGAAAGGGTAGAGAGAGGAAGAAAGAGGAGAGCGAGAGTGAGATAGAGATAATATTTTAATTTTTTTTACAAATTATTATATTTTTAAAAATATTTCATGGATGGATAAAAGAGATATAAAATTATTTAATTTCTTAAAATAAATTTTAGTGGATGGATTGAATATTCATCCATGAAAAGTTGTTAATGGATGGATCGGATGGATTTTATTTAATGGATTATGGATGGATTATATTTTTTTAAAATAAATTTTTAATGGATTATAATGGATTAATGGATTGTTTTTAATCCATCCGTTAAAATCCGAATAAAAATTTATCCGATCCATCAATTTGACACCCTTACCTGCCAGTGTTGCCATTCATCACAAACCATTAGTAATGGAACCCCGGGGCCTAATTTCTCAAGCTGTTCAAATTTTTACGTAGAGAAAGAGAGTTATGTAACTTTCAATTTTCAATGCCAACTTTGATGGGGCCATTATTCAAGCATTTTCATGTGCTCTGCTTGCTTTACTCCAGACAATTGCACATTGCATAGACAAACGTGTTGCACAGGTGGGGCTCTTTGAATTGCCTAGTGTTTATGCTATGTCCAATCAAGACCACACATTGGTATTAATTACTGTTTGTGTGATGAAGGGTTCCTATACCCACTAGCCATGTTCTTGCAGCCAGTGTCATTTTCCATCAATTTGCCACAACATGAAATTAAAACCCTACACAAAAGATGATGATAAATTGAGATAACATTGGGACAGAGACACCCCCTCTTTAAGTGCTTCACACTAAGGCAAGAATTTCAACTCTTGTAGCTAGTGACTTTTGTCTGTCTCTTTTGATGGCATTGAATTCTAAGAAAACGTTTGATATATCTGTCTGTCTGAATTTATGTGTGAAAAAGCCAAATTGTAAGATAAATATAAAGAAAAAGCCAAAAATAGAATATATGACAATGGAGGTTCTGTGAGGGCCTGGGCTACTTGGAATATACGTGTTCTCTACATCACATTATCATATTTAATTTGTTTAACCTTTATCTTTAACTTCATCATCTTGCTACTACAAACGTGCGGTGATTGAAATATACAATTTAGGATTAGATACCTCTAGTATGAGAAACAATCGTAAAGTGAGAAAGTAAGATTTGACTTGTTAAAGTATATTGAGATCTCAAATTTCCTTAACTATGGAGTCTGTAAAAAAATTGCAACAAAAAAAAAGGTAAGAGGAAGGGGGAGGATTTCCACATTCACTTATATATACTTCCTCCATTTCTTTAAGGGTCTTAAATACCCTAACAATATTGATTAAGAAATAAAAAAATGTAAGATTTTATTGAAAAACTAAAAATTTCATTTGTCAATACATTGATTATACTATTAGCATTTCCTTTTTTTTAATGGATCTTGTTTATTTTATTTTGATAATTAATGGATCTTGTTTATTTGGTTAAAGAATCAAATTAAGAATTTTTTTTATTGAAAAGTATTAATGTATTTAATTGGTTGAAAATTCAAAATATAATATATTTTTTTTACTAGTGTTTCATAAGAATTAAGAAAGATAGTGCACATAGTCTTGATAATAAAAAAATTAATTACATTTAATTAACTCGTCCCTCGTGAAGTACTCAAAACATAAAATTAGTATTAATCTTTTCTCTAACGTATTCATACCATAGATAAATTAAAAACAATTAAAGCTTCACTAGTTTTCTAAAATGATTATTAAAAATAAACAAAAATATTTTTCTAAACAAAAAAAATGAAAAATAAAGGAAAGAGTAATTGAAATCTGTATACAAAGAAATCTAGGCTACTAGCTAAAGAAAACAAAAAAACAAAAACTCATTGAAAAACTAATGTTTATTATTCTTCGAGATATAAAATGCATCAATAGTCCTAATGAAAATTTTCTTTTCTAACATTCTTAACTAGTGCTCTAAGAAACTTACTAGCATTCTCTTGTATTAAAAGTGGGCATGCATGTGAACTCCATGTGATGGGGGAAGGTCCTTTTTTTTGGTGAAATAGATGGGGAGGTCCTTGATCATTAGTTTGCTATCTTGTTTAAATGAGGGTGTCTATATCAAAAACCCCCACCATCATGCCTTAAACATGTTTGCGTCTACTTGTGGTACTTGTCCAAAGACAACTACTAAGCTGTTCCATTACCTAGCTAGCAACCTAACATTTTTGTATGACCATATAGCTACTATAGCTAGGCATGCTGAGATACCTCAATATCAACACATATATATATATGTTAGGTTGTGAAATTAAAGGAAGTGGGTTTACGCTTTTATTAGTGCTTAGCTTTTATACTCACAACAACTTTCTCATCTCGCCTCCTCTATTCGGTCCTTATTATCATTATTGATACTGTGATTGCCGATTGATCCAATTGTGGTTCAAAGCTGTATCCAATTAACCATGAAAAGGGTGTTTCGTATCTCTCTTTAGTAGCTCTTATCCACTCTCTCCCTCTATGAAGATATGTTAGTTTAACCTCTCTTTTTTTATATATATATATTAGAAAATTTAGGGTGAGGAGATGATGTTCCAGTCAAAGGCAGGAAAAACATTCAGGCTCTATGAACACTTACAAAGGGATTTATATTTACCTTCCCCTAAGGAGACTAAGGGGGGCATCTTGAACATGCAACTTGTCAGATGCAAGACACTGTCTTGATCCACTAGACCAACCCCTTAGGATTTTATGTTAGTTCACTTTATTACTATCACTCATTCTGCTCTTGCCAATATTATATTGTCACATGTTTCACTTTTCTAATATTATATATGAATTTTTAATTAATGTGATAAGATAATATTATCGGGAACATGATGTATGACTGAAAATGAGACACAAATCTTTATTCCTCTCATTCTCACTCTCTGAATGTCATTGCGTTTGTTGATATGTAGATTCTGGATCTAAGAGCATCCAAAATGGTGGTGCTTAAATGAGTGTTTGCTTATTAAGCACATGTTCTTAATAAGAACCACAATTTGAGCCAGTTTGATATGATCTCGGCAAGTGTACCGGGTCGTTACAAGTAATAAAACGGTAAGAACCGTTATACCCTGAGTATCCATCAAGGAAGCAATAAAAGGCATGGCCCGCCAACCTCTCTAACATCTAATCAATGAAGGGCAAGGGAAAATGATCTTTTCTGGTGGCCTCATTCAATCTTCTGTAATCAATACATACTCTCCATCCAGAAACGGTCCTTGAGGGGATGAGTTCATTTTTGTCATTTGCAACCACTGTCATCCCCCCATTCTTAGGAACAACTTGGACCGGACTCACCCATGGACTATCGGAGATTGGATAGATTATACCCGCATCCAAAAGCTTCACAACCTCCTTCCGTACAACTTCTTTAATGTTTGGGTTGAGTATTCTTTAGGGCTGTCTAACCGGCTTGAAGTTTTCCTCCAAAAGGATTTTGTGCATACAGAATGAGGGACTTATCCCTTTCAAGTCGGACATAGACCACCCAATTGCAGATTTGTGCTCCCTAAGCACCCTTAACAGCTTCTCTTCCTCTAAAGAGTTCAACCCGCTACTAATGATCACCGGGAATGAAGAATTCACCCCAAGGAAAGCATAACGGAGATGAGATGAAAGTTCTTTCAACTCTAGCACAGGTGGTTCACCCTTGTCTTCAATCCGCACATCCTCCACAACTTTTTCTTCATCATTATTCACAACCAGACAAGCCTTATGGGATTTAACCATGAAATCAACTTCTTCCGCACATACCTCTTCTTCTACATCCTCCACCATAAGAGTCGCTTCCAATGAATCTTCGAAAGTTTGTTGCACACTCTTGTCAGTTAATGAATCAACAAGGTCCACACTCATACACGTATCTTTGTCGCTTGGATGTCTCATTGCTTCAAAAACATTGAAAGTGACCTTTTCATCTTGGACTCTAAGCACCAACTCCCCTTGATTTACATCGATCAAAGCTCTACCCGTGGCTAGGAATGGTCTTCCAAGAATTAATGGAGTCTCACTATCTTCCGCTATATCCAACACCACAAAATCTACTGGAAAGATGAATTTATCCACTTTAACCAATAAATCCTCCACTACACTATAAGGGTAAGTAATGGAACGATCCGCCAATTGGAGAGAAATCCCGGTTGGCTTGACTTCACCAATTCCCAGCTTCTTAAAAATGGAGAGAGGCATAAGGTTGATACTTGCACCAAGATCACACAAGGCTCTTCCAATGTTCAAATGACCAATAGTACATGGGATAGTAAAGCTACCCAGATCCTTCATCTTCACCGGTAACTTCCTTTGAAGTATGGCACTGCATTCTTCAGTGAGCATGACCATCTCCTCCTTCCACTTCCTCTTGTTAGTAAGAATCTCCTTCAGAAACTTGGCATAGGAAGGCATTTGTTGAAGAGCTTCGGCAAAAGGGATGTTGATTTGCAACTTTTAGAACACATCCAAGAACTTAGAGAATTGTTGATCCTTTGCCTCCTTCTTAAACCTTTAAGGGTAGGGTATCTTGAAATACGGTGGCAACTCCTTAGGATTGTCAACTTCTTCAAGAATTTGCCTCTTAGTCTTCTTTCTTGCAAACTCTTCATCAACCAGTTTTTCCCTCTGTGGTTTTTCAGCTTCAACAACAATAGGACTAGAGGTAGTGGTTTGGGAAATCTCAGGTTCTTCATTGGTTACATCTTCAACAGTCACCTCATCAATTCCCTCACCAATTGTCTTTTCTTCTCTCTGTTTTTTCTTGTGAAACTACCACTTTCCCGCTTCTTGTAGTAATTGCCTTGCAATCCTCCCTTAGATTCTTCTTGGTATCTCCCGGCAATTGTCCTTGAAGTCTCTCTGTCATTTGCTTTGCCAATTGGCCTATTTGGTGTTCTAGATTCTTGATGGAGGCATTTTGATTCTTCATATTGTCTTGAGTTGCTTGCATGAATTGGGATAGAATATTCTCCAATTTGCTTGAACTCTCTTGAGGAGGCTTCGCTCGAGAACTTGAGCTTTGCCCTTGTCTCCAACCAAAGTTAGGGTGGCGTAATTGTAGGTGTTAGAGAAAGGATCATGCTTCGGACCTTGGTTTCCCATGTAATTCACTTCTTCTTGCCCAGAACCTCCAACCACATTAATCTCACAATTTCCATTTGCATGGTTACCTCCACAGAAATCACACACTGAGGCAGCTTGAACTTGGACCGCTTTTAATTGAGAATTCTGCAGCTGAACGGACCCCAATTGCTTGGTAAGGATGGCCATTTGCGCCTTAAGAGCACCAATTTCATCAAATTCCAAAACACCTCTCTTGACCAATGATCGAGAACTAGGCATTTGATAATCATTATAGGCCATAGTTTCAATCAAGTCTTTAGCTTCATCGGGTGTCTTTTGGCTCAATGATCCACCTGCAGCCGCTTCAATCATGCTTCTGGAATTTCGGTTGAGCCCATTGACAAAGGTTGCAACTTGCTGCCATGTTTCCAACTCATGATTTGGGCAAGCGGTGAGCAAGGATTTGAACCTCTCTCATGCTTCATAAAGTGATTCACCATCCCTTTGCGCAAAAGCATTAATCTCTGATCTCAACTTGATCATTCTTGATGGAGGGAAGAAGCGAGATAAGAACTTGCTCACCAAATCATTCCAAGTAATGATGCTCCCATGAGGATGGGATTGAAGCCATGCCTTAGCTCTGTCCCTCAAAGAGAAAGGGAAAAGACTCAAACGAATAGCCTCATCGGAAGCTCCATTTAGCTTGATAGTATCACATAGCTCAATAAATGTGCCAATGTGAGAATGAGGGTCTTAACTCTCCAAACTGATTTTGCTGCACAAGATTGAGAAGTGATGCCTTGATTTCAAAATTGTTGCAAGCCACTGCAGGTCTAACAATTGGAGTTCCACATCTATCGACTCTAGGGGAAGTATAATCCCCCATTGTCCTCCTTGGTGCATTGTCTTCAGCCATGGTGACAGTTGCTACTTCAACTTGTGGTTCTTGCCCACTTGGTAACTCAACTTGTGGTTCTTGCACTATAGAGGATGCTCCTTTTCTGTTCTGTCTTGCCTTGGTTTCCTTTATATTCCTTCTACAAAGTCTCTCGATCTCAGGGTCGAATTGAAGTTCACCTGGGTCGATTGTACCTCGCATACAAGGAACAAACAGAGCAAAACAGAAAAACAACAGTAGAACAACAACGAAACAACACGTACAAGCTAAGCAACAAATGGACAACTATGCAGCTTCAATGAAAACAGAACCAAAAAACAGAACAAAACAAAATCCAGCAGGAAAACAGAAAACAGAAAAGAAAAACAGCGGTAGGAAAACAATGAAAAATGCCTAAATTAGGAGTCCCCTTTGGTACTCGTGATATTGGCACACCGATCCCCGGGTCATTGCAAGTAATAAAACGGTAAGAACCGGATATCGTTCTCAGAGATCATGGACAAGTACCACTTCTTAAATTGGACTACTATCTAGTCGATCGTGTTTGGATGGAAGGTAGCTCTAACATGTAACGAAACAAACAAGAATAAAATGTTTTTTTGTTCTTTTAGGTATTTTATCAAACACTTAACAGGCAAGCAGAAATGTGATCAACAAATGGATAGAATTGTTAGGGTTAGACTAGGCTAATCCTCCCTTGGTTGCTATGAAATGGTAAATAACACAATTCCTAATTCAATTATGAGAATCAAATCTTCTCAAATACTCAAACCCTAACATCTTAGATGGAATGAGCCTAAAATCCCAAATTAAACCCTAATGTCTTAGGTGGATTAACATGACAATTTTCATTAAGAGTCAAGATTCATAAGATTGCAAGCACCCCAAGACCTATGTCTAGGTTCATGAACTACTTTGCATTTGATTCATGAGCATGCCTTAATATCAATCTTTAAATTGTCTATCAAAGCAACTAATCATTCCTAGGATGATCAAACCAAGGAAAGCATTAAGCATGGAATCAAACACTCATAAAGAAATAGGAAATTGTATTACAACCACATCATGTTACAACCAAGTTCAGAAAAACCATAATCTAACCCCAACAAGGGGGAAGTTTAGCTACACATAATCAAAGAGAAAGGAAAAAGAAAAGATACAGAGATGAAGGAAGGAGGCAACTCCATGGAAGGATGCACACAGCCACAGCAGCAGAGAGTCTATTTTTTGGGTTTTTGCCCGTCTTTCCCCCCCCCCCCCCCCCCTCGAATCTGCCCTAAAACAGCTTATAAACAGAGGTTATGGGTTTCGCCCGCCCGCGGGGCGAGACCTGGTTCGCGAGGCGAATCTTATGAATCAGATCTTCAGAGATTGGTTTTCTCGTGAGGCGAGGTGGTAATTCGCGAGGCGAGACAGAAGGGTGACATCTCCGCACAGATCGGGCCTTGAGGCTCGCGAGGCGAGATGGTGATTCGCGGGGCGAGACAGAAAGGGTGATTATTCTTTGCTCGTAGCTGGTCTTCGTGCTCGCGTGGCGAGATCCTCGTCTTGCGAGGCGAAACTTCCAGATGTTTTTCCATTGTTTTCTTCATTTATTGCTCCATCACGGCCGTGATGGTCATCACGGCTAGGTCGTGATGGGTTCTGCTTGGCTCATTTTCTTCTCTTTTCAGGCTCTATCTTCACCCAAGCTTCATCATGGCCAAATCTTGGGCAATTAATCATAAATTCCTGCAAAACAACACACAAAACCACCTTATCCGTTCCAAAGGAAAAACTAACCAAAATCAAACTAAAATGGCCTAACTAAATGCAAATGCATGCAGAAATGTACATGGAAAATGAGGTGAAATCACACTCATGATAGTTCCTATTAAGTACCGGGTTCTTGTACAAGCACCTGGTTCTTATGGGTGATTGTGGGTCATGGCATCAGAAATAAAAATTAAAAAAAACATAAATTAGAGTTGGAGAGATAAAATGTAAGTATCTCAGGTTACTGGTGGGGTGCATTTAGTACTTTTTTTTGGAGGTGCAAACACTACGCCATATTCGGGATTTAGTAACGCACACTTAACAATTGTTTCGGGATGCACTGTTTTAAAAAAAATGTGTGGAGGTTTTTAAAATCGCTCTCCCAAAGAAACACTATTAAACAATATACCTTTGAATACATTTCCCTGAGAAAACACTATATTTACCCCATACCATGTTTTGAAAAAATGAGGTCAAACATTACTAAAGCTTTATCGTAATAACGCTATCTTAATATATACCTTTAATAGTTTTTTTTATAGACAAATGTTAGCATTAATGTTAACACATTTAATAGTGTTTATACATACAAACGCTACTGAAAGTTAAACATTATAGCACTTGGCTAAGGAAGCGCTATCTTTCTTCGTGTTAAAACTCTCTGTCTATTAGTTGTCACAGTTCGTGAATGCAAAGAAAACCCGATATTCAATGCATCAAAAACTATCCTTAATAAATTACGCCTTAATATCTCATTGAACCCTAAGCCAATTTCTCCTATAAATAACTCTCCTGTGTGTGTTCGTATAAGTTATAATCTCACACAACAAATTTTATAAACTCATATTCTTCTCTACATTTTTCATTTCTTCGGATCTCTTATGAGTAATGAGTCACACTATAATCCAGAAGAGGGAACTCCCTCCAAATTAAAAGTCATGACAGGCGACAATAAGTAATGGGTAGTGGAGGCGCCCAAGAAACGAGAGGGTTACATAATCAAGAAGTTACCACTCTCTCTGCATTGCAAGCCCCGTTCATCAATTTTCTTCTCTTACTTGTTTATCTCCCAAATATGAGGAGCTTGACAAATGTCAATGGATTGAATTGGATTTGGAGTTGGAGTTAGAGCTGGAGCTGAATGTCAAGGGATTGAGACTTGGAAGATTTTCATTTCAAATTTTTCTTTAAGGGCAACCAGAAATGAGATTCTGTAATTTTGTATTGCAAAATTCTGCTTTGTAACTCTGAATTTTTATGTCAATAAATTTTGTAACTTTGCAATACCTGTGTAGCAAATTGTGACTCTTGTTTGCAATGATGAAAGAAATTTTGGTTCATATCAATTTTTTCAAGCTGTAATTCTCAAAATATAATAATGCTAATTTAATATGCACCTTTCCCTTGTACTATATTATTCATTCATTCTTTTGTTTATTTAAAAAAATATTATGCACCTTTAATAGCGTCTCCTAAAAGAAACGCTATCTTTACCACATTGAAAATTTTAAAAATAGCGATCCACCTTTTATAGTGCTTCTAATAAAACACTGTCAAAAGTATTGATGAAACGTTATATCTCCCCCGTATTAAAACCAAAATTATGTTGGTGACTAACTTTCTACCCGTTAGTTGACACAGTTCTTGAACGTACAATAAACACTCTGCATATTCAACCTTCAAAACGTATAAAAAACTGTTTCTAATCAATTCCGTCTTAATAAATAATAATTCTCTTGAAAAAAAAACTCTCGTATAAATAATTTTCCCTTGTGTTCTTATCCTTCACACTCCAAATTTTACCAATTCCAAATATTTCTCAATCATTCATGTTATTCATTTCCGAAGTTCCCTTTCTTGTATGGGAAAGATGGAAGAAAGCTAACCCAATAAAATCCAGAATGTGGCTGTAAGACACAATGAAGTCCAAATGAAAGGATGTAAGGCACAATGAAGTAAAAAAAAAAAAGGACAAATATATAGTGGAAATAAATTCGGGATATATAATATAGTTTTGTTAAAGAGAAAGCCTAGTTTTGATTCTTTTAGTTTTGATATAATGAATTATCAGTTAAAATCTTTTTATGGTATTATTAGTTGAAAATCACATAATTATATTTTAGAAAAATGTTATCTTGTAGTAAAATGTTGGTTTAACTATTAAACTGAACCATGAACTATTTGAGAATTTTCAAGTAGGTCTCCAAACTAATTTTTTTTTAATTGGGCCCCTAAACTTTTATAAAGTTTTCAATTGGGTCCCTAAACTAAAAAAGTTTCTAATTGGATCCTTGAACTTGTGTTAAATTTTAAATTGGTTTCCTAAAGTAGAAAATGCATTAGTATTTAGTCACATGAACTAGTGCTCCTGGCCTAGTTTTCTTCCCATGGTGTAAATAACTACTTTTTTGACCTTAAGCTGCTTACTTGCCAACCCCTACGTACGAAGAGAAGTGTTAGAACCAAAGTGATTTTGGCTAATTAAATCTCTTAAGTTTTGATATTAACAAAAAGGTTAAATTTGTATGGCAAAGTTGTGTCAAAGATCTAACTTGTTTATTCTAGCTTGCAGGTTTGTTAAAGTATTGCTAGATGAGTAAACCTATATTTAGCTTCTTAGTTTTACTAAGAAACGGTATCGGGTTTAAGTTCTCATTCACTAGACGAGCCTTCAAGAGAACATGGTAAATTTCTGAGTCTATAAAGTTATTGCTAGACGATGATTTAAAAATTGGCTAAGTTAAATAATACTAGACGAGTGTCTAAGTCTTGGTGTAAAATAAGTAATAGACGAGCCAAATTAATAACTCTCAGGAAAACAGCAAGTCCGAAGACTTGACTCAAGACGAGAAGTTAACTAGACGCAACATCAGTAGACGACCCTGCTTATTTGCTTCATTGAAATTGCACGTCCAAAGACTTGCGCGTCCACTTGTCACTAAAGCTGAACCCGTCTAGTCAAAGTGAATTTATTTCAAATGATTGTTTATTTGACACACTTTGACCGATCATCCACCATGACCTGATATGGTCTGTAATACCTAGCCAGCTCCTCAAACTTAGCCGCATACTTGCCCGCTAACATATTTCCCTGCTTCAGCCCCAAGAATTCCATCCCTTTCTTGTCACGTACATCCGCTGGAAAATACTTCTCCAGAAACCTATCTCTGAACACAGCCTAGGTGACTGCTATACCCTCAGCCACCATCCTCTGACGATAGTTCTCCCACCAGTGCTCAGCCTCCTCAGTGAGCATAAACATGGCGAAGATAACCCACTGCTGATCATTGCAATCAAGAGCTTTGAAGATCTTCTCGATCTCCCTCATCCACAACAAAGATCCCTCAGGATCATAAGCTCCTCTGAAAGACGGCGGATTGTTCCGCTGGAACTTGTCAAGACCCTGAAACTCAGTTGGTCCTCCGTCGTTGTTGTTCTGAACTTGTCTGATTGTTTTGGCAAGGAGTGCCAACGCGTCAACGATTGCCTGATTGTTTCTGCCTCTTCCGGCCATGAATTCCTGTAAATGTCCAAAACAACCATTAAGTACAGAGAACTTAAGCAGGAAAAGAGATAGGCTCATAACTTTAAGCATCATTGTCTATAACAAGTATAGACAATTCAAACAAGAGCACACAACAAACCCATACCCAGGCCCGATAGGTCAGACCTACTCTGATACCACTAAATGTGACACCCTTTATCCCGCATATTATTTATAAAACATTTACTTAAACGAGGTAATATAAAAACATGCATTTATTTCATTAATTAAAAACTTGGATAAAAGGTACTACATTGTAACAACTAAACAACGCGGAAAAACATAAAAAGATAAAACATAAACAAAACATAAACATATCCCAACCCCGATGTCACATACAGAGCTGGTACAACAGTTCCGGAATAAATCTTCGAAATACAACTGAAACCGAAACTGAAACTGAAACAAACTATATCTACTAAAAACAAACTAAACAATCTAGCTAGAGTCGCGACTTCTCAGAGTCACTCCTCCACTGGCTGTTCACCGTCCTCTGCATAAAAGATACATGCCAACAACAGAAGAAAAGAAACGGGGAGTAAGAAATCATGTAAACACAACAGCATGGAAGCAATTAAGCAAGATGAACATACATCATAATATGGCATAGCAAAATACATCATAACATCAACATAATATAATAGTATTAACATGTCATCTCAACCAACATATGCTATGCGGTGCAACACTACTCTGCTACTCCATTATGCATGTGGATCCAAACTATCTCGGGAAGCCAACTTCGGACTTACATTCCACATTGAACAAAAAGCACCAACGCCGACAATCCACCAAACCATGGGTGAACCCCTTGGATAGCCAACGCATCATAACGAGGACACGCCACCGCGGGGGCGCACGGTTCTCCAAACCTTGGGTGAACCACCGAGACTTGGCCAGATCATCATACTCTAGGACGACCTCCCCTATGTTGAACTTCCCCCAGTAACAACTTCAACGTATGAATGCATGAGCACAACAACAGACAAGGCAACCACCTCATTTGCTTGGGCCAATAAGCACTCAAGACTTATCACCATCATCAACATCAACATAAACACCTTAACCCTTCTGGGTCAAGGCCCCCTAGCCAAAAAGCACTAAGGTTCAACTTATCAACACCTCGACCAAAAAACATCGAGGCCATTATGGCAAAAAGCACCAAAGCGTAACAACGTGCGGTAACCCACTGGGCACCGGCTTAACCAACTTGGTACTCTTATTTATTTTAATTAGTATTTTGTTTAAGTTATCTAGCTCTTCTTTATTTTATTGGTATCTTATTACATTATTGGCAACATCTGGGGTGAAACACCCCTTTAGAACCTTTAATTCACGTTCTGACCAGTAAGGGGAGCACGGGCGTGCTTATCCCAGCACGATCGTGCTGCCACTTAAGTGGAGCACGGTCGTGCTCACTGTCCTGCACGACCGTACTCAATGCGCGGCCATCTTCCAAAATTCAACTGGGAGCACGTTCAGCATGGTCGTGCTCCTGGAGATGGTCGTGTTGTTCTGGGCAGATTCAACTTATGTTCTTGGAGCCAAAACTCCCTAACACTCTCAAATCAGATCCTAGGGTCCTTTGACTAATCCAATTGGCATCAAACCTCACCTCTCACTAACAGTTCATATCTTATGAATTATTAGGGAAATAATCTCTTAACCATTACATTAATTAAGAGTCCTATTAAATCAATTGGAGTCTTATTAATCGTTCAACCTGAACCAACATCATTCATTCAATCAACACTCAGTCAACCCATACATAACAACAACATAACAGCCATATTCATATCATAAACAGATTGAACCAGTTATGCATATTGGCATACATTATAGGATTACAACAATAGGCATACCATTAATCAACTAACACTTATGACATTTAACTCATACAACCAGGCAGATCATGGCATCAACAACAGTTTAGGCATAGTCATAATCAAACATAACATGACATTAATAACAGTTAACAACAACATATAACAGAGCTATATGAACCCCTCATCTTACGTTACTCCCTTGCCTAATGAATGCACTACCCTTCTCCCCATACCTGGTATGAAGAATCCGATAGCGATAACTCAAACGGTAGACCAAACGACAACCAACGAGTTTCCACTTGAGTGGTTCAGTCAGCTTCCAAGTCTTGGTCAAACAAGAACATTAACCAATTAGTTCCCAAATCTAAATAATAGAGAGGAAACCAAAAGAGGAGAAACCGTTACCTATACCGATTTGGCACAGACGAACTAGACATTCCCACAAGTCTCCAAAGCTCCAACATTGCAATGGGTTTAGAGAAAATAGGGGGAAAACTAGGTTCAGCCGCACTAGGGTGGCTGCTGTTGCCAAAATAAGGTTTATGACTAAAACCCTCGCCATCGCTCTCGTATTTAAAGGCAGAGACCTGAGCACGATCGTTCTCCTCCTTGAGCACATCCTTACTCAACTTAGCGCCTACGAGATGCGGCTTGCCGTTGAGCACGGGCATGCTCAACTTAGCGTCAACAAGACGCGCTAGCCCAACGAGCACGTTCGTGCTCTCTATTAAGCACGATCGTGCTTGTGACTCAGGCAGTCACAAGACACAAGCTTAAGAAAAGGGATTTTCCACTTAAAACCCCATTTAGCTCACTCTAAACCTTACTAAAAAACAAGGCACATACAAAAGCGCTTAACAAAAAATAGGGTGTTACACGGTACAACTGGGAAATGACAGCACTACTTTGAGCATTCTTCTGATAACCAAGAGCACTTCTCCAGAAAGCATATCAAGTTATCAGTCTCAATGGATCCTAGCATTTAATGCTATGTCTATAAATATTGGACGAATCCCAGTGAAGAAAGAGATCCAAGCTCTCATATTCAAAGTGCCAAAACTCTGCTTAAAGTTCTCTTGAACAAATTCATTTGTAATCATAACTGATCTTTAACTTTCATACTCTCACACATAATGAGCTTGTAAGATCATTCTGCAAATTTCTTTATTAGAGTTAGAACCTGAAGAGGCTTGGTAGAGAAAAAATACTTGTAAGCCTGAAGAGGTGTTGAATACTTGTAAAGCTATTGGATTATAGTGGAGAAAAACCTTCAGGTAGAAGGGACTGGACGTAGCTATTGGTTGGAAGAGAGTGAACTAGGATAAATCATCAGTGTGAATTTTCTATCCTTATCTTTTACAATCTTTATTTATACTAATTGTGGGGATTTGGATCTAAGTTTGTTAACTATTTTAAAAGGTTATCTTGTTTGTGTTTGTTTTATCTTGTCTTGCTTGCAAAAGGGTTTTTAGAAAAGGCTTTTTCGAAAAACTGTAAAGAAACACAATTCAACCCCCCTTCTTGTGTTTCCCTTTGTCAACTTCAAGAAGATGAAGAGAAAATGAATATTTAGCTTGTGAATTACGTGACTAGTGTGACCTTATTATTGTATTTGTAGGGAGCAAGCCTATGTATGTCGGTCCATACAGGATAACGGATGATGAATCTCTAGCAGATGCGATGGAAGCACTAGTGGAAAATATGCCTCTACCGACTGGATGTAACATCAGTTAGCTTAAAACCGATGTTACAAAAGAGGCGGTGGCAGTATCGTAAATATCTAGTTCATTTAAAATACTTGTAACAATGGTTATATGAAAACCGATGTTACAAGTGACTTGTAACAACGGTTTTGACACAACCGTTGTTACAAATGAGCAATTCTTAGAAGCTTGGTGTAGGGAAAAACTTGTAAAAGTGGTTGTTTTACAACCGTTGTTATAAGTGACATGTAACAGCGGTTGGACAAGCAACCGGTGTTACATATCTTTATATTTTACCATATGAAAACTCAGGTCTAGCTATTCACTCCTGCGCCTTAACATTCAAGTCTCTCTTTCAACCCCTGTTTCTTCGTCCTCTCGCGCCCTAACAACTCCACCATGAAGGACCACCAGTGTTCCATTGTTCTCCCTCACTCACACCACTTTGTCCTCCCTCACTCACACTATGAAAGACCACCATTGCTGCTTCTTCATCATTCGTAAGCTCTTTCTCCCTTTCCCTATTTTATTTTGAGTTTCTATTTCTATTTCATCCTTTTTCATTCCCCTATTTTATTTTGTGTTTATTTCTTTTTTTATTTTTGGTTTCATCCCCTTAAAGACTAGGGTTTTGGGGTTTGATCGCGCTGTCGCCACGCGCCAAAAAGCGAGCGATTTACAAAATAATGTAGATAGGGAGCGACAACTCGGATATCGTCTCTCAAGGACTCTTAGGTTGCTATTATTAACAAAAAAATCAGTTTTTGGGGGGGTTTGGATTGAATTGCAAATAAGAAACAAAGTAAAATAAAGCAATGAAAACAGAGCAGTTGAAAAGGTTATCAAGTAGCTAAAGACGATTAATCTACTGTTCTTGATTTCACAACTATCATCGGTTCATGTAATCCCAAGCCCTAAGCAGATTCTAATCCCCTTCCGGTTGTAGCAACAATTAACAACGAAATCACTACTACGGATATATGTTCCTATTCCCGAATTAACAACCGGGGTCAAGCCCTCGTGAACTAACGAACATGAACGAACACACGCGAAATAACAAACGCGATTAAGTATAGGAACATAACATCACCAAAATGAATCAACACAACACTATACACTCCTGAAATAACAAACAGAAATGTATAATATGGTATTAAAAAGGGAAAACCAAATAAAATAGGAATTACAAAACCTCAAGTGTGGTAATGGAAACCAATCACAGTAGACTAATCTAGGAGACTAGCTCTCCATTACAGAAATAAACACAAAAGAAAAGAAAATAAAATAAACTACTGAAAACTACTACTACTGACTAACTCCTCTGACTAACGCCTCAGTTCTGCCTTCAAACAGGCTTATATACACGTTCTGGATTCCGCTGTCTCGCGAGGCGAACACTGTCTCGCGAGGCTAATCTTGCAGCGTTTGCTCTTCTCGCGAGGCGAAGCACGGCTCGCGTGGCGAGGAATGGAAAAGTCATGACTTCTGGTCTTCAATCTCGCGAGGCGAGTCAGATGTTCGCGGGGCGACACAGAAAGGATTGCACATTTTCTGGCACAGTCACCTTCAGGTTCGCGAGGCGAATGCCTTCTTGCGGGGCGAAAGCTCCAGATTTATTTCTTTTTATTAACCTGAAAACAGAAAATAGCATAAGTGCTTTATTTAACTCTAAATCAACTAAATTAACCTAAAAATTACTTTACAGATTCAAAATGCTGCTTAAAGACAATCCAGTCTAATTTGGGCGAAAATGATATAAAATTAGCACAAAACCACGGTCATACTAGCTATAAAACTAGATGAGCCAGAGGCTGATCAAAATACCCCAAACTTAAACTTTGCTTGTCCCCAAGCAAACTACAACTCAAAAACTTTAAAAGACTCAAGACATGGCAAGCTTAAGAGATTCAATCAACTTTGCACGAATTCAAGCAATTCATCAAAATAATTTTTCCTTCAATGCTCCCCCCTTTCAAACAAAGTAATCCCCACTATCCATTATTCTGAACATTTAAGAAATTCATCATTCAACAATCATTAATCTAAGCAGGGGATCCAAGTTACACACAAGAGGGAGATCACCAAATTCAAACAATAGCCTTCCTCACAAGGGCAATTACTGTTTCGCTCATTCGCTCAGTTTTTGTCAGGCTAACAACATTTCACTCAATTTCACTTTTAAGAACACTTCCCATAAATTTGATTTTCATCTCCAAATGATTCCCACAGAAAACATGCATGCAACATCAAAAGGTCTTTTATGGGTTGTAATGGGGCCTGGCTAAGGGTAGGATATACAAAGGTACTAGGCTGAAGTCCCTAGGAACTAAGAGAGCATGAAACTTTGAATTTACACTCAAGTTCCTTTTTTCATTTTTCTTTATGCCTTGGGTGACTATAGCCTCTTTTTTTCTAATACTTTTATTTTTTTCATTTCTTTTTTTTCTTTTTTTTTTTCGATCCCAAACAACACATTACACCTTGTAGCCACCCCAAACTTAGTTTCTTGCACCCATTCTCTTTCTAAAATTCCATGCTCTCCTAATCCTAAGATCGGGTTAACATGGTTTTCCAGATTTTAGCTTATAAGATAAGGTCAACAAGAAACAATAGGCTAATTAGGCTCAAAGGGGCTAACTAGGGAACATGCATTAGGAATGGTTATTTTAGGCTAAGTAGTTATTTACAAAGAAAATACCTAAATCATCTGAAGCAAACACACAAACATGCAAACCATAAAGAGATTCAAGCAAATTCAGGAAAGTGCAACTTGAAAGTGATTTTCACACAGTTAAAAACATGTTGGAGGCTCAAATCCTCACCTGGACATTTTTGCAAGTTGTTTGACAGAGATTCTATCCCTAGTGTGTGCTTCCCATCACCCCAAACTTATCATAAATCATGCCATCATAACAAAATCTCAAAGTTCAGTTTTCAATTACATGGGGATCAATTTTCCAAAAAAAAAAAATTTCAACCTAGGGGGAAAAACAGTCAACATATAACATGCAAGCAATCTATGCAAAATTAATCAAATTCCAGCAACTTGCCAACAAAAGACTCAACACAACTCCTGAGCTTCTCAAATTATTCAGGAGCTTTATTAAAAACAAAACAGAAATAAAGCAAGGAAAAGAAAATTAAAAAGGAGAGGGTTCAGAAAAACTCTTTGGGGCGGTTCCACCAGGATCCCACTGTCTGTGATATAATGCCCAAGTGATAGCCAAAGGGTGGGAGTTCATTCCATGCTTCCATAACTTGCAGCCTTGATATGGGAGTGAGTGCTTGACAGTTACGGTGACTCCTTCCAGTGCGGCGGACTTCTCACTCCCTCTTGGGTCAAAGATGACCGCTTTCTCAACAAAATCCTCCCAATAAAATTGGGGTTCAACCCCTTGGACTGGCCATGGTGCAAGATCCAGTGGCTTGAACTCCATCACCGGTTGTTCCACAGGGGGAGGTGACAAACAGGTAGAAAGTGTTACTGGTGCTGCTTCAACTTCTGCATGATCTTCATTCACTGTGTTATCCAATCCATCACCTGCTAAACCTGCAGAAATCTCAACACACACCACACAAAGGTTAGTGTTAGTAGAGTCAGTACATATATTACAATAAACTGAATCAGTAAAGTTCTGAATGTCTGGAAATTCAGCACAAAGTTCATCCATCCCATCACTTTCAACACATGCATATGAATTAGTTGAATCATCTACTTCCAAAGGTTCTTCATCATCCTCAAGCACGGTGAAGCAGATGTCCTCCTGATCCTCATTCTCTATGTGAACATGGCCCTCAACCTCATAGGTCTCCTGTTCCATATGGATGTTTTGCTCTTCATACCTTTCAAAACATGCTATACATAAAGCAGTGTCAGTACAATCAGCACATGAATTATAATAGATAGAATCAGGGGATTCAACACACAGTTCATCAACAGAAACATTATCAAAATTATCAGCAGAAGTATCTTCAAGAATAACCATCTGTGAATCTGTACGTTCTTCAAGGGGACGTGGAGTTTGCAGTGCAGCCGAGGTGGAGACAATGTGATCAATTTGAATGGCCATCTTCTGAAAATCAGCTTCCATCCGTTGATTGTTCTCTGCCATTTATTGTATCATTTCTTCCAGACTGAGTTGGCATATTATGGGGTAAGGCTGATGTTGCTGGCTTACTGCCATTTGATTCACCACAGAAGCTATCTCATCCAAAACGCCTTGTCCTCCACTATGTTGGCTAGAACACTCATTCATTCCAAACATGCCAAAATCATTACTAAACTCATAACTTCCAACAGAGTTAGGATAATATATGCATGGTTGCTCAAAATAAACATTAGGCACATAATTTTGCATATAATTATCCATGGGGCATATTAAAATTCACAACCAGACAAGCAGACAAAACTAATTCAGTAAAGAGACTTTTTTTTTTTTTAATAACAAACAAGAGTCCCCGGCAACGGCGCCAATTTTTGGTCGCGCTGTCGCCACGCGCCAAAAAGCGAGCGATTTACAAAATAATGTAGATAGGGAGCGACAACTCGGATATCGTCTCTCAAGGACTCTTAGGTTGCTATTATTAACAGAAAATCAGTTTTGGGGGGGTTTGGATTGAATTGCAAATAAGAAACAAAGTAAAATAAAGCAATGAAAACAGAGCAGTTGAAAAGGTTATCAAGTAGCTAAAGACGATTAATCTACTGTTCTTGATTTCACAACTATCATCGGTTCATGTAATCCCAAGCCCTAAGCAGATTATAATCCCCTTCCGGTTGTAGCAACAATTAACAACGAAATCGCTACTACGGATATATGTTCCTATTCCCGAATTAACAACCGGGGTTAAGCCCTCATGAACTAACAAACATGAACGAACACACGTGAAATAACAAACGCGATTAAGTATAGGAACATAACATCACCGAAATGAATCAACACAACACTATACACTTCTGAAATAACAAACAGAAATGTATAATATGGTATTAAAAAGGGAAAAGCAAATAAAATAGGAATTACAAAACCTCAAGTGTGGTAATGGAAACCAATCACAGTAGACTAATATAGGAGACTAGCTCTCCATTACAGAAATAAACACAAAAGAAAAGAAAAGAAAATAAACTACTGAAAACTACTACTACTGACTAACTCCTCTGACTAACTCCTCAGTTCTGCCTTCAAACAGGCTTATATACACGTTCTGGATTCCGCTGCCTCGCGAGGCGAACACTGTCTCGCAAGGCTAATCTTGCAGCGTTTGGTCTTCTCGCGAGGTGAAGCACGGCTCGCGTGGCGAGGAATGGAAAAGTCATGACTTCTGGTCTTCAATCTCGCGAGGCGAGTCGGATGTTCGCGGGGCGACACAAAAAGGATTGCACATTTTCTGGCACAGTCACCTTCAGGTTCGCGAGGCAAATGCCTTCTCGCGGGGCGAAAGCTCCAGATTTATTTCTTTTTATTAACCTGAAAACAGAAAATAGCATAAGTGCTTTATTTAACTCTAAATCAACTAAATTAACCTAAAAATTACTTTACAGATTCAAAATGCTGCTTAAAGACAATCCAGTCTAATTTGGGCGAAAATGATATAAAATTAGCACAAAACCACGGTCATACTAGCTATAAAACTAGATGAGCCAGAGGCTGATCAGGGTTTCATTGTTTTTTTGTGGGTGGTTATGTGCGTTTCGGTTTTCTCTTTTGATTTTGGCTGTTGTTTCCGTTTCATTGTTTTTGTGGGTGGTTCTGGTTCATTGCTTTGGCGTTTCTGATTTTTGCTGTTGTTTCTGTTTGTCTCAGGCGTTTCTGTTTCATTGTTTTTGTGGGTGGTTCTGTGCTTTCTGTTTTTTGTAAACTATTGCTATGACTGCTATTTTGCTTATGGGTCATGCTAATGCTCATGATTGTTTATTTGCAAAGGTGGTGGTAATATAGTTAATTTGTTATGGTTTACATGTTGCCCCGTGAAATGTATTGATCATTGATGCAAGGAAATATCATTAGAGTCCATCTTATTTTAGCCCCTTAACTTAATCGTAGTTGTGTGTATATTTACAGAATGTAGCTATGGATCGTAGTTGGATGGTTAGTAGACGCACAACTGATGAGTATTGGAAGGGAGTGGAAGTGTTTCTAAAATTTGCTCAAAGAAATCTTCCTGATAGTAATGGAAAGCTTTGTTGTCCTTTAGTCAAATGTGTGAATATGACTATATGAGTAAAGGTGGAGTTAAGGAAATACGTACTCGTCTTATTTGTGAAGGGTGTAACATCCTAAAATTTTAACGTAATTTTAATATAGTCTTTTTAATAAAAAGGTTCAGTTATTATGAGGTTTAGTATAAAAAACTGTTATTACAAAATTTAGTGGAATTGTTAGTGTTTACAAAAGAATAAAAATTAAAAGAAAAACAAATAAATAGGTGCAAGCAAACCTGACGTGAATAGGCCACATTGCATATTTGTTGGAATTGTAGCTTTTGCCACTTCAAGTAAGGTGCTTCTTTTCTTTCATTAAGAAAAATAAGTAAATAATAAAAATAATAACAATCAAGTTAGGTCACGTGGCAGGGCTTATAGGCTTTTAGCCTATGACAACACTAAAAAGGATCATGTGTCTTGCCGGTAGTAAAAAGAATAGGGTGAAATTGCGACAAAAATAATAGAGAAACCATTCTCTTGCGCCACAAACAGTGAGAGGGTGAGAGAAGAGCAACAACTTTACACCGGATAGATCCAAAAACATCAGTTAATAGAAAGAAGAATTTTTAGTGAAGTGCTAACTTCTGTCATAGATCATTTTTAGAACATCTCTAGAGATTTTCAAGAGGTAAATAACCATCATTTTCTTAAACTTCCATGGTATAGATTTTCAAGGGTTTGAGTATGAAATCAAAGGGTACTTAATTGAGGTTTTGTCCTTAAAATGAAATTGATATTTTATTGGTGATTGCTTGTTATGAGATTGAATATTTACACATTTAGTGATATGATTACTATTATTTGATATGACGTTTTGTTATATGTGATGTCTTAGTGTTTTTTGATATGAACTTGATGAGTATTAATGTATATGATATGATGTTATGTATTGAGATTATTTTTGAATGACTGTATAGTAACATGCGTGTATTTGGTTATCTCTCTTGGATAGAGATAAGATATCTCCTTCTGGGAAGGGGATGACAGATACCTCCTCGTTAGAGGGGAAGATAGGTACCTCCCTCTGGGAAGGGGAAGACCCATTATAGATACCTCCTTCTGGTAAGGGGAAGGCAGTGGGACGTCATTGCATTTGTCATGAGCTCATAGACTAAAATTGGGTAATTAAATAAAAGAAGGTTGGATGATAAATTCAGATTAATTGGACAAGACATTTGTATGATTTTATTTATGTTATACGTACTTTAATGATGGATTATATCTATTGATGATGTTATGACTTGTGCATAAATTTCGTGAGATTGTACTGATTATCCTTAATTTATATAAAATATTTTGAGTTATATTATTTTGAAAATAAGCGGATATCATGGTTGTTTTTCCAGTTACCGAGACGGCTGAAAGCAACATCTTTTCGAAAATCTTTTAGAACTGTGTTTACTTACTGGGATTATAAATCTCATTAGTGGTGTTGTCTTTCAGAGTTTACAGATGATGCCATAGATGGTGTAGCAACTTGAGAAAATATTGAAGATATTAGTTATAATTTATTTTTATTTCTTTTTATTTCTTTTGGGTTTATTAGACGCCCGTGTTTTGAGGGAAAAACAATTGTAAAAGAGTTATATGATTTTCATTAATTGATAATTATGAGTCTTTATTTTATTTGGATATAATGGTTTATTTAGCACTATTACTTTATATAATTATTTTGAATATACGAGATACTTTCAGACTTAAATATATTGTAAAAATAAATTTGACTCGACTATTTAATTTAAATGTTTTATATGTTTATATAGAATATTAATTTGGGCTACTAATGTAACGAAGGGCGTTACAAAGGAATTTGCAAGAATTATACAAGATGGATATGGCACGGAGATGTCTTGTTAAACCAGCCAAGTGTGTCCCAAACTGAGGAAGTTGATGTAGATATGGAGGACGATCGACTAGAGGACATGATCCATGATATTGAACAAGAGTCTTTTCAGCGAGCATATGTATACGATACTTTGTGAAGTGATGCGGGGAAGTCTTTGTATCCGGGGTGCACTACTTATACACGGTTGTCGGCGGTGTTAAAATTGTTCAGTGTGAAGGCGAGAAATGGATCGAGTGATAAAAGCTTCACTGAATTGCTTGAGTTTTTGAAGAACATGCTTCCAGAAGGCAACACATTGCCGGATCGTAATTATGAGGCGAAGAAGGTACTGTGTCCGATGGGTATGGAGTATAAGAAGATACATGCATGCCCTAATGATTGCATATTGTATAGGGGTGAGTATGAAAGGTTTCACGACTGCCCCAAGTGTAGGGTATCACGGTACAAAGTGAAGGATGGTGATTCTAGTTGTGATGTGATCACAAAGGGTCCTCCTGCGAAGGTATTGTAGTATCTTCCAATAATTCCAAGGTTCAAGCGATTATTCGCTAATGTAAATGATGCAAAGAACATTATATGGCATGCAGATGATAGGAAACGTGATGGAATGCTTCGCCATCCGACTGATTCTGTGCAATGTGAGAGAATTGATAGTTTGTTTCCAGATTTCGGAAATGAGCCAAGAAACCTTAGGCTTGGACTTGCTACAGATGGAATGAATCCGTATGGTACCTTAAGTAGTATTCATAGTTCATGGCCCATTCTCCTCGTAATTTACAACCTACCTCCTTGATTGTGCATGAAGCGCAAATACATGATGTTATCTATGATGATTTCGGGCCCAAAACAACCAAGAAATGACTTAGATGTTTATCTAAGTCCCTTATTTGAAGACTTGAAAAAGCTGTGGGTGGAAGGTGTTGATGTATTTGATGAGTATTCTATTGAGACTTTCAAGATATGTGCCATGTTATTTTTTACCATCAATGACTTTCCAGCATACGGTAACTTGTCCGGATATAATATTAAGGGAAATAAAGCATAGTTATGACTTATGAGCTTGATTGTAGAAAATTTAAATATATTTATTTAATAAAAAGATTTAGTTATGACTGATGAGCTTGATTGTAGAAAATTGTTATTATAAGAAATTAATAAAATTATTTAGTAGCAAAATAAAAATGCAAAAATTGAATTAAAAACAAAAAAGAGATTTATAAGGTCCCTCAAAGTTATATATATATATTTGCTTTTATAAAAAGTTGAATGGGGGCTTGTAACTCACGTAAGAAGAATGAGGAAGTCTATAAATGAAAAGCGGCCCCACTGTCATTGAATGATTTGAAAGAATATATATATATATATATATATATATATATATATATATATATATATATATATATTAATTAATTAATTTATTTATTGTTTTCTGGAAAAAAAAACCTAGAGTCGCTTCTCTCTCTCAACCTTCCTTTTAATCTTCTTTTTCTTCTTCCTTTCCCACGAGAAAGAGGGTGGTTTTGGGCATTTTTTGGCCTGGAATCACCCCTCTACATCAATTTTTCCCACATTTTATTTAAATAAGTGGTTATTCCACATAGATCTGGTTTTTCTTTTCTTGTTTTTCCGTGTTTTCGTCGTCTGCGTGTGGCGGTGTTTTGTTCGTCGTCTTGTTGCATCTTCGTTTGGTTTCTCGTCTTGTTGCGGTGTTCGTTTGGTTCAGATTGGCAGATCAGCTTCGATCCATTAAAGATTTAATCAAGACTTGGGTGTCAACGTTACAGATCCGGAAGCATGAGTATTCTGGTCAATTTGATATTGTCACATTTATAGGCATTTTGTCGTGTTGTGCTATTAACCTGGGTGCTGTGAGTTTGTTCGCAGATTCATTCTTTTCGATTTTTAACGATGTTGAATTTGTGTTGTTTTCGATATATTTTACCAATTTGAATGAATGAATAAATTTTTTAGTATATATATATATAGGGTTGGGCTAAGGTGCACCACCCATATTTTGCACCACCCGCTACACCACCCATATGTGACAAATTTTGGACCAATCAAATTGACACATGAGTTTGGTCAAAATTTCAAACTTTCTAGTTGTATTTCTACTGTAGTCAAATATATGAATACAATATATTGTGTAGTCAAATATATGAATACAATATATTGTAGTATAGTATATGTACTTTTTGTATTCGCAAATTTAACTCATATTAAAATAATATTTTTTGATTAAAAAAATTGATTATATTGTAAAATAATATTTTAATATGAATTAAAATAATGTTCATAGTCAATAATATTTTACAATATAATCAGTTTTTTTAATTAAAAAACATTATTTTGATATGTGTTAAATTTGCAGATACAAAAAGTACATATACTATACTACAATATATTGTATTCATATATTTGACTACAGTACAAATACAAATAGAAAGTTTGAAATTTTGACCAAACTATGTGGCAATTTGATTGGCCCAAAATTTACCATATGGATGATGTAGTGGGTGGTGTAAAATATGGATGGTGCACCATAGCCCAACTCTCTCTATATATATATATATATAGAAAATTGGGTGTTAGCAATGTTGGAAGTAATTCAAATAGAACTAGTTAGTTGTTAGGAGTTTGTTAAAATGTGATTAATTTGTTGTAACCAAAGTGATTAGTTAGAGAGTTATTAGGAGAGTTAGTTAGTGAATATAGTGTATGTGTAACTCTATAAATAGACTTAGTGCTATAGTGTAAATGTAGAGAAGTGCATAAGTGCAAGTGTACAATAGTGTAGAAAAGTGCAAGTGTGCATAAGTGAAAGTGTGAAAGTGTTATACAAAAATTTCTCTGATTTTTTCCTCTTTCTCTCCCTCTCTATTCTCTCTCAATTTCTCTATTGTGCTAGTGTGAGTGTGTGAAGCATTGTGAGCTTTTTGCCCCAACAAATGGTATCTAGAGCTACAAGATTAGGGACTTGTGATGGGTCCATGGAGGTGGAAATTGAAGAGATTGTGAGTGGGGATTTATCAATCCCATTACCGGTTCTTGATGGCAAGAACTTCCATCAATGGGTAGTGAAGATGGAGAACATTTTCAATTTCTATGAGGTGCTTGAGGTAGTGCATGAAGGTGTTCAAGATGAGGAAGATGGTGCTTCCAAAAAGAGAGATTACAAAGCTCTCTTGATTCTTCATCAATGTGTGGATGAAGGGATTCTTGAGAAGATTATTGCTGCCAACACAGCCAAAGGAGCATGGGATGTTTTGCAACAAACATATGGAGGTGCTGCAAGAATCAGTCACACGATGAAGAGCCACAACAAAGAAGAATGTGGAAAGATAGAAGCAAAAACAGAGAAAGAAAGGAGTGATGATGATCTTGAGACAAACAAGATCAAGACAGAGTGCAGAGATGATGATCTTGAGACAAACAAGATCGAGACAGAGAGCAGTGAAGAATATGATGTTGTGTTGATTGGGTCATTCCATCAAACACTTTGTGAGCATCCTCTATCCCAATCCAAAGATTCTGCTGCAAGGAGTGGCAAGAACAAGAAGGCAAGAACAGTGATGACAAAGAAGCCAAAGAAACCCAAGAAATTGGGCATTTGGTGCACAACAATGCAAGTGATGCTGAGTTGGTGGAAACAGAGAGAAGCGTTCAAGAAGAAGGAGACAGAGATCGAGAAGAGCTGAGTGTTGAAACTTCTCTTGCTCCTCAGCGGTACACTCTGGAATCAGAGGTGCTTGTTGCGGCTAAGGAAGAAGGTGGCACACCTGAGAGAACAGGGTGTGAGAAATCGCAGTCGCCGGAGACGGTGGTGCCGGAGCTGGAGACAAATGTCAAGATTGCTAGAGCAAGTGAGAAGGGCGAAGATGAACGACGAACAGAGGTCGAAGCTGGAACCCTTGGAGCCAAGGAAGGAGGTGGCACACCAGAAAGGACAGGGTCGACGGCGTCGAGTTCCTCCATGAACAGAGAGTCTTATAGAGTGGTCGAAGTCGAAGGAACCCATGCGGGTAGGGAGGAGTTGGAGAGCCGAGAGTGGGAGACGAAGGCGGAGATGCCTCCAGAACCACCATATTCCCCACCGTCCAATCCGTCGGAATCGCCAGTTAAACCACCATCGAGACAGGCTGAGAGTGATATTCGACCGGTGGGTGAAGAGATCCTTCCGCCACAGAAACTGCAAGCGTCGCCGCCACTGCTGAAGCCGCCAGACAGTGAGGCGAACGTGCATCCGCTGCCGGTGAAGACGGAGTGTTGGGTCTCGAACAAGGCAAGTGAACCACCGGACCAGGAAGCTCAAGCGAAGGTTGACGAAGCACTTGCAGCGGCGACATCAGAGAGGGCGAAGCCTCCGAAAACGCACCCGTTTGTGGCGGTCAGAGACACAAAGTCAGAGAGGACACAGCCTCTGAAAACGCATCCGCCATGGTGGTCTGGAAAGGTGTTGTCCAACGAGCTGGAATGGTGTCGTGTAAGGAAGGTGAAGTGGTCGAGGTTGCTATCGTGTGGGAGAAGGAGATGACACAAGGAGCAAAATTGGAATTTCGAAAATTAGGTCCAGATTTTGACCTAATGGGCCAAGCCCAAGTTCTTGAAGTTCATCAATGTGCATTTCAGAAAGTGGGAGAAGATTTTGTGTTAATGGGTCAAGCCCAAACGTGTTACAATGGCAGAAAATGGGCTAATATGAGATTGCTATGGGACCCAGGAGGATATATGTGTGTGTTAGTGATAATAAAAATGTGCATTATAAAAAAATGCAAGTTTAGTGTAATAATAAAAATAGTGTAAGTGGAATATTTGAATTACGGGGGAGTGTTGGAAGTAATTCAAATAGAACTAGTTAGTTGTTAGGAGTTTGTTAAAATGTGATTAATTTGTTGTAACCAAAGTGATTAGTTAGAGAGTTATTAGGAGAGTTAGTTAGTGAATATAGTGTATGTGTAACTCTATAAATAGACTTAGTGCTATAGTGTAAATGTAGAGAAGTGCATAAGTGCAAGTGTACAATAGTGTAGAAAAGTGCAAGTGTGCATAAGTGAAAGTGTGAAAGTGTTATACAAAAATTTCTCTGATTTTTTCCTCTTTCTCTCCCTCTCTATTCTCTCTCAATTTCTCTATTGTGCTAGTGTGAGTGTGTGAAGCATTGTGAGCTTCTTGCCCCAACAAGCAACCTTAGCCGCCTGTATGTTTATCGGCGGCCGCACAGGGAGTGAGGGAAAAAAAAATAGAACAACAACGCTAATTGTCAATCCAGGAGAAAAGAAGGATTTTTCTGGTAAATTCGTCCATTGTCCTAGATAATTTTAGAGTTTATTGGATCTCTTCGAGAGGTAAGCAATAATACTTTTTACAAACCATTTTCATGGTATATGTGTTTGTTGTGTTGGCAAGGATTTACCCTATGAATTTGAGCGGTTTTAATTGGGGGTTTTATTAAAAAGGGGATAAATTGATTAATTGACGTTGTATTGAGCTTATTCATGTATGATATGTTATGATATTCATGATTATTTGTTGTTGGTCGAAATTGATATATTTAATTCGTGGAAAATATTTGGTTACATTCATGAGACATGACATACGTGAATCATAATATGCTGTATGACGTTTGCTACAGTATATCCTATGATAGGGGTATCGAAGAGTAATACCACCGTAATGGGGTAATGAAAGTAACATCGCCATTGTATTTGGGATGTCGAAAAGAGAAATACCGCCATGTGCACATGGGAGGTATCGAAATAGAAATGTCCCCGACAGGAGGATGACATCGAAACACTTCTCATGAGTAGGGGTGGGCAATGGGACGCCATTTTCATGTGATCTGTGAGATTTATAGCATGCCGGCAAGAGACCAAATCTAAGTAAGAGGTCTCCGAGCCATTTGGATTAATTTAGAATTTAATTGATATGTGGAATGTGATGCATTGAGATAAGTTGTTCTTATGCTATATGTTTTTTAGTTGATTAAATTATCATTGTTATTAAAAGTGTGTGTGTGTATATATATATATATATATATATATATATATATATATATATATAATGTTGTAAAATTAGCGGAAGCCATGGATAGTTTTTCCGGTTACCGTGTGGACTGAGAACAACACTATTTTCGAAACATTTTATAAATGTATTGTTGTTCATTGGGATTATAAATATCATTAAAAGTGTTGTTTTCAAAGCTTGATGGCCTCGTCGTTGAGGACGCAGAGACTTGAAGATTTATCTTCTTGCTTTTATATTATTTGGTTAGTATTGTGTCATGGTTTAAGAGCGACATGCAAATATTTATTGATTTCAGTTTACTTTTCTTGGGTTGTAGTTAGACGCCCGGTTTTGAGGCTTTTGGTTTCTATTTATATGAATGGAATTATTATTATTTTATTACTTTGATACATTATCGCTATCTTATTTAATATGATACTTTTTTTCAGAATTAATTATTTGACAAAATTTCTATGACTTGTATATTTTATTTAAATGTTTTAAAGGATTTTTATTGGATTTATTTTGGGTTACTAATGTAACGAAGGGCGTTACATGTACCAGTTGTTCTGG
Source organism: Sophora flavescens (assembly GCA_030762895.1). Classification (NCBI taxonomy): domain Eukaryota; kingdom Viridiplantae; phylum Streptophyta; class Magnoliopsida; order Fabales; family Fabaceae; genus Sophora; species Sophora flavescens. The sequence continues at coordinate 132,492,091 of CM061065.1, forward strand.
GTATAACCGCTATTACAAGTTAACTTGTAATATGCTTTGATCAGACAATCTGCTACTTTTAAAGGCAGTTTTCCATAGAACCGATGTTACAGGTTAACTTGTAACATCGATTGGAAAACTGACGTTACATGTTAAACTTGTAACATCGGCTAAAGCAATGTCGACTTCAAAACCAACGTTACAAGTCAATTTTAATCGCTGTAAAAAGTTCTTCCTGCACTAGTAAAGCTGCTTGGTGAATAAGATTGATGATAGAAGCAAGCCTCTTGGACCCTCCATATGCAATGTTCGTCGTCATGGTGATAGTAGTCATTGGCATGAAGTTGGTGTCAATGTTGCCAGTGGTAACTTTCTTGCAGTCAAGGTATTGATGGTTTGTAACATCCCAATTTTCGTATAAGGGATTATGTTACTATGGATGTCTAGTTGTTATTGTTGTTGTTGTTGTTGTTATTATTATTACTATTATTAATGAAGTTTGTATTGTTATTTATATAATTGATAATATAATTGTGATTAGTGTTGTAGTATTTTTATCCTTATACATATATATGTATGTATATATTATTACATATGATAATATGTATATTAATATATGATTATTTGCATTAATATGAGATTGTGTCTCTTAATGTATGACCTTATATGGATATATGATTTTGTTTGTGATTTTATATATTAATATATGATATGTGATTTTATTAATAATAAGTGATTCGAAATGATATGATGAGTTACTGTGTGATTTAGTATTTAAATAGAGATAGTGTAATTATTAGATTTTAGTCCCTTAACCAATCAGATTTGAGTCCTTATTAATAAACGATGATCCTCTTTTTGGTTACCTCTTAAGATCTTATCATAATCTCCTAAGGATCCTATCTAAGAATAACTACCAAATATGTTGCTAAACTTTCATCGAACTTTTGACCATCATATAGTCCAATTTAGGATTCGGTCATTAAACATTAATTTGTAGATATTTCTTTGAGATTTCTAACGACACCAAGAACGCCTCAATCGGAAACTTGTAGCCCAAGTTATGGTCAAAATATCGATCCGTATACAGTTTGGGCTGAAATAGGAGCCTGTTATGCCCTAACTTGTATTTATACCATAAGACTCAACCTAAACCCTATTTATCACATTGTTAAACTCAGAATAGCTTCCTCTATTCATCTTTCTTAGTTTTCCCTTGAACCCCTTAAAGTTCTTGGAGATTGTTAGTCCGTTTGGGTGAGAAGTTATGCATGTTAGCATCGTTTAAGGTGACATAGTTATCCCTCCTTAATCTCCTTTTCTGAATTGGGGATTAATTGGTTATTCTCTTTCCTTCTTGTTTGACCAAGGCTTGAGGAACTCGTCGAGCCGCTCGAGGGAACGTGTCTAGTTTGCCAACGTTATCATTTTGGGAATCTTCATACCAGGTATGGGCAGAAGGAATAGTATTGACATGTAGGCGTTGGGGGTAGCGTAAGATGAAGGGTTAACCCCTGACCCTGGCATATGTTGTTTGTCTATTCGATGTTAATTGATGTATGTACGATATGATTATAATGTTAATGGCATGCTTTAATTGTTGTACTGTTTGATGTTAATTATTTATGATGTATGATTCGATGTTATTGGTATGCCCAATTGAATATGATGTTTAAGGATACCATGAATGTTCATGATGATGATGATGCTATTATGATAATGATGATGTTGTTATGATAATGATGAGACTGTTATGATAATGATGATGATGATGTGGTTCTCTGAATGAGTGTTGATTGTTGTGGATGTTAATGCCAACAATGACGTTAATAAGACATTAACCAATTAATAGGGCTTATTAATGATGTTAATACCTTAGAAGAGATGTTAATAAAGATGAATGCATTTAAGCGATGTTTTCCCAGTTTGGTCATAAGACATTAATATAGTATGAGAGGCAAAGTTATGTTCATAGGGCTCAGTCAAAGACCCTATGATTGATCAGTGAATATTTTAGGGATGTTAGTATTGAAGCTGGAAGTAAAAGACATGGGAACAATTAAAAGTAATGAAACATATGATTGATGGTGTAGCTTAAACCAATAGGTTTGATCTTTGAATACCCTAGGATACTTAGTAAGGGATGTTCAACCCTTCTGTCCAGAAACAGTACGGTCATGTTCCATTGAGTACGATCGTGCTCAACAGTCAGCACGACCATGCTTGACTTAACAGTCAGCACGCCCGTGTTAAGGGGGAAGCATGCACATGCTTTCCGGTACAGATCAGAACACACAAACGGTTGCTTCTGATAACGAAAAAGACACTAAACCAAGTAAAGACAAGCTAGATAACTTAAAGATAATAATGTACCTTGGTAGACAAGTGGCCAAGGGGGCCTTGATGCTTAATGGTCAATGTGTTGAGCTCTGGTGCATATGGGCCAGAGTGTTAATAATTAAAGTGTGTTCGATAAAATGCCCCTGTGAGAAAATCAGAAGAAACAGAAAACAGAAAAACAGTCCTAAGACAATATGCAGAATGCAGAAATCAGATAACAATTCAAGAACATGAAAGATAGATGATAAAGGAAAGAACACACCCAAAGATTGATAACGGAGTTCGGCCAAATCAATGCCTACGTCTCCGGGACTAAGCACAAGCTTAATCCAGTCTTATTCAGAGCCAATCCAAGTACAAATGGAAGAAGATCTTCCTTTTCTCTCCTCCTCTTCCTCACTGATCCCTCAGCCCAATTACACCCAAGTTTCCCTAGTAAAACTAGCCTATTTTCTCCTTGACACTTTGTAATTTTTCAGCTAAGACTTGATGATCATCTGATGAGGCAGAGGGAATGCTTTATATATATATAAGCAATACAAAGGGGAGGGGGTAACCAACTATCGAATATTATGCGAAGAATGTATAATGAATGCATTCTTGCATAATAACTAACTTAGATATGCCATATAACCAACAATCTCCACCTTGGCAGATCTCTAGATTGACTCTTAACAAGACTAGAATTAAGAAGTGCTATCCTTGCCCAAACTTGATCAGCATGCTCCAATCTTCAACAAGTTCAAGCAATGCCTAAACTTGTTCAAAGAAACCACCTTTGTGATGACATCTGCAGGATTTTCAGCTGTGTGAACCTTGTTGATTTGGATCTGCTCCTTTCGAGATAACATCTCTAATCCAAGACATCCTTATGTCAATGTGCTTTGTCCTTTCATGGAAGGTGTGATTCTTACAGAGGTGAATAGCACTCGATTATCACACAAAGACATGGATGTTGTCTTGAGCAATTCCTAACTCATTCACCAAGCCTTTCAGCCACAGGGCTTCTTTAACGCTTCTCAGAACTCCTATATATTCAGCTCTGTTGTTGATAAAGCAACAATATGTTGGAGTGTTGCTTTCCAACTTATGGTGTTTCCAAACAATGTGAAAACATATCCAGTTAGAGATCTCCTTTTGTCTCTATCACCTGCAAAATCCGAGTCCACATAGCCTTGTTGCTCCACCTTGCTTCTCTCTCATCTGTTCCATACATTAAACCAATGTTGCTGGAACCTTTTAAGTATCTAAGAATGTGCTTAATCTGACCAGTGAGTTTTCCCGGGATTTCCCATGTATCTGCTCACCAAACTGACTGCATATGATATATCCGGGCGAGTGCACACCATGGCATACATCAAGCTGCCAACAAGACTTGCATAGGGCACATTCTTGATTCTCGACTTCTGTTCTGTTTTAGGACAGTCTTCTGTAAAGCTTGAAATGAGCTGCAATTGGAATGTTGGCAGGTGTGCAATCTGTCATGTTGAACCTGTTCAATACTTTCTCCAAGTAACCTTTACGAGAAATGGTGAGGATTCCAGTTTCCTTGTTTCTTGTAATTTCCATTCCAAGCATCTTTGTGGCATTTCCCAAATCTTTCATTTCAAATTCTGCTTTCGGTAACCCTTTGAGCCTTTCAATTTCTGTCATGCTTCTACATGCTATCAACATATCATCAACATATAATAGAAGGTAGATATATTCACATGGCTTCAACTGTTTGTAATAAACACAATATCAAAGTTACTCTATAAAATTCCAGTTTTAACATAAAACTGTCAAACCTTTTATACCATTGGCGTGGGGATTGTTTTAAACCATACAGAGACTTGTGAAGTAAGCATACCATATGTTCTTTCCCCTTTGCTTCAAAACCTTCTCGGCTGTTTCATGAATATCTTCTCCTCAAGTTCACCATGCAAGAATGCTTGTTTTGACATCCATTTGTTCAAGATGGAGATCAAATTGTGCTACTATAGCTAGCAACACCCTTATGGAGCAGTGTTTTACCACAGGGGAGAATATTTCATTGAAATCTATGCCTTCTCTTTGAGAGAAACCCTTTGCAACCAATCTAGCTTTGAATCTGGGATGTTCAATACCAGGGGATTCCTTGATTCCTTTTGAATATCCATTTGCAGCCAACCAACTTTGCTTCTGCTGGTTTTTCCACCAGGCTCCAGGTTTGATTTTTTGAGAGTGATTCCATCTCCTCAGTCATAGATTGGAACCATTTGTCATGATGCTTGCTATTCATAGCTTCTTTGTATGATCTAGGCTCTTCATCATCCACAAAACATGCTGCATTTAGTGCATAAGCAGTCATATCAGCATAGCCAAACCTGTCAGGGGGTTTGATTGTCCTCCTTTCTCTGTCCCTGACCAGTACATAGTCATTCGGGTCAGTGGTTTCTGAATTACTATCTTGCTGGTCATTTGTGTCTTGCACTGATGTTTCAACAGTCTCTTTGCTTCTGTCCATTTCTGCATCATCATCAAACTCCACCTTAAGCTTGGATTCTTCTTGATGTTCAGCTGTGTCCTTGCTTTTGAATTCAAGCTTTGATTTGTTCATGTCAGTTTCATGGAAAATGACATCTTTGCTGATTATGCATTTTCTCTTGTCATGGCACCAGATCCTGTAGCCTTTAACTCCATCAGGGTATCCCATGAACAAACCTTTCTTGGCTCTTGGATCAAGTTTGCCTTCATTTACATGATAGAAGGCGGGACACCCAAAAATTCTAAGATTTTTGTAATCTGCTGGACTGCCATTCCATAATTCTTGTGGAGTCTTGAACTCAATTGCTGCAGAGGGACTTCTGTTGATGAGATAGCAGTGTGTGTGGACTGCTTCTCCCCCACTGCTTGGACAGCCCCGCATTAGATAGCATACACCTAACCCTTTCTAACAAAGTCCTATTTAACCTCTCTGCTAAACCATTTTGTTTGAGGGGTATGCCTTACTGATGTTGTTTCTATAAATTCCATGGTCTTTGCGAGAAAGCATTGAAATTTTCTCTACAATACTCTAGGCCATTATCTGTTCTTAAAGCCTTTATTTTCCTTTCACATTGTTTCTCAACTCTGGTTTTCCAATGTACAAAGGTTGTAAAGGCTTCATCTTTGCTTTTTAATAGGTATATCCATACTTTTCTGCTATAGTCATCAATGAAAGTGATGAAATACCTATTGCCTCCATGAGATGGAGTTCTTGATGGCCCCCATAGATCAGAATGTATGTAGTCCAACTTTGTCCTTGGTTTTGTGTGTTGCGGTGTTGAACTTTACTCTTGTTTGCTTGCCAAGCACACAATGCTCACAGAATTCAAGGCCTTCTATCTTGTCACCACACAACAGCCCTTGCTTCTGTAGTTCTTGGAGACCTCTCTCACTGATATGAGCAAGTCTTTGATGCCACAAACTTCCCTTGTTTGTATTGTTTTCAGCAGCCACAGAGGAAGTGCCAATTATAGTTTCTCCTTTGAGAATATACAAGCCATTCTTCCTGTATCCCTTCATTATCACCCGAGAGCCCTTTGTTACCTTCAGTAGAGAGTCTTCTGCCTTGAAGCCAAAACCTACTTCCTCCAAGGTCCCAAGTGATATCAGGTTTCGTTTCAGATCAGGTACATGCCTCACATTTGTCAACAGCTTCTCGGTTCCATCATTGAGTTTGAGTTTGATGGATCCAATGCCAATAACTTTGCAAGTGGCATTGTTTCCCATTATCACTTGACCTCCCTCAATCATGCGTAATCTATGAACCACTGCTGGTTAGGACACATGTGAAAATAACAACCAGAATCCATTACCCATTCTGATTGTGTTTGGCAGGTTGCAACAACTAGCACATCTGCACTCTCATACCCATCTGAAGCCACTGATGCATCTCCTCTATCTTCCTTTGAATGCTTCTTCTTGGTTCCTCTTTCTGGACAATTTTTCTTGAAGTGACCCTCTTTATGACAGATGAAGCACTTCCATTTTCCTTTGGATTTTGATCTTGCCCGATTATTTCCTTTCCCTTCTTTCTTGTCAGGTCTGCCTCTTGCTGTTAGGTTTTCCCCAGTGTCATTCTCCTTGTAATCAGCTTTCTTGGACAACTCTTTTGAGATTAGAGCTGCTTGCACCTCCTCAAGAGACAAGGTTTCTCTCCCATAGACAAGAGTATCAGCAAGATGTTCATATGAACTATTCAGAGATCGTATCAAGAGTAGGGCCTGGTCTTCATCATCTATTTTTACATCAATGTTCTCTAGGTCAAGAATCAACCTATTGAACTCATCCATATGATCTTCAATGGATGTGTCGAACTGCATCTTGATGTTGTAGAGCCTCTATTTCAGATACAATCTATTTGCCAATGACTTGGTCATGTAAAGATTTTCGAGCTTCAACCACGAGAGAGCGGCGAATGATTTTTCTTTGGACACCTCTCGAAGGACTTTATCCCCCAAACACAGATATGATGGCACTTTGTGTGCCTTGGTCGAAGATCCTTCTTTTCTTTCTCAGACATCGTGTTTGGCAGCTTTCTTTCCCCTTCCAGAGCCTCTTCCAATCCCTGATGTACAAGCATGGCTCGCATCTTTAACCTCCATAGGGCGAAATCGTTCTTTCCATTGAATTTGTCAATGTCAAATTTCGGCATCTTGCCCAGGACCTTGCAGTGAAGCTCCCGATACCAGTTGTTCGATAAAATGCCCCCGTGAGAAAATCGGAAGAAACAGAAAAAGAAAAACAGTCCTAAGACAATATGCGAGAATGCGAAATCGAGATAACAATTCAAGAACATGAAAGATAGATGATAAAGGAAAGAACACACCCAAAGATTGATAACGGAGTTCGGCCAAATCAATGCCTACGTCTCCGGGACTAAGCACAAGCTTAATCCAGTCTTATTCAGAGCCAATCCAAGTACAAATGGAAGAAGATCTTCCTTTTCTCTCCTCCTCTTCCTCACTGATCCCTCAGCCCAATTACACCCAAGTTTCCCTAGTAAAACTAGCCTATTTTCTCCTTGACACTTTGTAATTTTTCAGCTAAGACTTGATGATCATCTGATGAGGCAGAGGGAATGCTTTATATATATATAGCAATACAAAGGGGAGGGGGGTAACCAACTATCAGAATATTATGCGATGAATGTATAAGAATCATTATCTTGCATAATAACTAACTTAGATATGCCATATAACCAACAAAGTGGAAAGATGTTGTTTTGTACCTTGGTAGCCAGGTGGTCAAGGGGGCCTCGATAGCCGAGTGGTCGATGTGTTGAGCTTTGATGCTTATTGGCCAGATTGTTGATGTTTTGTACCTTGGTAGCCGAGTGGCCAAGAGCACCTTGATGCATAATGTCAAGGTGTTGTTATTTAAAAGATATTGGACCTTGGTAGCCGAGTGGCCAAGGGGGACCTTGATGCTTAATGGTCAAGGTGTTGAGCTCTGGTGCTTTTTGGCCGGAGTGTAAGTGAAAATATTATGTGATAAAAGATTAAAGACTAAAGATGAAAGATAACGTTGATGATGATGATGAACTTGGGTAGCCGAGTGGCCCAAGCGGAGGTGGTGATTGTTAGTTGTGTTGCTCATTCATGCATTGGAGTAGTGAAGTAGCGTTGCATCGCATAACATACCTTGCTTGGAATGATATATATATATATATATATATATATATATATATGATATTAATATGATGAGATGGTTGTGTTTGATATGCTATGTTTATATGATGCATGTTCATCTTGCTAACTACTTCCATGCCATTATGTTGATATATATATTTCTTACTCCCCGTCTTTTGTTGTTTGTTGTATGTATCTTTTTTGGATATGCAGAGGACGGTGAGCAGCTTGTTGAGGAGTGACTCTGAGGAACCGCTACTCATAGTTTAGTTATGTTTAGTTTTAGTTTGTTTATCCGAGTTGTTTATCGGATTAGTTATATCAGCTCTGTAATATGACATCGGGGTTTGGTTCGTTATATGTTTCCTATCATGTTTCTTTTAAACAATGTTTTCGTTTTTCTGTTTTGAAGTTATGTTACAATGCGACAGCCTCTACCCATTTTTTTATTATTATGATATAATATGCATTTGTTTCTTTTCTTTAATATCTTTTATGTTTTATGAATACATGCGAGATAAAGAGTCTCGTATGGTTCACTATTAAACAATATGGAGAATTTGGTTTCTTTCGGTCCTCCATATATTCTTTTGTTTATATAACAATGACCTTCTCAAATGGTCCCTTTGTTTACTGTTTCTATCCATGTCGGTGCAAGTTCTTTTTTATTTATTTTTTTGTCTGACAGAGAAGAGGGTAAACGGAATTGATTATGGGTCAATCGGTGAAGTTAAAAAGTAGATATATAAGTTTAGATATTCTTTTAAAAAATTTATATAAGTTCAAGGATTTAATTAAAAATATTTTTAATTCAGGGATCAAATTAAAAATTTTATAATAGTTTGGGAACTTAATTAGAATCTTTTTTAATTTGGGGACTTACTTGAAAAATCTCAAATAGTTCAAAAACCAACTCAATAATTAAACCTAAAGTCTTTAACAAAATTTAAATATACGAAACTATTAAAGTACATACTCGAATGAGTGCAAAATATGAAAGAATAAAAACAAAATATATTTCTCATCATATTTATATAAAATATATTTATTTTGAACCTCTAGTGTATAATATATGTGCACCATAACAATACCGTAACAACATATCCTCATGTATTGTTATATCTTCCTAACAAATCTTCTAAATTACTTTAAACATAGCATTTCATATTTTGGACAACCAAAATAAATTAATACTTTCTTATGTAATAATAAAATTAGAAGAATAATTAGAAACACAAGTTTTTTTAACACATGCCTTGGAACACATTGAAAAATTAAATAAAGGATAGTGCCAAGAACACTAATTAAAGAATCCATTTTTTTTTATTGAAATACTACATATATTATATCATTTATTAAAATAGACTTGAGATGGTTCTTCACTTAGTGCCAGGAGACGGGTGAAAACACTATGTTAGACAAGTTGACTCTTCGTTAGAAAGTCAACAACTTCGGATAAGCTTCAAATATACGTGAGACTTCTTCAGCAGACAGGTCATCTTTCTTCATTAGGCGAGTGATCTCTATCTTTGACCGAGATTAAATTAGGACAAAAGAGTGATTAAAACACTTACAATATTAATCTGCACACTAAGTAGATAGGTCAACAACCAATACATAGTTCAATTAAATCATTGAACAAATGTTTAGTCTTCATCAAAACTTAGGGCAAATGCACGTCAGACATCTAGAGACTCGACAATATTAAATGCAACAATTCCAAATAAATTTTTTATTTTCTTAATTACTTGAGAATACTGGTTAACATTCTCCAAATAAAAAATATGAAATGAAAAATAGAAGCCTTAATAATTTAAAATTCAAAAAGCATATAATATTTTTTTAGTAATTGATTAGGATGATTTATTATGATGAAAGGTAGTAAATGTTTCTTAACTTGTACAATAAGGACACACATTAATAAAACTTTTAGATGGATCTCTTAACAAATATCATTTCTGTTCTTTTTTGTTGAACGAGTATCATTCCACAAATATCTTTCTGATCGAATTTTTTATCTTATTAACGAGTGAGATGGAAGGTACATTTTTTTTTAAAATACAAGATGGAAGGTACATCATGCACCTTTCATGATAAGATGCATTAGAGATGGTGCCTACCTTTAGTTTGAAACACTTCTTTAGACTGCTTTATTTAGGAAAGAGGGGGAGGGGGTAGAAAACCTAGCCTTACTGAAGAAGAAGAATTATGATACAACTTATCATAATTATGATTTGTTCTAGAGTGACACTCGTGTTTGCTATTAGTCATGCTTTAGAATAATCAAAAGTTTTTCTTGGCTTAAAACCAGCAAAGCGTTATAATTAGTTAATTATGGCAGACAGAGTATGTAGAAACTTTTTGATGTTGATATTCTTGTCGGGGAAAAGTTAAATTGGCTATTTAATTAGAGTAATTTCTTTTGAAAAAAAATGCTAAACAGTTATCAACACTCTGATTAAGAAATTAATAAAATAAAGTTCTCACTCAAATAATGTATTTAAGATTTTAAAACATATTGTCTTTAAGTTTTTAACAAAAACTTGTTTTCAATAGATTCTTTAATTTAATCCATGCCGCAAGACTCATTTCTTTTTTTAAACTTCCCATTCAAAATTTGGCAAGAACGAAGGAATTGATGCATGGCGAAGAAGAAGCCAACATCTGGTTTTCTTTTTGGTTGTCTTGATTCTTTTGGTTTTTTTTTTCTCTTTCTGGTTTACAGTTTTGGTATGGCTCGTTAGGCTAGTTTGGTGGTTTTTGTTGGAGTTGGTCATGTAACTATATTCCATACTCCATTGGTTATTGTTTATGGGTATTGAATACCCCTCACCTAGTTAAATAAGCTCAATTAATTACCCATAAAATAAATACGAAAGTGAGTAACTAATAAGGGAAAAAGTTGATATCACACTTGTACATGCACTACAAAAAAAAGGTTATTTAGCGATCGAAAATAGTGACTGGATTTTTTGGTTGCTTTTTGCGACCGAAATGACGACCGATTGTAGGATCTACATGAAACACTGATTAGAATTGATACTGCGACCGAAATAGCGACCGAAATAGAGCGTAGCAGAGTTATCGGTCGCTATTTCGGTCGCTAAATAAAGAAAAGTAAAAGTCAGAAATTTATGACTTTTTAGCAACCGAACTGGCGACCGATTTAAATGCAACGGTTAAACTTTATTTATATTTGCGACCGATATTAATTCGGTCGCTAAACGGCGCGTAAAAAATTAAAATAGCGCGTGTTAGCGACCGATTTAAAAATCCGTCGCTAAATTTATGAATTCAAATTTCAAATTAACCCATTTAGCGACCGAATAATTCGGTCGCTAAAATTGAAATCCCTAAATCGTGATTTCCTTTCTCTCTTCCCCCATTTCTCTCTTTTCTTCTACTCTCTCTCGCGCAGCTGCTCCACCCCGTCCCTGTTCCGGCCGCGCATCACCACCTCTCACCGTCTCGTCCTCCTCCAGCCACCACTTGGTAAGGTTCTCCCCTTATCCTTCTCATTTTGTGTTTCTCCTTCTCCGTCTCTCACTCTCTCTTCCTCCTCCCAGCAGCACCGTGCCACCACCACCACCACCACGACCACTGTAGCACCGTGACCTCCTTCTTTGGTAAGGTCTCCTCTTCTCTCTCTCTGTATCTCGCTCTCTCTCTCTCTTGCTCGGTTCTCTTTGTCTCAGTTTCTCTCAATGTCTCTCTCAGGTGTTGTCACTTCCTCCTCCGGCCACCACCACCATCTCAAGGGGTTCTGTCTGCGCAACCACCACCCCCACAGTCTCCTCTGATCAGTTCTGTCTCAGGTTAAGGTTTAGGGAAATTCTGTCGGTATGGGTATTTGTGTTGTCAAATTAATCATTGATGTTGTTCTAGTGAAATCCAGAGTAGAGAAATTTTGACAGTAGGGGTATATTGATTTAAATAACTTATTGGATAGATAATATAAGTTAGCTTCCTCTTGATTCACTATCTCTTCGACTGTAATGCTTGGAAGTAGGACTACTATAAGTTTCATGGACATCCCTGCATAAAATAAGCAAATATAAAACCAAGAATGTAATTAGTAAATTACAGGCACATTGTATTAGACATAAGGAAGACTATTTTAATATGAGTTTGAAGACCAAGTCAATGTGGAGGCAAGGGTCCTAACCCCAACTTGTAAATTTTGTAAATTTTCATTGTTGAGTTGAACACTTTATATTTGTTCTTTGGGTATATGAATGTATGGAGGTTTGATAAAAATTTGATGGCTAATTAATGGCTGGCCTTTGAGATTCTTTTTTTTCGATGGAGATTGGTAAGTGAGGGATGGTGGAAGGAAACATTTGTTTTCAAACTTCTTGAACCGTTGAATTCCAAGGTCAAGGTCCCTTGAAAATGATTATGTTACACCCTGCAATACAACTTGAGTCCATCTATGTCCTGTAATATTTTTTTTAAGGCTTGCTCATCCTTGTTTCTCTTATTTAGATTACTCAAGTACATTGTTGTTTCAACTGTGAGATGATTTGGATAGTGAATCCAAATACATCTTTACTAAGCATACTTGAGAATGCATGTATTTGCAATTATGTGTTGTTTGTTAGTGGAGAGCAGAGCTCAATAGGATGTGATCCTGTCAAAAAGGCGGGATGCTTGTTGTGTGTTGCTAATTTAGAAGTTATGCATGTGTTTGACAATTATGTGTTACTTGTTAGTGGAGAGCAGAGCTCAATAGGATGTTTGCTACTATATTTTATCTAAGTTTGTATTGAAATATGCTTCAATATATATTTGTTGAAGTATGCTGCAATCCTTATAAGTCAATGGTTTTATTTTCTGCTAGAGTTAATTATTAAGCTACGAAAGCCTTAATTAGTTTCCTATTTGAGATTCAATATTAATGAGCATGCGTACCTTCTTAGGGCACGCATGCTCATTCAATATTTTGGATGTGCTTGAAGGATTCTTGAAGTTTGGGGTTTTTCTTTAATTCTGCCTTAAGGCCAAGGTCTTAGATAATGAAGGATTAAGTATAGGGTTAGATAAAATGAAGGGTGGGGCACAATTTGCCAGGCACATGACGTGCCGTCATCATTCAAACATTATTCACATTAGAAAGCAGCTCTGTACACAATATTATGAAAGCAACTCTGGTTTTCTACTCATTTGTTTCACTAGGCAATGAAGCTTTCCAGAAATAGTTGTTGATGACCATCCTTACTAGGTTATCTAGGCATTTCCGAGGGGAAAATTCCTCTCTATGACCATCCTTCAAAACGACGTAAAAGCATCTGCTTTCCTGAAAACTACTATGTTTGCTAATCTGTAAAGTTGCATGTGAAGTTGCATTTCTTTGTTCTATTTTAACATGCTAGTATGCTACGTACATGGATCTTTCCATCTTTTCTTATTATCACTTGATGAAGTTTAGACATATGACTTGTTGTCCTTATCGTTTTATCAGAAAATGGATCCGACTAAATGTTTTGAGACAGCCATCCATTTAGACCAGGTACAATATCATATCTCATCAACTTAAGAATAACGATCGGATTCACGTAATGATGGTTAAGGCATAAACTAATCATTACTAAATTGTTATTGTGTATTTGCAGGATTTGATTTCAATGCCGCGATCATTCTACCGTCGTTGGGAAAGAGGAACACCGCGTGTTGTGACTATTGAAGACAAATACGAAAATCTGTTCAATGGGAATATAGTAATCCATGAGGATCGCCCATATTTTGCAACAGACACAAATGGTATCATGGAGTTGTATTTGTTGTCCACTGGTGTATTGGCAAAGTTTAAGTACCTTGGGGGGTTCTCGCTTCTACATGTTCATCCCTTTGGAAGATTGATGAGTTTTGATATTTTGATTAGTACTTATTGACTGTGGTGTGTTTTTATGTTTTGATCGTTAATTAGTACATTATTAAACTTTTTTTTATAAACAATTATTAAACTTGCATTAATTAATGTATGTGTTTTCTTGATCATATTGACTGTGGTGTTTTGGATCGTTAGTACATCATATTTACGTTTTCTATTTATTCAAAAAAATATTGGTGTATTTTGTTTATATCAGAAATTAAAAATCAATGAGGTAATAGTTGAAAAACAAAATTTGGTCGGTAGGATTAAGTTATAGGAAAATTTTTATAAAAAAAAATTCAAAATTTGTGACCGAAATAGCGACCGAATATCAGTCACCAAATTTGGTTATCTGACCAACTATACGGTGACCGAAATATATAATTTTGTGACACAAATTTGTGACCGAAATACAAATTCGGTCGCTAAACATTTAACCACCAGGGTTTCTGCTACCCCTTAATTCGATCGATACACAATATAGCAACCGAATTATCATGTTTAGCGATCGAGATCTTCGGTCGCTAAATAGATTTTTTTTGTAGTGATGTTAGAAATATATATATATATATATATATAGAGAGAGAGAGAGAGAGAGGTGGGGATCCACATACTCCTCGTTCTGTGTTATGGCCCAAGAAACACCTTCTAGACTCAAGCAAAGGATGGCAGCAAATGTAGTGACCCAAATACTGCTAAGCCCAATTATCATTAGTCAACTTGAGCTATTAAGAAGAGTCTGGAATAATGATGAGTCACATCATTTAGCTAGGAAGGATCTAGAATAGTGATGAGTCACCATGATGAGTCACTACTTTAGGAATGCTATATATGTAATGAGATGAATGGAATGAAAACAAGAGAAGAAAATTGAAGGAAAACATACATATACTTTATACGGGTTGGGCTATGGTACACCACCCATATTTTATACCACCCACTACACCACTCATGTGGCAAATTTTGGGCCAATCAAATTGTCACACAGGTTGGTCAAAATTTCAAACTTTCTAGTTGTATTATATTGTAGTCAAACTATATGAATACAGTATATTGTAGTATAATATATGTGTTTTTTGTATTTGTAAATTTAACACATATTAAAATAATATTTTTTTATTAAAAAAACTGATTATATTGCAAAATATTATTTACAACGAATATTATTTTAATTCATATTAAAATATTATTTTACAATATAATCAGTTTTTTTAATCAAAAAAATATTATTTTAATATAGGTTAAATTTACGAATACAAAGAGTACATATACTATACTACAAGATATTATATTCATATATTTGACTACAGTAGAAATACAACTAGAAAGTTTGAAATTTTGACTAAACCCATGTGGCAATTTGATTAGTCCAAAAGTGGGTGGTGCAAAATATGGGTGGTACACCTTAACCCAACCATACTTTATACACTCTTATTTTACTGTTTTATTAGATAGTTTCTGTGAGGTTTAATTTTATACCTTACATTCTGACCTAGGGGTGTTTGCGGATTGGATTGGATCGGTTTTGAGCTGAAAAGTCATCCGATCCAATGATGAAAACATCGTGTGGTTTGGATTGGATCAGTTTGCTTCCTTAAAAAATTCCGATCCGATCCAATCCAATCAAATACGGTTTGGATTGGATTGGATAATTCGGTTTTTGTCATACTTTACTTTTTTTTCTAATGTCAATTGTCTTTTCTACTTATTTAATAGTGGTAAAAGATAATTTTCGTTTTAATTTAGGAGTTTGAGAAGAAAAAAATTATTGATATTTTTTAATACGTTCTTTTATATTAATTCTCTATATCTACTCCCACTTATCTTTTTTCTTCTTCTTTGAATCGGCTATAAATAAATTGTAGCCAATTATTTTTCAAATTTACTTAATTGTTTTCCTATTTTTCATGATTAGTAAATCAAATATATATATGTTATGCATCAAAACTTTTAGTAAAATATAATTTCAATACATTAATATTTATTCTAAATAGTCTTATATATGTCATTACAATAAAATATTAAAGAAAATGAGGGATATAAAATTGTGAAGAATAATGTTTAAGTATGAGTAATACTATAATTTTAAAAAGAATGGTATATGTATATAATAGATCGGTTTGGATTGGATTTCACTATAGGATCCAAAATCCGATCCAATCCAATAAAAATTTGCAATTTTTTTGGTTTTCGATTTTTTCGATTTTCGATTTGATTTTTACGATTTGAATCGATTTGGATCGGGCAACGTTGTTCTGACCCTTTATTTTGTTTCAAAACAATGGCTTAGATTATTTCATTAAACCACCTCACGTGACCTTCTTCGTGTCTGTCTTCTTCAAAATTTGCGGTACCAATTTTCTTCACTCAGTCCATGCCGCCATCGCCCAAACTGTGTGTGGTTGTCCAGTTCTAACGTGTTGTTATCGCCCCTCCGCGCCGCTGTGCACACTCCGTGCTGGCGTCCTCTGGGCCGTTGTTCCGACTCCGTGCCGGTGTCCTCCGCGCCGTCTTCCGAACTCTTGCCGGCGTCGCCAATAGATGTGTGCCCCTGTTCTTGCTCTGTTCTTACGCACTGTTGTTACAAAAACATGATTTAGATATAGGTTCAGTTCGAACACATTAAATTTGGAATTGCCCATTGAAGTTTGAATCTTTTGAATGATATATAATGATTGCCCCTGTCATGTTCTTTTGATTCCAGATTCTGGGAACATTAAACATCAAGAAAGTAACAAAACCTTGACATGTTTAAATTCCAAATTGGAATATTTTGTTTTTTGAATATTAAAAAGTCTGTTGATTAATTTTATTGCAACTGGTTTATAGGGACCCAATTCTGATTCTTTCAATTTGATTTTGAACACGAAATAGTTTAGAACACCTCCAAACTGAACCTGTATAGGGGAGAATATGGATGCCACATCTAATATATGCTACATATTTCATGACAGTGAGCACCTCCCTATGCAGATTGAAGGCGAGATTTAAAATACATACAAGCTATGCAAGTTGACTATGGGTGACAGCGGTGAGTGGGCACGGCGGCTTCGGCACGGAGGGGGCGAGGCTGTGCGGTGTTGAAGACGGCGGCATGGACTGGGTGAATGGCGGAGTAAAAACGAAGAAGTAGATATTGAAATGAAAGTCACCTGAGGTGGTTTAATAAAACAATCTAAGCCGTTGGTTTAAAATAAAATAAAGGGTCTCAATGGGTTACACTTACTCCCGAGTAAGTGGATCTCTATATATATATATATATATATATATATATATATATATATATATATATATATATATATATTTTTATTTATTTATTGACACCTCATGTGAGAGACACATATTATTATAAGTGTGAGATAAGTAAATCTGAGCAATTAAATAATACATTGATGGTCATGATTAGAAGTTAGTAGGTGTGATCATTTAGAAAAGTAAGATGACTTTATGTTTTAATCTTGACGATTAATGTATGATCCAAAGTTTCAAATTTAATCCTCTCATCTCTTATAGTAACACACTCCTCTCACTTGAGTTTCTCTCTCTATATATATATGAGAAATATTTTATGGATTTAATTGGTATGTTTTATCAGCGTAAAGTTTTTTATATTGTTAATCAATCAATGCTTGTTTGGTTTGCTTCCAAGCAGGCTTTTGGCACCCCCGAAACTCCGATTGCTATAGTAACTTGAGTATTTGGGTAGTAAAATGCATTAAAAATAATCTATTCTAGAGTTTGAAGAATTGATTTTAAGATAAACAAGAATTTCTACCTTTTTCGTTAAAAATAATTGATTTTAGATGTGAGATCCACAATTTTTTTTTATTAACCGTTCAAAAGTGATCTTGCTTTATCATTCAAGTAAAATCAATTCTTCTAAGCTCATTTTTAAAATATCATTACCAATTACAAATCAATTTTTTTAACCTCACTTTTTTTAAAATAAATTCTTCCTAAATCAAATCTATCAAAATCTAAAATAAACAGCAACAGAAATCATGGTACGAATGACTTTTAAGATTATCAGATAAGGGTCAAACCTTTTTTTAATAATGTTTTAATTTTTTATTGGTTGACAAAATATTTTTTTAAACTTGATAGTATATCCCAATTAAACTTATATTCTATATAATTAAAATTTCTGATTATTAAATGACAGTCGGATTTTTCTTAAACGTTATTATTAAATAGCTCAAATTTACATAATCTGGATTTACACAATGCTTAAAAAATATCCTTTAAAAAAATATAGGTTTAATTGCACTTTTGGTCCCTCAAGTATCATGATTGTGTGATTTTAGTCCATTGGGTTTCAATTGTGACAATTGGGTCCCCCAGGTATCGCGATTGTGCAATTTTAGTCCCTCGGGTTCCAATTGTGCCAATTGGGTCCCCCAGGTATTACGATTGTGTAATTTTGGTCCCTCAGATATCACAATTATGCAATTTTAAATGTCAGTAGCCTACGTGGCACATGTGAGACTGATTTTATACTTAGTGAGACCAACTTGATAGCTTACATGACATCCTACGTGTCAATTAAAGTATGTGAGGTGTCAACAATACTATATAGGAATGTCATATAAGTTGCCAAACCAGCCTCACTAAATGTCAAATCAGTCTCACATGTGTCACGTAGGCTACTGACATTTAAAATTGCATAATTGTGATATCTGGGGACCAAAATTGCACAATCGTAATACCTGGGGGACCCAATTGGCACAATTGAAACCCGAGGGACTAAAATTGCACAATCGCGATACCTGGGGGACCTAATTGTCACAATTGAAACCCGAGGGATCAAAATCGCTCAATCGTGATACTTGGGGGACCAAAAGTGTAATTAAGCCAAAAATATATAGCTGTCTTCCATTTTTTCTTTTTCACTTTTTCACGTGCTGACAGTGTGTACGATTGTGCATATTATATATATATATATATATATATATATATATATATATATATATATATATATATATATAATATTATATTATAAATTAATAAACTAGAATTAATGACATTTATCTGTAGCTCAACTCATGCGGAGTTGCGGACTACATAGTAACGATGATTTGCTAGTTTCGTTCGTTCCTCTTTGTATATTTTAGGTTGAATTACATTTTTATCCTCAAATTATTTTTCAATATTTAATTTGGTTCCCAAATTTTTAAAATGTTCATTTTGTTCCCTAAGTTCTTAAAACTTATTCAATCGAAATTCTTCCACAGTTGACTAACGGACATGGACGTTGACCCCAAAATAATGGTCCCCAAGTTGTTTTTCAATGTTCAATTTGGTCCCCAAGTTGTTTTTCAATGTACAATTCGGTCATCAATTCCGACGGATCGGACGGAGTCAACGTCCATGTCCATTAGTCAACATGACGGAAGGACTCGATTGAATAAGTTTTAAGAACTTAGAGACCAAAATAAACATTTTAAAAACTTGGGGACAAAATTGAATATTGAAAAACAATTTGGGGACCAAAAGTGCAATTTAGCCTATATTCTAATTAATTAATCAACGAGTAAAGATATTTGGACACACAATTTGGACACCTTCTATGGACACCGTAGAGCTTATGAGTGTCTTGGGAGTGATGAAATACATGATGAGAGAGAAGAAAACAATAAATAAGTGGGAATGAGTACTTTTATACAATATTGGACATCATTTTTGTATCCAACTATCATTACTCTTAATCAAATGCTTATACCTTATGTCAATTTCAGGGCTTGTACACCAATATTGTGTTCGTCCAAGTGAGTAAAGTGGCTTGGCTCCGTTGAGCATATATGTGGTCTTGAGTGCAATTCCTAAAGCCATGTGTATGAAAAAAAAAACATTATTGGGAGATGTTGCTTGTTTAGACACTTCACAATAACCGGGAGATTAGTCTCTCGCGCCTATTGGGTGGGAGGACACTCTCGGTTATGTGTGCCTCAAGGCAACTGATGTACTTGCCTTAGGCCCCACATTCACTTAGATATTTTTATATTATATGAAGACTCAAAATTCTAATATATAATAAATATGTCAAAACATGACAAATACCCAACAATAACATGTATGTGAGAGAATTTTCATTTAAGCATCAAGTAACAACATGACTTTATAGCCCAAGTTGGCAGCAAGTGATATAATTACATGACTCAACAGTTTTAATATGTTTTTTTAATAGGACGGTCGGCCTTGATACTTACGAGTGTGCAAGATTGAATTTTTGGGAAAGTAAAAATTGATTGCAGTTGAAACTGTTTGATACTTTCGTCTAAGGGTATCGAACGACGTTGAAAGGCTGACCTCTCCCAACAGAGCTTTAAATTGAGGTTGCGGTTGCGGTTGTTGTCGCATTGTGTTTTTCATTATTGCGGATAATTATGAGAAAATGTGACCAATGTGATCGCGATACGATTTCGATAACTACCAAAACTACCTATGTCACGACATCTTTTAGGATTTCGAACCCAAATTTAAAACCTTGATCCGGAATAAGAAATATAATGTGTGAAGTAGATGATTTTACATCAAAAGAATTTAGGGTGTTGGTGCAAATCCCAATCTCTGCTAGCGGAGGAGTGGAGTCCCACAATGAAATTGCATTGTTATTGTTGGTGTAAAATTTTTTCATATTATCAATTAATTATAAATTATTATATTATTAAAAATATTTGATTTTTATTATAATTATCTTAAAAAACACACATAGAATTAATAATTTATAATTGATTGAAGTATAAAAATTTTATATTGATAATTTGTATATGCTCGCTCAGTTTCCCTAGGCTTTGCACATTGCATAAGATTTATTGGCAAACGTTGTTTTTGGATGGAATAAGTGAGATTTCGAAGACATTTTGGTTGATCCCATACGTTTTAGCCAAATCAATTTAAAATTTACAAAGCAAAATCCAATGCAATTTTAACTTGACTTGACTTTACGGTGTCATTATGAATTTTAAAATGGAAGATCCACGAGTAAAGGAAACGTAAGGCATGCATAGAAATCATTTTATTACCATTGTTGGGTGTCGGCAACGTACCCTCATATTTATTTATTTATTTTGAGAAAACCTTCGTCATTTTTTTTTAAACTTCTGGGAGATCATATTTAGTTAAAAACAATAATCATAATCCTCAATCCAATTAAGTGTCACATGTTAATAATAATTCCAGTGCCCAACCATACCTACTTCTTAATAACCCATTGTAGAATTATGTAAGGACACACTCAATGGAACTCTAGAAATATTGCCTTACAATGGTGTACTACATTACCAACCAAACCTAAAGTGTTTTTTCCGACTACTATAATTACTTGTTCGTAGCTCCACAAACGGTAAATATAATAATGACCCAATTCAAAAGACATGTCCATAAACAATAATTTCAACTCCGAGCTAAAAAAATTACCATAGTGGAAGTGGGACATATTTATAGTAGCTTCCAAAAGTTCTAGCTAGTTATAACCAAACCCCAAAGGTTTTAAAAGTATCCCACTATTTTGGACTAAACTTGAGATGTACTGACCGAGAATATAAGGTCGGGTCGACCGAGCTTACCCTTGTAAATGGGCTTAGGCCCAAACTCCTCCAAAACCGAGGATTTGCTAATACACTTGCTAGCCGAGGACAAATACTCGGACATACCCCATTCTAGACCGCGGATGAAGACATCTCGGTCCCGTGCAATCCAGACACAACTCACTTGGTCAAACATCTTACCCGATTATTCAAATATGTCTCCGTATAACTCGGAGCCTTATCCTTATCTCTCTGTATAACTCGGAGCCTTATCTTTATCTAGTTATGATAACAACATAATCTTATCAGATAGATACAATCTCAATAACAGTCTAACTAAAACTGTTATACCTAAAAATCTCTATAAATAGGGGATCAACCCCCTCACTTAGAACTACGTTGCTTTGATTCCCACTTGGGATACGTAGGAGCAGAATATCAATTCTGTCAAGCTATTCCAAAAACACTCCCACAGAGTTCCTCCGGACGAGTATCTCTCACCTGAGATATTTGGACGGAACATTGGCGCCGTCTGTGGGAATCGAAGCAAAATTTTCCCATAAGACATACAATGGTGAGGACAAGGAGCGGGAATGACAGGAGAGAGGGGATGGAGAATGCCAACAATGGGGATAATGGAGAACGATCCATAAACCCAGTGATGATGACTGACAATCCAATCATTCAAGAACTTCTCGCGCAGGTGGCAATGCTGAGAAGGGAGAATGAAGAAATTCGTCGGCAGAACAGCCGTCGAGAACGAGAGCAAAGACGAGAAAGATCTGCCTCTTCTCCTCATGAGAGAGAGCGCCAGACAACTGGGAATGAAGGATCCAGGAACACGCGCAGAGAAGGAGGAATCTCACAACCCCGTGTTTCTCATCATGTTGATCGAGGAGACGAGAAGGAATTTCCTAGACAGCCCGCTGAACTTTCACTTCAGGTGAATAGGCCCAATGAAAGGGCTACCGCGCGGAAGCCGAGACATCCCTTCACTGACGCCATCATGGAAGTTCCTCTACCAGCCAATTACAAATCAATAAACATTGACAGGTATGATGGCACCACGGATCCAGAACTTCCTTTAGATGCCTTTACCACCCAGATATATCTCTTTACCAGTGATGATGTTGTTATGTGTAAAGTCTTCCCTACTACTCTGAAAGACGCTGCTTTAATCTGGTATACCCAGCTACCGCCAGCATCAATTGATTCCTTTGACACGTTTATGATTAAATTCAATGCTCAGTTTGCCACAAGCCGAGCTCATCAAAAAACCTCGACCTCGTTGGTAAATTTTAAGCAAGAAAAAAACGAGTCTTTGCGTGATTTTATGGCCAGGTTCAGCAAAGAGACTGTCCTGATCCGGAATCTCAGTGTCGATGTCGCACTACATACTATCTTCACCGGATTACGACCCGGCCCTTTCGTCAGACACCTAGCTCGGAAGCCTCCATCCAGTATGGATGAGTTGAGGAGAAAAGCTGCTGGATTCATTAATATGGAGGAAATAGAAGAGTCTAAGAAGAGAGAAAGAACCGATGATTCTGATAGACGAGAAGGGAAAGAGAAGAGGAGAGTTGGAGGTGACAAGCAGAAATTCAAAAACACATCCGAGCATTTACATAGGGGGCCAAAGTATGAGCACTATACCCCCCTCAACACCAATCGAGCTCGGGTATTTGAGGAAGCCTACAATGCAGAACTTTTGCAGCTCCCCAACCGTGGCCACACGCCCCAGAATGCTGATCGACAGAAGCATTGTCGGTACCATCGTAACTACGGGCATACCACCGAGGAGTGCTGGGTCTTGCGTGACAAGATTGAAGAGTTAGTGCAAGCTGGTCATCTGAATAATTTCGTTCGGAGAAGTCACAACAATGGTGAAGGGCGTAGCAGAGGTAGAAGAAGAGGAGGTGGCCAAAGCCCGGGAAGGGGTGGCGGTCGGCAAAATAATGAAATAGGAGAAAATAGGGAAGAGCAGAGTGAAAGGAGGGTGGAGGATAATGCTGTCCGAGGTGTGATAAACACTATTTCAGGTGGATTTGCGGGAAGGGGCACAACGAGTTCAGCCCGGAGAAAACACCTGCGGGCTATTCGGGCTGTAAACTCGGTAGTTGGCAAACCCCCGAGAATTTCCCCGCCGATTATTTTCTCCGATGAAGACTTCTTGGGTGTGGATCCTAATCAGGACGACCCAATGATAATCACTGTGCATTTGGCCAACTTCTCTGTCAAGAGAACTCTCGTCGACTAGGGAAGCTCAGCTGATATCCCATATTATTCAACATTTCAGAAGCTCGAGATCCCGGAAAAATCTATTCAGCCATACGACAGTAAACTCGTCGGTTTTGCTGGAGAGCAGGTGGATACCCGAGGATACATAAACCTCCTAACTACTTTTGGAGATAGCAAAACGTCCAAAACTATTCTGGTCAAGCACGTGTTGGTTAATGCGGTGACATCGTACAATATCCTGATCGGAAGACCATCCTTGAACGAGTTGGGAGCCGTGGTCTCTACTCCCCATCTTACTATGAAGTTCCCTTCCAACTCGGGAGACATAGTTGCTATCCGGACTGATCAAAAAATGGCCGGACAAGTCTTATGCCGAGTAGTTTTGCGTGTAAGCAAAATCAAGCTTACACCTGTAGAAACACTAGAAAGAAGGAAAGATGAGTCTCAGAACTCGGTTAGTTCTCGTTGAACTAGACCCGAGGATTGACATGCAAGAACAATGGCCACAACCCATCGAGGAGTTGGAAAAGTTCCGGCTTGGATCACGGCCGATCGATTGCACTAAACTAGGAGGTCAACTTGAGCCGAATTTAAAAGAAAAAATAATGGAAGTACTCCGGAGCAACGCCGATTTGTTCGCCTGGGTAACATCAGATATGCCGGGGATTGACCCCAATTTCTTATGTCACAAACTGGCAATCTCCCCCGAGGCAAAAACCGGTAGCTCAGCGGAAGAGGAGACTGGGTGAGGAAAGAAGAAAAGTGGTAGAAGAAGAAACAGCAAAATTGGTTAAAGCCAATTTTATTCGAGAAATAGAATACACTACTTGGTTGGCCAACATGGTTCTGGTCAAAAAAGCAAACGGCAAGTGGCGCATGTGCACCGATTATACAGACTTAAACAAAGCTTGTCCAAAGGATTCTTATCCTTTATCAAGTATCGACAGGTTGGTAGATGGTGCTTCCGGGTACAGAATTTTGAGCTTCTTGGATGCATACTCGGGGTACAATCAGATACGAATGTATCCCCCAGACGAGGAAAAAACAACTTTTATAACCGAAGGCTCAAACTACTGTTACCGGGTAATGCCTTTTGGATTAAAAAATGCTGGGGCAGCCTATCAAAGGCTCATGGACAAAGTGTTTGAAAAACAGATTGGGAAGAACATGGAGGTTTACGTTGATGATATGGTTGTAAAATCCGATGACCACAACAATCATCCAAGGGATTTGGAAGTAATTTTTCAGCAATTAAGAAAGTACAATATGAGACTCAATGGTTTTGACTGGGTAACATTCTTTCCCCTAAAATAACTCTTTATTTAGTTAGTAAGAACTTCAAATTCAGAGAAAACATAAAACATAAAACACATAGAAGTTGATTAGCCCTAATTGATTAACCTCATTGGAAGATTACATGCATTAATCCTCGCCCCCGATTATTCTTTATGTATGTAAATTAATTGTGGTATGACCGTCGATCATTCAATTAACTCAAACATGCAAGGGTGGTTGAGTCTTAACATGTGTCACATTGAATTAGGAAAAAGGACTTTCAAGTAGCAAGATCCACCAACCCTAGTTATGGTATTTAGAATCGATTGAATAAAAATAAACTAAATCAATTAACGGATACATGAAGAATAGAGAAAAAGAATCCTTTTACAGAGCGATGTTAACTCTGAGTTTTCACGCGCCTTCCTTAGCTCTTGAGTCCTTCCAATTGTGTAACAAATCTCTAAACGGTGTAAAGAATTTCAAAACAATGTAAGAGTTCTCAAAATAGTGTAAAAGGAGTCTTCCAGAAAGACTGTAATCATATTCATAATGAAACGAGGGACAGAAATGTCCTTTTTAGTAAAATATAGAATAGATGTGACCACGTCTAAATGAGTCGCGGTTATGTCTCATTATGAGTCAAGGTCAACGTATAGGAGACATGACCTTGTGTATTGGAGACATGATCGTGTCGAGCTTCCAGGAGAAAATTCAGCAATCTTGGGAGACAAGTTCGTATCTCATGAGACATGGCCCTATCTCTTTGAGGCATGGTCCTATTGTAACGCCCTTTGTTACATTAGTGATCCCAAGATAAAATCAATAAAATATCCTTTAAAACATTTAATTAAAACATATGTCTCATAAAGAAAAATTAGAAAAACATTAAAGTCTGAAAATGCCTCATATTAAATAATATAGTATTAAATTATCCACGTAATGAATATAGATATAAATAAATAAATAAAAATCAAAAGCCTCAAAACCGGGCGTCTAACTACAATCCCAACGATAAATAATTGCGTCTAGCCACATATGGCTCCTTATTTAAGAACAGACTAACCAGACTAGAAAGGTTATCTAATGGAGTCCACTAAGTCTTCATGCCTCTTCAGCCTCAATTACGTCCTCCTCGTGCTCTGAAAACAATGCTTAATAATGAGATATAAAATCCCAGTGATCAACAATATAGTTTTATAAAAACATTTTCGAAAATAGCATTGTTCTCAGCCGGTGCGGTAACCGGAAAAACTGTCCGTGGCACCCGCTAATTTTTCAAAAATATTATATATAAAGAAAATACTTTTAACATTAATAATAATCTCATCTCAATACATCACATTCCATATACCAGATAAATTCAAGTTTAATCCAAGCGGTCCGAAGACCTCCTAATTAAATTGGCCTCTTGCCGGCATGCCATAATTTCACACATCACAGGACAATGGCATCCCATTGCCCATCCCTACTCACGAGGAGTGTTTCGATGTCACCCTCCTGTCGGGGACATTTCCATTTCGATACCTCCCATGTGCACATGGTGATATTTCTCCTTTTTCGACACCCCAACCTGTGGCGCTGTTACTTTCGATACTCCTTTTTAGGTAGTATTATTTATTTTCGACATCCCAATTATATGGGGATGTTACTTTCGATACCCCATTACGGCGATATTACTTTTCGATACCCCTATCATAGGTGGTATTGCGGCAAACATCATACAATTCATCATAAGGCACAAATTCATGTCTCATACGTGTAACAATCCATTTGCCAAAAATTAAATATTTGATTTTATCATGTGTGTCAAATAAACTCACATGGCATAGCACACACCAATAAGCACGTCATTCAACTAATACGAATATCAATCATGTATTTCATGCCATCAGTAACAAGAATAAACACCCGATTTAATAATCCTTTTTATTTTAATTCAAAACCCCAAAAATTATTTTATTAATAACACGCATCATTCAGTTAAAATCTCTTGAAAATTATAGATAAATCACTAACACAACAAACACATGTACCATGAAAAGGGTTATCAAAAGATACTGTTACTCACCTCTCGAAGGCCTTCAAAAACTCTAAAAATAATATTTATGACAATTGCTAGTGGTTTCGGTAATCTTTCTTCTCTTTATTGACTTTTTTTTTTGATCTATGTTGTTCCATACTGCACACTCAAAAGTCTCCACTATCAAAGCCTTCAGGGATTGAGTGCGTGTTGCTCCTATTTGTTTGGTCTGTCGTAATATGCTTTATGTTGTATGTTTGCTTCTCCTTCTTTGGTCTCAGTTTTGAAGTCCTCTCCCTCTCTCCCATCGTCTTTGTTTCTCCAACCTACCAAATCAACTAAAGGTGCGTGGCCCATCATTCTTATAAGAATTCAATTGAATTCTTTCTACACGTGCAATACCAGATATTTGGCTAAATTAAAGCCAAACATTGCCCCTCTATTCCAATATTTATGCATTAATGTATGGACCCTCACTTGTTTTGGTTTTATCCAATTTAACGTTTCTTTATAGTTATTAAACAATTACATTAAATTCTTGTACCATCAATTATTTACACTAAACCTCTTAATTATATTTTACTTACATTGTACTTTTAATAACTTTATATATATATATATATATATATATATATATACCAAATTAATTATATTGGAGTTTTAGGATGTTACACCTATCTCTTAATAACATTCCTAATTCAACCCAATTTAAGCCAAAAATTGTCATTATTACTTCAATCACGCTCCAACTTGGCTCGATCTCACAAATCCGCAAAAAGGGAGCATAATTCAAAAGAATTCGTAGCCAAAAATCAACAAATATTTGTAATAAAGATATGGTTTTAAGCTATATAAACTCATATTACTAGTATTTAGTGACTCTTCTCGAGATAGGATTGTTGGAGGTTTGTGAGGGTGATGGTTCTTGATATATAGCTGAAGGTTGGATTCCATGCATACTCATGCAATTGTTCTTACAGGGAGTCCCACGTAAGGAGATAGGGCAATTTAACATGGAAGTTGATATTTTAGCTTTATGTATGGAAACTCGTGGTCACACGTTCTCTAGAGTAAAGCCAAGTGTTAGTTTACTTTTGACTATTGCTAATGTGACGAAACAGGCTAAATGCATACAAAAAAGTAAGGTTCCATTTTGGCGTAAGGGCTAAGCATGGGTTCAAAGATTTGAATTAAGTTGTATGGTATCTAAGGTCATTTTCTAGTACTCAGAGGATCCTACTTTGATGTCTTTCCATGGTCCTTCTATATTTCCCATTTTGAGGTTCGAGACGCATTGAGAGTGTTTTTTGCCCAAAGCCTACCACGCCACACCTTATTCGCAGTTCCTATCTTAGTGCGTCCTTTGGAGCCCACTAGAGCATTGTCCTCGCTCTGTGCCTTTCACCCAAGCTGGCCTAACATATGCTTGCAATCCTTTATTTTTTACCTGGTCCAAACATGAAAATAGACCCAAGTACCAGGCCCAAAGCACCCACCAAATCCATTGTGGGGTAGTTGGACTTGGAGCATAAGGTTAATGCTTTTAAATCAATGCTCAACATTTTCAATTCAAAGTGCTTGAATATATTTTATTTCGAGTTTTGTTATATTTTTTAAAAATATTTTAAGGACATACTTTTAATATTAAATAAAAATAAATACTTTTAATGTTTTAAAAAACATAAAAATATTTAACGTTTTCTGTACTCACGACACAAAATAATATTTTTTATATTCACTAAATAAAAAAAAATATTAAGATAATTGTTTAAGAAAATTTAAAACTATGGTTTCACTTGCTTTGGGAGAGAGTGATAAATTCTCTCCCACAAAATAGGAAATATAAAGGTATTTAGTAGGAGTGGACAGCAGACGGGTTCAATCGAATTCGGGCCCAAACGACCCAATTCGAAGCAACCCGTCCATTTATATATGAGACCCAATTCCGTCTGTGGATCTTTCTGGTTGAGCGGGCGGATTGAGACGATCGTTTTTTGGCCCAATCATTTTTGTGTTTTTTGTCACTTTTCTAGGCTGTTGTTTTCTGAGCATATCGATACCCTCCTTCATCTTCCACATCTCCTATTCTCCTTCTGACCTCCATGCTCCCCCAACGCCCCTTTTTGCAGCTGGAAACGACGCCGAATCCAGAGGAGACGATGGTGGTGGCGCCGGTGGCGACGGAGGCCATGACGAAGTGGAGGACAGGGACCGCAAAAGAGAGGAGGCGTTGTTGGTGCTAGGGTTTCGACCACTAAGCAGGTCTCTTGCAGTCATAGGGTTTTGACCTCGACCTGGTTTGCACATCGTAGATCTCCCGCAACCGTCGCAGATCCGGTTCAAACGTCATCGTTTAAGTATCGTGCTTGCAGAGCTTGAGGGACCGACTAGTGCAGTGACCTCATTCTCTTCCCCTTCGACGCCGATGTTGTGCGTGCAAATCTGAAAACGTGTTAAGTTTACTGTATACCCATTTGATATATGATATCTAAAAACATGTTATGAACTTCTTGCAAATCGTTGGTTCTTCAATCTCCATCTGACATTTCTGGTTGGTCGGGTTGCTTTACTCATCAATCTTCATCTGCAATCTTCTTCTGATTGCTTTACTCTTCAAACTCCCATTGGTTCAGGTCGGTCGGGTTCGGTCACTGACATAATTTTTTTCCAAATACATGAGTCCGCCTGATGACAACAGTATGAAACAATTTCTTCAACCCACAGACTCGTCAACCGATCATGAGCCGGCCAACTACTAACTTTTTTTAACGGGTACGTCGGGTTCGGATAGGGTGACGTGTCTATGTCCAGCCTTAATATTCAGTATTAGATGATTTTACTAGTGCATGAAGCCCTTTTTATGTAAGTTAAAAGTACTGTTTAACGTCTGAAAAAAGCCTGACGTTATTCCAGCAGACGTTAAAAGTGTAACTTTTAACGTCTGTTAACAACTGGTGTAAAAGTAGAACTTTTAATGTCAGTTGTTAAATATAACTAACGTTAAAAGTGATATTTTTAACGTCAGTTATTTAATTAAACTGACGTTAAAAACAATAGACGTTATAAGTAATTTTCTTTAAAAAAAAATTACTTTTAACGTCAGTTGAACAGACAACTGACGTTAAATTTTTTTTTTTTTAATTTCTATTACAATATATCCCTTTCCCCGGCTATATCCCTGCATTCAGTAAACAATCCACAATATAGAATAGGCACACATTACAGAATTTGCACACACTCAAATTTAGCAAATAAGGGACTCATTAAAACCTTATGATGCAAAACCCTCATTAGGGATAAAAACATCATTAAGGAAAAAAAGTACCCTTAAATTTTATTAATAAAAGAAAATAAATACAAAGAACCAATGGGGGGACAAAAAACCAAAACCCACTAATAGAAAAACATAACTAAAAGTTTATAAGTATTTAAATGTAAATTCATATACAAATATTATTTACTACACGTCTTCTAAGTATTTATGAGGTATTTTTTCTATTCCTTTTTCTTTAGCATACTTAAAGAAGAATTCTAAAAAGCAATCCTCAAGTCTCTAAACTCTCCTTTTTTAAGAGCAGATTGGTTGCTAAAAGCCTGCACACGTTTAAATAATTAACAATAACATTAACTCAAGTCTTCACCAAAACTAAAATATATAATTAAATAAGTTGTTTAATTGATTACCTTCATCCATCCCTCTGTAATAGATGCGAAGACTATGTTCAGCATATGATGCATCATATAATAGCCACACGACCAATCGTCTGGCTGCTTACGAGACTACAAAAGAAATGAAATTTAATGTCAATTAAATATACATATACATCACATAATAGCCACACGACCAACTGTCTCGTGAGAATACCCATCAACTACATCAACTTCTTCGACTCACAGCTTTTTCAAGTCTTCAATCAAGGGACTTAGATGAACATATAAGTCATTTCCCAGTTGCTTTGGGCCCGAAATCATCATAGATAACATCATGTATTTGAGCTTCATGCACAACCAAGGAAGTAGGTTGTAAATTGTCAAGAGAACAGGCCATGAACTATGAATACTACTTAAGTTACTATATGGATTCATTCCATCCGTAGCAAGTCCAAGCCTTAGGTTTCTTGGCTCATCGACGAAATCTCGAAACAAAGTATCAATCTTCTTTCATTGCATAGAATCAGCCGGATGGCGAACCTGTCCATCACGTTTCCTCTCATCATGATGCCATCTAAGATTCTTTGCATCTTTCACATTAGCAAACAATCGCTTAAATCTTGGAATTATTGGAAGATACCACAACACCTTCGCGGGAGGACCTTTTTTTTCCACATCACAAATCGAATCATCAAGATCATCACCATCATCACCATCCTTCACTTTTTAGCGTGATAACCCACACTTAGGGCAATCGTGATTTTCTTCATAATCACCCGTGTACAATATGCAATCATTGGAGCATGCGTGTATCTTCTTATACTCCATACCCATCGGACACAATACCTTCTTGGCCTCATAGTTACAGTCAGCCAATGTGTTTCCCTCTGGAAGCTAGTCTTTCAATAATTCAAGCAATTCGGTGAAGCTTTTATCGCTCCAACCATTTCTCGCCTTCACACAAACCAATTTTAACACCGCCGACAATCATGTATAAGTAATACACCTAGGATACAAAGGTTTATCCGCATCACTGCACAACCTTTCATACACATGTGCTCGCTAACATTGTTGTCCAATATCACGGATCATGTCCTCTACTCGATCATCCTCCAGATCTACGTCAACGTCCTCACTTTGGGAGACACTTGACTTAGTACTTAACAACACATCCCCATGCCATATCCATCTTGTATAATTCAAGAAAATCCCAAAACAAATAAGATAAGTACGTATGTCCTTGACCATACATTTCCTCATATTCAAACATTTGACACAAGGACAACAGAACATTCCTTTACTATTAGGAACAATCCTTTGATGAAATTCTATAAACTCTTCCACTCCCTTCAGATACTCATCACTTGTGTGTTTACAAACCATCTAACTATGATCCATAGCTAGATAGGTTTTGTAGATATACATACATATATCCAATATAAGCACAGTATGGGAGATTGGAGAGAGATAGTGATATAAAGGGTTATCCGGTTATGTACAACGTACTTACAAGAAAAAAAAGCTAGAATCTTTTCAGTACTAATCAAAGTTTCATTTTAAAAGTGACACACCCACTTTGTTCAATTTAGAGAAACTACTGTTTTTATGTTGAGAAATCTACTCATACCTTCCCATCTAAGCCATTTTGTATTAACACAAATTTTATTGTTTAACTACATTTAACTCTATTTTATTTTCTTAGCATTTCCTTTCAAACGTGTAAAGTGCTGGGCATCTAGTTTTATTTTTTTTGTGTCACTTTTTTTATTAGGTGATTTTATATAGGAGCTAAGGTGTCATTTTTTATTGGCCTCAGACATTGAGACGTTTAGCAAAAAACAGAGAGGCTGCAAGGAAAAGCCGTCTTAGGAAAAAGGTGTGTCCTATACATTGCTCTAATTCAATTAGTTGTTGACAAAATAACATATAATTATGTTATTGTTAAGATAATTATATGTTATCTCAAGTAGTTGTCTTCTTAGTTCTTTTTACCTGTCATTATCATATCGGATTGTTTGATGATTTCAAACTATCAGTAGTCATATTTAAATAGGATGTGTGTTATGTATTGAGGGGAGAATTGCTATAATGAAATGTATTTTTCTTGTGATAAAGTATACTAAAGGCAGAACCAGCATCAATACAATATGCTATCAGTATAAAGCCAATGTTTTGTATCACTATGTACTACCCTGATAGCAAATTTCTCCAAATAAACCACCCCAATCACATTTCCGACAGAGACCAACCAAAGAAGAGCAAAATTTATTATTCCAGTATAATAACCCAAAGCAAAACAAACACCACCACGTTAATACAACCCAACACCCTGTAATCCGAAGGCAGCCAAGGAAAAAAGTTGGTAACTCCATCTCACAACTTGTATCAATGCTGGGGTTATCTTGTTCATTTACCCTTAATCAATATAATTTTTGGCTTACCAAAAAACAAAGGCAAAGCAACCAAACAGAAAGTACAATGACATTAAGTAAACCAAACACAAAGGAGAATGAGAGTGGCCCAGTGGTGGTGCTATCAAGGCGGCCACCGTTCGTTGTGGCTGAGAGTGAGTGGGAAAGACAGGGTTAGGGCACGTGCGAAGTGAGAGAAAGAAAGTGTGTGATTCAGAGAGAGAGAAGAGAGAGAGTGTGTGTGTGTGTGTGTACCTCACGGTGGTGGTGGAAGTGACCTCATGGTGGTGGAGAAGGGTTAGGGCAGAAGAGATGAAAATGTAGAGGCAGGGAGTGAAAGAGCATAGGCAGAGAGTGAAGAGGAAGGCGTGCGGGTTTTTATCTTAACGTATACATTCTAAAAACATGTGATCCACTTTTAATGTCAGTTGTTTATACAACCACTAGTGCAATAAGTGCTTTTTACGTCAGTTAAAATTGATTTTATACGTCATAATATTGTTTGACGTAAATACAGCTGACGTTAATAGTTAATATTTTAACATCAGTTGTTTAAACAACTGACGTTAAATATAAAGATATTAACGTCAGTTCTTTAACACAACTGACGTTAATATTGTTCAAACTAACGTCAGTTGTGTTAAAGAACTGACGTTAAAGGTTTTATTTTTAACGTCAGTTTCCTAATACAACTGACGTTAATAGTGTATTGTATATTTTATAAAATACTATTAACGTCAGTTGTTTGATACAACTGACGTTAATAGATTTTTTTTTTTAAATTCAGTTTTAAAATATCACTCCCCTCAGCTATCCCTGCATTCAGTAAATATCACAGTAACACAGAATATCACACACATTACAGAATTGCAAACACTGCCCTTAAATTTCAATATTAACAAAAAGAAAAGAAATTATATACAAAGGAACAATGGAGGGACTTAAAACCAAAACCCATGTATAGGAAAAACATAACTATCTACAAGTATATATATATATATATATATATATATATATATATATATATATATATAAATTTTAGTCTCTAATGTCTAAAAACAAAACTACCAATCTAAGGATATATATATACATGTTATTAATTAGTTTCTAAAGTCAAACAAAAAACTATTCATCTAAGTATTGCGGAGGTATCTTGTCAATTCCTTTTTCAGCCGCATACTTGAAGAAGAATTCAGCTATCCCGTGCATGTGGGCTATCCGACTGATCCATATGTATGCCTGTTCAGAAACAATATATATTTATTAACATAGGTTATAACTCAAAATAAATACAGAAGTATAAATAAAAATAAATGTATACTAAGTTTAAACAACCTATATCAATATCCCTTCGTGATGATCATCACGAGTGGCATGTACATCGTCCACCTGTGTCTCCTCGATTATAGTAGGTATGTTTGTTGAAAAAGAAGGAGTCTCAGGAATATCAAGATTTGAATCTTGATTTTCATCACTACCATTATACATGCTTTTTCCTTGGAGAACCACGGACAACCTTTTGTTTGAAGGATCAATGATGTAGAACACTTATTTTGCTTGGGATGCCATTATGAAAGGCTCATTTATATGACCTAACTTGTTGAGGTCTACCAATGTGAACCCCAATTCGTCGGTTTGTACACCACCGTTACTACCAACCCACTTACATTTAAAAACCGGCACCGTAAGCTTAGTGTAATCGAGCACCCAAATATCTTCAATATATCCAAAGTAAGGTCTCGGTGCTTTAAGGGGTTTTGTGTCCTTTGAACTAGAGAAGTGCATTGCTTCAGCCACGATCATAACCCCACTATTTTGTATGGTACTCTTGTTATCTTGTTCCTTTGTATAAAAGGAAAAGTTATTTATGTCGTATCCGCTCCAACATATGACGTTGAAGCTAGGCCCACGTGCTAGCCATCTTACGTCATCAGAAGCAGTACTACCATCCTTCAGCATTTCTTCCTTGAACCATGGTAAGAAAGTCTTGTTATGCTTGTTCAACAACCACCTTTCGCTCATTCGAGGGTTTTCTTGATTGACTTTTCTTTTATGTTCAAATAAGAAAGGCTGAACACAATCGATGTTGTTCAATACATACAAATGTGCTTGAAGCACTTCCTCCCGACCCTTGCTATTAATTCTTAAGCCATGTGTACCCTTACCTTGACATCTGATCTTATCATGCCGAGGCTTAGGAACCCCTATAGGATCCGTGTTATGAAGGTAGTCCGAACAAAACTCAATAGCTTCTTCTGCAACATACCTTTGAACAATAGATGATTCCGGACGATGAGGATTCTTCACGTACCCTTTCAAGATCTTCATGTAGCACTTAACTGGGTACATCCATCTTAGAAAAACCGGCTCGCATAATCTAATCTCCCTCACCAAATGAACAATTAAGTGAACCATTATGTCGAAAAAAGAAGGAGGAAAATACAACTCCAATTGGCACAAGATTGTAGCAGCCTCAACTTCCAAGTCATCCAACATACGGGGGTCAACGACTTTGCTACATATAGAATTGAAGAATGAGCACAACCGAGTAATGGCATGTCTCACATTTTTTGGAGCAATACCACGAATAGCAACGGGCAGAAGTTGTTGCATCAAGATGTGACAATCATGAGACTTTAAGCCAACCAATTTAAGATCACTAGAGACAAGCCTCTTCATATTTGAAGAGTAACCATGTGGAACTTTGCTGCCCTGAAGCAACCCGCAGAAACTTTGTCTCTTTTTTTTTGACAAAGTATGACATGCTGGCGGCAAATAAGTCCTCTTACCATCCTCAACAACTGGAGCTAACTGCTCTCGTATACCCATAGCAACGAGGTCGAGACGAGCATTGACACCATCCTTTGTCTTGCCCTGAATGTTGAGTAGCATCCCGATCACACTATCGCACACATTTTTCTCCACATGCATCACATCAATGTAGTGTCTGACATGAAGCTTGCGCCAGTATGGAAGATCAAAGAATATCGACCTCTTCTTCCATATGTTTTTCTTAGCAGCTTTACCTTTCTTTTTGGACTTGTCGAATATAACATCGATGCCCTTTACCCTCTGATAAACCTACTCTCCAATTAAGGCCGTCGGAGCTTCTTCTGTCTCTTAGCATCCATTAAAATCTTTTTTCATCTTACGATATGGGTGATCATGTCTAAGAAATCTCCGATGCCCAAGGTAAACCGTCTTCTTTCCATGATGCAACTGAGTGTAGCATGTACCTTCTTCACATACAGGGCATGCTTTATGACCCTTGACACTGTACCTAGACAAGTTACCGTATGCTGGAAAGTCGTTGATGGTGCAATATAACATGGCACGAAGCTTGAAAGTCTCATGAGAATACCCGTCAACTACATCAACACCTTCCACCCACAACGTTTTCAAGTCTTCAATCAAGGGACTTAGATAAACATCTAAGTCATTTCCCGGTTGCTTTGGGCCCGAAATCATCATAGACAACATCATGTATTTGTGCTTCATGCACAACCAAGGAGGCATGTTGTAAATTATCAACAGAACAGACCATGAACTATGAATACTACTCATGTTACCATAAGGATTCATTCCATCCGTAGCAAGTCCAAGCCTTAGGTTTCTTGGCTCATCGGCGAAATCCGGAAACATAGTATCAATATTCTTCCATTGCATAGAATCAGCAGGATGACGAACCTTTCCATCACGTTTCCTCTCATCATTATGCCATCTAAGATTCTTCGCATCTTTCGCATTGGCAAACAATCGCTTGAACCTTGGAATTATTGGAAGATACCACAACACCTTCGCAGGAGGACCCTTTTTTCTCACATCTTCAAGATCATCATCATCATCACCACCCTTCACTTTGTATCGTGATAACCCACATTTGGGGCAATCGTGATTGTCTTCATGAACATCGATGTACAATATGCAATCATTGGGGCATGCGTGTATCTTCTTATACTCCATACCTATCGGACACAATACCTTCTTGGCCTCATAGTTACGGTCAGGCAATGTGTTGTCCTCCGGAAGCAAGTCTTTCAACACTTCAAGCAATTCCGTGAAGCTTTTATTGGTCCAACCATTTCTCACCTTCACACAAACCAATTTTAGCACCGCCGACAACCGTGTATGAGTAGTACACCCTGGATATAAAGGCTTATCCGCATCACCGCACAACCTATCATACACATGAGCTCGATGAAAAGATTCTTGTCCAATATCACGGATCATGTCCTCTACTCGATCATCCTCAATATCTACTTCAACGTCCTCACTTTGGGAGACACTTGCCGTACTACTCAACAACACATCACCATGCCATATCCATCTTGTATAAGTCAAGCAAATCCCTTCACAAATCAAATGAGTACGTATATCCTTCACCGTACATTTCCTCGTATTCAAACACTTGACACAAGGACAACAGAACATTCCATTACTATTATGAACATTCCTTTGAGCAAATTCTATAAATTCTCCCACCCCCTTCAAATACTCAGCACTAGTGCGCTTACAAACCATCCAACTACGATCCATAACTAGATAGGTTCTGTAGATATACAAAACATATATCCAAGGCGTTTAAAAATTATTTCAAATTTACACCATTTTCAGGTTTCTTAAGACAAAAGAAATAAGCAGATGAAGATAAATTAACAAAACAGAATTCCAATGAGCAATATATTGTTGATGTCACATGCTACAAGCAACTCTAAATTTCTTCCCATTTTGAAATAGGTCATGATAGCATAAGAAAAACAAGAGAAAACACAAAACCCACGACCAGAAATAGAGACATTCCAAACAACTCAAACTCGCAGTTTCAAGTTTTAACTACAGAGACTACAGTTTCAACATACACTCAAAACCAAAAATAAAAAAATGTGCCCTAAAGACTCACCAGAAATAGGTGCTCGTGTGGTGGCCAACGTTCGATGTGGTTACTGAGAGCAGAGGGACAAGGAGAGTTAGTGTGCGGGAAGGGGAAAGAGAGATGTCAAGTTATTGCAAAGAATGAGCGGGAAAGACAGAGTTAGGGTTAAGAGTGTACCTCACGGTGGTGGGGAAGAAGCCCTCGCGGTGGTTGCGGTGGAGATGAGCTCGCGATTAGGGCAGAGTGAGAGTGAGAGTTGAGAGTCAGGGTGAGAGTTGAGAGTGAGAGTGAGCATGAAAGAGAAGAACAGAGACGTACAGAGCGAAGTGCAGAAGGCGCGCGAGTGTAAACGTTATAATCAAAAACCCAAAATAAAACAACATTTTACGTCAGTTGTTTGTAGCAACTGACGTTAAAGGTAATATATTTAACGTCAGTTGTCTTAAGAAACTGACGTTAAAAGTCATTGTTTACTAATTCAAGCTAATTAATTAAGATTAAAAATAAAATTGTTTAAAAAAAAAGTTTAGAAATAAACTGCACTATATATATGGATTGACCTGTGTTAAGAGTGACAACAGGGCATTTCAGATAGGGATATAGGATTATTTACGTCAGCTATTTATTTAACTGAAGTAAAAATCACACTTTTAACGTCAGTTGTATAAAAACTAACATTAAAAATAAATATTTTTTATTTTAAAAACACTTTTAACGTCAGTTGTATTAAACAACTGACGTTAAAAGTGTCTGCAAAAACATTCATTCCTTTGACTACTTTGCTACTTATCCATGACTGTTGTGCTACTTACCCATGCACATTGTAACCTATAATCCTCTTAATGAGCATTAAGTTTATAGATCAGTTTTCTAGAAAATCAACTAGTCTCTCTTCTCTATATAAAGTACCATTCTTCTGTATCAGTCTATAATACAGCCTCTTCTTTTCCTCTATATTTCGTGTGTTTTCTATTCCTTCACAAAATGGCTCTGAGACTTTTGTTATTTCTTCCTATACCTAGACTTAAAGGTCTTTGTCTTAATGGTCAAAAAACTTCCGAGGTTGAGTAAATCATGTAACATGGATGGTAAGGTTGTGTAAATCACATAATGTGAGTTGCTCACCTTATCATCCTTCAGGAGAATCGACAGCTACAACTCCAAAACCTCAGCTTTGGAAGCAAGTGACTGTTCCAAGACCATTGCTGAAACAGATCGAGTGCACCCTTTCTCAGTCACTCTGGAAAACTTAGTCGCTCGACTCTCCTTTCTTGCTCACCCGTGAAGGGAACGAAGCTTCAACAAATATTTAGGATTTTAAACCCTTTCAATGTAACTTTTTATAGGATTTTAAAATTTTGAATGTATCTTGTAATTGTATTATTGATACACTTCATGAATGAGATCCGGTTTGGGTTATTGATTCAACTTATAGCATTTTTACTTCGCACATATATTTTAGTTTTCAAAACAGAATCACAAAACATAAAAGCAAGTGAAACTGAAACTTTGAGGAAGGCAATGCGGAAGGGTACGTATACTAGCTAAAAAAATTATTAAAATAACCTTTAACGTCTGTTGATGAAAGAATAGACGTTAAAAGTTAAGTGACTCACTTTTGACGTCAGTCCTTATAACAACTGGCGTTAAAATTGAATTAATGAAGCCTGGTATTTACAAAACTGTCACCGCCTCCTTTTTAACGTCTAGCTTTTGGTTAACTGACGTAAACATTTCCCGTCTAATGTATATTTTCCACTAGTGAACTGACGTTAAAGATGCACTTTTAACGTCAGTTGTTTAAACAACTGACGTTAAAAGTGACCCGCATCACTTTTAACGTCAGTTGTGTATACAACTGACGTTAAAGGTGATTTAAGTGACCCTGATAATTACAATTCTGTCACCACCTTCTTTTTAACGTCTAAGTTTTGGTTAACAGATGTTAACCTTTCCCGTTTATTACATATTTTGCACTAGTGTTTGTTTGGCATATATTTTACTATTTGGTTGTTCACGCGTACTAGGGGTGTTCGTGGATTGGATTGGATCGGTTTTGAGCTAAAAAGTCATCTGATCCAATGATGAAAACAATGTACGGTTTGGATTGGATTGGTTTGCTTCCTTAAAAAAATATGATCTGATCCAATTCAATCAAATGCGTTTTGATTGGATTAGATAATTCGGTTTTTGTCATACTTTATTTTTTTCTTATGTCAAGTGTCTTTTCTACTTATTTAATAGTTGACAAAATATAATCTTCATTTTAACTTGGGAGTTTGAAAAAAAATAATTATTGATATTTTTTATCACGTTCTTTTATGTTAATTCTCTATATCTACTCTCACTTATCCTATTCTTTTTCCTTGAGTCTGCTACAAATAAATTGTAGCTAATTATTTTTCCAATTTACTTAATTGATTTTCTATTTTTCATGTTTATTCAATCAAGTATATATATGTTATGAATCAAAAAAATTAACAAAATATGATTTCAAGACATTAATGCTTATTTTAAATAGTCTCATATATGTCATTCCAAAAAAAATGTTAGAGAGAATGAATGACATAAAAGTATGAAAAACAATGTTTAAGTATGAGTAATACTATAATTTCAAAAATAATAGTATATGTATATAATAGATCAGTTTGAATTGGATTTGGATTTCACTAGATCCAAAATCCGATCCAATCCAATTAAAAAAACGGTTTTTTCGGTTTTCAATTTTTTCGATTTTCGATTTTTTTCGATTCGATTTTTACGGTTTGAATCGGTTTAGATCGGTTGATGAACATCCCGAACGCGCACCTGGCAACTGGGTGCATGAGGTTTTAAGCTAGGAATGTGTATTTTGGCTGCCCATGCTACCATACCTTTTTGTTAACAGCAATGATAAATGAACACAAAACTTGACATCAACACCATATGTTCTTTTGTTTTTTGGTATTTTTGAAATACGTGTATACAAATATGATAAAAATAAGTGAGAGATAGAAACAAAAATATACGATATCAGATACGATGTTAAAATTTTATGTTCAAATAATATAACTCTTTTGTTGATTGCGTGAAGTGGTAACGCTTTTCCTTCCTAAAGAAGTGTCCCGAGACTTTATCCCTCTCTTGTGAAACTGAAAACTCAGTTTGTGGAGAGTGCAATATTATAAAAGGCCCACCCAATATTCCATGATGGTTATTATTCTTTAATTTGCATGCTAAAAGCATAGGGTCAACTCGTGGGACTCTAATTGGAGGATATACTTTTATCTTTTTGGTGCTTTTGGAGTCATAACAAGATATGATTATGTGATAATCACTTTTAACAACATCCCACATGGGGGTTGGAAAAGAGAGAAGAGTAAGTATTGTGACATTTTGCCCGTGACAACCCTGTGATGTCAAATTTGTCTATGCCATTTACAAAAGTTTCATTACTGCTTCCATAGAATAATACTAAATAAATGCCAATTTATTTAATTCACATAATCTTAAATTACATATGAATAAATATATAAAAAAAATGTAACCCTACACACTTTTAATTTAATGATGATAATACAAAAAGTGTAAAAAATAGGTAATGTGTGGAGAAAATAGAGTAGAATTGAAGGAGAAAGAAACATAATTCGAACGAAAACATTTTTTGTGAAAGACAATGGGTCGTTTGGAACCTCACCCTTTAATAAACAAAAGTATAAATCACAATGAATTTCCATATTATCTTCAGTTTTGATGCTTGGCTAGTGTTAAATTTGTAGTGATGAGGATCCAAAGAAGCAGAGAAGATTAGTCAAAAGAGGATGTGATTTATTTGGGCATTCGAAATTGACGTGTATCACTAGCAGCTGTAGAAAACTAGAAATAGAAATGCAGGACTTGGACAGAACAATCAACAATGAATATCTATCTATCCTTGGCAAAAGTGAAAGGTATGTGTGGAAACATAAAAAAGATGGAAAAAATCAACAAGGAAATCTGCACGTAATCTCAGGCCTCAAAACAGAGTGACAGATGGATGGTCCAGATTTGATTTGTTTCTGAAAAATTGGGGAGTTGGGGAAAGAAAGTGAGAGAAAAGTCAGATGAGACAATTGAAAAATAGAGGAGGAAGTTAATGGCGAGTTGGACCTTTATAGAAGCAAGTTGGTTAATGGGTAATGGCCGTTAATATGCTACTAGCCGGTACTACTTTTGGACTCAATTATATGTAAAAATAATTAATTTTATATTTATTAAAAAAAGTTAATTAATTTAATTTAATTATTTTGATTTATGTAAAAAATTGAGTAATAATTATTAAACTAATATTTAATTGTTTCGGGAATGAACAATGCTCTTATAAAAATAAAGGAATAGTTGATTTGATTGATTAATTTTCTTGATTTTTGAAATACTTATATTAAATATAATTGAGTTGATTGAATTTTACTTATATTTGAATCCAAAAAAATATAAATATTTTTTTTGCTTATAATTAAGTCAGAAGGCAGTATCATTTACATAAGCCAAAAGGTCAAATATATTATATGCTCCTGTAAATAAAGTATTTTCTTAAGGTTTTGATAAAAAAATGTCGTAAGAATATTGTATGAGGAATCCAAATATACAAATTA
This sequence comes from Sophora flavescens, assembly GCA_030762895.1. Taxonomy (NCBI): domain Eukaryota; kingdom Viridiplantae; phylum Streptophyta; class Magnoliopsida; order Fabales; family Fabaceae; genus Sophora; species Sophora flavescens. The sequence goes on from CM061065.1 coordinate 132,534,525, forward strand.
TTCGGGAGGGGACAATATAGAGAGATAATTACCCATCCCTGAGAGACAATAACTCCCTTGTAATTTCTCTTCAGTCTGACACCATATATATCTGATGTGTTTTTTTAATTCTCTTGTCTTTTTGCTGTGTGTTTCTTTCCTCTGAGCAATTACTTTTACTATAGCTGCTTCGGGGAGAATCTGTTCCAAAAAAAAAATCAAAGGCAAAATCATGTTAGAATTCTAAGTTGATTTTTAACAATCCAAGAAAAGGCCAAACAAGCTGCATGTGCTGCTGCTACCTTGGCGCCGTTAAAGGATTCACAAGTCGCTTTCAACACAGGCAAATGGCAGATACCTTGATTCACGTTAACATTGGTACAACAACTACACATGTGTTATCTACATATTTTACCAGGAAAAGACTATCATCGCATTGAATTCCTTTGTCTGGAACACTGGTTTTCTTTTCTTTTAACCTTCCATTCTCATTCATTTGCGGAGCTCAGCATATAACCCTCGATAAATAAAAATACCCTATTATTTTTTTCAATTTTTTTTAGTGAATCACCGTTTTGGTATTGAAATTATATGATGGCAACAAGTTGGTCCATCATATTAACTATTGGCAAAAACATATTCAAATTGAAAAACATTTATGTTATGATCATCAAATTGAAAAATATAACCAAATTGGACTAATGAGATTTTTTTTTTTCAATTTGAGTGATGTTTTTGTCTATTTATTAATGTGAGAAACTAACTTATGACCGCTTTATAATTTCAGGACCAAAATCATGATTCACTGATTGCTTTTTTCATGCCTATTTAATGTGTCCTTTAGTAATGCTGTGAGTACAAGTTGCCAAGAGAGGATGACATTAAATGGATCGGGTTGCCACAAGCCAGACTCCAAATTAGGTCACTGAAGCCCATCCCTATCCAGCAATTGTGTCCAGCTTAGCCATGGTGGACTAATTTGTATGTCCAAAAAAGATATATGGTAGCATATTTTGACATACCAATTCTCCACCAAATAAAAGAGCTTCTGTTGAACCACCTGATATTGACAAACACTGTCAATTAATTAATTTAACAACAATCATATACACACATATGAATTTAATTGTACAGTACTGCCTATGATGTAGTAATATATAAATGATTGACACTATAATTATACTTTACTGCTAAGGAAAATTTTATAGAGCTTGGTTTTATTATTAAACATTGTAAAATACTTTTTTCTAATACATATTCTGATTCAATCACATATCTAAATGTCAGAATCATTAATCTTAGTTTGATATAATATATATGACGTGCAAATTTAAAAGAATAAATAAATACTCCAATCCTTAATATAAGAAACAAAATCCTAAAACACACAAACTAAGAAAATACAATTAAATGAGCTAATTGTAATCAATATTCATATAAAATTCCCAAAATACTCATTCTAATTAACGAACAAACTCACTTGTATGGAAAGTTTATATATCTAGTAAATATAAATCCTATTATAAATGGGGGTAATATTAAAAATTAATATTTAATATATATGAAAATTGATATATGTTTTTTATATTTTGGATAAAAAATACACATTTATTTCTTATATCAAGTATCGGTGCGAGTAGGTTAGTTAGCAAAATTTCATAAAAATAAAATAAAATAAAAATTAGAGAAGAAGATGGTTATGATTTTGATGGACTGATGGAAAACAAACAAGCATTACCAGAAGATTTTCGTTCTTTCATGGAAGATCTGTTTCAGCTGTAGTTTCGTACACATAATTAACGTGAATGTTAACGAGTGCCTTTAAGATATTGTTTAAAAAATCAAGAAAGAAAATTTTGTATTAGAAAATGGTGTAGCATTGTTTAAGAAATCAAGAAATGAAATTTTGTATAAGAAAATAATGTATTTAAGATATAAAAAAATGTTACACTTAAATTCCCAATAAAGTTTTCTTTTTATTGATTCCTTAACCAATATCCTTAGGTACTCATTAGGAAGACCCCCTAATTAATAATAAATCATAGTTAGTGAAAGTGATTAAAAAACACTAATGCCGAGAATCGCGGTTTACGTATCATTTTCACGTAAAATCTCAAATCAATTCTTATCATTTTCCATGCAGATCTTATCTACGAAGATTCATTATTTATGGACTCAATAATCACCATTAAATGAGTTGCTTAACAGATAATCAAAATCCAGCTGGGTCGATAGAGTAGACCACGTAAAAAAAAAAAAAAGAAGATGAAATGAAAAACAATTATCAAGATTTTAATACAACGGGGTTGGGGTTAGTTGGGAAGGTCTTATAAATGCGGAGGCAGATATATCTTCTCTTCTCTCTGTAATAATATATGTTAATCACTTCAACCTAAGTAATTTATTATTATAAATTAAATAAGGAGGATTATAAGAACATAAAATAAGATATTTCAACTAAAGGAGTCTTGTTCAATTCAAATTGTCATCACCCATGTGCTAGGTTGCTTTTAGCTTTCTCTGCTGTGTACTTTGGAATAGGGTCATCAACAGTAACAGAACATGTTCAGTTGCATCGCGACCGTCCATGAATATATAGAGGAGACCCACAACACAGAGGTAGAGAGGTAGGGGGCTAATAGCCGTGAACCTATGATATTTATTGTGGCACTGCGGTTAAATTTGAGTCATGTGACTTCTTTTTAGGGCATCAATAGGTGGTTTGGGTCGGGCAAATACTACATGTAATTATATAAATATGCTCTAATTTTTTTTTCTTTTTTTGGGTAAAGGCAAATATGCTCTAATTTGTACGGAAAAATATATGTTTAATAGATTAAAAATTATATTCTTTATTTCTTGATACAAACTTTCCTTTAATTGTTTCTTTAACTAATGTTTTCTAGGACACTCAACAGCAAGATCATTATTTTATTTTAGTTTTCTTCTACCTTCTCTTATAAAGATATAAAAGTATATTTAAATTTATGTCTCTCTCTAAAAACATTAAAAAACATGAGAGAAAAAGATAGGATCTTAATATGTATTTATATATGTCCCGAAATAACCTCACTCCAAAGCAACCCGTTATTGACTTATTGCTTTGTTTCGCATGTGTATAGTCAGATCGAGCGTATTTGTGCGACCCGAATAACAATTAATTTAATTATAATATACTATTAATATTAATATTAGAAAAATTTGTACTGATAATTAATCATGTATTATCAAATTATTTAAAATATTTTTTTATAATAATTACATTAAAAGTCATTCGTCAGATGATATGTAATTAATTAATAATATAAAATAATTACACTAATAATATATTAAAATTAAACTCAATAACAATTTAGATTTTAGAGTGTGCGAAATGAGTATTACTGAAATTATCACTTTTTAATTAAAAAGATTTAAACATAAATTACACCAGTAGGTTTGATGGCATACTTCACTCATAATTAACCTGTTATTGACCTAAAAGGCTAAAACATGGTGGTTTTTACTTTTTATGGCAGTTAAAACTGAAAGTTACCTAGGTCTACCAGAAAGAATTATGAGTATTGAAATGAATTCACCAATCGTTTGGCCGTTTTCCTTAAGCGGCTCTTAATCAAGGATTACAAAATCAGACCGGACCGGTAATTGAACCGGTAAATTCATCGGTTCAAGGTTCAATGGTCTAACCATGATTGAACCGTGGTTGAATCGGTAATAATTAAATAATATTTTATTAAATTTTTAATTATATATATATATATAATATATAAAGTAATATATACTAATAATAACATAAAAAACAATATTTACATTAGTGAACTATTAAAAAGGTTATAATTGGTCAATTTTTTTTATTTTGTAGGGAACACTAGTCAGACTAAGGCACCCTTATCTAATGGACAATTAATATATGGGTTGATTTCCTAAATGGTTGCATCGTCGATAGGTATCAATAAATGATTTTACAATATCTTTTTAAAAAAGTTGGAACTTATCACTTTACCTAGGGAACGTGAAAATAGTTCGACACATTCCCCTATACTATCACTTCCTACTTTCTTGACATTTCATTTTCCTTTAATTCTTACTTTTTCAGTTTTTCTTTCTTCCTCCCCAAGATCAGAGAGCCATACGTCCTGAGACATCAGTCGCTCGCTAGGGAATAGAGCACCTCGTTGCCGCAGATTGGAGTAGAAAAGCCAGAGCACTTCGTCACCGATTTGGGGCTGTGGAGGAGTCAGGAGCAGATGGCAGTGGACTGGAGGTTGTGGAGGCAAGGAGCCCGATCAAGAATGAAGAACAAAGGCAGACCGGTCCAGACCGGCCTCCCACCAGTTTTCACCGGTTTTGCCGGTTTTGAACCGGTTTAACGGTTCTATCACTGGTTTCATGTGCGGCCGGTTTTAATGATCAACCGAACCGGCTTGGTTACCGGGTCCCGGTCAGACTGGCCGGTCCGATCCGGTTTTGTAAACATTGCTCTTAATTGTGCTTTCTTTGTCTCTCTTCAAAAAAGAGTAATATTATTTTAACACTAAAAATGAATATCTTGAAACATCTTATTTTTTTTATAGGTTATGAACCATTTTTTTTCTTTATTTTATTGATTTATAGTCTACTAAAGAATAGAGTATCCTCATGATATCTATTTTTAATATCAAAATAAACATTACTCGTTCAAAAACAGGTAGACAAGCAATTAATGTTAACGAATAAAGAGGGAAAAACACTTACTCCATCAAGAATTTAAAAATAGGGTTCAATTAATTAATATACTTAAGATATTGATTAAGAAATTCAAAGATAAAAAATTATTATTGGAAAGTGTAATTTTTAATAATTCAATGATTTGAATACACAATTTTTTCATGTAAAATTTCTATGTTTTATTCCTTAACCAATATTCGTAAGACACTGATTAGTATTTCCCTAAAAAATTATTTTAAAAGTAACTTGAGGATTGTCAAGGGTATTGAAAAAATCACAACTTTTTGAACTCTCCAAACCCAATCTTAGGTCTTTTTGTAATGTTTACCGTTTTCTATTTTTATTTCTTATTTTTATAAATAATTATAAAATTGTTACCTTATTTTTATACTATTTTTTATTTTTAAAGATTTATATAGAAAATAATAAAAAGTAGGAAAAAGTTGATTTCAGAGTTTCCTGTATAATTTTTTTGAAAACGGGAAACAGAATGATAACAAGGTGACAATTTTATAATTATTTTTGAAAACTGAAACTGGAAACAAAGCAAACAGGCCTAAAGAGTATTTTTTTGTCTTGCTAATGATAATCGACCCTAGTTTTAGGACACTGGTTAAGGAATAAAAAATAAAATGGTCAATGCTAACAAATGTCCTAAAGACATTAGTTAAAGAATTAATAAAAGGAAAGTTTGTATTTAGAATACAAGTTTAACACTTTTAATGTAATAAATGCACCATTTTCCCATACAAACTTACATTTTTTAAACAATGTCCTAAAAACACTTGTTAGTATTCTCTATAAAAAGTTTTTGGAAAGATTAAACATATCACTTCTAATTTATCATTTCCTATAATTTTTTTTTTATTCCTTTACCAATATACTTATCATTCTTTTTCTTCTGTTTTTGATTGGGTATTCCCAATTGCATAATAACTTCGAGACTAATCCTTGGATTAGTGGTGGTGGTTGATAAAGTTGTCAGCAAAGTGAAGAGTATATGATTTGAACATTAGATCTTGCAAGTAAAATTCTTAGGAGCACACTCTACTTTAACTACAACCATCGACTGTTTGTTTAATTAGTGTATTTAAGAATAGTGGTTAATATTTTTCATTCACGAAACCGAAGGTTATTATTAACGGGAATTTATCTGCTGCCTACAAAAGCATTGAATTGAGGATAATTTTGAAAAGGAATAAAAAAGAGAGAACAAAAGTGAGTTAAAAAAAAGGCAGAAAGAAGGTTGTGCTATGGTGCAAAAGAGAGCCATTGGATGGAAAAGGGTATTTGCGGCAAAAAGAAAATGCTTGCATGTGCCATTGGCAGCTTGCTAACCAATCAACCCAAAACCGCTATACCCCACATGGATTTTGAAGATTTACCCGCCCCGAAAGCTACAAAACCACGCGCTTTCATCTACAAAACAGCTTTGCAACTTCAAAAAGTAGACCCCCTTCCAATGTTAGTTTTTTTTATTTTTATAGTGTCGTGAAATCGCTAAGCTTATACCCCTAGCGGTTTTTGGTCCCAACAGTTTAAAAGCGTTAGTTAAAGTTGTGACAGTGGTCCTATATCCCCTAATACCCTGTGCTTCCCCTATCCCTCTCACAAGGTCTATAAATTAAGTGCCACTCCCCACCATTTTTCTTCACTCACATTATCTCTCACTAGTGGCTACTCCAACAATAGAAGCTTCATTATCAAAGTAATTGCCTTTTACAAGTCCAAATTAAAGTGCACATTTTTCAGCCAAATGTTACAACTTGCAAGTTTTAGAAAGGAAAAATGACTGATTATTATATTTTCTTTTGGATGTTCAGGAAGGAAAAAAAAATGGCTCTCATTGGTGTGCTCTTTGTGTGTCTTCTCACAATGTTTTCATCTGCTTATGGCTATGGTGGAGGGTGGGTTAATGCACATGCAACCTTCTATGGAGGGAGTGATGCATCTGGGACAATGGGTATGCAACATTATGAAACATGACATAAAATTTCCCACGTTTTTTTTAATTGTAAAATGTGGGTCTTGAAGCAATGAAGCATACATATTAGAGCAAACCCATTTGACTAATTTGTTATGCTAATGAAATTCTGTGCAGGTGGTGCTTGTGGATATGGGAACCTCTATAGCCAAGGGTATGGAACAAACACTGCTGCTCTGAGCACAGCTTTGTTCAACAATGGTTTGAGCTGTGGCTCATGCTATGAGATTAGGTGTGCAAATGACCATAGGTGGTGTTTGCCTGGCTCCATTATGGTCACTGCTACAAATTTCTGCCCACCAAACAATGCCTTGCCCAATAATGCAGGAGGATGGTGTAACCCTCCTCAGCACCACTTTGATCTCTCTCAGCCTGTTTTCCTGCGTATTGCCCAATACAGAGCTGGAATTGTGCCTGTGGCTTACAGAAGGTAACTTTGTTGTCTTCACCTTTTGATTTTTTGAACTAGTAAAATATTGTGGCCCCTTGTCACTTCCAACTAGTAAATGGATTTTTCTTATCCTTGTTTTATATAACATATCACATGTATTTGGAATTTTCCCACTTTCTTTGTTTGAGTGCTATATGAGGCAAACTACTTTCACATGTTGGAGTGGGTACCTTTCTTAATCACTAAATAAAAAAGTTTTTTTTTTTTTGAGTGAATGTTAAATAAAAGTAATGTTTTCACTGTACTGGGAAAGTCACAAGCTTTATTTTTAATTTGATATTTCTTAATCATTTCCAATTTTCCATTAATTTTAGATGTCATTTTTGTATACTATTAGAGTATTAATTAATTGTTGTGTTTTTACATTTTAAAAAATCTCAAGTCTCAACTACTCATGAGGACAGATATGATAGTGGAGTAATTAACTTTTGGAACTTAAACAAGGGTAATTTATTAAAACTTTGACAATTAAGGCTTAATTTTACATTTTTAATTATTGTGCCCTGCATTATTCGTTGAGACTTGAGAGTATATGATAATAATAATAAAAAGATAACTTTGTAGTAAATGTTGGGTGAGAATAGTAACTAATCTGAATACCATATTTTTTTTGGGGTATGGATTTGTGTAGGGTACCCTGCAGGAGAAGGGGAGGCATAAGGTTCACCATCAATGGTCATTCCTACTTCAACCTAGTCCTCATCACAAATGTCGGTGGAGCTGGGGATGTTCATGCCGCGGCCATTAAAGGTTCAAGAACTGGATGGATGCCACTGTCAAGGAACTGGGGTCAGAACTGGCAGAGCAACAACTATCTTAATGGCCAAACCCTGTCCTTCAAGGTTACTACTAGTGATGGTCGTACTGTGGTCTCCTATAATGTTGCTCCAGCTGGCTGGTCCTTTGGCCAAACCTACACTGGTGCTCAATTCCGCTAGATTCAAGTCACATATTTATCATACACTATATATAGTATGTTATAATTTCCCAATTTATTCAAGTATTAGTATGACTCAATAGTATACTAGGGTATTAGATAGTATGCTACTTGCTATTAAGGAGGGTCAGTTGTTGGAAGGAATTCTAGGGGTCTAGAAAGTGGGAAGGGCTTATTTTAAACTGGCTCTTCAATTTAATTTGATATTGTTAATTAGGGGGTTCCTATTTTTTAGGGCCTTCTTCATTGTTGGGGTCTTTTTTTTCTTCTTTTTTTTTCATCTTTGAATGATTTTTGAAACTTCTGCTGCTAAACAGAAGCTAGCAGAGGTGGTTTTTTTTTAATATTTTATATGTAACCTACTAGATTGGAAGAGGTGGACAATTATACCACCCGCCTTTAGTATTTTTTTTTCTTTTTTCCTCGCCTTCTTGAGAGTGCTAGAAGCATTGTTTGCTTACCAAATTGCTATAAGCAGCCTTGGCTGAGTATGTATTTGGTTGTATTAGAGACTAAAAGTGTAAATTTTCCTATTTCTGGATGTAATGGAAAGTTGCAGTAATTTACTACTACTATATTGTTATCTCATAACCTATTGCCCAAGGTTGCATTTATGATTTATTATTTATTACTCCATCTACCTTGTTTGGAAAAATTAAAAACGAAATGGGAAAAAAAAAATCTGTTAATAAGATGGGTTAGGAGGACGATTCTTGTAGCCTAACTTGGGCCACATATTAGGTTTGAAGACAATTTTGGGCTAACATAATTAAACCAGATAAAGGACAGGCTGAAACTGCACCCGAATTTGCAAACAATTAGGCTTTCCTGACATGAGCTTGTTTTACAGTGAGTTAGTATATATCTATTAAGTATATTTGTTATTAAATTTTAATTTTAATGTATTGAAATTATAATATACTTTAGATTAAATTAATATTGAATATATCTTTATCTTACAGTTTTTTTAAAAAAATTTACTGACAAATTCATTTTAAACTAAATTTTCTACTGGGAAATACATCACCATCCATATATTGTACCCCACATTCTGGCGACCAAAACCAACACCCCTTAAAGTTCATCTAACATTTTTCTCACATTGAATTTCTTTTTCAATTGATGGGATAATTCATCTCCTTTTTATTTCTCATATTTAACCTATAAAAGTTTAAAAGTATGATCCACACAAATGTGAGTTTAACATCATTTTGAATAGCGCTGAAACTTATTGGGTTGATAGTTAGAATAAAAAACAAACTTGACGAAAATTAATGCTTTGTTAAAATGTAAAATAGAAAGAAGACAGGACAATTAGAAGAGTTTAACTTTGATACATTTTCAGTGTAAACTTTCTTAAGCTATTAATCAATCACACAATCTTATATGTAATTTCTAAGATAGTTATGACAAGAATCGAAGTTTCTAAATAATGTGACAATTTGTAGTTAATTGATGGTGTAAAAAATGTTTTACATTACATTACATATCAATTAAATCCTTCACGTATTACTACACTTACGGATAATAGAAGAATTAACCGTATCGAGTAAACTAATTGATTTGTGAAATGTAAATGGCTTGGTTATCATGAGCTCATCCTGCAAACGTTAAGTGTTCAGCGTTACAGGCTTAGTTGGTGTTGGTTTGGGCTAAGCCCATTTGTAATTTTACTTTTATTTTTGAAAAAATAAATAAAGCAAGTGTGGTTTGTGCGCACGTGACAGAACATGAGGAAGTGGGGGGTTTGTGTTGTGTATGCTTCTTTTCTTTTGTAGTGTGCTGGTGCGCGGCACATGAGAGAAAAAGGAGTGTTATGAAGTGTCATTTTCTTGGCTAGAGTGTCGGTAGGCTAGAGAGGTGGAGAAAATTAAGGAGCATTGGATCTTTAACTTAGCACCTTACATGAGTTAAAATATGGTTTTATTAATCTGTAATTTTATAAACTATTTGAAATTTTTTAAATAAGTCTTTATACTTTAAAAGTTTGTAATTAAGTTGTTGAACACATAAAAAATTTATAATTTGATCCCCTGCACATCTTTCCGTTAAGGTTCCAAAAAATACACGAGCCTATTTCAATTTTTTAAAAGTATAAAGACCTATTTGATTTTTTCCAAAATGTTTTGAGACTCAATTATACTTAACAGGTTCTTAATAAAATCATAACAAAAAAGTGTATTGGGGTCCAATTATAAATTTTTTATGTGTTTGGAGACTTAATTACAAACTTTTAAAGTAAAGACCTACTTGAAATTTTCCAAATAGTTCGAGGACCTATAGATTAATTACCATAAAAGTAGTGTTTTGTTAAACGGGTATACTGAGATTTTGAGCTTGAGAAAGATGTTTTTGAAAATTGGTAGTTATAATTGTTGTTTGAAACTAGCTGATTGATTTGTAAAGTTAAGTAGTCAAGGCCAGACTATGTTTAATTTCTTTTGTTCTTGTACTACTTGTTTGCTTAATTTGTATGGATGAGTCTTTTACTCCCAACAATTGGTTGGATGGGTGAAGTGACCTTTGTGGAATGCTATTCAGGCAAGGGAAGCCCAAATAGACAATATGGTAAAGCAAATTCGAAGGCCTATTTTAAAGTGTACTTTGTATTTAAATTGTAGCCCAATCAGAAAATTTGAGAATTATATTACGAATAATCCACCATAACTACTTTATCTGACTAAAACTTTCCGATGAATTTAAAGAAAATTGGATTGTTCTCAATATGCTCTGTCATATTCTGCAGCCCATGTGAGTCACGGCAATCTTAGTGGACAAGTAAACAAACCTTTTTTTTTTTATAAGCCAATAAGCCAAAGTTAATATTTAATGTCAGTTGTTGTGTCAAGGGATTGGGGTGAGGTTTGAACTCCTTACCTCCAAGTACTTCGAGTCTCCTATATCTCTTAATATCACCAAGTGAGCTATCTAAGAGGGACAACAAGTAAACAAACCTAACATGCCTTGTTCAAGAGCAAATAGAGAACAAGTTTTGGACAAATTGCAATTTATGTGATTCTGATCTACTTACTATTTTGTTGTGTATACAACCATGATCCATGCTAGGAAGAAGAAACGTAGCATGATATGCTTTGGGTTATTAGTAATCTTCACACCCAGAAGACAAGGTGGAAGCAAAACAACCCAACAGAGCCCATCATTAGTAATTAATAAGATATAAAACATAGTGTTATGTCCTTAACTCAGGCTCAATCAATGAATCAATGGCATCAAGGTAAGCATAGCTGCTATACTAATTCCGCATATAGAATTGGGCTGGGTAGTTACTTCCTATATTTGCACATATAAGACATTGGATGTGTAATGTGTGACGAAAGTTCTTTTAATGAAATGGTCATTTTAGTCTCGTTAATATAGGATTGGTCACATTAGTTTTTGACTCAAAAAATGAACAAAAATGCCCCTTACTCAGAAAATCATCAATCAAGTTAGTCCAATTGTTAGATCGAGGACGTTTTTCTAATTTTCTTGAGCCAAATGACTAATGTGACCAACCCCATTTTAATGAGTACCGAAATAACCATTCATAGATGTTGTTTATGAAGTTTATAAGAATAGGGAAGTTTTAAGTACTGGTTGACCTTCTGAGTTGGTATTAGTGGGTTATAAGTACAGCGGTTAGGGGTCTAGTAGAAAATTATCATCGGGGTTTAACAAAGCCACATGGAGAAAATACACTTTTAATATTGCAGAACCTCAAGTTTTTTAAGGCAAACGATTGACTCTCCATACTTTATAGTCCAATGAGAACCCTCCCAATTCCCATTGATCTTCAATATACAGAGGTCATATTCTTGTCAGTATGTTAAAGTTCAAGTCATATTTATTAATAAACATATGAACTTAGAGCAACTCCATTTGGAGTTACTTACTTGGCTTGTTCTTAAAAATAAGAACCAATTCTTGCTGGTTTGTCCATTGGATTAGGATGATGTGGCGTCCACATGTAACAATGGCTTACAGAGGCAACCGGTTCTTCTATAAGAATTAATAAAATACATAATTCAACCTAATTTATTTTTAAAATTAAAAGCAGCGAAATGATGTCATATCAACTTGTATCAACACTAAGGAATGTCTAGAACAATTCTTGATGTGTTTTAGTGACTCAGAATACACATAACACAAAATAGCTCATACATAAATAATAATAAAAAGAAGGAGTTTGTGGGCTAAAAAATATACAAAAAAAAAGGACCTTTTCCATGGTAGCCATTACAATGTTTGTTTCTCTCATGTAAGTTACTTACAATTCTATTAGGCTACCAAAAGGTGCAACAATTCAGAAGGTAGTCATGCAACATGTATGCCAAAAAAAGGTGCATGGTACTATAGGAAGCCAAAATGCACCTGAGGAAAACTGGCCTGGCCATACAAAAGCTCATCAAACATAGTAACAGCACAAGGCCCTGACATCGAAGTCCATCCATGGTGGTTAGAGTCATAATCAGGCCTAGGTGCTTCAAAGCTTCCATTCACATGATAACCTACATGGTTTTCATGTGGGTTCGTCTCTGCTGCTGGTTGGAACTTCATATTATTCAGTAAATTAAAATTATATGGCTGATATTGAAACTGCCCATTTAATTGTAGTCTCACAGGAGCAGTGCTGCTCAAGTCACTTGGGACACCATTTTCTTGCCCGGAACCCGAATTAGAAATATCAGTTTTGGTACTCGAGCCAAGATAACTAGCATAACTCCCTAAAGAGGAACTTGCAGAACCCTCAACATCTCTAAGAAAAAAACAAATCAATTTGATAAATTGAGTTAGAAACATTTAAACCAAAAGATCTCTAACTGAATATTTATAAAACAGCTTCTTCTACTTTGTGTGATTTATATGAAATATTATACATAATTTAACATGTTTATAAGATCATTCATCATTTCCATTAAAACAGTGACTTTGTAACACTTAAAAGATTCTTCACAACTAACATGATCATGTGAATAGGTTAAGCAAAGTTTTAGTAAAAAAATAAGGGCAATCTGGTGCTATAGAGCCCCCTCTATGCAAAGGGTCCAGGGAATGATTGAGCCCACTATGTGAGTCTATACCATAATAGTGTTATTAAATAAAAAGTTTTGAAGTATTGAATACATTCACTTGATAAAAAAAAAAACTCACTTGTGGAGGAGCAAGTTTGAGTCCTCAGGTAGAACCATATTGTGACTGTCACCATTAGCAATCCATGATAGAGGTTGTAGATGCTGCTCAGAACTCATTCTGAAGGGGATATGAATTTCATTGAACTGGAAGATAAATTAATTTAAGTCATATCACCTATTACACCATTGGAACCAGTTTTATAAAAGAATAATTAAATACCACCTAAACATTTATTTACCTGGTTATTGCAATGTAGTGATGCAAGTTGTTGCTTTTGTATATTTTCCTGCTTTTAGACATGAAATAGAATCAAGAACTTAAATGATGCAATAATAGGGATAGAATAATTGTATAAAAAAAAATAGGGATAGAATAGCTTACTGTCATGCATTTTATCCAATTATTGAATGCAAGCACAACATATCACAAGGTTAATAAAACCTTGGTTGGCTGTAATAAATAGAAATGTAGATTTATGCGGCTTCTTTTTTCTGCTATTACTCTTTAACTTGATTGGCTTGTGGATTTTGCTTACTCTACTCAATAAAACTGCTATACATGCTTCATTAGCACTATCAGGTTCGGCATTGCATTCTTTCTCTGACTCTTTTCACAGGAAATGATCTAGCCAGGATATCAAATCCTTTCAGGTTTATTATTGAATTTGTTTACTCACAGAAGATAAGCTCCAAATAAAAGAAGAAAATTTGATTACAGTTCATCAATTATAAACAAAATTATCAACTAACATCATAACCTTGATTCTAAGTTGAACCATAAAAAGTTCACATTGCAAAGAAGCTCAGGTACAAGACAATGAAATGAATACCTTGCGAGATTGAATTTGATGAAGTGACTCCTTGAGTGAGTTTTCCATCCGTTCCAATTGTTCCACATTGCCGATTTTACCAGGGTCAGTCCAATAGCTGCAGAATCCAACAACAGAATAAATTTTGTAAGAAGGTTATAGCCACATAATAAGTGTATTAAATAATGCTAGTGAAATTAACGGTTCGACGGCTAATAAATTAAATCCACCTTAATCTCTTGTTTATTTCAGAAATACAAGTTTGGAATAGCCTAGATTGATTACTTAGGTCCTGAAAAAAACCAATTAGTGAAAGATGTAACATTTAAAGAACAAATGAGAAAAACAATGGAGATGGTTTACCTCAACAGTTTGACTACTGCAACAACAAAAAGAATACTTCAGGGTCTCAACTTTGCAGAATAAATGGTTAAATTTACTTATGGTACAATTGACTGGTGCAAGAATGACATACCTTGTACCCAAAAATTCTTGTACATTTATATCATGATCTAACTTCTTGAATGTTTTCTTCAGTCCCTAAACTCTCAAACAAAAAACAATTCATTAATAGGGATGAAGATAAGGAAACAAACTCAGCTTTCAAAACAAGAAAAAGAAAGATGTATAGTTTAGTATGGAATGAGTTGTAAGAAATTACTTACTTCAAGACTCTCCAACTTCCTGTTGCAATTCATTGGAAAACATTTCATCAAATTTTTGTATTTCAAGGATAAAAGTTCATAGCAATTTGTTTTAAATGAAAGAATTTTAAGAGCACCTTTTTGCCCTTTCCTGTGGAGTTAATTGAGCAAACTTTGTGATAACCTCCTCAAAGTTACTACACCAACCAAAGAGTGACCAATTAAACAACAAATGATAATCTTTTTGTAATGATAATAACAATAGCTTAAAAAAATAAGGACAACTGATACATAAATTTTAAACAAGCATGCATCAGTATGTAGCTTTACTTAAAGACTAGTTAAATCAACAAATTTATAATGTTGTGTAACCTTGGAAAGTTTGGGGCATTGCAAGCGTTTGGAAAAATAGCAGAAGAAGTACCGTGTTTAATTGGGCTACATACAGATATTTATCTGTATAGTGGAAGAAATATGGTAGTTTCAGGAATGTAAGAGGTAATTACCGAGGAACATCAGATTTTTGATAAGGAACATCTACAAATTGTTAAGATAACCTTTATAAAATGCACATGAAGTAATATAATATAAGATACCTACAAATTACAATATATGCTTTAATACAATATATTAAAGCAGAAATTATTTTGACCTCTCTTGAGTTTACCCTAATTACACTCGGCACCCTTCCTATTTCAAAAGCTCGTTTATCTTCCTTAGGGGAGGTCGGTGTAATTACAATTATCTCACCTCCATGAGAGGTAGGTCAGTGCAATAATGACTGAATTTCAAGCCAATTGAGTATAGCTTTGGAAACAAAAAGTGTGGTGAATGTACAAACCTCTAGGAAAAAGCACAACTTTTTGTTTCCAAATTGAGTTAAGAAAATTGAAAGCTAAAGGCAAGTCCAAAAGCAATATGTTCTCCAAGTTTTCATCCATTGGAACTCAAATTTCCATTAAACCCAATCCTCGTCTATGTTTTCAAAGATTCAAGGAAGCAATGATGTAATTTAGTGCGTTCTTAGACTCCAGAGGATGAATTTTTACAATGTCGTGAAGCAAGATTCAGTTCAAATATACGAAGGAAAACTAAAGATAAAAGAAGTAATGCTCAATAAATCTCGGAAAAACACATCTGACACTAAAATGACCAACAAATGAAAATGGGTCTAATATGAAGGTGATAGTGCCATTTTCATTGGTGGTAGAGATAATTTCACCGGGTTTTAGCCTTTTATGGTATGCCTAAAAGTCAATAATAAAGAACTACTATCTTTCGTACTCAATTATAAGCAAAATTAACTAATTTCACACTTTTAAAGGAAATTAGTTAATTTTGTTTAATTGTCTTGATTTATGTAAAAAAAAAAAAAGAGTTCCAATTACTAAACTACCTTTAATTATCTCGGGAGTGTGTAATGATGCTCTTGGAAAACTAAAAGGAGAATTGATTGGATTGGTTGATTGTCTTGACTTTTGGAAAACTAACATTAAATAGAGTTGAATTGGTTGATTTTTGCTTATAATTGAGTTCATAAAATATAGGTACTTTTTTGTTTATAATTGAGTTCTGATGGTACCTATTACAGCTTATCTTATGGCCCAAATTTCCTGCCATATGGAAAGAAAGCCACAAACGCACCAAGTAACCTCTACACCACACCTCCCCATGGATTTTAGAAGTGCAGATAATTTTATCCATTTTCCCAATGTTTGTTGATACTACCATCAAGAATTCATGTCCATGGATGCTCTAATAATATATAACTAAGAAATCAGTTATGATGTCCCAATCTGGTCAATTAAACCCATTTGGACAGTTAGTCGTGAGCTAATTCTAAAGTACATTTTGGGGGAGTTTGGATCAGTAGTTGATTTTTCATTTATCGGAATAGTATTCTAAGAAATGATATTCCCAATCATAAAATGTCACACCTATGTTTGTTTGATCTTGGGACACAACAATAAAAACAAACAAATACCTGCGCCTCCCCCTGCATAATGAAGGCTTTCCACCTGGTGAGAACATGAGAAGCATAATATCAACATCACACAGTATAGATAACTCAGTAGCTTTCTTAATGATTCCATTCTTCCTTTTAGCATAGGTTGCCTGACGCCCATTGGTATTCTCCAATCTCTTTATCTTTAGCTTTACTCTGCCCATCCTACAAATTGTAACAACAATAATAGCCACGCATTATCTCCCTGAGTTTTTACAAATCATTCCAAAAATTATAGGCTCACCAAAACATTAATATCAATATCTTTTAGCAATTTCAATATCCTCCCATTTTATCAAACCGGTTTTGCTATCGATCACGGGCAATGATTAAGGAATAAAAAAAAAATACCAATGCAATATTCTTTTTGACAAAGACAACATGCATGGCACTGGAAATTCATGGATGCTTCAAAAGATCTCCCACCTTTGATTTCAAGTTAGGGTGACTAAAATCAATGGTAGAAACATACATTTATTGTTGCTTCTGGAGCATGCAATAATTTCTTGTCATGCAAAATTGATAAAGAAATTGAAAAAACACATGCATATAATTGATCGAGCCACCCGCGTTTAAAGACCTAAAAGGAATTGAATTGTAACAAGTATAACAAAAAAGGAAACGAGTTGAGAAATCAACAAGAAGTTCCTATATATCCATACCCTTTTATCAACTTTTGAGTGTTGACAAGGAGACAGACAGAGGATGTGAAAAAATCAGAAAAAACTTAGCAAAAAAGGAAAATAAAAGAGGAATGGCTATTTAGAAACAAACAAACCTATACAATGAAGTTTGAATATGTGATGTAACTAGAAAGGTTCACAGACAATAGAAACGTCTAAAACGTGTGAAAGACCAGATTGTTTGGGCAATGTCACATTCAGAGAGAGAGAGAGAGGATGAGGTGTGAGGTTGTATGCATGATAATAATAATGATAAAACTTTGGTGAACACGACCGGGTGACCGGAAAAAACGATCATTCAGGTGTGCGGGAGAATCGGGAACTGAAGAGCTTTTAGAGATGAGATTTTACTAATGTGTATGCCACCTTAAATTTTACTACAACGTTATCTGTTTTACACACATATATGACACGCTGTTGATGCATATATTTGACAAATTATAATATTTTTGAAATACAACACCACTAAGATACAACATATAAACTTAATATAATATCTATACAACTATATAATGCCAGAGTATAAAAAAAAAGTTTTTTTTTTGTCAAAAATTATATATTATAAATATATCCCTAAAACTATATATCTTCTATACCAATAGAGTAAACGGTTTTACTGTATTAACCTAACTCCCTCTCATCTCACTAACGGCAGTTTTTAGGAATGATATAACTGTTTGTAAATACATGATTTTCACTAAGCCCAATTGCAAATGAAATAACTGCGGCTTCTTCTATAAATCGTTTCTTTAATTCAAACTCTTTCTTGCAAAAAGCAAATAAAAAATGTGGAAAACTTTCTGCCATTACAGTACAACAAAAAAAAGAAAAATGTTTAGTTAGAGAAGATACAAATGATGAACATCCAAATAGGGTGACCGCAATGCATTCACGCGCACTCTGTAACACAAACAGGTTCCACCCAAGAAATTGGTTTAATTGAGTTTAATAGGGAAGTGACATATGTTTAGTGAGACAAGCACGTTGAGATATCAACTACTGCAAATCCTCCACTACAGCAAAGGGCGCAGGAACAGCAATGATAGATACACAAGTGAAAGGAGCAAACTAACACGTAAGGTGGAGACAACCTTTCTGTTTTTTCTTTTTTGAATCTACTTTGTGCATACAAACTATTTGATATAATGTTTTAACACCCATGGAGGTATTGTATATGCTCACTGTTCAATTTTCCTTAAGTGACGGAAGAGTCGAAGCACACAAGTGACACACAAGCACACAATCAAAAGAGGTTTTTTTTTCTTTCCTTCCTTTTCCACCTTCATCCTTTTTTTTAATAAAGAGTGGAAGTATTGGGGAAAAATTAGTGCCCGTGCTATACCACTAACCTTTGTTAAAACTTAAAATATACACAACCATACTTGCTAATCCTTAAAATATTCACTTAAAATCATTAATAAGACTATCATAAAATTACAACTATTGTTTCCCAGGTGTTCAATTATTTTTCTCACATTTACTATTGATTAAATGGGATTTTTTTTCAAGGATTAAATGGGAAATTTACTACAATAGGATATGGTAATGATATTCACATTTTTAGAGTTTATCCTTTATCATGGAATCAAAATCAAATTGTATGCCTAAGTTGTAACAATAAAAATAGTACACTTAAAACTTTCATTTTAAAGGGTGGTAAACTAAAAACTTACAAGGCTTTAATCTACATGCTATTTATTTATTTTTCAGACACAAAATAAAATTAGTTAACAATATTGTGTGTATATATATATATATATATATATATATATATATATATATATATATATATATATATATTATGTGTGTATATTTTATCCTTTTTTTTTATAAATAGATATACACAATTTAACTAAAAACACTAACTCACATTACAGTAATAGTTTTTTTTAATATTTCTATAAAATATTTGCCTCAAAACGTACACACCAGATAATATTGTGGTTGTTTTGTGCCATTTTACTAAATTGTTTTGTGATGTGCTTAGCTAACTCCTACTTAATCAACATACCATATTGAAGTTCACTACAAAAAAAAGGTTATTTAGCGACCGAATTTGTTGGTTGCTGTTTGCGACCGAAATGGAGACCGATTGTAGGATCTAAATCAAACACTGATTAGAGTTGATATTGTGACCGAAATAGCAACCGAAATAGAGCGTAGCTGAGTTATCGGTCTCTATTTTCGGTCGCAAAATAAAGGAAAGTAAAACTCATAAATTTATGACTTTTTAGCGACCGAAATGGCGACCGAGTTAAATGCAATGGTTAAAATTAAGTTATCTTTTGCGACCGATATTAAATCGGTCGCTAAATGGCGCGTAAAAAATTAAAATAGAGCGTGTTAGCTACCGAATTTTAAATCGGTCGCTAAAATTATGAATTCAAATTTCAAACTAACCATTTTAGCGACCGATTTATTCGGTCGCTAAAACTAAAATCCATAAATCGTGATTTTCTTCCTCTCTTCCCCCATTTCTCTCTTTTCCTCACTTCCTCTCTTCACGCGCAGCACCGCAGCAGCCCCTCGCAGGCCACCACCTCCTCTATCGCCACCACCGCAACGTAACCACCACCACTCTGCACCTCCTCCCTTTCCATTCGCCTCTCCCCATTTAGCCTCCCTCTTTCCCTTTGCCCCATATCCGCCACCACCCTCCTCCTCCTCCTCCTCAGCCCCTTTGTTTGCGTCGGCAAAGCCACCACCGCAACGCCACCATCAAGGTAAGTTAAACCCCCCTTCTTCCTCTCCCCCTCTCCCTCTCTCTCTCCCCATCGTGCACAACCCCCTCCCCATCTCCCTGTTTTTCTCCTCTTGTCTGACTTCTCTGGTTTGTGTTTTCAGCTCTCCCCCACTCTTTGCATTGGTGACTGATTGTGGCTCCATTTCTCTTCAAAGCGTAAGCTTCCATTTCTCTTTATTTGCTAAACCCTAAACCCTATATTCTCTATTTCTTCCACTGCCCTGCTATCATATTCTGTTATGTCAAATTACTCATTGTTGTTGTGTGGATTTTGATCAGTACATTCATGCTTGCAACAACTTGTTTATATGTTGTGTCAGTATTTATCAGTTAGGCGTAATGTATATAAACATAAGTCAGTGTCAATGTGA
Source organism: Sophora flavescens (assembly GCA_030762895.1). Lineage (NCBI taxonomy): Eukaryota > Viridiplantae > Streptophyta > Magnoliopsida > Fabales > Fabaceae > Sophora > Sophora flavescens. The sequence continues at coordinate 132,554,970 of CM061065.1, forward strand.
ATTTGGGTTGTTTGCACATTTGAAAAATTGAGTTTTAAACTTGAGAATTTAATTAGAAATCAGACTGTAGTAATTGATTTATGTTTTTAAATATTGTGATGTTAAAACAGTGTTCAAAAGAGTTAATGTGATTTTGATTGTGTCATTCGTATTGATTTAAGCGAATATGAGAAGGGATTAATTTTTAAGGCTACTATGGTAAGAGTAAAGGAGTTGAAAAACTAAAATCGGTTTTTGGCAAAACACATAAATAACAATTTTTTGCTGCTATGGAGTTGGTGGAGAGGACGAAGAAGTTTAAGTCGGGAACATGGGTCAACGACAAGGCCCGTAACTATGTTGTAAGCAAAAAAACAATTTAGTGTTTACTTGTAATTTATTATAAATGATTTGCTAATATTGATTATAATTTTAACTAAATCTCTTCAACTATACTTTGTAGGTGGGCTTCAACGAGAAGAAGGACGATGCCATATCACGTGCCTCACAGTCACAAGATGAGGCATTGATTGGTGATGGGCCCAGCTCTCCTATCTCTGTCGACGATAATGCCATTTATTTGGAGGTCGTCGGGGGCAGGAACAAGAAGGGGCACGTGTATGGCCTCGGACACCTGGGAGGCGAGTTTATCGCTTCATCATCCGGCACGCCTGCTCCTTCCTACGCCGATACCGTCCCTCAGGAGCAGTTCAACCAAATGCAGGACGCCATCACGCAGCTGAACGCGGAGCTTCGGGAGAAGAGCTAGAGAGAGCAGCAGATGGCGAACCAGATTGCACATTTGACTCAGGCACACCAGCAGTTGATGCATACGAGCATCGAGCAGGGCCAGACACTGCGGCTGGTGTTGGAGCAGATAAGGATCCAGACTCCAGTTGCTCAGGGTGATGCTCTGACGGTTGTGCCGCCTGCTGTCGCTCCTCCAGTTCCACCGCCAGCTACTAATGCTGCTACTGCAGAGGACGATCAGATAGCAGACGTCGATGGTACGGACGCTGAGGATGATTGGATTCCTCCACCTCTCCCTCATCATGACTGATTATTTTTTTCTTCATATTTTTGACTTTAAACAATTCTTGTACGACACTGTGGATTTTTTTATATATATATTCATTATTTCTTATGATTGTATATTTCATTACTAATTTGGTGTGTTTTATTAGTAATTTTACTAAACTTTAAAGAAAAACAGAAAAAATTTATTATTTTAAAAATTAAATTTTAAAAAAATTAAATAAAAACCAGTTTAGCGACCGAATTAGAAACCAATAATTTGATCGCTAAACTTTAATTAACATTTACATATTGTGGTCTAGCGACCGAAAATCCGTCGCTAATATAGGTTAACAGCAACCAACATTGGCGACCAAACTAGCGATCGATTTTCGGCCGCTAAAAATGGTTATCCAAACAATGCGACCAACCTTGTAGCGACCGTTTTTTATTATTTTGCGACCGAAATTACGGTCGCCATTTAGCGACCGAATTATTATTTCGGTCGCTAAAAGCTTAGCGACCAGGTTATCAGCCACCACCATGAGTCGGTCGCTAATTCGATCGTTAACTTAAATAGAGACCGAATTAGAATGTTTAGCGACCGAATATGCCGGTCGCTAAACAGTTCTTTTTTTGTAGTGGTTTCTATAAAAATATTTTCATAATTTAAAAATAAAAATAAAAATATAAAACATAATTATTTTAAAATCTTTAATTAATGCCTTTTTATAAATAACTAGGTTCTATTTCGACATGGAAAATATTAACAATCAACGATCTCAAGAGCATCAACGAGAGATGTGGAGGCATTTTACAAGAAGCAGAAGGCAGAGAATGACCGCAGAGCAACGACAAGAACAGTCAGCTAGACGACGAGAACATTATAGACGTGGAAGGAATATAGTTACTATGGAGTTAAGAACAATGAGATTGACAACTATGCGACGTCTTGCACGATCACCCAGTGATCAACAAAATAGTACAGGTATAATATATATATATATATATATATATATATATATATATATATATATTTGAGAAAATGTATATAATAATTTAGTCATTTATTAATTTTATTTAAATTTAATCATCACGGTAATTAGCAACTATATTACTTTATATTAATAGTTTATCTATAAGGTTCTGGCCTAGAACGTATTATTATCACCAAAGTTTCTATTTTTGCACGTCAAATAATGTGATATTTCTCATTCTCATTTCACTACAAAAAAAAAAAGGTTATTTAGCGACCGAAAATAGTGACCGAATTTTTTGGTTGCTTTTTGCGACCGAAATGGAGACCGATTATAGGATCTACATGAAACACTGATTAGAGTTGATACTGCGACCGAAATAGCGACCGAAATAGAGCGTAGCAGAGTTATCGGTCGCTATTTCGGTCGCAAAATAAAGGAAAGTAAAAGTCAGAAATTTATGACTTTTTAGCGACCGAACTAGCGACCGATTTAAATGCAACGGTTAAACTTCATTTGTATTTGCGACCGATATTAATTCGGTCGCTAAACGACGCGTAAAAAAATTAAAATAGTGCGTGTTAGCGACCGATTTAAAAATCCGTCGCTAAATTTATGAATTCAAATTTCAAATTAACCCATTTTGCGATCGATTTTACGACCGAATAATTGGGTCGCTAAAAATGAAATCCCTAAATCATGATTTCCTTTCTCTCTTCCCCCATTTCTCTCTTTTCTTCAACTGTCTCTCGTGCAGCTGCTCCTCCCCGTCCCTGTTCCGGCCGCGCATCACCACCTCTCACCGTCTCGTCCTCCTCCGGCCACTACTTGGTAAGGTTCTCCCCTTATCCTTCTCATTTTGTGTTTCTCCTTCTCTGTCTCTCACTCTCTCTTCCTCCTCCCAGCAGTACCGTGCCACCACCGCCACCCCGACCACCACTGTAGCACCGTGACCTCCTTCTTTGGTAAGGTCTCCTCTTCTCTCTCTGTGTGTATCTCACTCTCTCTCTCGCTCGGTTCTCTTTGTCTCGGTTTCTCTCAATGTCTCTCTCAGGTGTTGTCACTTCCTCCTTCGGCCACCACCACCATCTCAAGGGGTTTTGTTTGCACAACCACCATCCCCACAGTCTCCTCTGATCAGTTCTGTCTCAGATTAGGGTTTAGGGAAGTTCTGTCAGTATGGGTATTTATGTTGTCAAATTAATCATTGATGTTGTTCTAGTGAAATCCAGAGTAGAGAAATTTTGACAGTAGGGGTATATTGATTTAAATAACTTATTGGATAGATAATATAAGTTAGCTTCCTCTTGATTCACTATCTCTTCGACTGTAATGCTTGGAAGTAGGACTACTATAAGTTTCATGGCCATCCTTGCATAAAATAAGCAAATATGAAGCCAAGAATGTAATTAGTAAATTACAGGCACATTGTATTAGACATAAGGAAGACTATATTAATATGAGTTTGAAGACCAAGTCAATGTGGAGGCAAGGGTCCTAACCCCAACTTGTAAATTTTGTAAATTTTCATTGTTGAGTTGAACACTTTATATTTGTTCTTTGGGTATATGAATGTATGGAGGTTTGATAAAAATTTGATGGCTAATTAATGACTGGCCTTTGAGATTCTTTTTTTTCGATGGAGATTGGTAAGTGAGGGATGGTGGGAGGAAACATTTGTTTTCAAACTTCTTGAACCGTTGAATTCCAAGGTCAAGGTCCCTTGAAAATGATTATGTTACACCCTGCAATACAACTTGAGTCCATCTATGTCCCGTAATATATTGTTTTTAAGGCTTGCTCATCCTTGTTTCTCTTATTTAGATTACTCAAGTACATTGTTGTTTCAACTGTGAGATGATTATGATAGTGAATCCAAATACATCTTTACTAAGCATACTTGAGAAAAGTAATTTTCCTTTGCTCTAATTTCTGCATGTTCCCAACTACTTGACTTATTTTGCAACTATGGTTCACCATGAATTAAAACACGTCCAAAGAATGAGAATTGGAATGAAAGTGACTTTGGTGGTTTTGAATACTATGTATTTGGAAATGTTGCATGAATTGCTTGGGTGTTGCCAGGGAATGCTTGAGGTGAGTGGGTAAATTGGGTGCATTACAATTGAACAACAATAAAGGGGTTGTGCGCTGCAGCAGGTGGAAAGCTATATTTTTTGTATTTCTTTTCTTTTGGCAGATGCATTCGTGTATTTCTTTCATTTGTAGTGCTGATCTGACTTGGTAAAATATAGTGTGCAATGGCAATGACACCCACTGGGTCATATTGAGGATAATGACATATATCTACTTATGTATGAATGATGAAATTAGATAATGAAGTATTAAGTATAGGGTTATGAAAGCAACTCTGGTTTTCTACTCATTTGTTTCACTAGGCAATGGAGCTTTCCAGAAATAGTTGTTGATGACCATCCATACTAGGTTATCTAGGCATTTCCAGTAGGAAAAGTCCTCTCTATGACCATCCTTCAAAACGACGTAAAAGCATCTGCTTTCCTGAAAACTACTATGTTTGCTAATCTGTAAAGTTGCATGTGAAGTTGCATTTCTTTGTTCTATTTTAACATGCTAGTATGCTACATGGATCTTTCCATCTTTTCTTATTATCACTTGATGAAGTTTAGACATATGACTTGTTTTCCTTATCGTTTTATCAGAAAATGGATCCGACTAAATGTTTTGAGACAGTCATCCCTTTAGATCAGGTACAGTATCTCATCAACTTAAGAATAACGATCGGATTCACGTAATGATGGTTAAGGCATAAACTAATCATTACTAAATTGTTCTTGTGCATTTGCAGGATTTGATTTCAATTCCGCGATCATTCTACCATCGTTGGGGACAAGAAATACCGCGTGTTGTGACTATTGAAGACAAATGCGGAAATCTGTTCAATGGGAATATAGTAATCCACGAGGATCGCTCATATTTTGCAACAGATATAAATGGTATCAGGGAGTTGTATTTGTTGTCCACTGGTGCATTGGCAAAGTTTAAGTACCTTGGGGGTTCTCGCTTCTACATGTTCATCCCTTTGGAAGATTGACGAGTTTTGATATTTTGATTAGTACTTATTGACTGTGCTGTGTTTTTATGTTTTGATCGTTAATTAGTACATTATTGAACCTTTTTTTATAAACAATTATTAAACTTGCGTTAATTAATGTATGTGTTTTCTTGATCATATTGATTGTGGTGTTTTGGATCGTTAGTACATCATATTTACGTTTTCTATTTATTCAAAAAAAATATTGGTGTATTTTGTTTATATCAGAATTAGGTTACAGGAAAATTTGGTCGGTAGGATTAAGTTACAGGAAAAATTTTATAAAAAAAAATTCAAAATTTGCGACCGAAATAGCGATCGAATATCAGTCACCAAATTCGATTGCGACCAACTATACGGCGACCGAAATATATAATTTTGTGACCGAAATATCGGTCGCAAATTTACGACCGAAATACAAATTCGGTCTCTAAACATTTAGCCACCAGGGTTTCTGCTACCCCCTTAATTCGGTTGCTAATTCGGTCGCTACACAATATAGCAACCGAATTATCATGTTTAGCGACCAAAATCTTCGGTCACTAAATAGGTTTTTTTTGTAGTGTTTTTTAATGTCCGTTTATATAATCTTTTGCTTACCTTATGTTATTTAATAATTCTTTTTTCAAAACTAAATCATGAAGATCCTAATATTGCTTCAACGAGGTTTCGAGGAACACATGACCATGAAGCCGGAACAAGTAGCGGACATGGTTAGTGATGGACATTTAGAAAATATAAACTTGAAATTTTATGCCATCATTGAATTTAGTATTTTATATTAAAATTTTAAAACATTGATTATTATTCCTTTTCAACTAATTATTAACACTTAGATATCGTAATTTGCCAACAAAATATATATTAGTATAGAAAACTTTAATTAAATTGTTATATAAGTAAAAATGAATTATCTATAATTTTTGGAAGCTTAAAACTTATCATTATCAAGAAAGTTTCTATATTTGTAATAAATAAATGTGATATCTCTGATTCTCATTTTGAATGTCTCTATACATATAAGTTTGATTACCTTATATTATTTAATTATTTTTTTGTTAACAATAACTAATGTAGAACCTATTAGTGCCTCAACACCGTTTCAAGGAACACATGACAATGAAGCTGGAACGAGTGGTGGACATGGTTAGTTGTGGACTTTTAGAAATTTTGATACTTAAATTTTTGGCGGTTTGTACCTTTTGATATTTTATATTTAAATTTTATATATTAATTAATTACTATTGTCGTGTCTGTCTGTCCGCATTTCTAATGCTTTTGAATGTCTCTATACATAAAAAATTTATTACCTTCCGTTATTTAATAATTCTTTTTTCACCAATAAGTAATGCAGAACCTAATATTGCCTTTCTTGTGGTTTCGAGGAACACATGACCATGAAGCTGGAACAAGTGATGTACACGGTTAGTGATGGACAATCAGAAATATTAATTTATAAATTTTTGGTAATTTGTACGATATTATTGAATTTCATACATTGAAAATCTATACAATTATATAATGCCAGAGTATAAAAAAAAACAGTTTTTTTGTGTCAAAAATTATATATTACAAATATACCCCTAAAACTATATATCTTCTATACTAATAGAGTAAACGGTTTTACTGTATTAACCTAACTCCCTCTCATCTCACTAACGGTAGTTTTTAGGAATGATATAACTGTTTGCCGGTTATGAAAAGTAATAACTGCATGATTTTCACTAAGCCCGATTGCAAATGAAATAACTGCTGCTTCTTCTATAAATCGTTTCTTTAATTCAAACTCTTTCTTGCAAAAAGCAAATAAAAAACGTGGAAAACTTTCTGCCGTTACAGTATAACAAAAAAAAGAAAAGCGTTTAGTTAGAGAAGATACAAATGATGAACATCCAAATAGGGTGACCGCAATGCATTCACGCGCACTCTGTAACACAAACAGGTTCCACCCAAGAAATTGGTTTAATTGAGTTTAATAGGGAAGTGAAATATGTTTAGTGAGACAAGCACGTTGAGATATCAACTACTGCAAATCCTCCACTACATCAAAGGGCGAAGGAACAACAATGATAGATACACAAGTGAAAGGAGCGAACTAACACGTAAGGTGGAGACAACCTTTCTGTTTTTTCTTTTTAGAATCTACTTCATGCATACAAACTATTTGATATAATGTTTTAACACCCATGGAGGTATTGTATATGCACACTGTTCAGTTTTCCTTAAGTGATGGAAAAGTCGAAGCACACAAGTGACACACAAGCACACAATCAAAAGAGGTTTTTTTTTTCCTTCCTTTTCCACCTTCATCCTTTTTTTTAATAAAGAGTGGAAGTATTTGGGGAAAAATTAGTGCCCGTGATATACCACTAACCTTTGTTAAAACTTAAAATATACACAACCATACTTGCTAATCTTTAAAATATTCACTTAAAAGCATTAATAAGACTATCATAAAATTACAACTACTGTTTCCTAGGTGTTCAACTATTTTTCTCACATTTACTATTGATTAAATGGGAATTTTTTTCCCAAGGATTAATTAAATGGGAAATTTACTACAATGGGATATGGTAATGATATTCACATTTTTAGAGGTTATCCTTTATCATGGCATCAAAATCAAATTGTATGCCTAAGTTGTAACAATAAAAATAGTACACTTAAAACTTTCATTTTAAAGGGTGGTAAACTAAAAACTTACAATGCTTTAATCTACATGCTATTTATTTATTTTTCAAGCACAAAATAAAATTAGTTAACAATATTTTATATATATATGTATATATATATATATATATATATATATATATATATATTATGTGTGTATATTTTATCTTTTTTTTTTGAATAAATATATATACACAATTTAACTAAAAACACTAACTCACATTACAATAATAGTTTTTTTTTTAATATTTCTATAAAATATTTGCCTCAAAACGTACACCAGATAATATTGTGGTTGTTTTGTGCCATTTTACTAAATTGTTTTGTGATGTGCTTAGCTAACTCCTACTTAATCAACATACCATATTGAAGTTTCTGTAAAAATATTTTCATAATTTAAAAATAAAAATAAAAATATAAAACATAATTATTTTAAAATCTTTAATTAATGCATTTTTATAAATAACTAGGTTCTATTTCGACATGGAAAATATTAACAATCAACGATCTCAAGAGCATCAACGAGAGATGTGGAGGCATTTTACAAGAAGCAGAAGGCGGAGAATGACCGCAGAGCAACGACAAGAACAATCAGCTAGACGACGAGAACATTATAGACGTGGAAGGAATATAGTTGCTATGGAGTCAAGAACAATGAGATTGACAACTATGCGACGTCTTACACGATCACCCAGTGATCAACAAAATAGTACAAGTATAATATATATATATATATATATATATATATATATATATATATATTTGAGAAAATGTATATAATAATTTAGTCATTTATTAATTTTATTTAAATTTAATCATCACGGTAATTAGCAACTATATTACCTTATATTAATGGTTTATCTATAAAGTTCTGGCCTAGAACGTATTATTATCACCAAAGTTTCTATTTTTGCACGTCAAATAATGTGATATTTCTCATTCTCATTTTTTAATGTCCGTTTATATAATCATTTGCTTACCTTATGTTATTTAATAATTCTTTTTTCAAAACTAAATCATGCAGATCCTAATATTGCTTCAACGAGGTTTCGAGGAACACATGACCATGAAGCCGGAACAAGTAGCGGACATGGTTAGTGATGGACATTTAGAAAATATAAACTTGAAATTTTATGCCATCTTTGAATTTAGTATTTTATATTAAAATTTTAAAACATTGATTATTATTCCTTTTCAACTAATTATTAACACTTAGATATCGTAATTTGCCAACAAAATATATATTAGTATAGAAAACTTTAATTAAATTATTATATAAGTAAAAATGAATTATCTATAATTTTTGGAAGCTTAAAACTTATCATTATCAACAAAGTTTCTATATTTGTAATAAATAAATGTGATATCTCCGATTCTCATTTTGAATGTCTCTATACATATAAGTTTAACTACCTTATGTTATTTAATTATTATTTTGTTAACAATAACTAATGTAGAACCTATTACTGCCTCAACACCATTTCAAGGAACACATGACAATGAAGCTCGAACGAGTGGTGGACATGGTCAGTTGTGGACTTTTAGAAATTTTGATACTTAAATTTTTGGCGGTTTGTACCTTTTGATATTTTATATTTAAATTTTATAAATTAATTAATTACTATTGTCGTGTCTGTCTGTCCGCATTTCTAATGCTTTTGAATGTCTCTATACATAAAAAATTTATTACCTTCCATTATTTAATAATTCTTTTTTCACCAATAAGTAATGCAAAACCTAATATTGCCTTTATTGTGGTTTCAAGGAACACATGACCATGAAGCTGGAACAAGTGATGTACACGGTTAGTGATGGACATTTAGAAATATTAATTTATAAATTTTTGTTAATTTGTACGATATTATTGAATTTCATACCTTGAAAATAAATTATTATGTAAAATCAGTGATCTTAAATTTTAAATTTGATGAAAATGGATCTAGAACATTGTCCTTATATGACTAAAAAAAAATAATATGCACATTTAAAAAACTGTTATGTATTTTTTTTAAACGCAGATTTGCGGTTTTATTTCCGACCAAAACATAATAGTGCTAGAGATTTTCTTAATACTCAACAATGGTCGCTTCCCGTTTGCCACCCCAAGCACATGTACACGTTGCAATGCACGATTATTTTATCGTGAATCATGTGACATGTGCTGCTCTGGTGGGAAGATATCGTTAGAACAAGTAGCTGCACCTCCAGAGTTGCTAGAAATATTTTCAGACAGGTCAGCCGAAGGAAGACATTTTAGACAACACATTAGGAGTTACAATCATGTGCTCTCATTCACTTCAATGGGTGTACATATTGATGAGAATGTCACTGCAACTGGACGTGGCATATATAGTTTTCGTGCTCAAGGTGCAATTTAGCATAAGATAGGAGGATTCTATCCAACCGAGGGTTCAAGACCACGATTCTTGCAAATGTACATCTACGATACAGAGCATGAGTTACAAACCAGGATGCTTGAAAACCCTCAACTTCAACAAAATATTGTTCAAAAGTTGCAACAAATTCTCCATGGTTGCAATCCATATGTGCACGCATTAAGGCAACTTGCACAATGTCCAGATGTACATGATTGTAGTCTACTCATCAAGGAGCGCCCTGCTAATCAACCACAGTATAATATGCCAACTGCATCCCGAGTCGCAGCAATTGTCGTTGGTGGAGACGTGGTATCAATCTCAACTGAAAGGGATATCATCGTGATGAGTCATGTTGGGAATCTAATAAATGTTAAAGAAACTACGGGATATTATGATCCTTTACAATATCCTCTATTATTCCCTTATGGAACGTTTGGATGGGACCGCAAAACCACAAATGATGAAGGACAACCTTTAACATCTCTAGAATATTACAGTTACATGCTTCATGTACATAATGTAATTTCTACAATATTTTGATTTATAAAATATAATAATTTACACAGATTAAATTCTCATTAGTCATTAATTGTTTCATGGATTGTAAATTCGTTCCAATGATTATTTCATATTGCTAAAATAGGGACGACTACTACAACAATATGTTGTTGATAACTATGTCAAGATCGAAGCAGCAAGGTTAAGGTGGGTCCAAACTCAACAAAGTAAAATTCGCTCTGAATTGTATCAAGGCTTGCAAGATGCTTTGCATGTGGGAGAAACTGCTACAGGCACTCTTCATAGCATATATCAAAATTATTTATACAAAAATATATGTCGGATACATCAAACACCATCAACACGTACAATTACTCTTTGTAGAAAATATCGGATGGAGAACCATATTGCCTTCATCATTTATTGGTAGCCGTCGAGACATGACACAACGGTATGAAGATGGTATGGCTATTGTGCTTCACGACGGCAAACCTGATATTTTTCTTACCATGACATGCAATCCTTCATGGATTGAAATATCATCTGAACTTGGCCCATTTCAAACTCCACAAGATCGTCCATACTTGCTGACAAGAATCTTCCGTTCAAAGTTCGAGAAATTGAAGCATGACCTAATTAAAAAAGGCGTCTTAGGAAAGGTCAAAAGTTAGATGCATGTAACTGAATTCCAAAAACGAGGATTGCCTCACGTGCATATGCTACTGATCATGGAACCTAATGACAGATTACGTAACCCAGAAGAATATGATAGCGTTGTTAGAGTGGAAATACCAAAATTTGAAGAAGAACCACAATTACATGCCACAGTGCTAAAACACATGATTCATGGACCGTGCGGTAGACTGAATCCAAGATCACCATGTATGATGGATGGCCAATGTAAGAAGGGGTTCCCAAAAGAGTTCATCCAAGAGACATGACAGGGTATTGACTCATATCCACGGTATAGAAGACGGAATGATGGTCCGGTAACTTTGAATAGACATATATCTATAGATAATAGATGGGTGGTACCTTATAACCCATGGTTGCTGTTAAAGTATGACTGTCATATAAATGTTGAAGTGTGCAGTAGTATCAAGAGTATCAAGTACCTGTATAAATATGTCTATAAAGGTCCTGATCGAGTTGCCATGGAGGTTCATATGGATGAGGTCAAGCAGTATATTGATGCAAGATGGATTTGTGCTCCAGAGGCGTTATGAAGAATATTTTCATTCACCATGTACCGAATGTATCCAAGTGTTGAAAGATTACAAATCCACCTACCAAATCACCATCAAGTGCGATACCGTACAAATCAAAGAATCGACGATGTACTAAATGATGCGCGTAACTCCATAACAATGCTCACACAATTCTTTGCCCTGAACCGGAGAGATCCACAAGCAAGGTGTTATCTGTACAGGGAGATTCCAGAACACTATTTGTGTAAAAAAGGAAATAAAGAATGGGTCAGACGAAGAATACAAAGGAAAGTTATTGGACGAATCTATACAGTGTCACCTTCAAACAGGGAGAAATTCTATTTGCGTGTATTATTATCTCATATAAGAGGACCAACCAGTTGGGATTACTTGCTCACAAAAAACAACACATGCTACACCACATTCCAAAAAGCAGCCGAGCAATGGGGCTTTTTAGAACAAGACAACAGCATTCGCGAATGCTCAGTTGAAGCATCAAGTCTACGAATGCCATATGCTTTACGGAGATTGTTTGCTACTATATTAGTCTTTTGTGAACCAACAGATATAAGAAGCCTATGGGATGAGTTTTACACCCACATGGTAGAGGACTATCCTTCAACATCCTCTGTGAATGGGCCATCATTGACTAACATGATATTAAGGGATTTGAATGACCTATTACTTCAACATGGAAAACAAATCACAGATTATGCTTTGCCTGAATTATCATTGGAGACCACTGAAGGTAATCCTGTTCCAAGAGTTATACAGGAAGAGCTATCGGTCCAAGTTCCTATTGAAGATTTGAGTTTCGTTGAGAAGTTAGATGATGACCAGTTGTTTGCTTACAATACCATTATGGATGTTATCCAACGTAACCAGAATCAGGTTTTCTTTGTGGATGGGCTAGGAGGAACGGGTAAGACATTCCTTTATCGCACCTTAATTAGAAAATTAAGACATTTGGGTCAAATTGTCTTAGCGACAGCCTCATCTGGTATAGCAGCTACATTATTACCCGGTGGTAGGACGACACATTCCCGATTTAAGATACCCATCAATACAGAAGAAGGGTCCTTTTGCACAATAAGTAAACAATCTGATCTCGCGAAGCTGATAAGAGAAACAACAGCAATCATTTGGGACGAGGCACCCATGACAAGTAGATATGCAATAGAAGCATTAGACCGCACCTTGAAGGATATTCTTGACTGTGATGCTCCATTCGGGGGGAAAGTGATGATTATAGGAGGGGATTTCCGCCAAGTACTTCCTATTGCTCCAAAAGGGACTAAGGCACAGACGATTTCTGCATGTATCGTTAAATCTCATCTATGGGTTAATACAAAGGTATTGCATCTACGCCAAAACATGCGAGCATTACAAGATCGAGATTTTGCCGACTATCTTATGCGAATAGGAGATGGTGTTGAGCCTATAAAGGATAATGATATGGTGAGGGTACCCCAACAAATTGCAATTCCATGGGAAGGAGAAAGTTCGATACGTATACTTATACAACAAACATTCCCCAAATTAGAAGATCATGGTTGGGATGCATCTTATATGGTGGAAAGAGCGATACTAACACCAAAAAATGAGGATGTTCAGAAACTAAATGACATTATTATCGAACATTTCCCAGGTGAAGAGCAAAGTTTGTTGTCTTTTGATGAGGTCGAAGGGGACACAAGAAACTTATATCAACGGGAATAATTAAATTCCATTGCCGCATATTCTGAAGGTAAAAAAAGGAGCACCACTGATGTTGTTACGAAACATTGACCCTAAATCTGGCCTCTGTAATGGTTCACGATTACTATGTCAGGGTGTATTTATGAACCTGTTGGATGTAGAAATCATAACAGGCAACCATGCTGGAAGGAGAGCCTTCTCGCCCAGGATTACACTAAAGACAACCGAGAGCGAGGGACTTCCCTTTGTGCTTATTAGAAGCAGTTTCCAGTTAAACTGAGTTTTGCAATAACTATAAATAAGGCACAGGGACAAACTATTCCCAATGTTGGGATTTATTTTCCACGACATGTGTTCAGTCATGGTGAATTATATGTGGCATTATCAAGAGACGTATCTCAAAATGACACAAAAATCCTGATAAAAGAAGGAAAAATTGAAGGGGAAGATGGGCACTTCACCAGAAATGTTGTCTTCAAGAATATTTTGTTATCTCAGACTCTGGTATTGTATTTTTAAATTTATTAAATCGTCTATATATATATATAATGCATTACACTAATATTACCCAGAACAACCAAAAATCATCTTTTAAATTTAAAATGTACAGTTGAACTAGAGTTCAAGGAGATCTACCGTTTATTGCAAGAGATGATGACAAATATTTCGGGCATGTACTGTGACAAGCAGGTAGGTTCATGTGAACAACTTTTATTTAAACATTTTTCCATATCAATCTATTAACAATTCGACTAAAAAAATGATAGGATCACGACTTTGAAAAACTATGGAAAATATTCAAGGCTGAGCGGTCAATCTCATCTTTATGCCCAGTTGACAACAAGGTGAATTATAAAATTATATTAGAATACTTCATATTATGGCGTTGTATAAAAAACCGATATTCTAATCTTTTGATAATCAAGTACATCATCTAAAGATATACTCTTTTTGGTGGGGTTCCACAGTAACATCAGATAAGACTCAGCTATGGAACATGGTAAAAAGAGAATTGTGGGCTCAAAGGTTAGAAAGGTAATGTATTATGTATTGTATTCAATATGATAATATACATATTTACTATGTAATAAGTTTTATTATTTCCACAATTTATTAAAATACTATCTTTTTTTATCAAAAATTATTTGGAAACTTGAAGCTACATTATCAAACACAAGAAGTCGTGATAGCTCAATACATTTGGAACAAAAAATGGTCTTACTTGAGGATGTAATTAATATGTTCTTTTAATAATACATTATATTTTTTATGAATGATTGTGATAATGAATGTTCCAAATTTTTGTCACATTTTTTATTTATTTTGTAGTTTATTAAACAAAAAAACATTAAAGATGATAAAAAGTATGAAGATTTTTTGACAATCGTGAGAAGGTAAGCAACTATTCGAAGTAAATTATGTTTTTCTTTTTTTAATTTTATATGCTTTGTTACTTTTTATCTAACAAAAATTAACATTATAAATTTATTTTGTTTGTAATACAGGGAAATGCAAAAAGCTCCTGAAAATCGATCCATACATAATCTCCTTATAAATCTAAATGCTGAGATGTCGAGGTCAAATAATAGTTGTAACTAAATTATATTTGGTACTTTGGATTTGTTTTTTATTAGAATATGTATCTTATTTATTTTTACATTTATTTGTAACATGATATTATTAATGCAGTGATGTATATAATGTGTGTTTATATTATTACGACACATAATAAAGTTGGATAAATTTATACAACAAAGATGAGTAAAAGCATTAAAAATACGACCAGACAACCACGTGAGTGCCTGTCTTGCCGATAGTTAACATAAAAACAAAAAAACTTACATCAAAATGAAATCATGTAGCCACAATAAATGTTGTCGTCATATATCTAATGATTAACATATCCCATTTTTATTATAATAGTAACTCAAAATATAATTAAAAATATATAAAAGTATATGAAAATATATCCACCATACATAACACAACCATTTTAAAGTGCTTCAAAACTTTTTTGAAATTTATGGAAGATGCTTAAAAATGAAAATTATCATCCAATTAAGGTAAGTCATGTTCGATCATCAATAAACAGAAAAACATTATAACAAAAACGTGTCTGAATTCATATAGAATATAATAGAGGAACTTGTGGGTTCTTGGTCCTCCAAATCTTATATGCACAATTTCTATTCAATAAATAGTTATTCATTTTTCTACTGCCCGAATGTTAGAAAAGAAATTTGTTGCGTATGACATAGGAATCATAAACATTTATAATAGGTATATGTCTTTTATGAGGAGTCACATCTTTTAAATTTTTCTTATTTCTATTTTGCCTCATCGTAAAAAGTATAAATAAAACTTGTAAGTATCTACATACTACAAAACCCATACCAAATGAGGTGTCATTAATCTCAATATTTTAATCCATATCAAATCAAATAATTCTTTAGATAATTTATAGTGCATAATTAATAATGGATGTAGACCACATGTTAGAAAAAATTAAAATCTAGCACTTCTGTCTCTTAATCTCTTAATAATATACATTATTAAAGAGTTTACCAAAAAAAAAAAAAGAAACATTATTAAAGCAACATTCAACATTAAAAAAACAATATATCAGGAATTACTAAAACTTCTCAACCATTGTTAACCAAAAAAACATCTCAACCTTTTCAACATCGTGGTCTGTTATAGGCTGTCTGAGATAAAAGGCCTACCCTAATTGGACCCATAAAACCAAAGCCCACTAATCTCATACAAGAAGCTTCGAATGAGAGGAAATATCAAAACAGCTTTATCGTCCGAGAGACAAAACGACATGCCGTGATGATAATCGAACTCGCTCCTCAATTCCTCTTATCTCAAACACCAATCCCCAAAAAACCCTTCCAAAACCCTAATTTCAATCTCCGAACTAGCAATGCCTCCTCGCATTCTCAATACTCAATCACCCAATTTTCCCACCAACCAAACACCCCATCATCATCCTCCGACCGAGGCCTCATTTTCCGGGAAAAAGTCATCTACCTCCAGAACCTCAATGTGAACCCCCAAAAAGCCTTCGAGAAAAACCCTAACCTTCGATCTATCCCAATCTCGAACCTCAAATCCGTCGAACAATGCCTCTCCTCCATGGGAATCCCTCGCTCCGCCATGGGCCGCGTCCTCGACATGCTTCCTTCGATCCTCACCCTCGATCCCAACACCGATCTCTACCCCCTTTTGGATTTCCTCTTGAATGAGGTGAAAATCCCTTACCCAGATATTCAAAAATCGATCTTGCGGTGCCCCAGGTTATTGGTTTGCAATGTTGAACGCCAATTGAGACCTACCCTTTGTTTTCTGAGGGAATTAGGGTTTGTGGGTCCCCATTCCCTCACATGCCAGAACACGGTGCTATTGGTTTCGAGCGTGGAGGATACCCTTTTGCCCAAGATTGAGTTTTTGAAGGGTTTGGGGTTCACCCAAGTGGAAGTGAATAACATGGTTGTGAGGTCACCTGGTTTGTTGACTTTTAGCATAGAGAAGAATTTGGTGCCTAAGGTTGAGTATTTTTTGGAGGAGATGAATGGGGATGTTGTTGAACTGAAGAGGTTTCCTCAGTATTTTTCGTTTAGTCTGGAAGGGAGGATTAAGCCGAGGCATAAGATGTTGCTTGAGAATGGCTTGCACCTTCCTTTGAAACCAATGTTGAAGGTTAGTGATGGTGGGTTTAATTTTAGGTTGCTTGAAATGAGGTTAAGGAAACTTGATGTTATGAACTAACAGTTGTTGCTATTGTTGTTGTAAATTGATTTTTATTATTATAAATTAAAAGGGCTGGTGCTATAAAGCTAATGACATTTTTTTTTATTAAAAATTTTGTAAGGTAAAAAAATACGTGCATATTTGATAAGTCAACCATGTTTTGTACATGTTGAATTTGTGTTAGAGAAAGGGTGGCATGTAATTCAGAACAAGATTACTTTGTGAAAAATGAATCACCGTGATGGTGATATTTACTCATTGATAGATCCTTTCCAGTTCACGGGGAAAAAAAATCTACTGAAGTAGTTTTGTGCAAGAATGCTGGCAGTGTGTAATATGCTTGACTAATCCCACGAGTAAATGCACTTCGATTGTCCTAGGATTTGTCAAACCAGTGATGTAATTTGTTGGTAAAGCATGTCTGCTCAATTTCGTTGAGGCTGGTGAAAGCCTTATAACCGCATTCAAAACAATCAGTAATTTCAACTCCATCATTTTCACTGAGATTCTGTATAGTTTTCATATTTGTCAAAATTTCCTGCTGTTTTTGAGTGCTTGGATGATACCCGAAGATTTTCTGAATGTTACTTTGCTGCAGCTGTGAAATGGTGTAGACAGACTCAACTGTTGGCTTTTTCCTTTTTTGTTCATTATCAAACTCTAGATTGAATCATTGAAGTCGAGCAAAAGCAAAAAAAGGTTTTGTTAATGTAAATGTGGAAAAATATTTTGTGCCAAGAATGTTTGAATTCTATGGATTATAATCCCCTAATAGTAATCAAAAGTTGATCTTGTACGATGATGGAAAATAACTCCGATGAGCATACATGGTTGTCATGCTTCTTCCTTTGAACGGTGTAATGAACTGATGTTGCTGAAATATATGAAGTACAGCCAACAGGGTCCAAGACTTGTCTTTGATTCTTGCTGCCAGCAATGATAGGTTATATGTATCACATTGCAAGTCCTTAACGTTGCCTTGGACAAAACTCTAATAAAGTGAGTTTATCGTTAATCTTTAAAGTGAATAAATAAGAATGTATTTATGTTTATTTGACATCATCCTTTTGAGCTTCTCAATCTCCACCACTCCCTTTTTGACAACACTTTCTGACCGTCTTCCTCCACCTCTTGTTCTGCTCCAGTGCCTTTTATGGAAGTGCTAAAGAGGCTACTATCGGAATCTGACCATGACATCTCCACCCCCCATCCTTTGATATCACCACCCACGCACAGCTGCCATCTACCTCAACCCCTCACCACCATCTCAGCCGCTGCACATCCAAAACCACTATAGGGATTGCAAAGTGAGTCACCAAGGAGCAATGGATGTTGCCATGTTGGTGAGTAGTATCAGAACATTGAAAAACAAATACTTCAACGATGCTGTTGACTTGATTCTATTTTGAATTATCAGCTTAACACGAGCATGTTAAAAAAAACGAAGAGGACGACAATTTGATTTCTTTGAAGTAAGATTAAGATATATTTATTTTTGATTTAATGAAGAGTATATAAATCTTAATTCATCAAATGATCTTAAAATAATTACTTCCTTTGCTTACCTACCTTACGTACAAACTCACTTATACATAATTTTTTCTTCCTAAATAAGGTGTCACTACTAGGTAGTACCTTGCCCTTTGATCTTTTATGTTGTTGTGTATTGGGTTGGTCCATGAGTATAACTAGTGAGCTGGGCCAATTTGGAGAATAGATTTGGGCTCTCAAATTAATTTTTTTATCCGCATTATTTTCAATCCTCCAATTTAATATTTGTTCGTACAAAAATAATACGAACCCGAATACACAATTGCTCCAATAAGCCTACTATTATTCTCTATTTTGCTTGTCTATTCAACTCGCTGGAGTGCTCTTATATAGGTTGTTCCTTGTAAGGATCTCTTGCCTGGTCTTTATTATTTGAGCAAGATTCCCTCTTGCGTAAATAGCATTAGTACGTTAGTGAGTATTTTTAGCTGTGAAGTTCTTGGTCTATCTGTGTAATGCGTAGGTTTGAATTTTGTTTTTTATTAAGAAAATTTAGGGTGATGGAATGGTGCCTCATTCTAAGGCAGGGAAAACCTCCGGGCTCTATGAGCACTTACAAATGGATTTACATTTACTTCATCCCAAGGAGACTAATGAAAACTCGAACCTGCAACTTATGATATTCAAGACCCTGTCATATTCTACTAGACCAACCCCTTAGGATTACGTAGGTTTGAATCTTTGATTGTGTCTATGTGGCGAGAACCATATTAATCGTCTTCTCGGACCCGGGCTTTTCAGTAGGTGGATCACCATATAAGTATTCATCAGGTGCTGAGGTAATATGGAGAGGTGGGTCGAATAATCATCTGCCCATGTAGGAATAATATTGGATGATGGATTGTCCACACTTTAAAATCATTGATTTATTATATAAAAATGAATGATAATTTTTTAATAATAAATAAATGATCCGTCCTTATGGTATTTCGATTGTGTGGAGGACCTTGGACTTTCCCTTTTACCCCATGATCATTTACCCCATGATCAATAATTGATCCTTGTCTTTTTGTCCCTTGCTATGTTAGAGTAATAATATTTGGATATAAAAATGGTGTTCGATTTCATATAAAAGTACTTATTCCCACTTATTTATTGTTTTCTCATATCTCATCATGTATTTCATCACTCTCAAAACATTTATAAGCTCTACGGTATCTATACAATGTGTCTAAATTGTGTGTCCAAATATATTTACTCATATATTATCATAAAGAGTTCCGATATTTGGATAACAAAATATTGTCCAACACCGTATATTTATAGGGCGCAACATTTAAAATGATATTTTATTCTTTTTTCCCTCTATTTCTTTAGTCAAAATATCCCTAAAAAGTACGGTATCATAAATTTATGTATCAAAATATCATTTATGTATCATAAATTTGAGCCTTTGATATTTTTTTTATGTTGTAATGCATGGAAGAATCTTGGTCAGGAGCTGCTGAGGATGCCGACAGGTTGGTGCTAAGTTTCAACAGGTATTAATGGGCTTACCCAGACAGATGAGCTTGCCGGGGGGGTGTCGTCTTAAATTTTCTGATGGTATGTAATGTAACTTTGCAAGATCAAAGTAACTCTCAATGAAGCCCGGATACTCCAAAAATACCAATGTATTCGTATCGTATCCATGTCTGATACCCCAGATATTCCAGAAATACAAACGTATCCGTATCGTATCCGTGTCTGATACCGATATTTGTAGGATATTTCTGGATACATACCCAAGAAGTATCCTTCTTTTTTATTTTATTTTTTTTTGCTCGATACTTCTAGGATACTTTTGGATACGTATCCAAGAAGTATCCCTTTGACAGAGGTGTTTTTCGATAAATCATACTTAGAAGTTATGCTTTTTCTAGATGACGTTAAAGGGGGAGAGGAGACCAAATTACTTAGTATTAGACAATAATTTTAGTAAAGATGCTTTTCAATTGTCGACTATTATATAGACCCAATATTTGTTTTGAGTTCTACTAAAGATGTTTGTTGATATCCTGACATAGAGGAAACAATATATTATGATATAGGTAACAATGTATTTTTTTGTAATTATGATCACATGTATCTTTTTATAAATTATGATCATCATAGTTATACATTAAAGAGAAATGATCAATGTTTTTTTCTTTATAAATATTCTACATGTATATAAAATATTTTTTTATAAATTTTTCTTAATGTATCAACTTATCCTGAAATTCAAAAAAAATCTCATATCCCTTGTTCGTGTCGTATCGTAGCCGTCCGGGCTTCACATCTCACTATGCACACCTGAAATGATGTCTCATCTGACGACCAATATGATGGGAATTTTAACTGTTGGTGCCGTGTTTGAATATGAAACATGGGAAAACATTGCAGTAGGGTCTACATTTGTTGATGACTGTCCGGATTTCTGACTCCGTTATTACTCACCAACCATATGATGAAAAATAACCATTAGCAAGTGGGAGAACCCAGCGTCTCCCTTCCCCTCGCCAATAAAAACAACCCATTAGACTTTTTTAACGTGAGTTAAAATGTAAAATGAGAAAATAAATATATATTCACTTTAATATATAAGATCTCCATGTACTCTGATTATAAACTTGTCATCTTATTTTTAATTTGTTTGATATTTCCAACAATTTTTATAAGAATAATGAAAACAACAAAAGTTTGCAGTTTTATCCACTCTCATGACTGTTGCTCCTTCGCATTAGAATTTCTAGCAGCTTTATCAAAAGATCATGATAGGTTCTTCAAATAACTAAATAGCACAATTTTTAAATTCATATGCTATGATTTGGTTAATGCATTTGGTCCATGTAACTAGAGCTCATTGAAAATGATTTGTAGGCCCAAACTAAAAATATTTTGGGCAGACTCACTGCAAGGAGATGCATTTACACCCTGCAGCATCCGTCCTTCTAGTCTTGAGCTGTTTGCAATATATCTTAACCTATGCTCTAGAGTACTTAGCCTTGGAGTACTGTGGAACTGCTTTGGTTTAAGAGATTGGTATTGATTCTTCCTGTATGAAATATTGCAGACAATCTTTCTGTAGTCCATACATGCACAAAAATTTAGAAGTTACTATTACTGCACTTAACAGTACAAATAAATATTTTGTTGGTGTTGCTCCAAAAGCAGTAGCAATTTATGCTTGAAATTAATTTTATGTAGAAAAATCTATCATTGAAAAAAGAGAGTAAAAACTCATTTAAAAACAAAGTTTATCATTCTTAAAGTATAAAATACACCCAAGTCTCAATGAAACTTTTCATTTTTTTTGCATTGGTTAGTATTTTATTTTTTTTAATTAAAAAAGTTGCACATGTTAACTAACAAGGAAAGCTGAATTTTCAAGAACCACATGGGATGGGACACAGTTTGTGCTTCAGGGTTCTTATTCTTATGCCTCCAGAATACAAGCTTTACTGGATTCATTTATGAATGATATGATTCATACCCAACATGTCAATAAGAAATATAAAGGTAAAACATTTTGTTTTATTGCTTGTAACTACTTATGCTCTCTCTGTCTCTCAATCAATATGTGATTTCAATTCTGAGAATGATATGTCCTGTTCTATGCAGTAGGGTAGGCTTGAAGGTTTTGGCGTAGGGGGAGGGGCCTGTGCCCCTTGAGGACATGCCTTTTGATTTTTCAAGTAGTTCCAAGGGAACAGCCTAAACAGAATCTTATGGATCAGCCCCTACTACTATTATCATGGTGGGCCATTTCTAATAACCTTTCCCCCATTCATACACTTCTTTCTTTTCATTTCACAGTGGAGACCATCTCACATTGTGGCTTGGGTCACTCCAAAAGCATGTTCTTCAATTTGTGTAAAATAAGGCAATTATAAATTAACATCTAGTTATAACTATATGATACATGACACGTATATTTACGAATGTTTACAAAACCGGACCGGTCATCGAACCGATGAAGGCAAGGTTCAATGGTCCAACCGAGGTTGAACCGTGGTTAAACCGGTTATAATTAAATAATATTTTTTTAATTTTTAATATAATATTTATAACAATATTAAACAAAAAAACAACAATACAACTAAAATTATTAAGCACAATTTTTATTATTTTGAAATTAAACTAAATAAATATAAAGATATATGTTAAAATCATCTTCATAGGGAAAACCAACCCAAAATCTACAACCAGCCCACATATGTTAGAAAACAAAAGAATTGAGTTTTGGTTAGGATGATCCAAATCCTTTTATACTAATTTTTTTTTTTTTTTAAGAAAACCGGTTCAGACCGGTTTAGGCCGGTTCACTACCGATTTTACCGGTTTTGAACCGGTTTTCCGGTTTTTGCACCGGTTCAATGCATGACCGGTTTTTCCTACTGACCGGACCGGCCATGGTCCCGGTTCCCGGTCGGACCGGCCGGTCCGGTTTTCAAAACCTTGATATTTACATAATTAGTTAGGGGAATTATCACTCCTGCATCTAAATCTTTATACATTATTTTTTACACATTATTTCTACGCTGATAAAGTCGTAGAATTTTTTTTAATCAACAGCATGCATACATTATATGATTAACAAGAATTATAGCCCATATAAATATAATATCAACTTTTAGTAATAGAATAATATCTTTGTAAACCATATAAGATACTGTTAACTAATTATTATACCTCAACTGGTTTGGTTTGAGCTAAAGGATATGAGTTATTAAGGAGCAGGAGATCCAGATTTAAACCCTAACAAAGAAAGAAAGCTAACATGAGAAGGTAAAAATGGGAAGAATGAGAGTAAAGAGAAAGAAACAGCCGGGGTCCGGGGAAAGGGAGTATTTTACTTTAGCAAAGGTAAAAAGGGAAGAAATATATATTCTTTCTGCTATCTGTTGCACAATTCCACCAAATTACATGCACGCACGTACACTGACGATTGTTCAATCCCTTTCCAGTTTCCATTGGATTTCACGACTTGGAAACTGTTCACTCCTGTGTCTCACTCTTTACATCTAAAAATTGGGATTTGAGTGTTTCTAAGCATTTTAACGTTCAAATAACGGAGGATACAATAAGAGAGTATTAATATACAAACGATTCTTATCCTCATAGCGTCATTTATAAGAGATAGAGTGCGTTAATTCAAACTTCACTTCACTGCTTCCTTTCTTTTCTATGCTCTAGTTCTTTCTTCATGTAAGATCTCTTACGCTTCTCCTTTAAAAGAAAAAAAATAGAGTTTTTGGGTTAATCCGGGTATCTTCCGGATTACGCATGAGTTAGGAATAGAACTCCTGACTATATGATCAAGGGATTCGATTATCTATCAACCGTGTTACACCGGTTATCTCTCAGTACTAGCAACACACCCATTATTTATTTAAGGATCTTATAGCCACTTTTTGCTGTCTCAAGCTCTCCCTTGCTCTCGTGCAAAATATTTTCTTCTTCCCTTCACTTCACTGACAGTCAAACTTTTGCTTCTCGTGTTATAGTCTCAAGCATCACACAAAACGTTCTTTTGTTGTGAGCATGAAACAGTAACAATTCATTCGAGACCCATCAGCAGCATTTGTCAGATAGATTGATAGCTAGGTAATGAAGTCATGATGGTCAGCAACAATTGTTCTATACTAGTGTTAACAAGAAAACCCAAATAGCTTCAGCTCTTGTACCATTTTCCCATTCTTCTCCTTGTCCATCTCCATCTTCAACGGAAAAGTTCTATATATGCAGACATGGGATCTCTCTCTCTTAGCTCAAACTATGGTGTGGTTTCAACCCTTTCCTCATCTCAAGAGAGTTATGCCATGGAAAATGGGAGTACAAGCTGGAGTTTCCCATTTATGAGGGAGTGCCTGTATAGAAACTTTGTGGAACACCCCAATGGAGATATTGATGATGATGATGTGGAAGGCAAAGGTTCTGATTGCAGTGATGGGGAGGAAAACACTGATAAGATCAACCATGATGCCAAGTTTAACAAAGAGAACCCTAATGGGAGTTCTGCCAGTACTGCCAAAGAGGTAGATAGTGGACAGTCTAAACTTTGTGTAAGAGGGCATTGGAGGCCTGCAGAAGATTCCAAGCTGAAAGAACTTGTGGCTCTTTATGGTCCTCAGAACTGGAACCTGATTGCAGAAAAAATGGAAGGAAGATCAGGTATGAAAACTAGTGTAATAAATCTTATTATGCTTCCTTTCTTTCTTCTTAAAGAACTATATATTTTCTCTTTTGGTGTGGTGTCCATTTTATGAATAAGATGAATATATTTGGGGTCAGTTTTAAACTTTATATTTTTTGGGACAGGCAAGAGCTGTAGGTTGAGATGGTTCAACCAATTGGATCCAAGGATCAGTAGGAGAGCTTTTACTGAAGAAGAGGAAGAAAGGCTAATCCAAGCACATAGAATTTATGGTAACAAATGGGCCATGATTGCTAGGCTTTTCCCTGGAAGAACAGATAATGCTGTCAAGAATCAGTGGCATGTTATAATGGCCAGGAAGTACAGAACACAATCCAGTGCTTATAGGAGGAGGAGGCTGATGAGTCAATCTGTTTATAGAAGAATGGAGTCAATGGACCAAAATCCAACCTTTGTCTTCAGAGGTGCTGTAACAAAAGCAGAACCACCACCTTATTGTCTCAATAATATTCTTCCCAATGGAGTACTCATTAATAGTATTGCTGGTATCCCATATGCTGCAAACTTTCATGGAGCTGGTGGTGGGGTTGAGTATGGCCTAAATGGTGATTTAATAACCCACATGATTGGTGGGAGAGAAGCAATATCATGCCAAATTATTGACCAGGCCCCTCCTCATATTGGCTTGTATGTTCAACAAGCACCACTTGATGTTTTCTCTGGTGTGTCCAAGTTAAATATCTTTTCATCTATCCTTTTGCCATGTAACCCTTCCTTCTTTGTCATCTCTCTATTCTGTATAGAAATGATCCGTCTCATTTTAGTGTACCACACTTTATCCTCGTTAGTAACATGTTTATACATACTCTATATTTTAATATGACATAAAATTTTAACCTACATGATAATAATAATATGGTATTGGTGGGGATAGAATGTGATATGCAAAAATAAAACAGGTGATCGCTATCCTATATATTATCTATAAGCACATTCTTGTAGTTTCAAATTGCTATTAACGTTCTCCATTTGGTTGGTTTTGAAGGTGCTAGAAGCAATGACATGGTGAATGAGTCTTTCGGCAGCCAAACCAGATACTGGAACATGACTAGTGATAATATATATCATCATCATTATAGTCACCTATCTGGTTTCTACCCTCATTATCCCCAACAAAATCTGTTTTCTATGCAACAACCAAACAATCACAATTTTTACAGTTTCTCAAATTCCTCAGCAACAACATCAACATCCCATGTTTTGGCCTTGGAACAGTCATCCTCATCTGTTGCAGAAATCAGAGATGAAATGCTGATTAGTGACCCCCCAGATGATGTTCCAGCTCCAATATTTATTGACTTCCTTGGAGTAGGAGCCACATGATATGATGATGATACAAAAAGGCTACAAAATTTTCCCGGAAGTTCCTCAATATAGGTGTGGTCCAACATAACTGAGTAGATATTCGAGGCAAATAGAAAGGAAATGTTGCTTGAGATTGGTGACTCTGTAACCTTGCGTCACTTCTATGTTGACAGTGAAATCACTTGTCTGTATAATTTCCTTACTTTCTCGCATCAATCCTATTATTTGAATATTTAAGTACAACATTTATGATTTGGAGAATGCTGATGAGTGTTTTAAGGAAATAAAAAAAAATTGTATGAATTTTTTTTTTTGGGTTCCTTAATTAATCTCCTAAGACACTTGTTAGTAAGGCACAACTAACCATGACCATGATACTAGTCATGAGAATTTGGGTTCTATTTTATAGTTTTGTTCCCTAAATTATTGGTTTAAATAAGTGTTTGGTGCATAAAGTTCATCAATTTTGATTTTGATCCATGTAAAAAAAGTTCTCAGGATTTCGTCTCTATAATCTCAAAAAATTTGTAAATAGTCATTACCGTCATTTTTTTTCGTTATCTATTACTCATGGGTACCAATGTAATTTCATTTTACTGTCTGACTTGCTATAAAATTTGGTCAAAAAATAGAAACAAATATACATTAGGGATCACAAGGTTAAAATTGTTAAATTCCTTCATTTTGTATGATATCTAGTACTATGGGAATATCGAGGTAATTTCTTGTTACTGTTCGACTTTAGGGATCACAAGGTTAAAATTGTTAAATTCCTTCATTTTGTATGATATCTAGTACTATGGGAATATCGAGGTAATTTCTTGTTACTGTTCGACTTGCTTCAAAGGTTGGCAAGAAAATATATATATATATATATATATATATATAAATCATATATTAGGGCCACACTGTTAAAATTGACAATTTTTTCATATAGTATGATTTCTAGTACTTGGGGATAACGACAGGGACTATTTACAAAATTTT
This sequence comes from Sophora flavescens, assembly GCA_030762895.1. Taxonomy (NCBI): domain Eukaryota; kingdom Viridiplantae; phylum Streptophyta; class Magnoliopsida; order Fabales; family Fabaceae; genus Sophora; species Sophora flavescens. The sequence goes on from CM061065.1 coordinate 132,582,239, forward strand.
TGAAATTACATGGACGAAATCCTAAGGAAAAATTTTACAAGGACTAAAATCAAAATTAACAAACTTTACAGGGACTAAAACCTTATTTAAACCCTAAATTATTTTTCAACTCTATTTCATAATTCAACATTCTTTTTCTTTTATCAAAAAAAAAAATTTTAGATTAAGAGAAGATACACCCTCTTGCAAAAAGAAAAAGAAAACCACTAATCACAATGAGAATTCATATATAATAAGATTTATATATCATTACCAATAAAAGAAATCTATTAATATTGTAAAAAAAAATCTAATAATCGAATCTAAGTCACAATAACTATGAGGAAAACACTTGATGTTGCAATTCTTTGTTTTTTTTTTTTTGGTTTACCTGGATGTGGCAATTCTTATCGGCTAAATACAACATTCAACATATGTCTCCCTGTATCATATTTATTAGATTTAATTAGGTGTAAAATACTTTATATTGTTTTTTGAATAATACTTTATATTGTTATATTATTAAAAATATTTAATTTTTATAATGATTGTTTTAAAAATTATATATGAGATAGTATATACTACTTTAATCCTAGTAGAAAAAATTATTGATAACATAAAAACTTTTATATTTACACGAGTATGTGACGTATTTTGATTAAAAAGAATATTTTTCATTTCACATGCTGCCCCTTCTCCAAACTATTAAAAAATAGTGATGATATAATTTGGTTACTATAACCTTTCCATGCTCATTTTCATGATTCTTCCTTCCTTTCTATGGTTAATTCCTTTGGTTAAATTTGCCAACCCACCAAATGAAGAATGAAAAAGATCATGTGGATATTAGACTATGTCCGACACAATTTTTTGTTTTTTTGTTTTTGTTACGTAGTACTTAAAGCATATGGCTAATTCGTTAAGAATATGAAGTTATTCGAATTTTCTTTTCTTTTTTTTTAAAAGGAAGGTACTATAATCAAAACAATTTACGGTGAAAAATCATTAGACTCTGTTTGGTAAAAACTACCGGATAACAGATAAGCTAGCGGATAGTGGATAGATGATAAGCTGGCGGATAGCATATAGCGGATAAACTAACGGATTGGATTTGAAGTGTTTGGTAAAACTAGCGGTTGAACTAGCTGATTAATGTAAAATTACATAAAATGACATGTTTGCAATTTTTTTTATATAAGTTATATATATATTATTTATATTATTTATTTTAAATTAATTATCAATTTAACACTTTAATTTATTTTAAATTATTTATCATTTCAAATATTAAAATATTAATTTTAAATTTTAATATTTATTTAGTTTTAGTTATTTTTATAAATAATATGGAATAAGAAAAATAATATTGATATGATTTTTATTCGATTTTTTTTATAAATAAAAATATAATTTCTATTTTTTATCTTAAATATAAATTTAAATAGTGATATTAATTCTAACAAATCAATTTTAAAGATTTCTATTAATATTTTATTTTGTTAGTGAATGATAAGTAAATAATTTAAGATAGTAAGGATAAAAATGGAAGAAAAAAATATACGCTATATGTTATAAGCTTAAACACTACTTCAAACAGCGTCTGGAAAAAATGCTATATGCTAGTTAAAAAACATTATACACTAATTTTAAAAACGGTTGTTAAACGAAGCTGACTTTCCACTTGCTGTCTGCTAAACACTAACGTTTTTGGCAAACCAAACAGTGCCTAAATAAGAATCCCGGACATAATTTTGGCAAGTACATGAATTGTTGAAGTAATAATAAGAATAATGCTAGGTCCTAGGTGTATGTGCAGTTTATATATATATATATATATATATTCTCTTTCTATTTTTTCCCTCCTTGTCCATCCCATTGAAGCAATGACTTAGGGGTTGTTTTGCGTGTTGCTGCAGAAAGATTGTTTCTAACCTATTTGGAAGATGCTGGTGAAAATGATTAGGACATCTTATGGAATAGAAGAAAACAAGAAAAAAGGGTGGGGATGGGAACTGTTGAGAACATCCTTTTCTCATGTGCCTGCAATGTAATAAACGAAGCACAAATTCTGCAACTGACTTCATATATATGTGCATTCATGAGACCACATGGGTGGTGTGGCTGTTTATCTCTGAATTAATTATTCCTATCAATTATCTTATCATATTATTTATTTTAGCCAAGAAACTTTTATACTGATATTTTTTATATGTGTGTTTTAGTTATTTTTAGTTAGCGAAATGGTCCAAGGTGAAGCCCACATCATCAAAAATACATTTTGGGTACTGATATTGGCATTGAGTCATCTCGAAACACTGCAACTTAATTTGGGCTTGAAAGAAATCCAGTCAGCTTGATCACTGATATTGGCATTGCACTTCTGAGCCTTAACAATGAACACCACCGATAGACATCTAGAAATGTTTTTAAGCAAACTATTTTTGTGAGAAGCTGAAAAATTTAGTTTTTTTTTTATTCTTTCTAAAAGCTGAATTTCGGCTTTGTTTAGATAGATTTTTAGTAAAAGTCTAACAAAAATTTTGAAAGTGATTTTCTTTATAAAAATATTTTTTAAAGAAACAACAAATCTAAACAAATTGGATGTTAATCTTCTAATTATTATTAAATCTGTCTTATTTTCTGTAAAATTACATTATATCACTATGAGTATGTCACATAATTAGAAAACTGGAAGGAGAACACCCAGAAAATGTAATCACACATTTATATATTTTGATGAATGACAAGACAACAACAAAAGGTAAGAGAATTTTTTTATAGCATCGCAGTCTGCGTGCACAAATTCAAATTATTATGGTGTACCATAAAATCAAGTATCAAGACATCAAGCAAGATTGAGTATATATATTAGGTCTTAGTTATCTTGTAATGGTATTATGGCTAAAACTCACTTTGGCTCATTTGATCAATTTAACTAAAATACTATACTTTTGGATAAAAGATTTTTTATCATGTATTAGACTAGCAAAATATTTTTTCAACCTGATTTATCATATAAAAAAAATATTGAAATTCAACTTTCAAACGGTGCATCTTCTTTTTAGTTGAATCAAAGGATTTCTTTTAATGTCCAAAATAATAGTACATTGTTCTTTACATATATATGTGAAACTTGGGTGCAACGTAAAACTTTCTTTTTGAAATTAAATGATATTGATCTTGAATAAAGAAAGCTTCAGTGTGTGAAATTTGAATTGGAATCTGTATGTATATCTTAAGGCATGAACCGATTTTAAGATGTGAAAATTGTTTGTTAAACCACCCAATTGATTTGCACATTAAATTTAATGGTGCAACAGCTAGCTTTCCAATTCAAATTGTTTTTTAATTTTTTTTTTTAAACCACCCAATTGATTTGCACATTAAATTTAACAGTGCAACAGCTAGCTTTCAATGACATAAGTCCTTTCCTTATTTGAGGTGCAACGGCTAGCTTTCAATGACATAAGTCCTTTCCTTATTTGAGGTGCAACAGTCGTATTTTCAAAAGGCTATAAAAGTGGTTTTTGTTGAAAATTCATAAGAGAAGATAACACATGAAAAATACATTTTTATCTGAAAATTATTTGTGAGCTAAATTGTGTTATTATCATCATACTCATAGTGCTTCAAGTTGTAATCATCTGCACTAGAAGAGTGTATCATATTGTTCTTCCTTTGCTGAAACTTTGTGTGAGGGAGTGGTATCCCTCTTTGTTGTGATTGAGGCTTCTACACAAGGGTGGGATATCCCTAGTAAGAAGGGCTTTGTTATGTACAAAGGTTGCAAGCACCAGTTATAAGCTTGTTTGTTAGTGGAAGAAAATCCCACAGGTGGAGTGGGGACTGGACGTAGGTCACTGATGGTTGGTGACTGAACCAGGATAAAATCCTCGTGCAAGTATTCTCTTTACCTCTCTTTTAATTTATTTCTTTTATATAATTGATTGCGTGATAAATTTTGTTAAAGAAATTTTGTTGAAAAAAAATTAAAAAGAAATTTGTAGACTCAATTCACCCCTCCCCTCTTGAGTCGAAGCCACATATTCCAACAAGTGGCATCAGAGCTAGACTCTTGCATAAAGAGCTTAGCAGCTTCAAGAGAAATGGCTTTGAATGACTTCCTACCTGAAGGAGCCTCCTTTGGCAGACCCCCTGCCTTTAATGGTGAAGAATATGCATATTGGAAAGAACGCATGATATATAATTTTTATTCAAGCACAAGATTATGATGTGTGGGATGCTATTGAAAATGGACCTTTTGTCCCTATGAAAAATGTAGATGGTAAGTCTGTTATTAAGCCTAGAAGTGAACAAACTGAGGATGAGAAAAAGAAATTACAATTAAATTTACGTGCTAGAAATATGATAACATCTGCTTTGAGTAGGGGAGAATTTTTCAGGGTCTCAAATTGCAATACGGCCAAAGAAATGTGGGATACGCTTCAAGTCACTCATGAAGGAACGAGTGAAGTCAAGCGTGCAAGGACAAACACTCTGATAAGAGAATACGAGCTGTTCATGATGAAGCAAGGAGAATCCATTCAAGACATGCAGAAACGCTTCACTCACATTGTGAACCAACTTGTTTGGTTTGGGTAAGAATATTGAGAATGAAGATTTAATTAACAAAGTTCTACGTTGTTTGAGCAATGAATGGCAGCCAAGGTGATAGCAATTGCTGAATCTAAAGATCTCACCACAATGAACTTAGCGACACTATTTGGAAAATTACAAGAGCATGAACTATAACTTAGTCTCACTTTTGAACACGAAGAAAAAGACAAGAAAAATAAGAGCCTAGCCTTGAAAGCATCCTCCTCCAAAAATGAGGAAGAGAGTGAAAAAGATGAAGAAGAGGAAGACGCTTCAGATGATGAAATGGGAATGCTAGTAAAGAAATTCAAAAGATTTGTGAAAAAGAAAGCTAACTCAAGAAGATCATAAACCTTTCCCAAAAAGAGTTTCAATAAGGGAGATGGTCCAAGCTCCAAACCTACTTGCTATGAATGTGGAAAGCCCGGTCACATGAGGTATGATTGCCCTAAATTACAAAAGAAGGACAAATTCGAAAGAAAAGAAAAGAAGGAAAACAAACCCAGAAGAGCTTACATAGCTTGGGATGAAAATGATTTGGATACCACAGATGACTCAGACAATGAGGAAGCTAACTTGTGTCTCATGGCTGGCCACGAAAGCGGTGATGAGGTAACCTCTAACTCTTCTTCTTCTTCTTCTTGCTCACATGATGCATTGCATGATGCCTTTGTTGAACTACACAATGACTCTATGAGATTGGCTAAGGCATTAGAAAAATCCAAGAAAATGGCTAATTATTTGCAAAACCAAGTAATTACTTTAACAAAAGAAAGGTTGGAATTAGAGAACGAAAACTATAGCATTGGATATACTCTAGGAAATTTAAATGCAAAAAGTGAAGTGAATATGAAAAACAAGTAAATGACTTGAAGATCACTCTTGCAAAATTCACCAATGGTAGAGATAACTTGAATGTTCTTTTGGGAATCCAAAAAGGTGTATATGATAAGGCTGGCTTAGGATATAAGCCTAATGATCATGAAAAATCCTTTTTGAAGAAAACATTTGTGCCTACTCATACATCTGTTAGTCCTTTCGTCAAATGTTATTATTGTGCTAGAAAAGGGCATACCGCATCAACTTGTAATATGAGAAAGGAGAATGAAAAGAAAAAGGGTTCCTATGGGAACATCATATGGCACTAACAACCAAGGACCCAATAAAATTTGGGTACCTAAAAACAAAATATAACTGTTGTTTTGTAGGTATGCTTGAAAGCCAAGACTACAAATTGGTACCTTGACAATGACTGCTCTAAGCATATGACGGGAGACATTAGCAAGTTCACATCCTTCACACCAAAAGTTGGAGGACATGTGACATATTGTGACCATAACAAAGGGCAAATTCTTGGGATTGGAAGTGTTGGTAAAGGTCCGACAACATCAATTGATAATGTACTTTTTGTGGAAGGACTACAGCACAACCTCCTAAGCATAAGTCAACTTTGTGACAAAGGTAACAAGGTTAGCTTTGATTCTAAAAGTTGTTTAATTGAAAATTTGCATGACAAAAATAAGAAATTAATTGGACATAGAATTAATAATATTTATATGATAGACTTAGATGATATCTCTTCAAATGATGCATGTTGTCTTGTCTCTAGAGAAGAAGATAGTTTTCTTTGGCATCGTAGGATTGCACACATACACACAAAGCACTTAAACAAGCTTACTTCAAAAGAACTTGTTATTGGTTTACCCAAAATGAAATTTAAAAAGGATGGATTGTGTGATGCATGCCAAAAAGGTAAACAAAAAAAGGCGTCCTTCAAACCAATTAATATTGTTTCATCGGAGAGGCCCGTGCAACTCCTACATATGGATCTTTTTGGGCCTTCTAGAACGAAGAGCCATGGTGGCAATTTTTACGCGTTAGTAATTGTTGATGACTACTCTAGGTTCACTTGGACCCTATTTCTTTCACACAAAAGTGACACCTTTAAAGCTTTTTAAAAAATTAGCCAAGGTAATTCAAAATGAAAATGATCTAAAAATTGTATCTATTAGAAGTGACCATGGCAGGAAATTTGAAAACGAAACGTTTGAAATTTTTGTGAAGAAAATGGCATAAAACATAATTTTTCTGCGCCAAGGACCCTGTAACAGCCTGATTTTCATTATACTGTTTAATCAATTAAAATATAAGTAATTATATTTTAATATGAAAGTAGAAAATATTTTGTTTAATAAAATAAAATCATATTCCTAATCCACATTATCATATGAAGTCACGGTAAAATTTTCGGTTGAAAATTCAGACGAAAGTCGGTCTGCGTTTTCACTGCCAGTATAAGTTTACTGAGCAGATAACCTAATTTTGACCCGTGAACGAGACGGTTAATGTTTTTATCACGTTTCCTTCAACTTTGATTATTTTGAAAATTTTCGTTCAATAATAAAATAAAAATAAAATATTTTATTCGGGTGAAACCTTCAGAAAATACGATCGGATGTGCAACCGGTTACGTATTTAAGCAGTTAAAGGAACCCTAAAGGATGAGAGAAGGCTTAATGGGATGCCTAATTAAATGCTTATGACACACTTTAAAGTGATCATGATTACATTTTCAAATTATAATCTATTTTATTCCAAAAACCCATTAAACATTCCTTAAATGATCCAAACAATGCCCTAAACCAAAACTTCCTCTCCAAGCCTTGCTCCCTCTCCTCTAGGCCGTGCACCCGTCCCCCTTCCTCTATAAATACCACTCTTCATCCTCACTTCATCACTTTCCTTCCTTCTACTCCATTAAAACTCTTAAGCTTTCATATTTTTCTTAACTTCAAGCTTCCAAAGCTCTAGTTTTTCTTCTTCTTTTCACTAAGTGTTATTCACCAAAGTTGTTCCTCTTGCTTAGGGTAATACTCTCATGTATTCTTTTCTTTAAAAACTTCATCTTTTTCTAAAGTTTCTTCTTTATGTCATATATGAGCTTTTATCTTAAAAAATCTCTCAAAAATGGTAGAAAACTCCTTTTGAGTTGAAACCAATTTCTATGGTCTTGTATTTACTTGTAGTTTAACATACTACGAGGTTGTATAAATCAAAAATCTCCATCCTCAATTTCTTGAGGAGGCCGAATCTACTCATGATGGCCTAGGGAATGTTTTGTTTCAACTTCTTTTACATGATCATGTGTTAGATTTTTTAAGTGTTCCTTGATCGTTGAATCCATAAATCTTGGAAGGTTTTGATAGCTTGTTTTCCCATGATGGCCAAAACTATCTATTAGTGTTCTAGGATACTATGTTCAACTTATCCAAGTGTGATCATGAACTTAGAACCCTAATACATTGTGATGCTTTACTTTATTCTTGCTTAATTTATTTATTGTGCTTTCTTTATGGCTTTCCTTACTTGTGCTTATTTATTTTTATGTCATTATGTTTCTCTTCATGTCATTTACTTCCATGTTCTTTATATTCATGTCTTTTATTTTATGTCATTTATATTTATGCCATTTACTTTATGTCATTTACATTATGTCATTTACTTTTATGTCATTTATGTTTATGTCATTTATGATTCATTTACTTATGTCATTATGCTTTAATTACTTATAGGCTTATGTTGTTCTTACTTTATGTGCTTATGAGCTTTGTTATTTAAAGTCCTATGTTGCTTCCAAGATGATCATAGACTTGAGCTCCATAAGTTATTGGATGCTAAAATGTCTAAGAGATTGGAAAATTTAAAGATTTTTATCATGAAAACCCAAGGATGGTCGAATCTTAAAGGTTATGGACCTAGGGTGTTTCGTTTTTCATTTTCCAAAGTGATCATGGTTTTGAGCTCCTTACTATTAATGGATGCTAAACCAAAGAGATTGGAAAGTTTAAATGTTCCTAGCCTATCTTATTGGTCAAGGTCGAATCTCCATCAAGTGTAACTTGGTGGGATTTTTGTTCAACTTTGTTTAAAGTAATCTTGTTTTAAACTCCTAGCACTTAAGGATCATAAATCCCTAAGTTGCATGTGTTTTGGAAACTTCTAGCACTTAAGGATCATAAATCCAAGAGTCGCATAAATTTCGGAAACCCCTAATCCTGGTTTATTGTATGAACCGAACCTATACCTTGTGGTTAGTGTTCTTTGATTGAGTTTTAACTCATGATTTCATGTTTTGTAACCTTAGACTTCCATCTCGGAGGAATCGAGGGCGTTCGTGGTATACCTCTTGAGTATCTAATCTCCTTACCTTCACAGAAGGTGGAGTTAATACTTTGTGGTGTGACGACGAGGAGCTTCGAGTTCGGTGATAACCCAGGTGGGGGAAAGAATCAACCTATCATCGGAATCAATAAGTAGTAAATTATGTAGTAATTATGTAGGGCGACCTAAACCCTACTAGAAGTCAAAAAATCTACAAGACCAGAATCGCTTTAAATTGCTTTTATAAAACATCCATGGTGATTCGGGGATTGTAGGTTGATCGATATTAGGTTGATGTTTATCTTTGTTGATGGTTGATTTGAGTTTTATTACCTTTATTGAACTAATTTAGTGCTATGTTGATGTTTTGAAATATCTTTGATTGACTTGATGTTATGCATGATCTGTGTGGTATTTACTTTATGCTTAGTGGATTAAGCGAAGATATATATGTGGTCTAAGAGATGAGTTGTTTTGGGCGTGAGGATCATGAAGATTTTTAGAGGTGCCTAACCTCACATGAAATATGTTAAAGAGGTGTTGTGACATAGAGCATGTGTTGAGATCTTGATGAGAGGTTAAGGCACTAGGTTATGACCATAGGAGTCCAGTGAGGTTCATAAGTTGTGTTGTTTCTATTACCGTATGTGGGACATATACAAGACCAGAAGTCCTTGTGGGGCCGGTCCAAAGGGTAAACTTAACTTGTGCAGCTACGAGTGTCACTTTGCTTTGTATGAGCACCTCTAGGGGTGGACGAGGTGTGCATCGGGATCATCGTGCAGGCTGTAGTGTCACGCTTTGCGTGAGCGTTCTTACCATGGTGAAGGTGTGCACCGGGATAATCGTGCAGCTATAGTGTCATTGCTTTGCATGAGCACCCACGGTCCGGGGTGTGCACCGGGTTTAATGTGCAGCTATAGTGTCATTGCTTTGCACAAGCATTCTCACCATGACTAAGGCTGTGCAGCGAATGGGACGTGTCGCTGACGATCGACCGATAACCATAACTATGATAGGGAAACCATAGCCATTTTCAGTATCAAGTTTTAGTTGTAGGAGTGAGGGTAGGATGGATATAAGAATTTTATGGAAGATGGATGACTTGACTGATGTTGTGTTTGTGATAATTAGTGTATAGTTTACTATGACTCTTTTCCGCTTTTGATGATAGAACTGTTTCTTATCCCCTGTATATTTCTGTATGTTGTATTTTGTCTCCTTGTGGAACCGTACGAGAAGACCCTGTGGATGAACGTAACTAGGAGGAGTTGGATGGAACTCCCTACGAGCCAGGATCTTGGGAGGACGAGTTGTGACCCATGGTGATTAGGGTCTAGTTAGTTATGGCCAGTGCGTCTGTGTTGTGAAGCTTTATCTTTCCGCTTATGTTTTGTATAACTATGCACCAGTTCGGGATCCTATTGATGGGATGCCTTGAAACAGTGTTTGGATAACTCTAATGCTTTAAGTATGTGTAATATATTTATGTTTGCATATTATGTTCTATATGAATCTATTTGCTTAAGAAATTAAGTTTCAATTTTTACGTAATTTTCACGTTAAGCGTGCGATTAAGTAATTAAATATTGAGGTTTTAAACTAAATGACACAAAGGGAACTGTGGGGTGTCTCATTTGGTATCAGAGCAGTTTGATTCTGATCGGACTGCTAAAAGTTAAGGTGTTGTTACTGTCCGTGTCTAGTTGAATCCACATCGGATTTAGACTATGTTTAGAAGTGGGGTAGAGTGTCCTATAGTGATTGAAAATCGAACTTTTTATGTAGACCTTATCTGTCTTCCTATGCAACAGATAGATGTTATCCTTGGCATGGATTGGCTTTCGTCTAACCATGTAATACTAGATTGTTCTAGTAAGACCTTATCATTTCTTGAACCTTCTAGTATAGTGTCTGCCAATGAAGGAGTACCTCTGAGGAGTAAGAACTCTCAGGAATTTGTGAGGCTTTGTGCAATGGAGGCTAATGAGATCCCCAACATAGATTCTATACCTATCGTGAGAGAGTTTCCTGAAGTTTTCCCTCCAGACGTTCCAGGTTTGCCACCGGAAAGAGAAGTGGAATTCACTATAGATCAAGTACCAGGGACAGGGCCTATATCTCTGACACCTTATCGGATGTCACCGGTTGAGTTGGCTGAGTTGAAGGAACAATTGGACGATATGAGGGGAAAGAGTTCATCAGACCGAGTGTTTCGCCTTGGGGGGCACCGGTGATGTTCGTTAAGAAAAAGGATGGAAGTGTGAGGTTGTGCACAGATTACAGACAGTTGAATAAGGTGACAATTAAGAACAAGTATCCGTTACCTCGGATCGATGACCTGATGGATCGATTGAAGGGAGCAACAATATTCTCGAAGATTGATTTAAGATCCGGGTATCATTAGATCGGGGTAAGGAAGGAAGATATAACCAAGACGGCTTTTAGGGCGAGGTATGAGCACTATGAGTATTTAGTCATGCCTTTCGGTGTAACTAATGCGCCGGCCGTGTTCATGGATTATATTAACCAAATTTTTAGACCATTCCTCGATAAGTTTGTTGTTGTGTTTATCGACGATATTCTTATCTGTTCTCGTACGTGGGAAGAGCATGAGGAACATTTGAGTTTGGTATTGCGAGTCTTAAAGGATAGGCAACTTTATGCCAAACTTTGCAAGTGTGAGTTTTGGATGGAAGAAGTGCAATTCCTAGGGCACGTGATTAATAAAGAAGGAATAGACGTAGATCCGGCTAAGGTTGAGGTAGTTCTTAAATGGGAGCGACCTAAGTCGGTGAGTGAAGTACAGAGTTTCTTAGGACTTGCTTTGGATATTATCGGAGACGAGTTTCTTAGGACTTGCTTGAATATTATCGGAGGTTCATAGAGGGATTCTCTAAGATTGCGTTGTCCATGATGCGATTAACGAGAAAGGATACAACTTTTGTATGGACGGACAAGTGTGAGCGAGTTTTCAAAAGTTGAAGGAAAGGTTGACTACATCACTGTGTTGATCTTACCAGACCCTCTAGGATAGTTTGATGTATCTTGTGATGCGTCATACCAAGGTTTAGGTTGTGTTACGATGCAAGAGGGAGAGTTGTCGACTTATGCTTCCCGACAGTTGAGGATTCATGAGAGGAATTATCCGACTCATGATTTGGAGTTAGCAGCAATAGTGTTCGCATTAAAGATATGGAGACACTTTTTGTATGGAGCAAGGTTTAATGTTTTCAGTGACCATAAGAGCCTGAAGTACCTATTCGATCAAAAGGAATTGAATATGAGGCAGCGGAGGTGGACGGAGTTCATAAAAGATTACGATTTTGAGTTATTGTACCACCCTGGTAAGGCCAATGTGGTAGCAGATGCCTTAAGTAGGAAGTCCTTGCATGTATCCACAATGATGGTTAAGGAGTTAGACTTGCTTGAACAATTCAGAGATCTGAGCTTAGGAATGGAATTAAGGAAAGATAAAGTTTGCTTAAGTATGGTAACTATTAGTAGTGATTTCTTGAAAGATATTAAAGATAAGCAAGTTCAGGATCTATACCTTCGGGAGATTAGTAAGGGGATAAACGAGGGTAAAGTTTACGAGTTCACTAGGGGAGCGAGATGGTGTGTTAAGGTTTAAGGATAGGATATGTGTGCTAGAGGATGCAGAACTTAGGAAGATGATTTTGGAAGAAGCACACAAGAGTAAGTTGAGTTTTCATCCTGGATCCACAAAGATGTATCAAGATTTGAGGAAAATGTTTTGGTGGACCAGAATGAAGAAGGAAGTAGCAGTATGTTTTATCTTGTTTGGTGTGTCAAAAGGCGAAGATTGAACATCGAAACCAGCGAGGATTATTACAATCTTTAGATATCCCGAGAATGGAAATGGGATAGTATAGCTATGGATTTCGTGGCGGGATTACCACGAACTCCTAAGAAGCATGATGCGATTTGGGTTATCATTGATAGGTTGACGAAGTGTGCTCACTTCTTACCTATTAGAGAAGGTGATAAATTAGAAAAGTTAACCTGGACTTACATCGGCTAAGTGGTTAGATTGCATGGTGTACCATCAAGCATTGTCTCGGATCGAGATCCTAGATTTACCTCTCAATTTTGGAAACAATTGCAACATGCCTTGGGAACGAAATTGAGAATGAGTTCTGCCTATCATCCCCAAACCGATGGGCAATCAGAGAGGACAATTCAATCATTGGAATATCTATTGAGAGCTTGTGTGTTGGAACACCTTTGGCGGTTGGGATGAGTTCTTACCATTAATTGAATTTACTTATAACAACAGTTTCCACGAGTAGTATCGGAATGGCACCGTATGAGGCTGCATGACGGCGAAAGTGTAGGACCCCATTATGTTGGTATGAGACTGGTGAGAACCAAGTTTTGGGTCCGGATGTTGTACAACAGACTACGGAACAAGTCAGGAAGATAAGGGAAAAGATGAAGGAAGCACAGGATAGGCAAAGGAGCTACAGTGACAAGAGGAGACCATTAGAATTCCGGGAAGGTGATCACGTATTCTTGAGAGTTACTCGGAAAATTGGAATTGGCGGGGGCTATCAAATCTAGAAAACTTACTCCTCGTTTCATGGGACCTTTTGATTCTTGGCGAATTGGTCGATGGCTTACCAAATTGCCTTGCCACCAAATCTTTCCAACATTCATGGCGTCTTTCATGTTTCTCGGTTGAGAAAGTACTATCCTAATCCATCTCATGTGATTGAGTGCGAGTCGATACAAGCTGCGAGAGAACCTAGAGCATGAAGCCTTACATGTGAGGATCGCGAGATAGACGGATTAAGGAGCTTCGTGGTAGGCAGATTCCTTTGGTTAAGGTCATATGGGATGAAACTACTGGAGATGCAACTTGGGAACGCGAGGCGGATATGAAACAACAATATCCACATGTTTTTACGAGGTATGTAAATTCCGAGGACGGAATTTTTCTTTTAAGAGGGGTAGTAATGTAACAGCCTGATTTTCATTATACTGTTTAATCAATTAAAATATAAGTAATTATATTTTAATATGAAAGTATAAAATATTTTGTTTAATAAATAAAATCATATTCCTAATCCACCTTATCATATGAAGTCGCAGTAAAATTTTCGGTTGAAAATTCAGACGAAAGTTGGTCTGCGTTTTCACTGCCAGTATAAGTTTACTGAGCAGAAAACCTAATTTTGACCATTTTGACCCGTGAACGAGACAGTTAATGTTTTTATCATGTTTCCTTCAACTTTGGTTATTTTGAAAATTTTTCGTTCAAAAATAAAATAAAAATAAAATATTTTATTCGGGTGAAACCTTCAGAAAATACGATCGGATGTGCAACCGGTTACGTATTTAAGCAGTTAAAGGAACCCTAAAGGATGAGAGAAGGCTTGATGGGATGCCTAATTAAATGCTTATGACACACTTTAAAGTGATCATGATTACTTTTTCAAATTATAATCTATTTTATTCCAAAAACCCATTAAACATTCCTTAAATGATCCAAACAATGCCCTAAACCAAAACTTCCTCTCCAAGCCTTGCTCCCTCTCCTCTAGGCCGTGCACCCCTCCCCCTTCCTCTATAAATACCACTCTTCATCCTCACTTCATCACTTTCCTTCCTTCTACTCCATTAAAACTCTTAAGCTTTCATATTTTCTTAACTTCAAGCTTCCAAAGCTCTAGTTTTTCTTCTTCTTTTCACTAAGTGTTATTCACCAAAGTTGTTCCTCTTGCTTAGGGTAATACTCTCATGTATTCTTTTCTTTAAAAACTTCATCTTTTTCTAAAGTTTCTTCTTTATGTCATATATGAGCTTTTATCTTAAAAAATCTCTCAAAAATGGTAGAAAACTCCTTTTGAGTTGAAACCAATTTCTATGGTCTTGTATTTACTTGTAGTTTAACATACTACGAGGTTGTATAAATCAAAAATCTCCATCCTCAATTTCTTGAGGAGGACGAATCTACTCATGATGGCCTAGGGAGTGTTTTGTTTCAACTTCTTTTACATGATCATGTGTTAGTTTTTTAAGTGTTCCATGATCATTGAATCCATAAATCTTGGATGGTTTTGATAGCTTGTTTTCCCATGATGGCCAAAACTATGTATTAGTGGCCTAGGATACTATGTTCAACTTATCTAAGTGTGATCATGAACTTAGAACCCTAATACATTGTGATGCTTTACTTTATTCTTGCTTAATTTATTTATTGTGCTTTCTTTATGGCTTTCCTTACTTGTGCTTATTTATTTTTATGTCATTATGTTTCTCTTCATGTCATTTACTTCCATGTTCTTTATATTCATGTCTTTTATTTTATGTCATTTATATTTATGCCATTTACTTTATGTCATTTACATTATGTCATTTACTTTTATGTCATTTATGTTTATGTCATTTATGATTCATTTACTTATGTCATTATGCTTTAATTACTTATAGGCTTATGTTGTTCTTACTTTATGTGCTTATGAGCTTTGTTATTTAAAGTCCTATGTTGCTTCCAAGATGATCATAGACTTGAGCTTCATAAGTTATTGGATGCTAAAAGGTCTAAGAGATTGGAAAATTTAAAGATTTCTATCATGAAAACCCAAGGATGGCCGAATCTTAAAGGTTATGGACCTAGGGTGTTTCGTTTTTCATTTTCCAAAGTGTTCATGGTTTTGAGCTCCTTACTATTAATGGATGCTAAACCAAAGAGATTGGAAAGTTGAAATGTTCCTAGCCTATCTTATTGGTCAAGCCCGAATCTTCATCAAGTGTAACTTGGTGGGATTTTTGTTCAACATTGTTTAGAGTAATCTTGTTTTAAACTCCTATCACTTAAGGATCATAAATCCCTAAGTTGCATGTGTTTTGGAAACTTCTAGCACTTAAGGATCATAAATCCAAGAGTCCCATAAATTTCGAAAACCCCTAATCCTAGTTTATTGTATGAACCGAACCTATACCTTGTGGTTAGTGTTCTTTGATTGAGTTTTAACTCATGATTTCATGTTTTGTAACCTTAGACTTCCATCTCGGAGGAAACGAGGACGTTCGTGGTATACCTCTTCGAGTATCTAATCTCCTTACCTTCACAGAAGGTGGAGTTAATTCTTTGTGGTGTGACAACGAGGAGCTTCGAGTTCGGGAGTTCGGTGATAACCCAGGTGGGGTAAAGAATCAACCTATCGTCGGAATCGGTAAGTAGTAAATTATGTAGTGATTATGTAGGGCGACCTAAACCCTACTAGAAGTCAAATAATCGACAAGCCCAGAATCGCTTTAAATTGTTTTTATAAAACATCCATGGTGATTCGAGGATTGTAGGTTGATCGATATTAGGTTAATGTTTATACTGTTGATGGTTGATTTGAGTTTTATTACCTTTAATGAACTGATTTAGTGCTATGTTGATGTTTTGAAATATCTTTGATTGACTTGATGTTATGCATGATCTGTGTGGTATTTACTTTATGCTTAGTGGATTAAGCGAAGACATATATGTGGTCTAAGAGATGAGTTGTTTTGGGCATGAGGATCATGATGATTTTTAGAGGTGCCTAACCTACATGAAATATGTTAAAGCGGTGTTGTGACATAGAGCATGTGTTGAGGTCTTGATGAGAGGTTAAGGCACTAGGTTATGACCATAGGAGTCTGTGAGGTTCATAAGTTGTGTTGTTTCTATTACCGTATGTGGGACATATACAAGACCCAAGTCCTTGTGGGACCGTCCAAAGGGTAAACTTAACTTGTGCAGCTACGAGTGTCATTGCTTTGCATGAGCACCTCTGGGAGTGGATGAGGTGTGCACCGGGATCATCGTGTAGCTGTAGTGTCACGCTTTGCGTGAGCGTTCTTACCTTGGTGAAGGTGTGCACCGGGATAATCGTGCAGCTATAGCGTCATTGCTTTTCATGAGCACCCACGGTCCGGGGTGTGCGCCGGGTTTAATGTGCAGCTATAGTGTCATTGCTTTGCATGAGCATTCTCACCATGACTAAGGATGTGCACCGGGAATGGGACGTGTCGCTTGGACGACTGATCGATAACCATAACTATGATAGGAAAACCATAGCCATTTTCAGTATCAAGTTTTAGTTGTAGGAGTGAGGGTAGGATGGATATAGGAATTTTATGGAAGATGGATGACTTGACTGATGTTGTGTTTGTGATAATTAGTGTATAGTTTACTATGACTCTTTTCCTCTTTTGATGATAGAACTGTTTCTTATCCCCTGTATATTTACGTATGTTGTATTTTGTCTCCTTGTGGGCAACCGTGCGAGAAAACCCCCGTGGATGAACGTAACCAGGAGGAGTTGGATGGAACTCCCTATGAACCGGATACCGGAGGACGAGCTGTGACCCATGGTGATTAGGGTCTAGTTGGTTATGGCCAGTGCGTCTGTGTCGTGAAGCTTTATCTTTCCGCTTATGTTTTGTATAACTATGCACCGATTCGGGATCCTATTGATGGGATGCCCCTGAAACGATGTTTGGATAACTCGATGCTTTAAGTATGTGTAATATATTTATGTTTTCATATTCTGTTCTATATGAATCTATTTGCTTAAGAAATTAAGTTTCAATTTTTACGTAATTTTCACGTTAAGCGTGCGATTAAGTAATTAAATAATGAGGTTTTAAACTAAATGACACAAAGGGGTGTCTCAGACCCCACAACAAAATGGGGTGGTAGAAAGAAAAAATCGGGCTTTAGAGGAACTCGCTAGAACACTATTAAGCGATGCAAACCTCCCAAAATATTTTTGGGGCGGATGCAGTTAGTATTGCTTGCTATGTTCTCAATAGGGTCTTAATTAGACCAATTTTAAAGAGAACCCCATATGAATTACAAAAAGGAAGGAAGCCTAATATCTCTCATTTTCGTGTGTTTGGATGCTAATGATTTGTTCTTAATAATGGTAAAAATAATTTAGGAAAATTTGATGCCAAAGCTGATGAAGGGATATTCTTAGGTTATTCATCATCTAGCAAAGCCTTCAGGGTATACAATAAAAGAACTTTAACTATTGAGGAATCAATGCATGTTTCTTTTGATGAGACTAACCCCAAAATTTTGGGAAAGGATATTGTTGATGACCTTGCAGTTTCCTTAGAACATACCCACCTGGATGAAAAGAAAAATCAAGAGGATAAAGAAGGCAATGATGATGAGATCAAGCAAGAGAAAGAAGAACTTCAAGATCTTCCCAAAGAATGGAGAGTTTCCAAAAATCATCCATTGGACAACATTATTGGTGATATCTCTAATGGGGTAATTACTAGAAACTCCATTAAAATGCTTGCAATCACATGGCTTTTGTTTCTCAAATAGAACCTAAGAACATTGACGATGCTATTTGTGATGAATTTTGGTTGTTAGCCATGCAAGAAGAATTAAACCAATTTGAAAGAAATCAGGTATGGGAACTAGTCCCTAGGCCATCAAAAAATCAAAAAATTGGAACTAAATGGGTCTTTAGAAATAAACTAGATGAAAATGGTTTAATTGTTAGAAACAAGTCTAGACTTGTAGCTAAAGGGTACAATCAAGAGGAGGGCATGGATTATGAAGAAACGTATGCACCCGTAGCGGACTTGAGGCCATTCGCATGTTACTTGCATTTGCTTGCATTATGAATTTTAAATTATATCAAATGGATGTAAAAAGTACGTTTTTAAATGGCTTTATTCAAGAAGAGGTGTATGTAAATCAACCTCCTGGTTTCGAAAATTTTGACCGACCCAATCATGTGTTTCGCTTAAAGAAAGCGCTTTATGGTTTAAAGCAAGTTCCTAGAGCTTGGTATAATGAGCGCTTAAGCAAGTTTCTTTTAGAAAAAAGTTTTTCACGAGGAAAGGTTGACACAACCTTATTTATTAAAAGAAAATCACATGATATTCTTCTTGTACAAGTGTATGTGGATGATATAATTTTTGGTGCTACTGATGAGTTTCTTTGCAAAGAATTCTCTAAGCATATGCAGGAAGAATTTGAAATGTCGATGATAGGAGAATTAAATTTCTTCCTTGGGCTTCAAATCAAACAAACAGACAACGGCATATTCATAAGTCAAACAAAATACTGCAAGGAAATTTTAAAAAGATTTGGAATGGACAATGCCAAGGAGATAGCCACACCAATGAGCACCTCATGCTACTTAGATAAGGATGAAAATGGTAAGCCTATTGAATTAACAAAATATCGAGGTATGATTGGATCCCTCTTGTATCTCACTGCAAGTAGGCTTGACATCATGTTTAGTGTTTACATGTGTGCTAGATATCAGGCTAGTCCTAGGGAATCCCACCTTGCGGCGGTTAAGCGAATAATGAGATATTTAGTTGGGACAAAAGACATGGTCTTGTGGTACCCCGAAGGCGACACATGCAATTTGGTTGGGTATTCCGACTCTGACTTTGCAGGTTGCAAGTTAGATGGGAAAAGTACTAGTGGGACATGCCACTTTTTAGGTAGTGCCTTAGTTTCATGGTTTAGCAAAAAACAAGCTAGTGTGGCATTGTCAAATCCGAGGCTGAATACATAGCGGCAGGGAGTTGTTGCGCCCAAATTATTTGGATGAAACAACAACTATTAGACTATGATGTCCAATTAGATCATATCCCCATTCGATGTGATAACACTAGTGCCATTAACTTAACTAAGAATCTCATTCAACATTCTAGGACAAAACACATTGAGATAAGATACCATTTTATTCGGGATCATGTGCAAAATGGAGATTGTGTTTTGGAGCACGTGGATACAACTAAGCAATTAGCAGATATCCTTACTAAACCCCTCAACAAAGAGAGTTTCTTTTACATCAGAAGAGAATTAGGCATCCCAGATTTATCTTACATCAATTAATCTTACATGTTTACTTTTATTCTCACATATCTATCAAATTTGCTCTCTGTCGATAATTTCATTAATAAATATGTGAGCAGGACAATTAATTTTATCATAGTTCCTGTAACTATGTGTCATACTTTTCGATAATAAATTTCCAAATTAACTGCATAAACTGAATTGCATCCAGTTGGTCAGTGTGCTCCTGCACCGTCCGTTCTATTGTGATAGTCTGATTTTGTTAGCTTGGATACCGTAAATCATAAAATCATAAAATCAACCTCCATATTAGCTACTACACATACTTATTTTATCAACGCTATTAATGTCTCACTTTTCATCTATTTTGATAAATGAAAGTTATCATCTTTATTTATTATCTTTTATCCATAAACTTTATTTTTGATCATGCCAAAAGGGGGAGAAAAATTGGAATATTAATCTTGCATAAAATAAATGTAATTGAACTATTCAGGGGGACCATGCTTATAATATTTCATTGCCTAATAATTTGAATTTATGCCTTTTGAACTTAACTGACGTATCTACTGAGTAATATGTTTTAGATAGGGGGAAATCTATCCCACGCTCATGCAATGCGCATATGACTCTGACACCACATTACATAGGTAAGAAGGTAAGGTTTGTCATAATCAAAAAGGGAGAGTATGTAATCACACATTTATATATTTTGATGAATGACAAACACTAACAAAAAGGCAAGAGAATTTTTCTTATAGCATGCAGGTACAACGTGCACAAATTCAAGTTATTATGGTGTACCAGAAAATCAAGTATCACGACCTCAAGCAAGATTGAGTATATATACCAGGTCTTAGTTATCTTGTAAGGGTATGATGGCTAAAACTCACTTTGGCTCATTTGATCAATTTAACTAAAACACTACACTTTTGGATAAAAGATTTTTATCATGTATTAGACTAGCAAAATATTTTTTCAACCTGATTTATCATATAAAAAAATAATAATATTGACATTCAACTTTCAAACGGTGCATCTTCTTTTTAGTTGAATCAAAGGATTTCTTTTAATGTCCAAAATAATAGTACATTGTTCTTTACATATATATGTGAAACTTGGGTGCAACGTAAAGCTTTCTTTTTGAAATTAAATGATATTGATCTTGAATAAAAAAAGCTTCGATGGTGTGAAATTTGAATTGGAATCTGTATGTATATCTCAAGGCATGAACCGATTTTAACATGTGAAAATTGTTTGTTAAACCACCCAATTGATTTGCACATTAAATTTAATGGTGCAACGATTAGCTTTCCAATTCAAATTCCAATTCAAATTGTTTTTTAAACTTTTTTAAACCACCCAATTGATTTTCACATTAAATTTAATGGTGCAACGGCTAGCTTTCAATGACATAAGTCCTTTCCTTATTTGAGGTGCAACGACTAGCTTTCATTGACATAAGTCCTTTCCTTATTTGAGGTGCAATTGTCATATTTTCAAAAGGCTATAAAAGTGGTTTTTGTTGAAAAATTCATAAGAGAAGATAACACATGAAAAATACATTTTGATCTGAAAATTATTTGTGAGCCAAATTGTGTTATTATCATCATACTCATAGTGCTTCAAGTTGTAATCATCTGCACTAGAAGAGTGTATCATATTGTTCTTCCTTTCCTGAAACTTTGTGTGAGGGTGTGGTATCCCTCTTTGTTGTGATTGAGGCTTCTACACAAGGGTGGGGTATCCCTAGTGAGAAGGGCTCTGTTGTGTACAAAGGTTGCAAGCACCAGTTATAAGCTTGTTTGTTAGTGAAGAAAATCCCACAGGTGGAGTGGGGACTGGACGTAGGTCACTGAGGCTTCTACACAAGGGTGGGGTATCCCTAGTGAGAAGGGCTCACAGTGTACAAAGGTTGCAAGCACCAGTTATAAGCTTGTTTGTTAGTGGAAGAAAATCCCACAGTGGAGTGGGGACTGGACGTAGGTCACTAGTGGTTGGTGACTGAACCAGGATAAAATCCTCGTGCAAGTATTCTCTTTACCTCTCTTTTAATTTATTTCTTTTATATAATTGATTGCGTGATAAATTTTGTTAAAGAAAATTTGTTGAAAAAAAATTAAAAAGAAATCTGTAGACTCAATTCACCCCTCCCCTCTTGAGTCGAAGCCACATATTCCAACAGAAAAATGCTAATATAATCTACAACAATATTACTTATGCATACATCATTTTATATTTGTTCAGATTTTAACTTTTTATATGCTATGTGTTGTAAAATTGATGTGTAATTAGCCTTTTTTTTCCTATAACTTAAACATGGAAGAGGATTGTGGTGGAAATTACAGACTCGGTGAGCCTCACAAATAATTATGAAACTAGATTGATAATTAAAATCATATAAAGTAAATTAAATTACAAAAATTTAGATAGCAAACTCAATAGGGGCATCAGAATCCCAGTACAGTACACTAGATACTAGGATATGGGAAAGACTAATGGCATCTAAATGTTACTCATGTCCCACAATCCCACAAAAATATAGAAAAAGAAACACCTTCACCCAAAACACTGTTCCAAAATCTTAACAAACTCATTGCCATCAATCAGTTGATCTCCATTTTGATCAAACCTATTAATCATTTTCTGGCATTCCATCAAATCTTTCTCCAAACCCAAACAGAATAAGACCCTTCGCAACTCTCTTGCTTCTATGAACCCATCTTTATTTTGATCAAACAAATTGAATGCTTCCTCCACCTCTCCCAAGCTGGCACCCTTTTCAAACAATTGCTCAATTTCTTGGACATCAAACTCTTCTATTCCATCCACTTCAGCATTCATTCCAAGCTTTTCCATCACCACAATTACGTCTTCTTTGCACAGCCTTGTATCACTCTGAATGCAGTACAAACTCTGCTTCATCGGTTCAGGATTGGAACAAATTCGAGTTTTTGTCCAAGCTTTCCAATTTTGAGAGACAAGACTAAACATCAAATGTGAGTAAAACATGAAAATAAAAATGAAAGCCTTTATTATAATGTCCCACATTAAAATTCTAATACACATACTACTGATGTAGTCGGATATAGGAAGAGAAATAGGAATTCCAAAAACACAGAATCTTTGGTATTCAAACCCAACCATTCTATATTCAAAGGTATTTATAATCTAATGATAATCAAAATCCTAGTTAAATAAAAAAGCTAGATAAAAAAAAAACAAATATCTCTAATTAACTCCTAAATTATAGAAATCTAAAATTATCCTAATCTATTATGGATCACATAGAAACCCAAGATATGTTTATGTATATCTAGACACTGAATTGTTGTGGATGAAGTTGTTGTCCATTTTATAGACCCAGTAAAATGACGCTTTAGAGCTTCAGCTAGAAGCGTCAACTCTTATCGTGATACAAGGGGAAAAGTGACTAGTGCTACTAGATTTCCTAGAAACAAGTGCTTCATTTGAGATTATAAAAGGTTCATGTTTAGCAATGGTATATGTACTGGGACATATTTTTTTCCTAGACATATTGAGAAATATTACGGATGTGGAATTTCTATGAAATTCACAAAGGGAAAAATGGTTGACTTATATTGGGTGAGAAAAAGGATGCATGGGAAAAGATTTGGGAATGATAGCATAAAGCCAAAATGGAAGACACAAATCACATCACACAATTACTATGAAATTTCTGGATGAGTCAGAATATGTGTAACGTGGAAGGTTTATGTGTAAGGTTTATGTGAAAGCATACAAGTTATGATGACTTCTCCCTTATATCAAAGAAATACGCTGATAAACGTTGGACAGCAATGGATGCTTGAGTCACACGATATGGACATCCACAAGGGAAGCTCTCCTAGAAGCTCCCACGAAATGGGAATGACTTTTATAATGTTATTCTGTTCATACATAATTAAACATATCATTTCTCATATACATAATTTTCGTTTTTTAGTATTTGATTATAATTTAATCCATTTTATTTTTATACATCAGCACTCTAATTCTACCCGTTCACTGGAGTTTGATGCCATATATACCTTACAAATGTGCATCAATCATTATTCACCTAATATACCACTAAAACTTTCTTCAAAATTGTTAGCAACCGTTTAGAAAGGCATCAGAAAATTAAACATTGTGGATTGAGGTTGGAGTTGCTGCAAATTGCTAACTATTAGGGATGACAATTGGGTGTGAGAGACACGAGTATCAATCCATCGTTACCCGCTAGTTAAAAATTAGCCCCATACCTGTGTGTGATATCTATTAGTCGGGGTTTTAGCGAATTTTACAAATATATATGTGGATATTTACGGATATCCATAAATGTTTATTAAACTATAAGCATCCATGGATATTATTAAAAACACCTAAATTTAAAATCAATTACATAATCAACATATTAATCAAAATACTTAAATTCAAAAGCTAATTTTTTCATATATATAAATTTGGAAGCTAAATTTAGTTTATTTGATTTCACAAGTTCAAATAAAAAGTATTAAATCACATTCAACAAAATTCAAAAGCATACTTAAAGCATATTAAGAATTTATATAATAAATAGGTTTAAGTAAGTTCTTTATCGGAGTACCCGCTGGTACATATACCTTAATACTCGCCTGTGTGTTAAGCTATCCACCTCGTACCTACAACGGGTTTTATTTACGAATATCCACACATATAGATTATTTTGTCATACCTTATTCTTATTTCTCATTTTAATTATATTATCTCTAAAATCTTGATCTCAATCTTTCATTTATATTAAGACTAGAACTAAGACCCGTGCATGTTTTAAATAAATATAGTTATTTTATATTGTGGTTTTGAAAATATTTGTTTAATAAAATGAATAAAGACTTAAAGTATGATTCGTACTTGAAGTAGAATGATTTAAATTATTATCTTTAAATTAAATTGATCATATTGTTTAAAAAGGAAAACTTGTTGGATTGTTTCTATTTTACACGTAACAGTTTGACGAAGTCCCTGTAAGATAAATCATATTTGTAGTAGTTTTTGAATTTTAACATTCGTGATCACATATTAGTATCTTCAATCCACTACGGGGGTAACTATTGAGTTGGTGAGATACAACTGTCCATGTGGAAAAATTGCTGTGGAAGATTAATACCCAAGCGTTTGTTTGATTGTCCTTGAGTAAATATAGTTATTGTTTTATATTGTGATTTTTGAATATATTTTGTTTTAGTAAAATGAATAAGGACTTTAAAGTAAGAGTTGTACTTGAAGTAGAAAGATTGATATTATTATCGTGACATAAATTTATTAAATCATATTGGTTAAAAAGGAAAAGATTATGGAAAGTTACAATTTTAGCAACATACAACTGTTCATGGGTAAAAACTGATTGAGAAAGATAAATTCTCACATGTTTGTGTGATTGTCGTCGAGTTTTATTTATAGTTGTTACTAATATGACTAAGGTTTGATAATTCAAGGACATTTGTAACAAAAGACAACATGAAATTTAATATTAAATCATATATCTATAATTATTTAATATTTTAAAGCAGTTTTGGTAAATAATTTTGCAAATTAAATAATGTTTGATAATTAGGAATATTTTTTTGTAAAAGATAGTTTTTTTTATAGGCATATGTTAGATTGTTAGTTTGTTATGTTAGTTTTGGGGGAGTTAAACCCATGACATCCACCTTATCACTCCAAACTCTATCTCTCTTTCCGAAACCACCAATTATAAGTGCTCGTTTTGTAAAAGACACTTAACTATTATTAAAATCAATTGTCTAATAATAACCCCCCCAAAAAAAAAAAAATAAATAAATAAATAACCAATTGTATAATAATTGTTCGAATATAAGTTTTTATATTTTTTCCACCGGTAAGTAGTAATTTTTTATGTCTTTGACTCTTTGTCCCGAAAAGCATGTGAAAATTTATGTGAAATTATACATATAATATGTGGTATTATATTTTTGTTGAATATTTAACGCTATAATATAAATCTTTCCTATGCTCTTCTTTTCCTCCTTCCTCATCCATTGGAAGGGGATGGTTTTGGTCATTTTTTTGGTCATTTTTTAGTCTAGAATCATTCATCTACATCGTTTTTTCTCTCATTCTATCTAAATAAGTGGTTTTTTCACATATGTCTGGTTTTTCTTTGGTGTTTTCCGTGTTTTCGTCATCTGCGTGTGGTGGTGCTTTGTTCGGTGTCTTGTTGCGGCGTCGTTTGGTTTCCTGTCTTGTTGCGGTGTTCGTTTGGTTCAGATTGGCATATCAGCTTCGACCCATTACAGATCCAATCAAGACTTGGGCGTCAACGTTCCAGAACCGGAGGCATTGGTAATCTGGTCACTTTGATTTTGTCACATTTGTAGGCATTTTGCCATGTTATGCTATTAACCTGTGTGCTGTGAGTTTGTTCGCAGATTCATCCTTTTCGATTTTTAGCGATGTTGAATTTGTGTTATTTTCGATGTATTTTACCAATTTGAATGAATGAATAGTCCAAAAAATGCTATAATAATTGATCATAGAACTTAATTGAATACAAAACAAGGATAAATACTATTTGTATATATAAAAAAATTCTATGTACTATTAGTGTAAATATTTTTACACTGATAATCAATCAAAAATTATAAAATTGATGACTTTTAAGGTATTTATGATAAGAATAAAAGATTTATAATGATGTGTCAATTTCGGATTGGTTGACAGTGTAAAACAATTTACATTGTCAATATATACAAATTAAATACATAAAAAAAGATAAATACTAATATAATTGATGATTAAGTCTTGTAAAAAAAATGATTAAGTCAGGATCATGACTAATTAAAAGTTCTAAGATTTGAATAATGAGGATTTTTTTTTTCATTTTCCTAAAAAGAGTTAAGAAAGAATTCACATCAGATAAAGAAAATTTATTTGAAATTCAAATTTGAATAATTGATTGAATATATTAATTGAAATAAGTTACTAATTTAAATAGGAATTGCTAATTTAGTGTGGCTTTTATTAAATATTATGATATTATGGTTTGAAACCATTAATACATTTGTAAAATAGCAGGTTTGTTTTAATTTTAAAATTCAAATATAAGTTCATCATTTTAAACTTAAGTTTCTACTCATTTAGGTGAATTTTTTAAATAATATAAATAGGGTTTGATAATTTAGGGTCATTTGTAAGAAAAGGCAACATGAAACTTTATATTAAATCATTTGTATAATAATTTGGTTAAATAATCAGTTATCGAGAATAATTATGTAAAATAAATTATGTTTGATAATTTAGGAAGTTTTTTCGTGAACTTTGAAATGTACATTTTATTTAAATCAATTGAATAATAATGGTTTCAATATAAAATTTTATATTTTATTATAGGTAAATATAAGAAAAAAATTTGCTTTCGTCAAAAAAGGTTTCATGAATCACTATACGTAATTAATGTATTTTATTAATTTTAAAGCATTTTGTTTAGTATGTACTATAACAGTAAAATCATTGAATAATATAATTAAATGTCCTATTAATCTAAAGCGTTTAAACTATATGACAATTTTGACAATAAATAATGAGTTTAATTGCTATGTATTGTCAGTGTAATATTTTTATATTGTCAACCAATCACGGATCATGATATGAATGACTCTTTTAAGGTGATTAGTATAAGAATTAAAGATTTTCAATGATGTGACAATTTATGAGTGATTGACAGTGTAAAAAACTTTTATGCTGACAGTGTTAGCAATTAAACTCATAAATAATTGATACCAAAATGAAAGGTTTTTGAGAGCCGCTTTCAAAATTAAGCTTCGGAAGAATGTGATATTGTAACCCAAAAAAAATATCAAAATTGAGTAGACAAAAATATAAAAGGAATTGCTTTCTCTTATTTCTCCCCGCCTTCTTCTGGCCACCAAACTTATGATTAAATATAACTTTGAAAGTTTTTTCGTAAACTTTGAAAGGTAACTTTGATTAAAATCAATTGAATTATAATTGTTGTAACACCCCGATTTATTGATTAGTGTTTAAGGAAAAGATTAAGGATAATTAAAGACTTAATCATGTTCTTTAGGTGTTAGTTATCTTGCGTTTCAAATTTGAGGAAAATCGGAGCTGAAACGGGTCCGGAACGCAAACAAACGCAAACCGAACGATTAATTGGTCAGTTAATTAATTAAGAGTTAGAATATTAAAATTAGGCAGGGATTGAGTAAAATAGATTTTTAGGTGTAGCCTAAAATAATATAGGAGGATATCCCAGCAATAGGTTACACAGGACAATGTGGAAGAAAGCATCCAGTTGTGCCGATGAAACAACACGCAGTGGCACGTGTCGTGACTAGAAGGAAGGTGGCCATGGTGGCGCCACCTCAAACTCCACTAACATATCCTAATGACACCTATCTTCCACTACACTTGCATGCATGACACCTAAAATGCAAGCATGACACTTGTACTCCACAAAAAATAAAGATAATAATAATATAATTCTAACTAATTAATATAAAAGCAAGTGAATAATGAATTTAGACCTTTTCCCATGTTCTTCATGGCAGCTTGAGAGAAATTTACAGGGTGGAGAAAAATGGAAGGTTGGTTAGCCATGATTATGGCACTTTGAAGCTTGGTTGAAGCAGTCGCAATGAAATCATCACCATACATTCTTCAACTGTTGGATCGTCTTGCAATTTTATATGAAGGTTCAAGACTTGTGGTTCTTCATATCCAACGGTCCGAATTTTGAAATCATGTCCATAGTTGGAGATATTTAGCTCGCAATCTGAACCTGGATGGTGAGAAACCCGTATAACTTCTAACCTGTCACCATAGAACGGCCATCCAAGGTTTGTTAACCGTTGATCGATCGAAACTTTTGGAGGAGGTTAAGGACAAGTAGTTCTATGTTGTAACCGTTCAATTTTGTAATTGAGGGTCTGTAGCTGGAGATATAGAGCTTGCACAGTAGCTCGTTTTGGGTACATTTCCCTTGGATTCTTGAGCTCACTCTTGTATCCGACTTCCCCTAAGTCCAGCCGCTGTTCTCGTAAGTTTTTCATTTGATATCATCTCTTGATTCGAATCTATCGGAACCCTGTTGTTGATTATGTTGGTATTTCTGTGTTTCTGGCAAATTGTGATACCCGTACGTGTAATCGGGATGAAAAATGGAACAATTTGTTGGTTGTGGCTTCTGATACTCAAGAGGGGGGGGGGGGGGGGGTGGCTTGAATTGAGTATGTGTTATTTTAAAAACTTTTCCCTTTTTTGCAAAAACTGAAACTTTTTCTCTGTTTCTTGAAAAATATTTTGTCAACCAACTTAAACCAAAACAAGTTTTTGCTAAGTGATAGATTGAAAACTTTATTCTTTTACAATAAAGCGAGAGATGAAAAGATTGATTGAGATATTATGCATTCACAGATTTCCTCCTTAACAATTTGCCTAATTACACATTCATCAAATAAAGCAATTAAAAGAGTTAAGGGATAGAGAGAAATGCAAACCGAGATTTTATCCTAGTTCAGCTACCTCCTCTAGTAACCTACATCTAGTCTCCACAATCACTTGTGAGTTTCGTCCACTATCAATCAAAAATCAATTACAAAATTCTTTACAAAACTTCACAACTCAGGTTCCTTCTACCCTGTGACAGCTTTCCAAAAAAAAAATCTTGTAATCCCCAAGAGTCCCTTCTACTCTTGTCAAACCTCTAAGAGTTCCTTCGACTCTTAGATCAATACTCAGAGAGACACCTTCTGTCCTTTCTTCTTCCTTTCTCAGTAAAAGAATTGAATTACAGATTCTAAAAAATCAAAAATTACAAATTGAAGTTCTAACATAAATATATCAAGTATTCTCAATGAAAAGCTCTCTCAAAGAATTTCGTGGTTAATCTCAGTATTGAGTGAAGTCGTTGTTTAGAAAGTGGTTGCCCAAACCTTTATATAGATGTTTGTCAAAATAGATCCGTTGGACAAACTTTAAAAGTTAGTTAAGATCAAAACAAACTTTTAAACAAAAATTGATTGTCAGTCAATTGATTGCCCAATCGATGTATTAAACAAGATTTATAATTTTTGTACTAAGTATATCGATTGATCAATCGATTGGATTCTTGAAAGTTCTTGATTCCCATTGATACACATATGTACATCGATTGTGTTCTTGAAAATCTCAATTCTGACTGATACATAGATGTGTACATCGATTGTGTTCTTGAAAAACATAAGAGTTCTCAGCCCAGAAGTCTTTACATCGAATGGTAAATCGATTGCATAATAGGTTTCAAAAGTCTTTGCCTTAGTTTGGGCTTATGCAACGATGTACTATTCGATTGTTCTATCATTTTTAAAAGACTTAACTTCTGTTCTGTGTTTACATCGATGTACCAGTTGATTGTATGCATGTTTCCATAAGTGTTGGCTTCTGTTTAGCCTTATGCATCGATTGGTCAATCGATAATAAGCTTTTTTCAAAAAGTGTCGACACATTTCACCTTATACATCGATTGTGCAATCGATGTAATGAAGCTTGTTTTTGTATTTTTATCACGTCGGTCACAATCAATCGATGTATACATTGATGTATACTTTTTATACATTGATGTACACATTGGTTTTCATTAAAAGTTAGTTAATTAACTGAAAGTACATCGATGTACACATAGATGTACAGAACTTTCAATTAATCCTTTTCCTTCTAAGTTCAGTTTACTATATGAAAACCTTTTTAGTTTGCTTTTATGTGAGCTATTTCAAAAATAAAAACTTCAAATATTTCTTTACATTGATAATCCAATATTGCTTGAGATCCTTTGAGATTCTTCTTTGTAGTTCTTCATCTTCAAGCATTCCTTCATGATCCTTCTTTTGCTCCTTTGACCCTTTGCATCATTTTCCTTGCATTGATTATATCTTATACAAACATAAAAGCTTGGCAAGAAATTAGTGAATCAAAGTGTAATTCAAGTTAGTTTAGTCATTAATCAAAACATACTAGGATCATTTTTCCACAAACTCCCCCTTTTTGATTGATGACAAACCTACCATACTTTATATGTTCAGTCTAAAAGTATATTATATAGGAAGTATATATTAGAGTTCATAGTACAACAATTTTTATTTTTACTCCCCCTGTCTAAGTGACAATTTTTCATTTGGATCATGAATTGGTGATAGTATGGTACCCTTTTCCTTCTCCCCCTTTGTCATTATCAAAAAGAAATTATAAGGGATGTAAGATACATATCTATAAGGTACGTACTAATATATTCATTGAGAATCAAATCATTCATTCATTCATATAATTGTTTCAAGTAGAAAGTATAAAATATGATTCAAAACAGTAGTAACAGCAAATCCGTTAATCAATCATTTCAGTCATCCATACACAAAAATCACACAAAGAAGGCCCTAAAAACTAAGCATCTTCATTGTTCCTTGGCTCTTCTTGGTTTCGTGTAGGCTCTGTTGCTGGAACATTGAGAATGTCTTCTTCCTCAGGAGTATTTTCAGAAGCAGCAGCAGCAGCTTACCTAGCCATTTGCACAACATCCTCAGAAGTTGGAGTTGCTTCTGGAGGTGGAGGTGCAGTGATGGGGATGCCTAAGTGTAAATGAATGGTTGCTATCTGCCCTTCAAGAGCATTAATCTTTAGACTCATGTAGTCTAAAGTTCTCTTGATCATCAAATTTTGCTTATTTTGCCTCTGCTCAAAAACTTCAATCATGGATATCAGCCTTTCCATTTTGGAATTTGTTTCAGCATTGTCCATTGCAGCTCTTGCTCATTTCCAGCTAATCTTACCCATTCCCCTTCAGAATTCTTGGCCAACTTCATCTTGCTTATGGTGCCCTCACCAAACTTGTGAGTCACCTGCCTTGC
The DNA here is from genome assembly GCA_030762895.1 of Sophora flavescens. Lineage (NCBI taxonomy): Eukaryota > Viridiplantae > Streptophyta > Magnoliopsida > Fabales > Fabaceae > Sophora > Sophora flavescens. Next base: position 132,613,718 of record CM061065.1, read on the forward strand.
TTGGAACCTTTCCTCGTGTTCCATTGAGACTTCAAAGTGCTCAAGCAATTTGACAACTAGGCCAGGGTAAGGTAATGTAGCTCCACTGATTCTGCAGTCTACCATGTGTCTTACAATGATGTAGCTCCAACTGAGTTGTTTCTTTTCAATCATAGCCCAAAGCATCAAAATATCATTGTTCTGAACTACAACATGGTTTCCTGATCTTGGAAGCAAGATCCTGCTTAGCACATATTGAAGCAGCCTGTGCTGAATGTGCATTGAGATGATGTTGATCAGTCTTCCTTCAGGAGCATTTTCAACCAAAAGCACCTTCTTAGACTCTTCCTTATCATAGGCTTTTAACTAAGCATTATCAGGACCTATTCCAGCCATATTACTTCCCAAGTAATCTAGTCCAGTGAACCGAGAAAATTCTTCAAAAGCCATCTCAATTCTTTGTTTTTGACTTCAGCAGAAAAACCAACATTATCCATTTCCAAGGTGCAGTAAAATGCCTTAATCAGAGTTGGATAAATGTCACTTTTAGTTTGCAGAAATTCACTTAACTTTTAGTGTTCAGGAATCTTGTGAAATGTGATTCCATTCTTTTCAAAGTAATTGAAATCAACAGTTCTAGCCTCATGTGTATCTCTATGCTTAAAATCTTTCTTATAGATCATGATATATTCTTCATCATATAAATACCTTTTCAAGAGTTCTATCTCAGCATTGAGATCCTCGTCCTCTTCTTCTTCGTCCTCTATTCTCTTCCTCTTTTTCTGTTCTTTCTTTTTAGGTGCTTCCTTAGGCACATTCTTCTTTACTTCCTTCTTCTTTGGTGCAGGCTTTGATGTCTCACCAACCTTTTCCTTTCCTTTGGAATCCTTTCTCTTAACAAGTTCCTTGATTTGTTGTTTTCCTTGCCTCTGAGAGGTTTTGGTTTTCTCCATTTACTTCCTCTTAGGGCGTGAAGGTGTGGCTATGAAGGAAAGTTGTTGAGGTGTGGAAGAATTGGTTGAAGATGATGAAGTAGATTTGGATTGAACTGGAGTAATGGGTGCTGTTTGCTTCACACGAGCCATTTTAGGGATTTTCGAGTTCTGCTAGGGTTTTGGTTGCTGGAGATTTGATTTAGAAATGTGAAGAATTTGGAGGGAAAGTTGGGTATTTATAGAATCAAATCAGTCAATTGATGTATCAATCGATTCATTAGTGGTTTTTAGCTTGTTCAATACTTCAGACAATCGATGTATCAATCGATGTATAAGCTATGTCAGAGAGTACCAAGTTCTGAAACTTGAACTCAATCGATGTGTCAATCGATGTATAGGGCAAGTCAGTGAGTCCCAAGTTCTGGAAACTTCACTTAATCGATGTTACAATCGATGTATATACAGGATTATCAAATTTACCCCAAGTACATCGATGTATCAATCGATACATAAGCACTTACAGAGAGTAGTGCTTTTTGGATCAGTAGATCAATCGATGTACAAATCGATTTATATCAGATCAGATTAGGATTTTCAATTTTCACAGTAGGTTAATCGATGTTGAAATCGATGTATAGGGACTTCCAGAGAGTCATGTTTTTTGATTTTGTCTAACAATCGATGTGTAAAGCGATGCGCTAGTGTTTTCTATGTATAAAAGATTTTGATCAATCGATGTAACAATCGATGTAAATATGTTAAAATCATATTTTTAGATTTATACATGGATTTCACAATCTGTGTACTAGTTTTGAGGTTATGGTTTTGACTTAAGCTAATTGATTTGCTAATCGATGCACTGAGACCAACAATCAAGCAATCATGCATTCAATCACACAAAAACATCAAGTTTGAGTTGGATCAATTATTCCTAATTATCTTCTTATGTAATAGAAGCTTTCTTTAGCTAATGGTTTAGTGAAAATATCAACTAATTGCTTAGATGTGTCAATATATTCAATAACTGTATCTCCACTTTGAACCCGATCCCTTATGAAATGATGTCTTATTTCAATATGTTTGGTTCTAGAATGAATTATAGGATTCTTAGTTAGATTTATAGCACTAGTGTTGTCACATTTGATTGGCATTTTCTCTAATAGAGCACCATAGTCAATAAGTTGTTGTTTCATCCAAAGGATTTGTGCACAACAACTTCCAGCTGCAACATATTTTGCTTCAGCAGTTGACAAAGCCACACTTGTTTGTTTCTTACTAAACCAGGAAACTAATGAGTTCCCAAGTAAGTGACAGGTTCCACTAGTACTCTTCCTATCCAACTTGCATCCAGCAAAGTTAGAGTCAGAGTATCCTATTAGATTACAAGTTGATCCCTTAGCATACCATAAACCCATATCTTTAGTTCCTAGCAAGTATTTCATGATTCTCTTTACAGCTGTTAAATGAGATTCCTTAGGGTTTGATTGATATCTTGCACATATGCAAACACTAAACATTATATCAGGCCTACTAGCTGTAAAGTAATGAGTCAATCATACCTCTATATTTGGATATGTCTATAGTTTTACCTCTTTCATCCTTATCCAAGTAACATGATGGACTCATTGGAGTTGCCATTTCCTTTGAATTCTCCATGCCAAACTTTTTCAGCAATTCCTTGCAATATTTTACTTGGCTTATGAAGGTTCCATCATCACATTATTTAATTTGAAGTCCCAAGAAGAAAGTGAGTTCTCCCATTATGGACATATCAAATTCATTTTGCATCAACTTGGAAAAATCCTTACACAATGAATCATTAGCAGCACCAAATATAATATCATCAACATATATTTGTACAAGCATTATATTTTGACTTTCTTTTTGTGAATAGTGTTGTGTCAACCTTACCTCTTGTAAAACCTTTTTGTAATAAAAAGTTGCTTAGCCTTTCATACCAAGCCCTTGGAGCTTGTTTAAGTCCATACAAGGCTTTGGTGAGTTTATAAACATGGTTTGGAAAATCATTTATTTCAAAGCCTGGTGGTTGACCAACATATACTTCTTCTTGTATAAAACCATTAAGGAATGCACTCTTAACATCCATTTGATATAATTTGAAATTCATGATACATGCAAATGCTAGCAACATTCTTATAGCTTCTAGCCTAGCCACAGGTGCATAAGTTTCATCATAATCTATGCATTCTTCTTGATTATATCCTTTAGCTACTAATCTAGTTTTGTAACAAATTATAATGCCATTCTCATCAAGTTTGTTCCTAAACACCCATTTTGTACCAAATATCTGTTTATCCTCCGGTTTTGGAACAAGTTCCCAAACTTTGTTTCTTTCAAACTGATTTAATTCTTCTTGCATTGCCATGATCCAATTATCATCAACAATAGCATCATTAATAGTTTTTGGTTAAATTTGAGAGACAAATACCATGTGGTTGCATACATTTCTTAAAGAGTGTCTAGTAGTTACCCCTTTGGATATTTCACCAATGATGTTGTCCAATGGATGATTCTTTACAATTCTCCACTCCTTAGGTAGTTCATTATTTTGTTCCTCTTCTGGATTTTCTAGAGCTTCTTCTTCTTTTGCCTTGTATTGCTTTTCTTCCAGTTGAGTTTCTTCATATGTTTCTGCATCATCATCACAAATATCCTTTCCCAACCTTTTGGGGTTAGATTCATCAAAAGTGACATGTACAGATTCTTCTATAGTTTGAGTTCTCTTGTTATAGATTCTAAATGCTTTACTAGTTAGAGAATAACCTAGGAAAATTCCTTCATCTGCCTTTGCATCAAATTTTCCAATATTTTCCTTTCCATTTTTAAGTACAAAGCACTTACAACCAAAAACATGCAAGTGTGATATGCTTGGTTTTCTTCCTCTATAAAGTTCATAAGGAGTTTTCTTTAAAATAGGCCTTATCAAAACTCTATTTAGCACATAGCAGACTGTATTTACATCATCTGCCCAAAATTGTTTTGGTAAGCTAGTGTCATTCAACATAGTTCCCCACCTAGTGGGATAAGGCTTGATTGTTGTTGTAGTGTCATTCAACATAGTTCTTGCAATTTCCTCCAATGATATATTCTTTCTTTCTACTACTCCATTTTGTTGTGGAGTTCTAGGAGCTGAAAAATTATGTTGAATGCCATATTCATCACAAAAGTTGTCAAATTCCTCATTTTGGAATTCACCTCCATGACCACTCCTTATAGAAACAATGTTCATTTCTTTTTCATTTTGTACAAGTTTTCCCAATTTCTTAAAAGCATAAAAATGATTATTTTTGTGTGCTAAGAACAATGTCCAAGTATATCTGGAGAAATCATCCACTATTACTAAGGCATACAAGTTTCCACCAAAGCTTTTGGTTCTAGATGGACCAAATAAATCCATGTGTAAAAGTTGCAAGGGTCTAGTTGTTGAAACAATGTTCTTAGGTTTGAAAGAGACTTGTAATTGCTTTCCCTTTTGACATGCATCACATAGTCCATCTTTCACAAATTTCAGTTTTGGTAATCCATCCACAAGATTTTTAGAAATTAGTTTGTTTAAGTGGTTCATATGGATATGTGCAATCCTTCTATGCCATAGCCAATTCTCTTCTTCTTTTGAAATTAGACAACATGCATTATTTGAAGAGATATTAACTAAGTCAAGCATATAGATGTTATCTATCCTATGGCCAATCAGTTTCAAATTTGCATCATTCTGATTTTCTATCATACAGTTATTGGAGTTGAATTTTACCTTGTAACCTTTGTCACATAACTGACTTATACTCAAGAGATTGTGCTTTAATCCCTCAACATATAGTACATCTTCAACAATTGTTGTTGAGTCACTTCCTATGTTGCCAATGCCTAGTATCCTCCCTTTGTTATTGTCTCCATATGTAACACTTCCACTATATTTTGGAGTGAATGTTATAAACTTACTTCTGTCTCCTATCATGTGCTTGGAACAACCACTATCAAGGTACCATTTAACATTCTTGGCCTTCCAACACACCTACAAAACAGATTTTCAAACTTTTCCTTTAGGTACCCAAATCTGGTTGGGTCCTTTGTTGTTAGTCATCACATATGTTCCCTTAGGAACCCATATTTTCTTAACATTTATCCTTGAAGGATTTCTAAAATAGCATGTAGAAGCAGTGTGTCCTTTTCTAGCACAATAGAAACATTTGACAAAAGGACTAGTAGATGACTTAGGTGCAACAAAAAGTTTCTTAAAAGCTTTTTCATGCATTGCTGGTTGATATCCTATTTCAGCTTTATCATATACACCTTTTTGTTGTCCAAGAACTGTATTAAGATTATCTCTTCCTCGAGTAAATTTAGAGAGAGTGGTTTTCAGTTTTTCAACCTCTTTTTCAAGCATATTGCAATTGGAACATGTAGAGCTAGATGCATTTAGCTTACTATTTTTAGCTTCCAATTCCTTATTCTTAATTTGAAGAGATTCATAATCATTACATTGTTTAGCAATTACTTTTCTACATGATATGAGTTACTTAGCAATTTTCAAATATTCACTATGCAATTCATCAAAGGCATCTTGCAGTTCATCATAAGTAGGGGGAAGATCATTTACCTCATCTTCAATTTCGGTGTCACTTCGATGACTGGTCATAACACAAAGATTTGCCTTTTCTTCCTCAGATTCTTCAGAGGAATCCATGTCATTCTCCTCCCATGCTATGTATGCTCTTCTTGGCTTTTTGTTCTTCTTGTCTTTGGACTCAAAGCTATCATGCTTGTCCTTCTTTTGAAGCCTTGGACACTAATTCTTGTAATGTCCAGTTTTTCCACATTCATAGCATTTTACATTTGTTGAACATTCACCTTTTGAGAGATTCTTTTTGGAAAAGAAGTTTGAGGGCTTTTTGTTGAAGGTTTTCTTCTTTTTGAGAAACCTCTTGAATTTTCTAACCAGCAGTCCCATATCTTCTTCAGAATCTTCATCCTCCTCAAGTTCTTTATCTTCATCACTGTCATGAACTTCTTTGGAGATATGAGCCTCTAGTGATAATCCTTTATTTTTCTTCTCCTTCTCTTCATGATCATTCAATCTATGAAGTTCCATCTCATGTTCTTTAACCTTTCCAAACAGTGTGGCAATGTTCATAGGTTCTAAGTCTCGAGCTTCAGCTATAGCAGTGATCTTTGGTTGCCATTCTCTTGTCAAGTGATGGCTCGTGAATCCGCAAGTGAACGGCTTCGTCGTCAAGTAATAAAAAGATCGAACCCACAGAGACCGCGATCTTAAATAACAATTAATTATTAAATTAATTGAACTAGACAAGAAAAATATTTCAAAAAGATTTGGTTTTTTGAAATAAGATTAACTAACAAATCAAGTATCTAAACGCAATCAAACAAAATCGCAATCAAATCAAATTTGTAGATTTTCAATATTAAAAGAGATTTTCAGGAATTAGGTTACCAACAAGACTGCTCATGCTACTAAATTGACTACCCCTCTTGTTAATTATCGAAATTGCTTTGAAGGTGAATTTATCCTAAATAAGTTAATGTTCCCTCTCGGGATACAAGAACCGTGCCCAATTAAACCAACCCCTACTCTCGTGGTAATTGAATTTAAATCGAACCCCTTAAGCTTTGTGACAATTCAGTGAACCCTCAAAGGACCACTTTTAACTCTCGTGATTTAAGTCCTAAGTTTGATTCCTATAGATCCGACCTAAGTTCACCGCTAGGTTCCTCCTTAGAGTATCTATGACATGCAAATAAGTGCGCACCAAATTCACAAGTAATTCATGCAACATGAGTTAAATCGAAAGCAAATTGAAATTAACAAGAAGTAAAACGTCAATTCATAACATAAAACAAATCTTGGGCATAGCCCCAATCCCTAGAAATAAAAACAACTACTTAAGAATTGCCATGTTCATAGCTAGCTTGATTAACAAAAGCATAAGAAAACCTAAAAGAGAGGAAGAAATTGAGAAAAAGAGAAATCCTAATTTTTGCCTAAGGTAGCAGCCCAAGGGATCCCTATTTTCGAGCCTTAGAGTCCTAATTATAATGTAGGGTAACTTTGGACTAAAGTTGTTACAAAATCAGATCAAATCAGCAATTAAAATTCCAGATATTGCCGCGTCACACGGCCAGGTCGTGACAGATTCTGTCTTGGAAAATTTGGCATTGGTTGGCCTGTCACGGCCGTGACAGGTTCTGATTTTTGAGTTCTTTTCTTTTCAGACTTGCTCGATCATGGCCGTGATGGCTGTCACGGCTAGGCCGTGATGACTGTCACGGCTAGGCCGTGATGGGCTCTGTTTGGCTCATTTTTCTTGTATTTCAAGCTCCGCCTTCATGCAAACTCCAACATAACTAGTCCTGAGTTTTTTAATCTTCAATTCCTGCACATAAATACCACAAAACCACCTTACCCGTTCCAAGGTAAAAACTAACAAAAATCGAATTAAAAATGCCTAAACTACATGAAAATGCATCATATAGAAATATGAGGTGAAATCACACTCATCAAACTACCCCAAGCTTAAGATTTTGCTTGTCCTCAAGCAATAACTAAGGCCAGACATGATAAACAATCAGAGCATGAACAGTGAACCTAGAACCCGAGTAATAAATCCAAGTAACAGGCATATCCAGTAAGAAACCAAGAGACAATCAATTTTAAGTCCAATTAGAAGCTTAGGTTCCCTAAATTCATGCCTCTCACTAATTCGGGCACTCTTCTCACCTCACTCAAGTGTTTAAGGATATTTGACAATTCACTCAATTTCCTAAAGGAATGTACCCTACCATAAGCTTGACTATTAACCAAATCTCTACTTTATTAATGAAAACTCATAAGAATCAAGAGGTCTTTTATTTTGGTTGTAATGAGTAGGGGTGTAAGCGGATCCGATCCGATCCGCTAACCCGGCGGATACGATCCGACCCGAACCGGTTTTGGTGGATTGGTTCGGATCATCGGATCGGATCGGATTCCAAAACGCCGATCCGAACCAGATCGGTTCGGGTCTCGGATCCGAGAAATCTGATCCGAACCGATCTGAACCCTATAAAATATTTATTTTTAAATTATTTTATATAATATTAATATATTATTATATAGATATTTAATATAATTAATAATTAAATATGTATATTTTATTTTATTTTTCTAATTTTTTATTAATATTTAAGTGTAAATTTATAAAAAAAAAAAGTAACCCGATGATCCGAACCGAACCAATCTGATTGTGATCGGTTCGGTTCGGATCCGTAGCTAAAAAATCGCCAAATCCGAACCGATCCGAACCGATCAAATTTGATCGGTTCGGATAATGAAACCCCTTAAATCCGATCCAAACCGACCCGATTACACCCCTAGTAATGAGGCCATGGGATTAATTGTTAGGTGGGAAAATTAAGAAAGGGAAAATTCAAGAAGGCTAAACAAAATATCAAACAATGCAAATCACGACAACCTTCTAAAATACCTTTTTGGGCTTTAATTCACTTTTCCACCTTTCTTTCTTTCTTCCTTTTTATTTTTTGTTTTTTTATTTTTTATTTCTCACTTTCTTTTTCTCATCCCCTTCTCCATTTTTTTTTGTTTTTTTTTTTATTTTATTTTTCAATTTGGAGAAGGGGAGATTTCCAATTTACGAGAAATATTTTTCTAACTTTTTCATCCCACAATTTATTTTTCAAACCACCTTTTTGCCCTTTTTTCAATACTTTAAAAGGTGTCATATCAAGTATCATTATCCAAATAAATCAAGGTACCAAGAAAAGCATTTTATTCTTTTAGGCTCAAAATTGGGCAACTAAGGGGTAGCATTTAATCAGTCAAAGCTCAGAAGGCCAGAAAAATACCTAGTGCCTCAATCATTTTCAAATATGTTTTCAAAAATTTTTAAGTTTTAAAACGGTTTCAAGTCAAGTTCTAGAGAACACAATCCAAGAGGAATAAAACATTCAATCACAAAGAATGGGGTAGATTTAGTGAGTACCCATTTTAGGCTCAAAAATCTCATATTTAGTAGTTTAAAATCAATGAGAAACACAAATCTAATGAACCACATGCTAATCATCAACTATCAAAAGATCATCTCAAGCATTTTTATTTTTAGCCTATCACAAGAATATGAAAGTTGGGTTCAAAAATTCACTATCTCAATTCATTTGGCACAAATTTCTCACAATTGGATGCATACTCTAAGCAATGGGCAATCTAATCATGTGATTATGCAAAACTACGCCTATATGAATGCAACATGAAAAATACAAAAATGCAAAAAAAATTCAAAAATACCCATCCCCCAAGCTTAAAAACTTACATTGTCCCCAATGTAAATAATCAAGTCGGAGTGAGGAGAAAAAATGGAACAACTCACCGAGGTGGTGGAGGATGCTGGCTTACATGCCAGTCATAAAGCTGCTGGAAGACGTGTCACGGCCGTGACGTTCATCACGGCTAGGCCGTGATCAATTCTGTTCTATTAGGCTCCTTCGCGGCACGCCCGTGATGGCTATCGCGGTTGGGCCGTGATTAATTCTCTATTCCTGCTTTTTCACATCACGCCCGTGATGGCTATCATGACCTGGGCGTGATGCCTTCTAGTTTCCAGCTTCTGGCCCATCACGGCTGTGATACTCGTCACGGCTAGGCCGTGATCTCCTCTGACTTTATTTTGCCATGCCTTTTTGCTCTTCCTGCCTTCATAACTTGAAAATACTTGGCAAAACCATCAATTAGTGATCTTTCTTCTCTTAATCTTCTCAAATTATTCAAAAACAAAATTCAAATACAAATTAAAAAGGGAAAGAAAACTTGGGTTGCCTCCCAATAAGCACTTATTTACAGTCTTAAGCTTGACCATACTTCTTTCAATCAACCGGGATCAGCTGGGCTTGGAAGTGAAAGAACACCTTTCTTCAGGGGAAGTCCTTCAAAGAGCCTATTTTGTTCATATGGCCACATGCGCGTTCGCTTTGCTCTTTTCACTCCGAGTTTCATGGCCTTACATCCTCTCGGCGGAAGTTTGAACTCCACATGTTGAGCAGCTCCGATTTCATCATTATTTGGTGCATTGATGGTTTTCGAATCCACAAGTGAATGGCTTCGTCGTCAAGTAATAAAAGAGATCGAACCACAGAGACCGTGATCTTAAATAACAATTAGTTATTAAATTGATTTAACTGAACTGGATTAAGATTTGGTAAAGATTTGGTTTTTGAAATCGGAATCAAGTAACAATCAAATTTAAAATTTCAATTAAACGAAATCAAGAACAAAATAGGGAAGTAAATTAGATCTGGGATTTTTCAATATCAAAAGAGATTTCCAGGAATTGGGTTACCAACAAGACTGCTCATGTTACTAAATTGACTACTTCTCATGTTAAAAATCAAAATTGCTTTGAAGGTGAATTTATCCTAATTAAGTTAATATTCCCTCTCGTGTTACAAGAACCGTGTCCGATTAACCCAACCCCTACTCTCGTGGTAATTGAATTTAAATCGAACCCTTTAAGCTTTGTGACAATTCAGTGAACCCTCGAAGGAATGCTTCTAACTCTCGTGATTTAAGTCCTAAGTTCAATCCCTATAGATCCGATACCTAAGCTCACCGCTAAGTTCGTCCTTAGTGTATCTACGACAAGCAAATAAGTGGCCATCGAACTTACGAGTAATTAAAGCAATAAGAATCAAATCGAAAGCAAAATTGAAATTAATAAGAAACCAAACGTCAATTCATCACCATAAACAAATCTTGGGCATAGCCCCAATTCCTAGAAATAAGACTACTACTCAAGCATTATCATGATCATAGCAATCTTGGTTAACAATAGCATAAAAAGAAAACCCTAGAAAAGAGAAGACATTGAGAAGAAGAGAAATCCTAATTTTTGCCTATAGATAGCAGTTAAGAGGTGCCTAGTTTCGAGCCCCTAGAGGCCTATTTATAATGTAGGGTAACTTGAATCCCAAGAAATTACAAAAATCAGTTCGAATCAGTTTTTAAAATTCCAGATATTGCGCGTCACGGCCGTGATGCCTGTCACGGCCAGACCGTGATGGGTTCTGTCTTGGAGATTGCTTCGCTGATTGGTCTGTCACGGCCGTGACCACCATCACGGCCTAGCCGTGATCATTTATGCCTGTGAGGGTCTGGTTCAATTGGCATGTCACGGTCGTGATGGACATCACAGCCTGGCCGTGACCAGCTCTGACTTTTCCATTCTTTCTTTTTAGCTCTACTCGATCATGGCCATGATGGCCATCACGGCTAGGCCGTGATCAGTTCTGTTTGTCTCATTTTCTTGCTTTTCAAGCTCCATCTTCATGCAAGCTCCAACATAACTGATCCTGAGCATTTTAATCTTAAATTCTTGCACACAAGCACCACAAAACCACCTTACCCGTTCCAAGGTAAAAACTAACAAAAATCAAATTAAATATGCCTAAACTATATGAAAATGCATGAAAAATGTCAAGGAAATATTAGGTGAAATCACACTCATCAAACTACCCCAAGCTTAAGATTTTGCTTGTCCTCAAGTAATAACTAAGACCAGAAAAGATAATCAATCGGAGCATGGACAGTGAATCTAGAACCCGAGTAATAAATCCAAGTAACAGGCATATTCAATAAGAAACCAAGAGACAATCAATTTTAAGTCTAATTAGAAGCTTAGGTTCCCTAAATTCATATCTCTCACTAATTCGGGCACTCTTCTCACCTCACTCATATGTTTAAGGGTATATGACAATTCGCTCAATTTCCTCAAGGAAGGTACCCTACCATAAGCTTGACTTTTAACTAAATCTCTACTTTATTAATGAAAACACATAAGAATCAAGAGGTCTTTTATTTTGGATGTAATGGGGCCATGTGATTAATTGTTAAGTGGGAAAATCAAGAAAAGGAAAATTCAAGAAGGCTAAACAAAATATCAAACAATGCAAAGCATGACAACCTTCTAAAATACCTTTGTGGGCCTTAGTTCACTTTTCCACCTTTCTTTCTTTCTTCCTTTTTATACATATATTTTTTAATTTTTTATTTCTCACTTTCTTTTCCTCATCCCCTTCTCCATTATTTATTTATTTATTTATTTGGAGAAGGGGAGATTTTCAACTTAAGAGAAATATTTTATTTTAAATTTTTTTTCTAGCTTTTTCATCCCACAATTTAATTTTCTAACTTCTTTTTTGCCCTTTTGCAACACTTTAAAAGGTGCCATACCAAGCATTGTTCATTAAAATAAATCAAGGTACCAAGAAAAGTATTTTATTCTTTTAGGCTCAAAATTGGGCAACTAAGGGGTAGCATTTAATCAGTCAAAGTTCAGAAGGCCGGAAAAATACCTAGTGCCTTAATCATTTTCAAATATGTTTTCAAAATTTTTTAAGTTTCAAAACGGTTTCAAGTCAAGTTCTAGAGAACACAATCCAAGAGGAATAAAACACTCAATCATAAAGGATGGGGTAGATTTAGTGAGTACCCCTTTTAGACTTAAAAATCTCACATTTATTAGTTTAAAATCAATGAGAAACCCAAATCTAAGGAACCACGTGCTAATTATTAATTATCAAAAGACCATCTCAAGCATTTTTATTTTTAGCCTATCACAAGAATACAAAAATCGGGTTCAAAAATTCACTGTCTCAATTCATTTGGCACAGAGTTTTTCACAATTGGATGCATACTCTAAGCAAGGGGCAATCTAATCATGTGATCATGCAAAACATATGCAAAACTAATCCTAAATGAATGCAACATGCAAGAATGCAAAAAATAATAATACCCCTAGAATGCAAAAATAATACCCCTACCCCAAGCTTAAAAACTTACATTGTCCCCAATGTAAATAATTAAGTCCTAGGGAGGATAAAAATAAAATAAGAAAAAAAAACTCACAGAGGTGGTGGGTGCTGGCTCAGATATCAGTCATAGAGCTGTTGGATCATGGCTCTCTGCTCGCGCTGCTCCACCATGATGCGTTCTTGGTTCGCTAGGATAGTGTCAAAGGTGGACGAGAACCACGCATAGGGATCATCGGACGATGTACCTGCAGAGGAAGAAGATGGGTGACCAGACGGCCTAGCCTGCGGTGGCGGGCGTAACGGCCTTTGTATCCTAATAGGCTCAGGCTCCTCTCCCGCCGGAACTTTCCAATTTGCCGGATTTGTTACATCCAAAAGTACGGGGTTAGGGAGAGGAATTGGGTGCCTGCGCCTTGGGTGTTTCAGGGAGTACGTGTCATCCTCCTGGGTGATCATCCCCATGGCCTCACAAGCCTGCAAGGTGATACGTGTCCGTCCTGGGGCGGACTCAAAACCATCCCAATCAAAGTTAAAGTGATGGCATATGGTGGTGATTAAGCCACCGATGACAATAGTGCCACTCGAGCTTTTGGCGACCTTTAGGAGGCGCCTAGCCAAAAACGGCCCTGTGTCCACATTGCTCTCAGGGTGGAGCATGGACCAAAGTATAAAGACCTCGTCCTGGCGGACGGATCTATCACTCTCTCCACGGCCAAACAGGGTGTTGGCTATGACCCTATGCATATATCTTATACTTGGGTTAACAAGGGCCGTGGACTTGGATGTCCGAGGGTCAAAACTCCTGCCTTCATAGTCAATTATTGACCAGAAACTATGTGCACTAAATCCTAAGGGGTATCTCCTGTCACCCCCTACAGGTAAACCAAAAATTTCATTAAATTCAGCTAGGGTTAGCACAAAATCCTGGTTGAAGAGCCGGAATGTAATCTGTCCCTCAAGGCAATGCGGCCCTTGGAGAATTTTCGCATTTAGAGAGCTTAAGAACTCCAGAGTAGGGCCAGCAAATGCAGGGTATCTGGTGCAAGCAAACTCACTCCACCCTATGTTTTCTAACATCCAGTTGATGTCAACAGTCAGACCTAGCGTGTCTCTACATACATCATCAAGATATTTTGTTTGGATAATCTTCCTATTTTTCAAAATATTAAATATATCTTGTTGAGCGTTATCTTTGAAAACAATCCCATACCCATGTTCATCAGTCTCAGAGTTAGAAGAGTCAGAGTCAGAGTCAGAGTAGTTACCTGGGTTCCTGGTTCCTCTGGTACGAGGGCTGAGGCTTCGGTTGCCCTTTGACGCCTGCTTGCCATGATTTTCTTCAATGAATCTCAAAGCACCAAAGTTCACAATCCCCTCTTGCACTGTTTCTGCAATTCGGAATTTTAGGGGCTAGGGTTTTAGAATTGGGAATTTTTTAGTTTGCCCAAAATTGAAGGATTTGGCTTGTGGGTCTTGTTGGGTTAGGTCTGGGGAGCAAGGGAGTAGAGTTGGTTTGGCATGGGTGTCATAGGGGAGGTGAGTTTTCAAGCTTTTTGGGTGAATGGGTATGGTGGAGGTTGTGAGAGGAAGAAGAAGATGAGTGGATGAAGAGGAAGATGGTGGGTTTGGGTTAAAGAGGGTTTGCGTTGATGAGTGTGAGATGAAGGAATGGAGGAGTTGGAATGAAGGGTGAGAGCTTGGTGGCTATGGAGGTTAGAGAGAAGGTAGAGGGGAGGAAGAAAGTTAGGTCGTGTTTGAGCAGAGGAGAGGGTGTATGTTTTAAAATCTGGTTTAAAAGCATGTCACGGTCGTGGCCCACATCACGGGCAGGTCGTGACGCGTTCCGTGTCAGGCAAGTCCCTTATCACGGGTGTGATGCGCATCACGGCTGGCCCGTGATAGAATATGTTCTGTTTCAGCTGGCCTGTCATGGCCGTGACCACTGTCACGGCCTGGCCGTGATCCTTCCTGACTTTCTGGTCTTCACATCACGACCGTGACATACATCAGGGCTAGACCGTGATACATTCTGATCTTCTGGGGCCTTCTCGTCATGCCCGTGAGGGCTATCACAGCTGGGCCATGATACTGTCTGACTTTCAGCTGTTGATTCATCATGGTCGTGACCCATGTCACAACCTAGGCGTGATTAATTCTGACTTCTTTTTCCATGCCCTTTTCACTCTTCATGCCTTCCTGACCTGAAAACACTTGGCAAATCCATTAATTTATGATCTTTCTTATCTAAATATTCTCAATTATTCAAAAACAAAATTCAAAAACAAACTAAGAAGGGAAAGAAAGATTGGGTTGCTTCCCAAGAAGCGCTTATTTACGGTCCTAAGCTTGACCATAGTCCTTTCAACCCTTTGATGTTGGATCGAGGAGGGAAATCGCAACCTCCTGTTCAAGTGGATGTTCTCCAAGGTAGTGTTTCAGTCTATCCATTATCCTTGAATGTTCCACGTTCCAGGTTCCAAACCTCGACGGCACCATACGGAAATACCTTCATTACTTTAAAAGGTCCAGACCATCTAGACTTGAGCTTTCCTGGGAATAACCACAACCTCGAATTGTAGAGTAGCACCAATTCTCCTTCATGGAATTCTTTACGAAGGATATGCTTATCATGCCACCTCTTTGTTCTCTCCTTGTAAGACCTTGCGGACTTGTAAGCATCCAATCTTAGCTCATCAAGTTCATGAAGTTGAAGGATTCTCTTTTCCCTAGCAGCTTTTATATCAAAGTTTAGCCTCTTAATGGCCCACAAGGCCTTATGCTCAAGCTCGACTGGTAAGTGACATGGCTTCCCGTAAATAAGTCTAAGGGGTGTCATCCCAATAGGAGTCTTGTAGGCCGTATGGTAAGCCCAAAGAGCATCATCAAGCTTTAAGGACCAATCCTTTCTCGAACTTGAAACAGTCTTCTCTAGAATTCTCTTTATCTCTCGATTGGAAACTTCGACTTGCCCACTTCTCTGAGGGTGGTAAGGTGTAGCAACCCTATGAGTGACTCCATATTTGAGTAGGAGTTTTTCAAATTATTTTTCAATGAAGTGCGATCCTCCATCACTAATGACTGCCCTTGGAATTCCAAACCTTGGAAAAATCACCTTCTTGAATAGTTTGATTACGGTTTTTGCATCACTTGTTGGGGTAGGGATGGCTTCCACCCATTTAGAGACGTAATCAACTGCTACAAGAATGAACTTATTGTTTCAAGAGGAAGGAAAGGGTCCCATGTAGTCAACTCCCCAAACATCAAATATCTCTACTTCTAGCATAGTGTTGAGTGGCATTTCATGCTTCTTAGAGATGTTCCCCGTTCTTTGACATGGATCACAAGCAAGCACGAACATTCGGGCATATCTGAAAATATGAGGCCAATAGAAACCAGCTTGAAGCACCTTTACCGCCGTCTTCGAGGCACTATCATGTCCTCTGTAAGATGAGGAATGACAACAACTCAAGATACTTGGAACCTCGACTTCTGGAATACACTTTCTGTAAATGCCATCCGCACACTTGCGGAAAATGTAAGGCTCATCCTACACGTAGTTCTTGAGATCGGAAAAGAACTTCTTCTTCTGTTGATAATTGAACTCTGGTGGTAGAATCCCACATACAAAATAATTCACAAAATCTGCATACCATGGAGCATTCTCTCCCAAGATGGCGAACTGTTGCTCATCGGGGAAAGAATCATCTATCGGCAAGTTGTCCTTCTCATGTTCCAATGGTTCAAGTCTGGATAAGTGGTCCGCAACCAAGTTCTCTGTCCCTTTCCGGCCCTGAATCTCCAAGTCAAATTCTTGCAGCTTTGTCCCAACACCGCTCCCACGACGTAGTCACTAGCATCACACATTACTTCAAATGGCTCATTCTAATATGGTGTTTGCAAAATGGGAGCGGTGGTCAAAGCTTCCTTCAAACTATAAAATGCAATCAAACATTCCTCATTAATATCAAATGGAACATCTTTCATCAATAGGTTAGATAAGGGTTTATAAATTTTTGAAAAATCTTTGATGAAACGCCGGTAAAACTCTGCGTGTCCCAAGAAACTTCTAACTCCTTTCACATTTACCGGTGGGGGCAAATTTTCAATAACATCAATTTTGGCCATATCCACCTCAATACCTCTTCCATAAATCAAGTGCCCAAGCACTATACCTTCTTTTACCATAAAATGACATTTTTCCCAATTCAATACCAAATTGGTTGCTTCACATCGCTGCAAAATCTTAGACAAATTTGTTAAACAGTCATCAAAGGTAGTTTCATAAACAGAAAAATCATCCATAAAAACTCCATGATGTTTTCAACAAATTCAGAAAAAATTGCAGTCATGAATCTTTGAAAAGTAGCCGGTGCATTACATAGACCAAAAGGCATTCTCTTATAGGCAAAAGTGCCATAGGGACAAGTAAACGTAGACTTTTCTTGATCACTAGGATGTATAGGAATTTGATGAAAACCGGAATATTCATCCAAGTAACAAAAGTATGAATGCCTAGCTAACCTTTTAAGCATTTGATCAATAAATGGGAGAGGGAAGTGATCTTTCCTTGTTGCCTTATTTAACTTCCTATAATCAATGCACATTTTCCAACCGGTTACCTTTCTAGTAGGGATTAGTTCATTATTTTCATTTTGAATAAAATTCATCCTCCCTTTCTTAGGAACCACATGCACCGGACTAATCCATTCACTATCGGAGATTGGATAAATAACCCCCGCATCTAACAACTTAAGCACTTCTTTCTTAACCACCTCTTTCATATTAGGGTTCAACGTACATTGATGCTCAATGGATGGTTTATGCTCATCTTCCATTAAAATGCGATGCATGCAAAAAGAAAGATTTATGCCTTTAATATCATCAATTGTATATCCTATCACTTTTCTATTCATTCTAAGCTCCCTAAGAAATTTCTCAGTTTCCAACTCATTTAAGCTAGCGTTCACAATCACCGGATAGGAATAGTTAGGACCAAGAAATTCATACCTTAATGTGGAAGGAAGAGGTTTTAGTTCTACCTTAGGGGATTCTTCACCTTTCAAATCATTATTTTTTGGTGTCAACTCAAGTTTCTCTTTCTTTGTTTTGTTCGGAGAAATTTCTGGACTAGCCTCCAGAAAGCGGGCATAATTCCTTACTTCTCCTCCATGAGCATTTAAGTCTCCACCAATCAAACACATTTCCAATGGATCATCATCACAAGCTCGAGTGGATTCTTCTTTCACCACTTGGTGCATTAAGTCAACCCTGCAACAAGAATCTTCAAAAGAAGGGTGTTTAATAAATTAGCTAAATCAAATTCAACTTTATCACCACCCACAGTTAAAGTCAATTTTCCATTTTTAACATCAATAATTGCTCCTGCGGTAGCCAAGAAAGGCCTACCAAGAATAATGAGGATTTGGGAATCCTCGTCCATTTCAAGTACCACAAAATCCGCAGGAATGAAAAATTTAGCCACTCTAATAGGGACATCCTCCAAGATGCCTACAGGGAATTTGACGGACCGATCCGCCAATTGAAGGGAGATTGTTGTGGGTTTTAGTTCACCCATCTCCAACTTCTTTCAAACAGAGAGGGGCATAAGACTAACACTAGCCCCCAAATCACAAAGAGCTTTATCAAAACTAGTGTTACCAATCAAGCAGGGAATAGAGAAACTACCTGGATCTTTGAATTTAGGAGGCAATTTATTTTGAATTAAAGCACTGCACTCCTCAGTTAAAGCCATTGTTTCATAGTCATCTAGCTTTCTCTTATTTGACAAGATGTCCTTAAGAAATTTAGCATATGTGGGCATTTGTTGTAACGTCTCGGTGAAGGGTACATTAATGTACAATTTCTTAAGGACCTCTAGAAATTTTCACAATTGCTTATCTAACTTGGCCTTAGCCAACCTTTGAGGAAAAGGTATCGGAGGTTGGTAAGGTGGTGGAGGGAGGTACTTAGACACTTTTTCACTAGGCTCTTTCTCCTCTAAGGGTTGTGTCTTAGTAGGTTCCTCCTCCTCATCTACACTCTTGTTATCACTCTCCCCTTTAGCCTCGGGATTCTCAAGTGTCTTACCACTCCTTAAACTCACAGCTTTACACTGTTCATTATTTGGATTCACTTCAAGTTGTCCAGGAAACTTGCCCGGTTGCCTCATTGAATTGCCCGCTTGTTGGGCAATTTGAGTTTCTAACATCTTGTTATGGATGACTAAGTTATCTACCTTAGATGTTAACTCTTTTATTGCCTCATTAACTTCCCTACCTTGTTGCCTAAATTCTTCATTCTGCTTAGTTTGAGTAGCAACAAATTTTCCATAAGGGACTCAAGTTTAGACTTTTGTACCTGAGGATACCCCGATGTGGGTTTCCTATTACCTTGGCCTTCTTGGAATTCGTGGTTCAATGTGTTGTTGTAGTTCCCGTAGGAGAGATATGGATTATTCTTCCTTACTTGTAAGGATTCGGGGGAGCATAATTTGGCAACTTCGGGTTCGTGTCATAGAAATTGTGACAAGAGTTCACTTGTTCCCCCGAAGCACCGGACTCAGGAGCCATATCATGTGGGCACTCTATTATGTCATGTCCCTGCATTCCGCAAATCTCACAAACAACATTAGTAGCACCTATTGAACTCACATTAGCCTTTTCAAGCTTATCGAAGCGTTTATTCAATGAGTCAATCTTAGACATAATTAGATAAGTGCTATTCATTTCAAACTTACCCCTCGAAAGCTTTTTCAAGTTATTACCTCTTTCCGAACCCCATTGGTGATAGTTGGTGGCTACGTTTTCAATGATATTGAACGCTTCAGTCAGAGATCTATTCATTAAGGCTCCACCAGCTGCGGAGTCAAATGACACCTTCGATGAGTAATCCAATCCGTTGTAGAAGGTATGCACTAACAACCACCTCTCGAGCCCATGATGTGGTCAAGACTCTAGCAATCATTTGTAACGATCTCAAGCTTCGGATAAGCATTCTCCATCCTTTTGGAAGAAACCAGTGATCTGAATTCGTAGGTAAGCAGTCTTGGATGGAGGGAAGAATTTTTCCAAGAATGCCTGCTCCAGTTGGTCCCAAAGTATTAGCGGGCACTTGCTTCAACCAAGCTTTTGTCTTTCTAGTCAGAGAGGAGGGGAATAACCTCAAGCGAATAGCATCAATCGGGGCACATTGAATTCTTATTGCATCGGTGAACTCCAAGAATGTCTCCACATGATCAGTCGGGTCCTCCGAAGGTAATCCTCCAAACTGATGTTGTGTAATCATGCCAATTAACTGAGGAGGTATAGTGTAGTTCTCCGCCTCAATTTTTGGCCTAGCAATCCCAGTTCGCAAACCCCTAACATTTGGGGTTGCATAGTCCTTCAGTGGTTTGGTATCCGGTAGGTTCGCCATGAGTGGAATGGGAATCAACCTTTCTCTCGCTCTTTGTCTTTGTAGTCTCCCACGTCTATGAAAGGTCCTTTCGATCTCGGGGTCAACTTCAATGAGATTTCCAAGACTTTGGGATCTTTGCATAAAAGAGAAAAATACCTGCAAGAGAGAGGTAGATACACTAAAAAAAGAAAGAAAAAAGAATTAAACAAAAAAATGTCAAGAAAAATCAACTTAAAAATTAAATTGAAATTCAAGAAAGCACAGTCCGCGGCAATGGTGCCAAAAACTTGATCGCTCGTGAATCCGCAAGTGAACGGCTTCGTCGTCAAGTAATAAAAAGATAGAACCCACAGAGACTGTGATCTTAAATAACAATTAATTATTAAATTAATTAAACTAGACAAGAAAAAGATTTCGAAAAGATTTGGTTTTTTGAAATAAGATTAACTAACAAATCAAGTATCTAAAACGCAATCAAACAAAATCGCAATCAAATCAAATATGGAGATTTTCGATATCAAAAGAGATTTCCAGTAATTGGGTTACCAACGAGACTGCTCATGCTACTAAATTGACTACCCCTCTTGTTAATTATCGAAATTGCTTTGAAGGTGAATTTATCCTAAATAAGTTAATGTTCCCTCTCGGGATACAAGAACCGTGCTTAATTAAACAACCCATACTCTCGTGGTAATTGAATTTAAATCGAACCCCTTAAGCTTTGTGACAATTCATTGAACACTCGAAGGACCGCTTCTAACTCTCGTGATTTAAGTCCTAAGTTTGATTCCTATAGATCTGATACCTAAGTTCGCCGCTAGGTTCCTCCTTAGAGTATCTATGACATGCAAATAAGTGCGCACCAAATTCCCAAGTAATTCATGAAATAGGAATTAAATCGAAAGCAAATTGAAATTAACAAGAAGTGAAGCGTCAATTCATAACATAAAACAAATCTTGGGCATAGCCCCAATCCCTGGAAATAAAAACAACTACTCAAGAATTGCCATGTTCATAGCAAGCTTGATTAACAAAATCATAAGAAAACCTAAGAGAAAGGAAGAAATTGAGAAGAAGAGAAATCCTAATTTTTGCCTAAGGTAGCAGCCCAAGGGATCCCTATTTTCGAGCCTTAGATTCATATTTATAATGTAGGGTAACTTTGGATTAAAGTTGTTACAAAATCAGATCAAATCAGCAATTAAAATTCAAGATATTGCCGCGTCACGGTCGTGATGCCTGTCACGGCCAGGCCGTGACAGATTCTGTCTTGGAAAACTTGGCATTGGTTGGCCTGTCACGGCCATGATGGCCATCACGGCCTGGCCGTGACAGGTTCTGACTTTTGAGTTCTTTTCTTTTCAGCCTTGCTCGATCATGGCCGTGATGACTGTCACGGCTAGGCCGTAATGGGCTCTGTTTGGCTCATTTTTCTTGTATTTCAAGCTCCGCCTTCATGCAAACTCCAACATAACTGGTCCTAAGCTTTTTAATCTTCAATTCCTGCACATAAACACCACAAAACCACGTTATCCGTTCCAAGGTAAAAACTAACAAAAATCAAATTAAAAATGCATAAACTACATGAAAATGCATGCAATATGATAAAGAAATATGAGGTAAAATCACACTCATCATCAAGCATCTCATAACTTTGTTGATTTGTTGTTCATCTGAGATAGTCTTTCCAAGTCCATTTAGTTGATTCACAATATGGGTGAACCTTCTTTGTATATCATTGATGTCTTCATCTTTCTTCATGTGAAAGAGTTCATACTCGTGCATGAGTGAGTTCATTCTTGCTCTCTTCACATCACTTGTCCCTTCATGAGTAACTTGCAGCGTATCCCACATTTGTTTTGTTGTCTTAAAATTTGAGACCCTGAAAAATTCATCATAACTCAAAGCAGCAGTTATAATATTCTTAGCTTTAGCATTATAACCTACTTTTTACTTGTCCTCATCATCCCAATCAGCTCTTGACTTATTTGTCTTGGTGCCATTTGCATCAAGATTATGAGGGATGTATGGACCATTCTCAACAGCATCTAATACATCAAGACCACTTGTTTCGAGGAATATTAACATCCTTTCTTTCCAATACATATAGGCAGTGCCATTGAATGCAAAGAGTCTTGCTAGAGAAGCCCCTTCTCCCAAGATGTCATTTGAAGCCATCCTCTTAAGCTGTTAGGCTTTGCACAATAGTGAAAGCTCTGATGCCACTTGTTGGTTGTGGCTTCTAATACTCAAGAAGGGGGGCTGAATTAAGTATGTGTTATTTTAAAAACTTTTCCCCTTTTTGCAAAAACTGAAACTTTTTCTCAGTTTCTTGAAAAATGTTTTGTCAACCAACTTAAACCAAAACAAGTTTTTTCTAAGTGATAGATTGAAAACTTTATTCTTTTACAAGAAAGAGAGAGATGAAAAGATTGATTGAGATATTATGCATTCACATATTTGCTCCTTAACAATTTGCCTAAGTATAGATTTATCAAATAAAGCAATTAAAAGAGTTAAGGGATAGAGAGAAATGCAAACCGAGATTTTATCCTGGTTCAGCTACCTCCTCTGGTAACCTACATCCAGTCCCCACAATCACTTGTGAGTTTCGTCCACTATCAATCAAAAATCAATTACAAGATTCTTTACAAAGCTTCACAACTCAGGTTCCTTCTACCCTGTGACAGCTTTCCAGAAAAAGCAATCTTGTAATCCCCAAGAGTCCCTTCTACTCTTGTCAAACCTCTAAGAGTTCCTTCTACTCTTAGATCAATACTTAAAGAGACACCTTCTCTCCTTTCTTCTTCCTTTCTCAATAAAAGAATTGAATTACAGATTCTAAGAAATCAGAAATTAAAAATTGAAGTTCTAACAGAAATATATCAAGTATTCTCAATGAAAAGCTCTCTCAAAGAATTTCGTGGTTAATCTCAGTATTGAGTGAATTCGTTGTTTAGAAAGTGTTTGCCCAAGCCTTTATATAGATGTTTGTCAAAATAGATCCGTTGGGCACACTTTAAAAGTTAGTTAAGATCAAAACAAACTTTTAAACAAAAATTGATTCTGTCAGTCAATCGATTGCCTAATCGATGTATTAAACAAGATTTATAATTTTTGTACTGAGTACATCAATTGATCAATCGATTGGATTCTTGAAAGTTCTTGATTCCCATTGATACACAGATGTGTACATCGATTGTGTTCTTGAAAATCTTGATTCTGATTGATACATAGATGTGTACATCGATTGTGTTCTTGAAAAACATAAGAGTTCTCAGCCCAGAAGTCTTTACATCGAATGGTAAATCGATTGCATAATGGGTTTCAAAAGTCTTTGTCTCTGTTTGGGCTTATGCATCGATGTACTAATCGATTGTTCTATCATTTTTAAAAGACTTAACTTCTATTATGTGTTTACATCGATGTACCAATCGATTGTATGCATGTTTCCATAAGTGTTGTCTTATGTTTAGTCTTGTGCATCGCTTGGTCAATTGATTATAAGCTTCTTTCAAAAAGTGTCAGCTTCTGTTTCACCTAATACATCGATTGTGCAATCGATGTACTGAAGCTTGTTTTGCATTTTTATCAAGTCAGTCACAGTCAATTGAAGTATACATTGATGTCTACTTTTTATACATTGATGTACACATTGGTTTTCATTAAAAGTTAGTTAATTAACTGAAAGTACATCGATGTACACATAGATGTACAGAACTTTCAATTAATCCTTTTTCCTTCTAAGTTCATTTTACTATATGAAAACCTTTTTAGTTTGTTTTTATGAGAGCTATTTCAAAAAGAAAAACTTAAAATATTTATTTACATTGATAATCTAATATTGCTTGAGATCCTTTGAGATTCTTCTTTGTAGTTCTTCATCTTCAAGCATTCCTTCATGATCCTTCTTTTGCTCCTTTGATCCTTTGCATCATTTTCCTTGCATTGATTATATCTTATACAAACATACAAGCTTGGCAAGAAATTAGTGAATCAAAGTGTAATTCAAGTTAGTTTAGTCATTAATCAAAACACACTAGGGTCATTTTCCCACAAATGGATGTATTGGTATGGATGGTGGCAGATTTGTGGACGTTGTTGGAAGCGTGCCGAGGCTCGTTTCAGTAAAGTGGATGCATTCGAAGCTTTTACGAGAAAGCGTGCAAGTTTGTAAGGTGGGGGAAAGAACCGCCATCGTCAAGGAGGCGGGAGTAGTTTAGAATACAATGATATGCGTAGGGGATCCTAAACCCCACTAGAGGTTGTGTAACCAACAACACTTAAACCGCAATGGTGGCTACAGCGGAGTAGTACCACTGAGGGTTTAAGCATTGTGGGTTTAGCAACAGTAGGTTGATTTACTATTGATTTGAGGTTGTATGTTTAGTATGATTATGTTTGTTGTTATAATATGTTTGATAATATGCTTGACGTTGCTGGTATGCTTGATATATATGTTGTATGCTAACATGCTTAGTGTTGCTGTATATGTGTTTATGATATTATATGATTGTATGCTTGAGACGATAATATGCTCTGTCTATTTCCGTATGATAACTAATATGGGTAAGAAATGCCATGAGATTGATGACATGTACTGTGATGGTATGTTAAGCTGCTTGTATGATTAGGGTTAGGTGACGATTACTATTGATTGGGCGATGTATGATATGAGTGGAATTGATAGTACGTGCGTTAGTACCTCATTGAATGAATTAGCTAATGTGTGTTGTTTTGAGTAATGAAACCTTAGGATATGATGTTGAGGTACTAAGCCGTAAGTTAGCATTGAGATGAGTTGGTGAGGTTCACGATGTATTTTTGTTGCATTTCGCCACCACATGGATTGGAATGGACGACCATCCTGAAATGTTGGGGATGGATCAGAATAGAGGACGAGTATCCTGAAATGCTGGGGATACGTCGTGACACCGGGCGATCATCCTGAAATGCTGGGGATGGATCGAGATAGTAAACGAGCATCCTGATGTGCTAGGGATGTGTCATGTCGAGTATCCTGAAATGTTGGGGATAGATCGTGATAGTGGATGATCATCCTGAAATGCTGGGGATGAATCGATATAATGGACGAGCATCTTGATCTGTTGGGGATCTGTCGTGACGAGTATCCTGATCTTCTGGGGATATATCGTGGTAGTGAGAGAATACCTAATTTGCTGGGGATGTTCGGTACGGTGGTGAATGATATAACTTAATCTTGTCAAGGATGCGTCGTGGTGATTGCATCTTCTTGTACGTTTAGATGTATGAACAAGAGTGAGCCTGATTGGCATGAGAGCTTGGGGATGATTATTACGTGTGACTCGAAGGATGGTTGTGCGTGCCATGTTTGTCTATGTGCTGTCATTGTATTTTATTCTACTTCTATATCCTATTTTATGATGACTAGTGTAGATTCTTATCCCCTATTTCTCTGTGTTATTGTATTTATTGTTTTTGGACGAGAAGACTCCGACAAAGATTTCTCTTTTGGAAAGAGAAACGTGTCACAGAAGCGAGCATACTCGGGAGCAGCAAAAAACACTCAATAGAGGCGGTCTGAGCAGTAGCAGAGTCCTCGTTCCTACTACTAGTGTAGGTGGGAATGTTAAACTAGTCCTTTAGTATATGGCCAGTGAGTCTTTTATATTTTAATGTATTTTGATGAGAGGTGCCAGCTGGGCCAAGTCGTTGTATTTTATAAGTACCTTCGCTACCTTCCGTACTCTGATGTTATGTATTTACTGTTATGAATGTAAATATATGTTTTAAAGTAATCGAAGTTTTTAAGCATGATTTATATTATTAAGGTTAAGTGTTCTGTTCCATGTGACACTCGGAAGGGTGTTACAATTGTTGCAATATAAGTTTTTATATTTTACAATTGTTGCAATATTCGTCCGAAAAGGGTTCATGGAACATGATACGTAATTAATGAATATAAATAATTTTAATTAAATTCGATTAGGATTAGAACAGTTAAAATCATTGATGAATATAATTAAATGGCGTATTAATGGTCAAGATTTTAAACTATATGACAATTTTAAATCAATTATGTTCTTTCTCCAGGCCGCCTTCTTGCCACCAGTGGTATGCCTCTTATGCATTGAATCCCTAGAAATATCCATCGAAGAACAACAACAAAATCCATTAGACAAAAGAAATCACAGACACAAACACACACTGATATTTGCATTTGGGAATTGAAAAATGACAGTTCGATATCCATGACCAGGTTCCTGTTTCTTTTATGTTTGAATTTCAATGATGTAACATTCAATGTTGTTAATAAAAGGCATCAATTAATAAATGATAATTTATGACAATTTAAAGAATTTTACAGGTCCAATTAAAATGCCAATCGAAAGGGCAAATTAATGGCAATTATATGATGAGGCACCTAGAGCAAATTAATGTCAATTATATGTGAAGTAATAGTATAGAGATTTCCAAAAGGCTTCAACTAATTATTTAACATCACCTTTCAAAACGCAATTTCCTAGATCGTGCATATTGAAGAAAGAAAGACTATCATCCCAAAGGCAATATGATAGTGCATAATGAAAATTACAAAGGCACCTAGGTAAACTAATACCATAGCTTGTGGCTCATCCAAGTTGTGCAATCTCTCACGAAGTGTAGCAATTATGTACTCATATTTCTTAGAATCCCACATAGATTAAATTCTCAGTAGATGTCTGATAATGC
The DNA here is from genome assembly GCA_030762895.1 of Sophora flavescens. Lineage (NCBI taxonomy): Eukaryota > Viridiplantae > Streptophyta > Magnoliopsida > Fabales > Fabaceae > Sophora > Sophora flavescens. The sequence continues at coordinate 132,640,576 of CM061065.1, forward strand.
ACTATCAAATACTCAATAGATATCTCATAAGCATTATGACATAATGCATTAGAATCCCACACATCCACACAAAAATGTGATTCCTGGGATAAGGCCATATATTAACATTAACATTAACAAAATAATTAAAATCAATAGAAGAATGGAAAAACATTTTCAAATGAACTTCCAAACCCAGATTTTAAAAAGATAAAACTCCCAAATTTGTATTTTAAGCAAATGAAAATGTATTTAAACCTGAAGGTGTGGCAGACGTCATTATCTGAGAGGTTCCACTTCTCTTCAAAATTCCTCACTTTCTATAAGCAAAGCAATATCACAATTAACACCTCTGGCTAGAACCTGTTGCATCAGTGAGAGTAAAGTAAATATATGAACATGTGCAAAATATCAATGACTCGGGAGCCTTGCATATAATGCTGATATATAAAACAAAGGCCATAGATTTATAATATAACCTTTAGTTACAAAACCTTCAAAAGTGGAAACCAAATTAGTCAAAAAAATTGGATCAAAAAGAATTATGGGTTTTTATGTTGGGAGAAGCAAACTAATTAATAAATCTAGAAAACAAAATAAAACCAAAAGGAGAGATTTAGGAAGCAATTGAATTCAAAAATGAAGAGGGGCAGGAAGAGATAGAACGAATCTAAAGCATGCATACAAAGAATAAACAAAAAAGATAACCCAAGTGATTTTACATAACTACCCTAGCCACCACTTTACTTTGCCATTCTCAAGTGATTTTACAAATATGCCCCAAATCACTTCCTTCCTTTGAATAATAAAGATAACCCAAGTGATTTTACATAACTACCCTAGCCACCACTTTACTTTACCATTCTAAAGTGATTTTACAAATATGCCCCCAATCACTTCCTTCATAAAGATTTGATTGTGATGTTTTTATTTTTCAACTATATTTTCTCATTTATTGTCATAAATTCAATCAGATCAATAAACTAAATTTTAAACAAATCTTTCTCTAATTATGTTATTCTTCCATAATCCATATGATATAAATAAGTGTAATGTTAGCATCACACTCTTCGTCACACTCCTTTATTATTGGGTGAATTTCATGTGGGACCATGTGTTATGGTGGGTCTCACATGAAATCCACTTAATAATAATGTATGTTGAAGATGTAATAATGGATGCGTTCTTAGCATTTTTCTATAAAAAAAATAAATAAAAGTAGATTGTACTAACCCCCTTGAGTTTTGATGGAATGACAATCAACCCCATTTTTGAGCGAAAATAACACTCCACCCCATTTGACCCTTTGACTAACGGGAGAGTTAAATTATCCTAAAAGAATATTCCTTAAATTAACTATGGTTAGCTTAAAAAAAGAGTAAGTTACACTCCACCATCTTTAACTTTTTAAAATAATTGCAAACCAAACTTGGCCGTAAATTACACTTGACCCCATTTTTTAGTGTTGAATAACTAATGTCTTAACATTGTCAAGTTACTTAAAAATGAAAATTATTTATAATAAGTTATTTGATCTTTATATCTTTTTTTAATATTAGCGTATGCTTTCTTGTTTCCAAAATAAAGTTGTTGTTTTTAATTTTAAAAATGAAATATTTAATTTGAAAATATTATAAAAGGAATATAATTCTTTTAAGAATTTTATTTTTCAGTCCGTTGTATATTTATTTTACTCAAACAAATATTATTCAGTATACACTCTAACAAATAGTGGATATAAAATGTGTATCAATAATGTGAAAAATGATCTCTTCATTATATTTTTGTTTTTTAGTTATATTGCTCAACAAATTCTAAATAAATATCATGTTTTCAATTATTTTATCCAGAGGGGATATGAATTAATATAATAATTGTTTTATAAATATAAAAAAATTGTTATTTAAACAAGTATATTTGAATATAAGAATGAATACAAACTTGTCTAATTATAATATACAAATTAAATAAATATAATTTGACAAATGCTGTGAATAGTTTTACGATTTATATATATATATATATATATATATATATATATATATATATATATATATAATTTAATCTGAAAAGTAATTAATATATCCTACATTCATTATGTGTTACAAAAATATATAATACTCTTGTTAATTCTATTTGTTTATTTTTTTTAGCCTATAATTTAGTTTTTTTTATAAAAGCCTATAATTTAGTTGATTCTTAGCAAAGTTTCTACTTCAAATTATTTTGTTTATGAATGATATTGAATATTTATACATGATCATTAAATTTATCTTGTCATGCATAGACAAAATAATTTGAAGTAGGAACTTTATTAAAAATCAACTAAAAACAGCAGCTTTATCTTGGGAACAAGAAAACATATGATTAGTCTTTAAAAACCTTAAAGTATATAAATATCAAATAACTTATTATAAATATTTTTCATTTTTAATTAACTTGACAATGATAAGTCAATAGTTCGTCGACACTACGAATTAAGTTCAAGTGTAATTTATGATCAAAATTGGGGTTTGTCGTTATTTTAAAAAAACTTCAATGTGGTGAGGTGTAGCTTACTTTTTTTAAGCTAACCATAGTTAATTTATGGAATATATAGTTAGCATAATTTAACTCTTACATTAGTCAAATGATCAAATGAGATAGAGTGTTATTTTTACTAAAAAATAAGATTGATTGTCATTTCATCAAAACTCAAGGAGGGTTAGTATAATTTACTAAATAAAATAAAATAAAGTGCAATGAACTTTTTCACTCCCATTTTATTGAAGTTTTGGACCCTAACAAGAGTAACGACAAATGAGTTTATCTGTTTAGGCTAACGACAAGTAACGACCTTTTAAAAAAATTGTTTTTATTTATTTTATTTTATTTAAATATAAAAAAATCTTGACAAAAATAGGTGTTTCCCTTTCCCGAATATTTTGGCATTTAGTTTAGCGGACACGCTACCCATTCCTTATGATTAGTTTGAAGTAATCTTTGAGGTGGTATTAGTAACATGCTAGAAACCCAGAATATTGAAATCGAACCAATTAAATTGATTTAGTATTTTTCGAATTGAGTTGAATTAAATTAAATTTAATGGTAATTGGTTCGATTCTCGGATTCAATAATTCTAGAATCGAATCAATTATAATATTTTTATAATTTTATATTTATTTATACTTTTATTTTTTACTATTTACTATTTATGTTTTATATATATGCTTTAACATTTAATATTTTTAATATTTATATATAGTCTAATATTTAATATTTTTGGGGACCAAATCGATCCGAACCGAACCAATCCATGATTGATTGGTTTGATTTGATTCGAATTTTCTGATAAAAAAATTACAAATCAAAATCGAATCAAATCAATTGCTTTTAATTAATCCAAATTTATATTTTATGCAAATCCGAACAAAACTGACTCATAAATACCCGTCAAGAAACATGCAAGAAAAAAAAGGGGGACGGATAAATTGATGATATCAGTGGAGCTTCAATCTTCTCTTTCTGTTTCTGGTATTGGACCTTTGATCCGCAAAAAGAAGACTCCGAAGCGCGAATCCTTAAGGCCCAAATCAATGACAAATTTAGACATTTTTTTTTTGAGGCACAAATTTAGACATTTGACATATGTAAAGAATGGTTGGTCAAATTCAGTTTGTCATTACCAGGGAGAGTTGTGGCAGATTACACCAATTTAGATGGATACTTGAATCCTAGGATCACTCTCAGTATAATTAAATTCAATAATTAATTCTCGGGATTCTTTTTTAAAACTTGAACAAATACGAGAAGAAATTAACACTTTAAAAATTCATATGAGAATATTTGATTCCCATATTAATATTCTCAATACTAACAAAGAAACGCACTTTAAAAAAATATATGTGAGGAGTAGGTAGGAGCTTGTCCTTCGGGTATAAAATTTCATTATAAGTTCTATTTAATTAGCTTATCTTATTATAATACTCCCTTAGGAGTTAGAATAGCTTATTAATATAACACCAGTATGCACATTTTTTGTCTTATGTGCTTTACAAATATTATGGGATTGAAGTGCTATTTTCTTTTATTATCTTCTCATCTATCCCTTTGTTTTCTTTTATTATCTTCTCATCTATCCCTTTTGGATCCACTGTGTTGAGGTTTAACTTTCACACCCCTCTATAAGCGAAGAATACAATTCTATTCTTTTTATTATTATTATTATTTGAATTAGAAATTGTTGAGAGTCCCACATCGATTAGAGATATGGCCTAAGTAGTGCTTATAAGGCTTGCAGTCCTCACCTTACAAGCCGGTTTTGTAGGGTTGAGTTAGGCCCAAAGCCCGAATTTAAGATGGTATCAGAGCCTATCCTAGTTCTGTTATTGGGCCAAGATCTCTATTATTCCACAGGGGTGTGTTGAGATTCATGTTATTCCACCCGTATTAGTTACTGGACATCTGAAGCATGGAATAACATGGATCTCAACAGAAATATTATTCTATTGCATCCCCAATGTTAATTAAACCCCGGTAATGATTGTTATGATGGGAATTTGATCTATAAGTATCCTCTTTAAAGAGGAATTATATTAAGATAAGATAATTATTTCATTGAACAACTAGTTGTCTAAGGGATGAGTAATTTATTATGAGAATCACGATAATTTGAGACTCTAATTGGCCCAATCATATTGAGTTGTTTATCTTTAGTCTAAATCACGGGATAACAATATATATGTAATTGCAGTCCCACTTAGGTAGCTTACTTGGTGATGCTAATTGACATAAGGAGACTTCAAGTTCACTTGGAGGTAAGGAGTCCAAACCCACCCCTCCTAACATAACAACTAACATAATACTAACATTGGCTGATAAAAAAAAATGATATGTAATTGCATTTATGAGAATAATACTTCAAAGATTCCTTGCAATCTATCATACCTACCTTTAACCTTTGTTTGAATGATCATGAAAGAAGTATGATAGAAAGAAGTAGGAGATAAGAGATAATGAGTAGATTTTTAGATTGTTTAGATTGAAAGAAGAGAGAAGTAGAAAAGAAATAAAAATTAAGTTTTATGGTAAAGTTATACTTGTTTCTGATAACATATTTGCATAGTCCAAAATAAACGGATAGATATACATGTTCAATTTTTTCCCTCTCTTTTTCAAAATCTTGACATGCGGGTCTAATCACATATCCCGCCTCCCCCTCTCTCCCTTAGACCCTTGCCAAACAAAAGAATTCCAACTTCTCTTTCCCAACTTATTTCTCTCCAAAATCCACCAAAACAAACAAAACATTAGCTAACTTTGACCACTCTTATGAAATAGGGTATGAATGACTAAAAAATATCGTTTTGTAACTTATGTGGGTCCGTTTGTTTTAAATTTTGATATAATTAATTTTGGTAGAATTGATTTTGGCAAAATTGATTTTGAAAAAATCAAGGTTAAAAAAATTGATTTGTATTTGGTAACAATATTTTAAAAGTAGGTTTAGAAGAATTGATTTTGTTTGGATGTTAAAGTAAAATCACTTTTGTGGTGTAAATATGTAGAATTTTGTGGGTCCTATATCTAAAATCAATTATTTTCAATGGAAAAGCTATAAATTTTTGCTTCCACAAAACTCAGTGTTACCCACCAGAAATCAATTATTTCCAACTGAGTTTCGTACCCAAACACCCCAATTACTGTAGCAACTGGGGTTTGGGGGTTGAAACGAAGTTTCAAGAGAGAACCAAACAAGCACATAATTATGCTTAGCCAATGAGAATAATCACAATCCACCTCCCTCCTCAACATATTTTGGTTGGAGAAGTGGTTAATGAAGGTTTGAGACATAGATGTATACGAAAAAAAAAACTCATGAAGTAAATGCCTATTTAATTTTCGATGTCTTCTTAGTTCTTACAATTAATCAAAGCAACCAAAAGTTACTTCGTGTGTGTTTGGATGAGCGTTTGACAAACGTGATTTTGAATGAAATTGATTTTGCAGAATTGATTTTGATTAAAAGTGAGTTGAGTGTGAAGTGATTTACGTTTGGATGTATTCATAGAAAAAGTAATTTTCATCAATTCATGTTGTTTGGATAGTTTGGATCAAAAGTGCTTCTGAATGTATAATTACTAAAAAGGGCTTTGCAATATATATTATATTCCCACACATTCTAAGTAGATTTCGTTTCCATATTGTAACCACTAATACTAGTCAACTCGTGAAAGAACAACAGTATCATGAAAGAAAATAGAATAGTTTGAAGGACCAGAAAAGGTTGAATCAGACTAAGATCATTTGCTAAAACATAAATACTATATATTGAGACAAAAATATATCAAGTTGCAATGCTGATCATGGTACAAGACACTTTGTCACAACTGCACAGGACAGTTTGTGACAAATTATCCAAGCCGACTAATCATAGTAGTAAAGAAAATAGATTAAACAAACCAGCAACTTAACATAGCATAGCATTAACTTAACATAGCAGTACATAGCATAGAGCTTTAACAACGCAACAACCAAAAGTGACCAGCTGAGAAGGGGAAGGAGAGTGACTCCCAAGGAAGATCGATGAATGAAAGAATTGAAGAAAGGGTATGAATCATAAATAACAGAGGACAGATGCATCGTAAATGAAGGAGCTACAACAAAGGGTAAATAAGGAACTGACCTATGTCTCAGAATTGGAATCGATTTTAATGAGAGTCAATTTTTTGAGAAGCTGCTCATAGCTGCTTCAGAAATTACATGCTTATGATGCCCTGAAAGCACTTTTCCTTATTCTACCAAACAGTTAGATTTTCTCCCAGAAAGTGCATTTGAGGGACAAACGTGAGTTTGGTGGTGAAAATACGCAGAATCAAACACACACTTCATATCAAGTGCACAACTAATTCGATTTTGAGTGTGATGGGGTAGCTCAACTGGTTTGAGGTAAGGGTTTAAGTTGTTGAAATAGTTAGAGGTCCACGATTTAAACCCTGGAAGAGGAGAAAATACTAACAAACTGACATACTAACATTTGGCTATAAAAAAAATAAAAAACACTAGCAATACTCTCTTTCTAATACACTCTTTCTTATTCGTTGAAATTCATGTGGGTCATACCAAATTCAAGTGAGACCCACATGAATTTCGACTCTAGTACCTATTAGAGATCTCGGAAAAAAAATGGTAATTTTGTTAAGAAGATATATAATATTCAAATAAAATTGAATGATCATGGTAAAACACATGGTGTTTTTTTTTTTTTTTTGATAATCTAACATGGTGCTTATATTATATCGTGTACAATATCAAATAATTGTCTTCTGATGGTAAATTAACTATAAAACAAATATCCAGTAAAAATAAATAAATTGGAGTATCACAATTTCTTGTTGTACTGTACCCTCACGTCTAGGAATTTAGAATACTGGCAGATGTTGGACACATAGTTAGGTTGTGAACATTTAAATATTGGCTATCCCTTGTCCCCTGTCAACTTTTACATGACGAAACCAAAAACAAGATATGCTGATTGAACTAGGGCGCAAACAGAAATGCATGCCCTCCCTTTATAAAAGGTAAGGAAAGAAGGAACAAATAAATAGAGAGGAAGAGCAAAAGAAGGCCCGAAAGGACCACTACTGAGTAAAGGCATCACATGAATTGGGTCAGTTAACAACAATATGTCCATAAAAGTTGTGGCCACCTGGTCTTGACAACAACCATGACATATATGTGCGTTTCTTTCCCTGACTCAGACTTCAATGACATGTAGAGCAGCTTATATAGGCCAATCCTAATCAATAACGAGAGTTACATATATTATGATGATGTTTAAACAACATTTTTTGGACAACGGAACAACACTTATAATAAAGAGTGTAAAAAGTAGGTGAGAATATTTATATAATAATAATAATTGCCTGTAATATTTAAGAAATTGTTCAGGTCTAATGTTTAAATAAAGTGACTATAAATAAATAGAGGATATACATGTTGCTTTTTTAACAATTTCTAATTAGCCAGCGCTAGCTTACACGTAAAGGATGAAACAAGTAGGGGAAAAAAGAAAAGAGGAACATATAAAGTTGCATAGCTTTATGTTGTTTTTCTAGTTTTTGGATACCATGGACCATGGACCATATGTTTGGTTTGGAGTTTTGACTTTTGTGATATCCATGCGAGTTTATTCGCACAAGTGGAAGACCTACAAGAATTTAAACAACTAAAATTCTTTATTTCTTTGGTTTAACAATACCACTACAAAAAAAAAAGTCCAAATAGCGACCGAAATTTAACAACCGAATCAGTCCGTCGCAGATTACGACCGAAATGACGACCGATATAACAAATCCCAGGTATGGTTACATTTACATGTTTAACGATCGATTTAGCGACCGATTGTTGTGGTTGCAAATAACTCGGTCGCAACACCAATAAGTTTGAAAGTCAAACTTTGTTGACCACGTAGCAACTGAATTTAGTTGTGTGGGACTGCGAAGGTAGTAAAAGTCTGGGGCCAGATGGTATGAACTTCTCCTTCATCAAAAAATTCTGGTCGGTTTTAGGGAATGATTTTAGCAGGATGATTTTTGAATTCATAGAAATGCTACGCTTGCTAGGGGCTGCAACGCCTCTTTCATGGTGCTTATACCAAAAACCGAATGTCCAAATGGATTAAATGATTACAGGCTGATATCGTTGGTGGGTTGCATATACAACGTAATAGTGAAATTGCTAGCTGAGAGGTTAGGGAAAGTGGTGGGGTCGACTATTTCAGAAAACCAGACTGATTTTATGATAGGGAGAAATATTTTGGATGGTGTGGTGGTTCTAAATGAGTTGATTGACTATGGTAAGAAGAAAGGAAATCATCTCATGATTTTCAAGGTAGATTTTGAGAAAGCATATGATTCGGTATCTTGGGAATTTTTAGATTACATGCTACTAAGAATGGGGTTTGCACTAAAATGGAGAATGTGGGTTGAAGCTTGTTTGGAATCGGCTTCAGTGTCGGTTCTTGTCAACGGAAGTGCGACGAAGGAATTCAAAATGTCTAAGGGAATTCACCAAGGAGATCCAATGGCTCCCTTTTTGTTCTTTATAGTAGCTGAAGGCCTACATGGTCTTATCAAAAGTACGGTAGAGCAGAATGTCTTTAAAGAAGTGATTATGACTGGTGGTGATCAGAATATTGGATTATCACACATTCAATATGCTGATGACACGGTATTGGTGGGAGATTTCTCAATTGCAAACATGAGGGTAGTAAAATGCATCTTGAGAATTTTTGAGCTAGTGGCTGGCTTGAAAGTAAACTTATTCAAGGGAGCATTAGTTGGAATCAAGGCTAGTGATGGGTTGTTGCAGCTGGCAGCAAATATACTAAATTGTAAAATTGGTGGCGTACCGTTCAAGTTTCTTGGGATTAAGGTGGGGTCGAATCCGAGGAAGGCAAATACATGGTCACCTGTCATCAATACATTACAGAAAAGGCTGCAAGGTTGGAGAAACAAATACCTTTCGTTCGGAGGAAGAGTCATTCTTATCAACGCAGTACTTTCGAGCCTCCCGGTTTACTATCTTTCATTCTATAAAGCATCAAATAAGGTAATTAACTGTATCATTCAAATTCAAAGGAGATTTTTGTGGGGTGGGAATGGTGAATGTAGGAAAATATGTTGGGTAAAATGGGATTTGGTGTGCAAAAAAAGAGAGGTTGGGGGCCTAAGGATTAGAATTATTGAAGCTTTTAACTCAGCTCTCTTAGGCAAATGGAGGTGGCATTTTTTCTTGGAACCGGCTTCTCTTTTGTCTAGGGTCCTTAGAGAGAGGTATGGGGAGCCTTCAACTTGGTCTTCATCTTGGCTTGATAAAACTATTGTCGGGGGAGTGGGTTCTTGTTGGTGGAATGACTTAGGAAGGTTAGAGGGGGAGCAGAGTCTAAATTCGGGGTGGTTGACAAACGGGTTGTCTAGAGTTCTAGGGAATGGTGAGTCTGTGCTTTTTTGGACACAAAATGGGTGACTGCTATCCCTCTGGTTGTTTCGTACAACAGGTTATTCAATATCTCTCTCATGAAACAAGTAATTGTATCTTAAATGGGAGAGTGGAGAAACAGAATTTGGGTTTAGATCTTACCTTGGAGAAGGAGTCTCTTTGTTTGGGAAGAAGACCTTTTGCGAAGTATGATGGAAACTATTGCACGTAATTCTCCAAGAGGAAACGTTATTGATTCTTGGAAATGGAAGCACCTTCCGGATGACGTCTTTACAGTTAAATCTGCCTACACGCAGATCACTTGTTTGGAGGATGTACAACCATTTGATACATACAGAATCCTTTGGGACAAGGTGATTCCTTTGAAAGTGAGGGCTTTTTGTTGGGGGTCAATTCTAAAGAGGATTCCTACTACCTCAAACTTGTTGCTTAGAGGAATTTTGCAGCCAAACAATTCTTTGTTGTGCTGTTTCTACAGGATTGAAATTGAATCTTCTACCCATCTTTTTGTGACATGCAGATTTTCTCATGCAGTGTGGATGTACTTCTATAGTTGGATGGGAGTGCAAACTGTGTTGGCAGGGGATTTAGCCAACCTGTTACAGCAACATGACGGTGTTCGATTTGACAGAATACACAACAAAGCATGGAGGATGATTTGGTTTGCCATTATTTGGTCACCGTGGCTTCTTAGATATGAGGTAAGGTCCAATAATGGATCATTGGTTTTGGAAAAGTTGATTGAACTGATTAAAAGTAGAGTCTGGAATTGGTGTAAATCAGTGGCAAATAGGGATTGTTTTTCTTTCATAGATTGGACTGTCAACCACATGAATGCATATTATACCAGATCTAACTAAGTGCAGTTGATGTATTAAGGATACTACTAGTTCATGCGTTGTCTCAGTTTTCGGCTATGGTTTAGGCTGTTCTGTTGCGGGTATGCTTCATTATTGGGTACTAGTACTCTTTTGTTTTGTTACTTGGCAATTGGGCGCTGCTGCTGGGGTCTTGTTCTTTGTTTTTGCAATGTGGGCAAGGCTTCATCAATTAGTGATCTATCTGTTTTTTGGTTCGCATATTTTTTGCTGATTTGGGGGGAGTTTTTGTAGCTATGTTTCAACCTTTGTGCTATTGTTTTGTTGTAGGTTGAACATATATCTCTAGTATCTCCTTCTTTTTTGTTATTGTCCTTCGTTGTATACAGCTTTGGGGACCCCTTGTGCCCTTATCTATATCCCATTCGGCTTATAAAAAAATGGTAATATTTGACCCACTTACCGACCGAAGTAAAATCGGTCGCTAAAGCGTGTTAAAAATGAATTTTAATTGGAGCCATTCAGCGACCAATTTATCGGTTGAGTGAATGGCGACCCAGTAAACGACCAAATAATTCGGTCGCTAAAACTAAAAAACCCTAAATCACAAAATCTCCCATTTCCTTCCTCACTTATTCATTTTTCTTCTCTCAGCTCTGCTCCCTGCCTCCACCACCGCTCCAGTTCGTCGTCTCCCTTGTCTGTCGCCACAACAGCGTCCCTTCGGCCACCGTCGTACCACTCCGGCCACTACCGCATCACAGTAAGTCTTCTTCCCTCTCATCTCTTCCTCTTTTCTCTTCCTATTCTTCCCTCCCATCTCTGGTCTTTCCTGCAGAATTAGTGCGCACCACCGTAGAGCTCCGGTCACCACAAGGACCACCGCAAGGACCACTGCAAAGGTATCCCCCTCCTTCCTTCTCTGTATCCCCCTGCCCCCTTCCTCAACAGTTGCGATCATATTATTTGTATGTTTAGGCTCCCTCCTAAGAAATGTCAAAGGCATTAGAAGAACATTAACAAAGAAACATTGTTAATTTAATGAAAGTCATATCATGAGTGATGAGATCTTTAGATCTGTTTTTCCTACAAAATCCATGAGTAAGTATGGGCAATTGTAATCTTAAAAACTCAGCTCATTATTTGAGTAGAAAATGCAAATGAATGGTGGGATAATTACTCTCAGGTAAATCTTAGACAGCTAGTAGCAAGGATGACTGAAATTTGATGTTAAAGAAATTGAAGGAAAACAATTTGGCTACCTAAATTGCAAGGGTAAATTTTTGTTGTGCAAGTTGAATATGTTTATTATAAACTTGTGCGGTGTGAAGGAGTATCACTGTGACTATGACGTAAATTTTCTTGGTTGTCATTGTCAGCTATATAGATCCCTACTCGCTCATGTAGTATAGGGTTTCATATAAAATGTTTGATTCAGCACATGCTTTGCTAGTTATGGCTAGTTAATTAGTTGATTAATTTCTCTTAATGTTCAGAATTAATTTGTTGCCCACTCATAATGTTCTCTCATAATTTATGATGGTGTTCCCTTTGTTGTTTGATTTGCATGCATATGACTTGATGAAATTGAGATAATATGACAAATGAGGTTATTTTTTATTATTTGAATCTATGCTTGGATATTAATGCTTTCCCATATTTGTTACCCAGATAATATACTACTGCTCCTCCTCTCTCCTTTGTGAAGGTCTCCTTTACTTTTCATTCTTTTCTTGGAGTTGAGGTAAGTCAATTACTTTCTCTCATTCGTTGGTTGTGTGGTATATGTAATGTGTTGTTGTTTGTTAGTGGAGAACTGAGCTCAATAGGATGTGATCATGTCCGAAAGATAGGATGCTGGTTGTGTGCTGGTAATTTAGAAATGATGTATGTGTTTGCCAATTATGTGTTGTTTGTTAGTGGAGAGCGGAGCTCATTAGGATGTGATCATGTCCGAAAGGTGAGATGCTGATTGTGTGCTGATAATTTAGAAGTTATGCATGTGTTTGACAATTATGTGTTACTTATTAGTGGAGAGTGAATCTCAATAGGATGTTTGCTACTATATTTTATCCAAATTTGTATTGAATTACGCTTCAATATATATTTGCTGAAGTATGCTGCGATATTTATAGGTTAATGTTTTTATTTTCTGTTAGAGTTAATTATTAAGTTATAAAAGCCTTAGTTTCTTGTTTGAGATTCAATATTAATGAGCATGCGTACCTTGTTCTCAAGGTACGCATGCTCATTGTATTGAATCTTGAATTGTCCACGTGGGACAGTTTAGGAAAAAACATTTTTCACACTCGTACAATAGTCATTTCCATGTTCAAATGCCTTATATGCTTGATGAAATCTCGGTATGATGCATTTCCTTCTGTTCTTCGGGTGCATATTTGATTGCGGTGAATCTCACCATGCTCGAGTCGTGTACTTGGAGACCGATGGGAAATGCTGCCGAAATTTCGTTAAGTCTAAGGCATTTGAATAAGGGAATAACTATTATTAACCGAGTATGGTCAAGTTTCTTCTCAAATGGGATAGGTTCATACCTTGTCATAAGAACGAGTTGATGGAGTTATTGGAATGCACCGTAATATATTAGTGTTGTTGTAGGATTGCTCATGCTATTTAATTGGCATCAATGAATATTCCGGAGAATCGGAAATGGATCTATCGTAGGTTGGATCAGAATAAACGTCGTAGGGAAGAATTTAGAGTTGGAGTGGGTGAGGGGCGATGATCATTTGAGGTGTCCTTGCAAAAGATCCAAGTGTAAATCTTTCAAAAGCGTGGATGAAGTTGTGACCGATCTTTATGAGAAGGGCTTCATGCCTGATTATTATTGGTGGAGTAACCATGGTGAGACGTTGCCCGATTTTAACTCGGTTGTGTTTGAAGGTTCGTACAATTGAAGTGGTGAGCGGAGGGAAGAATTGAATCCATACGACCAGCTGTTAATGGATCATGATGGACCCTCGGTTGGTGTTGCACTAGAAAAAGATGGGGGGAAAGATGGTGGAATAGGTTCCCAATACATAGAGGAGAATCTGAATTCCGAAGCTCAGAGATTCTATGACATGCTGAGTGCTGCAAGATCTCCATTGTGGGAAGGATGTCGGGAGTACACGAAGTTGTCGATGTGTATGGAATGGTTGAGTATCAAATCTGATTACAATATGCAAGAAGGATGTTTCAACCGCCTCGCCATGTCAATGTCCAAGGCTTTGCCGGAAGACAATCGGACGCCTACTAGTTTTTATCATACTAAGAAGTCTGTGGAGAATTTGAGTCTGGGTGTTTGAAAATTGATTGTTGCTCGAATGGATGTATGTTGTACTACAAGATTGATTCAACGGATAGCATAACATGTTGTCGATTTTGTGGAGCGGATCGGTACAAGATAACCACTAGGAGGGGCATTGAGAAGACGACCGCTTTAAAAAAGATGTGGTACTTTCCGCTCGTTCCAAGACTTACAAGATTGTACTCTTCAATGTCCACTGCATCTCACATGAGGTGGCATATTGAGCATCAGAGGGAGCAATATGTCTTGTGTCATCCGTTGGATGGAGAACCTTGGAAGCATTTTGATAGGGTTCATATGGCATTTTCGCAGGACCCTCGGAACGTCCAATTAGGATTATGTATGGAAGGATTTAATCCTTTCGGGCAATCTGGAAAAGCCTACTCTTGTTGGCCGGTTATCCTGACTCCGTACAATTTTCCCCCAGGGATGTGCATGAAGCGAGAGTTTATGTTCCTGACAGTCATAATTCTGGGTCCGTCTAATCCAAAAGGGAAGATTGATGTGCACTTGCAGCCGCTGATAGATGAGTTGACAATGTTGTGGAATGATGGTGTGTTGACTTATGACGTATCTTTGAGGCAGAATTTCATGATGAAAGCAGCTTTGATATGGATGATCAATGACTTCCCCGCCTATGAGATGATGTCGGGTTGGATGACCGCGGGGAAGCTTGGTTACCCAATATGTATGGAGGGATCGAAGGCATTCACGCTTAAAAACAGTCGAAAGATCTCATATTTTGATTGTCATCGACAATTCCTTCCACAAGATCATCCATATAGGAGGAACAAGAATGCATTCAAGAAGCGTTGTGCGAAGACCACACCCCCTCCCCCGCGTTTGTCTGGTCCTAATTTATGGCAGATAGTAGAGAATTTACTGCTCGTCCATGAATCCCAAGGAGAACATATTCCTAATTATGGCGTCAAGCATAATTGGACGAAACAACATATGTTTTGGAGGTTGTCGTATTGGAGAACGCACCTACTCCGTCACAACATTGATGTCATGCATACTGAGAGGAATGTGTTTATGAATGTGTTTGACACTGTGATGGACATCAAGGGGAGGACAAAGGATACAAATAAAGCCCGATTGGAATTGGCGTAAATTTGTAATCAGAAGGAGCTTGATTTGCAAGACTATGGTCGTGGCAGACTTATCAAACCGAAGGCAAGTTATACACTAAGCAAACCACAGAAAGTAGCTGTCTGTAAGTGGGTTAAAGAACTAAAGTTGCCTGATGGGTATGCTTCTAATATGGGTAGATGTGTTGACATTAAGGAAGCAAAGTTACATGGAATGAAGAGTCATGATTGTCACGTGTTCATGCAACAGTTGCTTCCAATTGCGTTCGATGCAATACCGAAACCAATTTAAAACCCACTTGTTGAGCTTAGCTACTTTTTCAAGGAGATTACTTCGACAACACTAAATGTGAAACAATTGAAGGATATGGAGGAGAAGATACCCGTGTTGTTATGTAAGTTGGAACAAATCTTCCCACCAAGTTTCTTTGATTCAATAAAACACCTTCCAGTTCATCTACCTTATGAAGCAAAAGTTGGTGGTCCAGTAAAATACCACTGGATGTATCCATTTGAGAGGTATACAACATCAATTATTTTAATTAATTATTTGTATGTATCCATTTTAGCTTTCCTTTAAACTAGTAATTATTTGTATGTATCCCTCTTTAATAGGTTTTTGCACTCCCTTAAACACAAAGTCAAGAACAAGGCACGAGTAGAGGGTTCCATTTGTGAAGCATACTTAGTAGAGGAGACTTCCACTTTTTCCTCTTATTACTATCCGGATGAAGTTGACACGAGAAGAACTAGAATGGCCCTAAATGTTGATTCGGATGAAGGATGTTCAACTAGTCCTCATATATCAATATTCAACTATCCGGGTAAATTTAGTAGCAAATCTCAAGGATATTTCTTGGAGCAGCGTGACATTAATGCAGCTCATCTGTACATCCTTCAAATTTGTGATGAGGTGGCGCCATATTTAGAGTAAGTGTCTACAATGTCTTTTATAAGTTCAATTGTCATTTATGGTTATTAATCGTCTTGCAGTTAACCTCCCATACGTAGGATGTATGGCAATTTTAAAAGGAAAATCCAACCTGACATTTCAAAAGCTCAGGTTGATCGAGAAATTACTTCTCACTTTGCTACGTGGTTCAGTAAATATTTCAGGGCCCCACGTATCGTTGGATATTACGCCAGACATCATTGTTAATTCTCTGGCGGACATTTTCGGAGATGGGGAAGAAGTTGAAAGAAAGTTAATGGATCAATCTGAGTTAGACGAATCTAGCGAAGGCACATTCCAATCAAGTGAGACCGATGAGAGTGAGGGTGAATTTAGTGACGGACATTCTACCTAGGTAATTTATATATGCATTATTCATTGTGTAATGTTTGTTCATGTCTAAACTTGTTGATTAATTAGTTATTATTTATACTATGATGTAATAGCTTTATCATTTTTTTACACAGATGGCAGATTCCACTAGAGGTAGGGGGCAACGTGGTGGTCGTCGGGGAGGCTGTGGCAGAGGTCATGCTGCAAGAGATCCTCCCCCGATCGACTCACCGAGTTCTGATCGAGATCACCCTGCCAGTACCTCTGTGGACTGGCCTCAAGGTGATGGAGTTACACCCATTATGCAGCCCTCAGATGTTAGGACACGGGCTGCACCGTCATCATCCACACCTGTGCTAGGACCACCATCATCATCGACACAGGAAAGTCGTGGTTCATCCGACCGGAGGACTCTTCTTATTCCCAGGTGGGATAACGAGTAAGCTAACTTAATTTTTTATATATAAATATCGTTAATTTCCATATTACTTGTTTAGTTATTCATAACATTTATTAATGCTTTAATTTTTCTGCAGCTTTCTGCCCGCGAAGGGTCCTTTGGATTCGATCTCGAAGATCATAAAGCAGAAGTTTGATGGTCCATGGCCTACATGAAAGGGGATCCCTGAGGGCCATAGGGATCATCTGTTTAAAGAGTTTAAGGTAACAATTTATTATATTATTTAAAATAAATTTACATTACCTATTAATTTAAATTTAATTTAAATATATATAACAATTGTCTAACAAGTGTATGTTGCAGTAAGAGTATAGGTGGAACCAAGCTTTGGAGAATCTCATCAGGTCCATATTTGAGCATAAAGGTTCATTGGCCATGAAGAATGCCATGAACAAGCGGAGGAAGGGTAAGGATAAGGGGAAATGGTTGGATCCTGAGATCAGGAGGGGGCTGGAACAGTACTGGGCTACGGAGAAGTTCCAGGAGAAGCAGGCCACAGCTCGGTGTAATCGAGCTGCTGATGGTGGTGCATGTGCCTACAGCGACGACTCTAAATCAGTCGCCGCCCACTTCGACGAGCTGGTAATACTTAAAACTTTATTAACTTAGCGTACTTTTTAATTAGTTTTCATTTCTAAATATTGTTATGAATTTAATATTATTTTTTCTGTGCAGAAAGCACAGAAACAGTGACTCCCCACTGCTATGGAGTTGGTGGAGAAGACAAAGAAGTTGAAGTCGGGGAAATGGATCAACGACAAGACCCGTAACTATGCTATAAGTAAAAAACATTTTAATTAGTATATACTAGTAATTTATTATTATTAATTTGTTAATATTTTTTAAACTGTAACTAATTATCTCTTCAACTATACTTTGCAGGTTGGGTTTAACGAGAAGAAGCACGATGCCATATCATGTGCCTCACAGTCACAAGATGAGGCCTTGACTGGTGAGGGGCCTCGCTCTCCTGTCTCCGCGACTGTAATGCCTATATTTGGAGGTCGTCGGGGGCAGGAACAAGAAGGGGCACGTGTATGGCCTCGGACACTTGGACAACGAGTTTATCGCATCGTCGTCTGGCACACGCTCCTTCGTACGTGGATACCGTCCATCCGGAGCAATTCAACCAGATGCAGGACACCATCATGCAGCTGAACGCGGGGAGAAGAGGGAGAGAGAGCGACAGATGCAAGAGTAGATTACACATTTGACGCAGGCACACCAGCACCTACTGTAGACGACGATGGAGCAGGGCCAGACATTGCGGTTTGTGTTGGAGCAGATGAGAATCCAGGCTCCAGTTGCTCAGGGTGATGCTCCGGCAGTTGTGCCGCCTGCTTTCGCTCCTCCAGTTCCGCCGCCTCCTCCTATTGATGATGTTGATCCGGAGGATGAGGAGATGGCTGACGACGACGGCACAAACGGTAAGCAGGGTTGGTCCCTTCCACGTCCGCCTCCCCTGGACTGATGATTTTCAGTTGTATTTTTTTCATTTTATGGATTTACATTCACTTTATTGTATGGCATTTTTTATTTATTTATATGATACTTGGTTTATATATATATATATATATATATATATATATATATATATATATATATATATATATATATATATATATATATTTTGGTGAGTTATAGTAGTAAATTGAAGAATATTAGAGTAAAAAAAATTAATTATTATTTTTTAAAATAAAATTTAAAATAAAAACAATTTTTTTTTAATATTAGCGACTGAAATGGCAACCCCAACATCGGTCGCTAATATTAAATTAGGAAAAATAAATAAATATACTATATTATTTCATTTTTTAGTGACCGATAATGTTGGTTACTGTAACCAATATTAGCGATCGAATTAGCAACCGATTATCAGTCACTAAATTTGGTTACCCTGATCATGCGACCAACTTGGTTGCGACCGAATTATATAATTTAGCGACCGATTATTTGGTCTCTATTTGGCGATCGAAACATAAATTCGGTCGCTAAAGCCTTAGCAACCAGGGTTTCTGCTACCCCATTGATTCGGTCGCTAAACAAGGTTGCGACTGAATTAGCATGTTTAGTGATCAAATTCTTCGACCACTAAATAGTTTTTTTTTGTAGTGTACTTTTGATCTCTCTAATTTCACAAATATGTGATTTTAATTTTTGTAATTTTAATTGCTCAAATCAAGTTCCTATACTTTTAAAATTAAACAAATGTAATCTCGTCCTTGACATAACATCTGCTAATCAATAGGAGTTACTAACCTGACAATTCCTTTGTGACATGACAACGGTGTTGGTCCAAAGGGTACTTTAACTCATACAAGAACAATACAATAGGGACGAGCAGACTAATGTAAATAAAATATCGAGCTACAAAAGAACCAGTATTATCTTTACACAAGCAGCCCAATAACAAAACAACCATAGAACCTGTTAAATGCATCCAAGCCAGAAACCACCCAATAGGAAAAAATAACAGAGCATATGCTAGGGGAGCATTATTTGAATAAAATAAAAAAAAACAAAAATTAATAATTGAAATGGTGTTAGGCATTTTTTATTATTCACTTTCTTTGATTCAGTTTTGTGCTTTTTATTTTTTTTATTTTTATCATTCAACTAATGAAAATTCATGTCATCCAATATTGATGCCATGTCATAAAGGATTAGGCAGGTCAACAACTCTCGTTGAGTATTAGTCTATTAGATGATAGGTTGACAGTAGGACTAGATTTGTTCGATTTTAAAAATATTGTAAAATCACGTATTTGTGAAACTAGAAGGATAAAAAAAGCAATTAAGTCTTTCTCCTTTTATGTTTTGTTGTTATAATCTGCCCGACCGGTTGGGTAATGTAGAAACGAAATTGTAGATTAACAATTAGAAATAATAAAGTTAATTATTTAGATGAAATGTAAATTGCCTTTGTCGTGATTTTTTTGCTTCTAGCAGTTAAACGTGGTATGAGGTACCAAATTAACCCAGTTGTTTGGAAAAATATAGAAACATGATTTCAGGTCTTCATAATCACGTCTTGAGCGAAGCTGCCCTGATTAGTGTCTGCGTCACATCAAAATTGATTTTGCAAATGAGTAGAGGTCACTTCTCCTATCCACCCTTCATTGGAGCTCATTAGCAACACACAAGCTTCATCGCCGACATCTCTGACAAATGCTTGGTCATGATTTTTTAATTCCTCAACTCTGCTGTATGCCGAGGGTGGTTTCGTGTTGATGCTTATAATAATTGGTTTGAAGAAGATTCAACGTTTGAAGTTGTTTCAATGTTTTGGTGATTGCGATATAACTCTTGAAGCTATGGGAAAATGGAACCTTGGTTTAGTTGAAATTCACCTTGAAAAGGTTCAAGGTAGTGACTTAGGTCTTGCTGGTATATCCAAGTGTTTGAAATTGAAGACATTGCATATTGTAAAGACTCTTGAATGCTCTGATGTTGCTTATAGCACAATTTTGGTGGGAGGTTAAAACTATGCATGCTTGTCTGGTATGCTCTTACTAATAAGAGAAAAAATATGTATTTATTTTAGACAACATAGCATGTGTTGGTAATAAATAAATTCAAATCAATGTAACGATTTACTCTAAAGGTTTGTGTCTGGATAAGTTTAGAATTAAATTATAATTCATTGATAACATCTCGTTCAGCATTTTGCTCACACTAGTTGTAATTTGAGGTTAACTCATAGATCTAGGGCTGGTCAGAAATTCTACATCGACCCTAACCCGAACGACCAGGAAGACACTGCAAGCATGTAGGCGGATTTTACCGGGTCCTTGGGTTGACAATTTGGAAAAACAGAGTTAAAGCGGTTCCAAAAATTTCAGGCACTTGGTGACTGAACCCGACCGAGATGTTGATGCGAGAGTGGCGGAAAAGAACGCGAGACTGGAGAAGAATGACAACCCTTCTTCCGTTCTCTGATCTCCCTAAAACGAACGCCCTCGCCATCTGCTTCACTTTTGGTAGCGTTGCGCCGCCATCTACTTCCCCTCCAGTGGCGTTGCACCGCCATCTGCTTCCCCTCCGGTGGTGTTGCGCCGCCATATGTCTCTGGTAGTCTGTTGAAGGGAGGCAGCTAGGGTTTGAAAGGGCAAGGGGATGGGGATCCGATATTGAAGAGTTAAAATAGGATTCGGGTTTGGGTCCAAAACTGAAATGGTCCA
The DNA here is from genome assembly GCA_030762895.1 of Sophora flavescens. Classification (NCBI taxonomy): domain Eukaryota; kingdom Viridiplantae; phylum Streptophyta; class Magnoliopsida; order Fabales; family Fabaceae; genus Sophora; species Sophora flavescens. Next base: position 132,661,681 of record CM061065.1, read on the forward strand.
GAAAATGAAATTGTCCAACCTATCTCAACTTGAGACTCGCCCAACCCGAGAGGCCCACCAGACGGAAATGGGTTGCATATATAGATGAGTGGGTTGGTTCGAATTGAGCTGTTTGGACCCGAATCAGACGGAACCCGCTCGTTGTCCAACCCCACTTAGATCTATCCGGTTAGTAAGTGATATATAAATTTTATTTTAATAAATCATTATTGAAATAATGTTAAACCTCCCTTAATTTAAACTTTAGAGCACAAAACAACAATAATTATTATAAAAGTTAAACATGAGGTAATTGATTGGTTGATAATATAAAAAACTTATACACTAATAATGTATCAAGGATAAAGTCTATACTTTTATTTAAGTCTATTTTTAGAGTATGACAAATTTTATTATTTATTTTTTTAATATTGAACTTGTAATGAAAACTCCTTCAAATACATTAGATTTTTTTGGGTTTAATTAACTGAAGTAATCGATTAAGAAATATTAAGTATAAATCACAATTTTGAGAAATATTGTATTGAAAATCACAATTTTAAAATTTTTAACATATTGAACACAATATTTTTAATATATATTTTCTATATTTGATTCTTTATTATTTCCTTTTTTTTTCATTCTTTTGCTTATAGACCGTGACAACACATAACCATCATCTTCATTTGTCATTAATGAAATTACTAAGATATGTAAACTTATTCACCCCAAGAAAAAATGAACTAATAATCGTGTAACACGAGGAATGACTTGCCCCACTAACAAAAGTTGAGCATATTGCAGCATTAAAGACCCAACTCTTAGCACTTTGTCTTATCAATAGACAAATACTAATAGATGTCTTATATTAAAAAATTAAAAATTTATATTAAAAAATATATATTCAGTATATTAAAAGTTTTAAAGTTATAGCTTTTAATACAAAATTGTTATTTTTAAATTTTCTAATCAATACCCTTAAAATACTAGTTAACAAAATACTTATCAATAATATTGAAAAAGAGGCCATGTCTTCATGGGTAGGGACGGATGTTTTTTAGGAAAATACTAAATAAGGTATATAATCAAAATATAAAAATTTTGTATTTGAAAATATGGTATTTAATATATTAAAACTTAAGAGTTTAAAAATGTAGTTTCGAGTAAAAATTTTTATGTTTTTTATTTTTTAATAAGTGTTTTGAGGTCATTTTTTATAATGCAATGGAGAGTCGCTTAACTCCTCTTTTAATGGATTCCACCATGTCAAACTAACAATTTTTTATTTTATAATATTTTAATCAACTTCTCATTCTGATGGGACAACTTAAAAAATTAGAGTGCTTCTATAAGAAATGGCTATTTCTTCAAGCAATGATGCGTACAATTATATGTCATGTCACCAGTGCTCCAACGATAATACCGTATAAGAACTAATTTTTATTTCTTAAACAACTTCTGTCGGAGATGTTCCAAGACACTGATTAGCCATACCTGTTTTTTTAAACGAAAAATACTATTTTAAAACGAACTTATGTCTAAAATGAATTAGAGTATTTTTACTCTCAAGATTATCTAGTGGATTGAAATTTTTAAATAATTTATTAAATCATGAATAAACACACCTTTATTTCAAAGATAAACTCACTTTAAAACATCCTTATCCTTTTCAAAAAAAAAATTTGAAAAGTTATTAACTCATTTTTATCCCCAGCTCTCCAAGAGAAAAAAGCAAGTCTGCTCATCAAATTTCCATTTCAACTTTTTTTTATTCTCTTTTCCAGTTTTACTTTTTAGTCTTCCCATAGTGGAGCCTATAGTATGTGTATGTGTTGGGGGGGGGGGGCAGACATAAGTAAAAAAACTTAAATAAATGTCATAATCTATCCACGAGAGCAACCCGTAAAGATGTTATTCGAGTGACTGGTAGCTAGATTCTTTGAATCATATATCTAAGATTCGAATACTAGTGATGTGAATAAAATTATATATATGGATAGAGGAGTTGTTTCTTATCACATTATAGAGGATTAATCATATGACTATCGATCGTGGGATACCCCATGTTGTATCCCGGACCTAAAAATCTATCCAAGTGAGCTAGTAGGCCAGATAAATATCACAGTCTTGACATTACAAGTATATTATAAACCATTGGATTTTAGTCCAATAATAATATCCATTCCTTTGTCTTTTCTCCTTGTTATTATTTTCCTTGTCTCATATATATGTATGTACATCAAAGATATTTACTCCACAGGTCATCTAAATCTGAAAAAAAAAAACGCCTGTTCACTTTGACAGGCTCAACAACATGGCAGCTAAAGGAAGCTACAGTGCTAATCTACAATCCTGGTGTTCTAGAAATCCTGCATAGAATTTGGTTACTAGTACAACTTCTCATGAAGAAAGCAAAAACATGTAATTCCCAACTACTAGGTCCTCTCATGGAAGATAATAGACCTTGATAAAGCTGCAGGGTTGGCTTGCAACACTGGTGATGCTTCAACCAAATGATTCTTCTTGTCATCACCCTTTGATGGGAATGCCTTGAAAAGTCCTCCTCCATCATTCTTGATCCCTAGTGTTGACCATATAGAACTCTTAGCAGCTTCACCAGGATCATCAATTCTCAGTGTCTTGGGGATCAACACACTATTTTCTAAGTTGTTGTTGCTACTACTTTCTGTGCCAGGCTTTTCTTTCAGTGAATTGGTTGGAGAGAGGATGTTCCCATCTCTTGAGTGTTTCCCCAAAGTAGGTGAATTTGGGCTAGAGTTGTTAACAGAAGATTGGGGAGAGATAGAGTGCACACTCCAAGATGGTGGTGGCATAACACCCCAATAAGTAGGTGTTGGATAGAATGACACAGGATAATATGCAGGAGGAGGCATTGCAGGGTTCCATGCATAAGGCCAAGGGGAGGAAGAAGAAGAAGAGCCTTGGAAGCATGGCAATTGAGGAGGGAAACCTTGATAACTCTTATCCAATGATTCATGTGAGCTATCATGAACTCTCTTCTCAGATGAAGTTGAAGCCAAAACAGAAGCTCCAACTGAGTTATCATCACCATTAGTGTTGTTATTGTTATTATTATCTTCTCTACCATAGGAAACAAAAACATTCTGCTTAGGTGCATGAAACCCATTTAGGACAACACCATTTTGTGTTTTCTCAGCAAGGCTCAATACAGAAGCCATGGAATCACAAAGAGGAGAATCTGATCCAAAGGTCAAGACAGCTGCTCCATTTCCCAACACAGCATTGTGTAATCCATTGAGTTTAGGTGTTTGAAGTGCCTCAGGAACCATTATTTGGCGATAATGTGAGGCTGAAGATGAAGAGTTTTTGTTCTTGCGGCGACCTGCGCCTACCGGAACATTCCTCATAGTTCCTCCAGCAGTCCAGTATCTCTGGCAGTTCTTGCAGAAGTGGCGGGGCTGGTTGACATTGTAATTGTTGTAGTAACAAAATTTGGTGTCCATGCTGTTGCATCGCGGGCATGGAAGTATCTTGTCTGGTTTCTTTGGAGTTTTGTCTTGTGACACACTTGTCTCATTTTGCTCTCCATTTTTAGAGGATTTCACTAAAGAAGCATCTCCTTCTGCTGAGGTTGTCTTGGGGTTCTCATAAATGTCTGAAGATGTTGGAGATTTTAAATCCTGTGTGGTTTGAAGTGTGGCCTCATCATCTTGTACTGAGGTGAGTTCTTTCCTTAATGTTTCCTGAAAGTTATACACAATTGTTAGATAATAATTACTACTAATTCACTATAGCTATACATGTGAAATTACAAAACAGTTAATTCAAAGTTTCAATACATGGAGCAAAATATGAGCCACAAAATTATATTGGTATGTGTCATTTAAGTACACTGCAGTTGCTGTGTTTGTAAGTTGATAACATAGTGTAATTGGTTTGTTATGACTCGTAAATAAACGATAGAAACATTTGATCGACAGTCATTATTCTTTTGATATTCTATCTGTAATATCTTTGTTCTAGAGGCAAGTATTTTTCTTTAATATAGTGATTCCGATTCAACATAATCATATCATGGAAATTTAAAGGGTAAAGTATTAGTGAAATCCCACCACGAAAACGGGAGGAAACAGAGTCCAAATATGTGATTTATCCTTCCTATAAGTTTCTAAGGTTAAATATGACCATTGCTTAATGAATGAGGGTACTTGTGTAAAAGTGCATGATTTATTATGAATAGAACACTTTGTTAGATATAAAACTATTCATGATCTAACAGATTAGTTTTAAAGCTTTTAAAGGAGATTTGATTCTTATATGATATGAGAGCCTATGGCCAACCTTTAAGTTTTTAGAAAAGTTGACCCCTTAAACTTCTGAAGCAAAGAGAGCTATTAAAATGAAAAAAGTGTGAAGAAGGAAATTAAAGGGCACATAAAAAAAATTTATTCTATAGAATTATTCTGTGGACAAGTCTTATTTGAAAACAGAATAAGTAAAGAAACTGAATATGGACAGATTGTCAAACCAAAATAAAGCTAGATCAAACTTAAGTCCAAAAAAACATCTTAATAAGAGTTTGGTAGAGCAAGAAATCCAATAAGAAATCTTCAAGCAAAACAAGTGGCTACAGAATTTATGGATGCCGCAAGAGACCCAATAAGAAATTGACTCAACAAGGGGAAATTTTGTTATGTTGCTGAAGTTGCAAATCAACTAGTTTTGGATCAAATTTCCAAATATGAATCAGCTGAACTTGAAAACTCACTTTGGAGTACTAAAACAAAATCATTGATTTACATATGGAATTGACAAATAAAACCAAGGCTAGGCCAAACACACAATATTTTTTGCTATTCCTTAAACTTATATTCTGGAATGAACTGGATCCAACCGCTGACAGTGCCCAACAAAGGACCTGTGGCCACAACTTAACAAACGATTTAAATAAATTTAGAGAAAAAAAAGATAAATAAATTCAACAACCATCTCTGATCATGCAAAACACTTTTTATGTTTTCAAACATAAAAGCTCTTAAAAGTTAAAACAGCCATAGGTAAATTGCAGTGAGCCTCAATTGACACCTTAACAACAAGCAACGATTTTGAGAAATATATGTATAAAAAATTATATATTCGAATGAACCCATTAACGATCGTGAGTTTCCAAAAAATGGGTCGGTGTTAGATTTCCAAAACACACTAGTTAGCGACATGATTTAAGAAAAAAACTCAACCCTCTGATAGATACACCATCATGATTCATGACACATACCTTATCTTTCTCTCTTTCATGTTGTGTTGCAGAGTTCACTTCACGTGGAGAAGTTGAAGATGAAGGAGGACTATGATCTTCAGAAAGAAGAGAAGGAGCAGGTTCAGAAGCAGAATCATCGCGTGGCAGAGAAATAGTTCTACCAAAAAGCTTTATGGCTGGGTCCTTATTAACCTCAGGCATTCTTGTGTTATATGAATATCTCTCTCTTCTTTTCTCTCTCTTCTCTATTTCGGCTCCGGCTCCGGCTCCGGCTCTTTCTCCTTCTTGAGAAAAAAATGGAAGGAAAAAATTGAGGGAAAATAAATACACACGTATATATAGAAATTGTTGCTGTTGCAGTGTTGTTTTTGTTTATTTTCTGTGTTTTAACTGATCATGGTTTGGAACCAAAAGTGGATATTGAGTAGTAAGGGGAATAGAGAAAGAGAAGGGGTTGTGGTGTGTAAACAGGTTTGTTAAAAAGGTTGGAATTTGGAAAGTTGGAATGCCACTTCAGCAAAGGGAGAAATTTTTGAGCCACAAGTTCTTGTGGCCTATGAGATCTTTGTGTGCTGTTGGATTCCCCTACATTGCTTAGAAAGATAGTGCTGTTCTGTCCCACACTTTTCATCCATGTCATTTCTTTCTTTTTTCAATTACTCACTCTTTTCTTCCTAGTTTTTGTCAACTAATCTCTCATCCTTTCATTTTTTTTTTCCTAACCTCTCTTTTTTCTTCTGATTTAAATATGTTTCTATTCCTTAAAAATATAATGCTTTTTAGTTTGTTTTTATTTTTAAAAAAAATGGCTTTAGGGCTTGTTTGTGAGTTTGGAAGGAGAAGGGAGGAAAAAACTTTGGAAAAAAGAAGGGAAAGGGGATGATGAAAGGGAAGATAACCCTCCAAAATCCTCATCTAGTTCATTTTTTTAGTTCCCCAAATTAAAGGATTTTGGAAGATTTTGATTATTTTGTTAAAAAATAAACCTCATGCAACGTGGGGAGTATCCTTCCATTCCTCCATCCTTTTCCCCCTTTTTCCTCCCAAAGTCTTCCCTTCCAAAACTCACAAACAAGCTTAGAGTAAGCTTTTTAAATAGTTTAATTTAAATGTTAAATCATTTGCAAATATTTTTACGAAACTGTTTTTTTATCAATCACTGTAATTAGGGTCTTTAGCTCTCGTCTAGCTTTGGCTCTTTAGAATGACTGTCTGACTAATCCTTGTTCGACTGCTTAGAGTAAGAAATTAATTCTTGGTTTTTGCAATCTATCTACTAAAATGTTTATCAATAGGTTTCCAACTCATGTTTTCGTTCTTATGGGGTTGAGATGGTTATCACTCGACTTACCATTGATTAGTTGCTTAAGAAACTATTTTTTTACAGTATAATATTGCTTTAAGTATTTACCTGATATATGAAACTATTGGTATATAATATGATAAATAAAATCTTTATTTGTCAAATTAGCACTTAATGACAATGTTAATAAAGTCGAACTAGATAATAAATCCAAACAGGTTTTTGTTCAGGTTGAACGATCACACACACACAAGGGCGGAGTTATGAATTTTTTATGAGGGGTTAAGATTAAATATATATAACACAAATTATTAAAAAAAAAACTAATATATAGAAGGGAACTAAATGAAACGATTTTATTGTATGATTAACAACTTAGTATATTTACACAAAAAAAAAAAATATGTCATATGAATTTCATCTTGTTGATTGATTGGATAATCCCACATTTATGGACGTTTTCCGATATTACATATCAAAGTATTAATATTAATTTTTTCTTCTTCAATTCTTATAACTTTAGAATCAAGTAGGGGAGTAATAAGTTAGTTTGATTCGGTTTTAGGTGGGGATAAAATTCGATCCATAAAAAATGGTTGGTTCCATTTGGTGGAATGTGTTGGATTTGTTCGGACCAGAAAATTATTAAATATTAAAAATATATATAAATAAAATATAATAAATATTAAAATAGGAAACTATTAAAATATCAAAATATTAAATATAATAAATATTATATATATATATATATATACTTACTGGTTCGGTTCGATTTCAGAATCTTTGAAACCCGAGAGCCAAACCAATCACCATCATGCTTGGTTTAGTTTGGTTTGGTTTGGTTCAGATCCGAACACCAAAAAAATCTGAACCAATTTAATTGGTTCGAGTTCGGAATTTTGGTTTCATTGGGTTATTAGTTCGGATCATGCAACCCTAGAATCAAGTGGCTCAATAATATTTTCAACATTACTATTTGAATTCAAAATTGGTGTACTGAGTTGTATTTTATCATTTATTCTCTCTTTATATTTGAAAAATGATTCAATATTTATTTTTAGACATCACGTTGACTTAATAAGTGAACATAAAAAATAATTTTGTAAAAAAATTTAGTAATTGAAAACAAATTCAATATAAAAACAATAAAAAAAGTAAGGTAAAATTACAGGTAACTTTCTTTTAATTCTTATAAAGTAAAAAAAAATTTACTACTGTAATAATTGATGATTATTTATTGGTGTAAATTATTATTGCTATTATTTTTTTATGCCTCTTGTGATATTATTTGATACTTGTTATCAGGAGATTTTTTGTATTGTCTCTTGTTGTTTTAAATAGATAATTTATCATTAATGTCATCGTTACACCCTATACTTATAGTATAATTTTTTTTTTGCAGCAGTGTTCCTTTAAAATTGCTGGTAACTTTATTTTAATTCTTACAAGGTAAAATTTTGTTTTACTACTGTAATAATTGATGAATATTTATTGGTGTAAATTGTTATTGCTATTATTTTTTTATGCCACTTGTTATTAGGGGATTTTTTTTATTGCCTCTTGTTGTTTTTAATAGATACTTTATCATTAATGTCATCGTTACTCCCTATACTTATAGTATAATTTTTTTTGTAGCAGTGTTCCTTTAAAATTGCTGGTAAATTTATTTTAATTCTTACAAGGTAAAAATTTGTTTTACTACTGTAATAATTGATGAATATTTATTGGTGCAAATTGTTATTGCTATTTTTTTTATGCCTCATGTGATATTATTTGATACTTGTTATTAGGGGATTTTTTTATTGCCTCTTGTTGTTTTAAATAGATACATTAATTAAATTTATCATTAATGTCAGTGTTTATTGGGGCTAAATTGATACTATAATTTTCCTTAATTATATAACTCAATGGATTTTATTATACAATCTATATAATTGTAACATTTTTTTAATGTCAGGTGAAAGATATGGCATCGTCTAGCTCACAATCAGGGGCACAACTGGTAAACCCCGATCCGGTGGATGATTCACTATTGAACCTGCAAGAAAAGCATGTTTCCCAGCACGTATGGAATGGATCACCCGATCGAGTTCTTAGAGCTCGACGTGGACTGACATTTAATCCTACTGTTATGGATCTCCCAGAGTCTGTCAGAGCTAATCTTCAAATAACCGGTTTCTTGGGGGTAGCCCAAGTAAATATAACCCAGCTTGATCATAATTTGATTACTGCACTTGTTGAGCGATGGAGACCTGAGACACATACCTTTCACATGCCATGGGGAGAATGCACCATCACACTGAAGGATGTTGCTATTCTCCGTGGACTACGCATTAACGGTCCTGCTGCTATTGGTGCCACTCATATACATTGGAAGCAATATGTCGGTGAAATGCTAGGCAGAGTTCCTAACGGTTCTGACATGAAAGGTTCAAGAATAAAGTTAAAGTGGTTGGAAGATCATTTTGGGCACTTGTCTCAATGGGAGGATAATCAATGGTGGAGGGTTATATATACACGAGCGTATATACTCAGGTTGATAGGAAACCTATTGCTCCCGGATCCCTCCGGTGCACATGTGTCACTGAGATATCTTCCACTATTAGAGAATTTTGAAGTAACATGTCGGTATAGCTGGGGTTCGGCTGTATTGGGTTACTTTTACCGAAAGTTGTGCAAGTCTACAAATTATGAAAAGAAGGAGATTTGCGGGTTCATGCCGTTGGTTCAAATATGGGCATGGGAAAGGATACCTTCCATTTCTCCGCATCTCGTGATTAACCAACGAGATTTTGGTACTCCATACGGTACACGGTAAGTACCATGTAAAATTTGTAATGCATCATTGTTTGTAGCTTATACTTGATCTGATAATCCTTTTTTTAAACAATGATAGCTGGCGTTCAGGGGTTACTTATAACAGGCAGATGCATCACCTGACGTATTATCATGACCGATTTGACAAAATGAAGCATCGCGATGTAAGTATAAATTTTCAATTTAAATAAAATTAGGAATGTATTTTATTATTTATGTTGTCTCTATCTTAGGAATGTAATTGCATTATTTTGTTCCATGTTGGTAGATTATTTGGTGTCCCTACAATGACATGATGATGCCAACACTACCCATGGTCTGTCTAGAAGTCATGTACTTATGGAGGGTTGTTCTTCCTTTGATATGCTTCAACATTGTCTAGTGGGTTCAACCAGATCTTGTGATGCGTCAATTCGGCTTGCAGCAACATATACCCAATGAACATTCCCAACCAGAAGATCGCCATGATCTGTCACTTAGGGGCAAACAATCTGAGAATTGGGCACTCGTGTTGGATAATGACATTAGTTTCTGGAATGATAGACACATGAAGCTGATTTGTCATAATCAACCACAGATTGGTCTCCTAAATAAGCAATCAGAGTATATGCGGTGGTACTTGTGTAGGACATGACGATGGGTTGGCAGGGAAGGTGCACTCAGGATATTCGGTAACGTTTTGGTTTCCCATCATATTTTTTTTGGTTGAATTATATTTTGATAAATTATTGTTAATAGTTATTAACCTTGATGTAGGCCGATGGGATGGAGCGATTGTACTACTTAAGTACTCCTGAGGGTCAACCAGAGTTCACTTTTGATGAACTTAATCAAGAGCTTGCGGCTATTATGGCAGCATCGTACGAGGCGGATAGCATCATTATACCTACTGTCTTAGCTGTACCTCTCACACAAGCCGTGGAACCGATTCCTCCGTTTGCATGCGTGCCAGCAACAAAAGTGGAGGGTCAGTCTCATGGTAGGAGAAGACAGCGTCTGGAACAACATAATTTGGACACACCGCCTATGCCAGGACGTGGAGAAGGATATTATTATGCGCCCACCCAGGGTCATGACTTTTCACAGGAACCTGCTCCAACGTATTTTCATAGTGACATGGCAGGACCATCGTCCATGCCTGCCCATTCCTCATCGTCCATGCATACTCATTCCCCTATGCATCCAAGTTCACCCAATTTGTTCTTCAAACCACCTGCATATCACTTGACTGCTAACACACCAGATGCACCCAACCCCATGATTGGGCAAATACAAAACACTAGGGGTGTTCGCGGATTGGATTGGATCGATTTTGAGTTAAAAAGTAATCCGATCCAATGATGAAAACAACATGCGGTTTGGATTGGATCGGTTTGCTTTCTTAAAAAAATCCGATCCAATCCAATCCAATCAAATGCGGTTTCGATTGGATTGGATAATTCGGTTTTTGTCATACTTTATTTTTTTTCTTATGTCAAGTGTTCTTTCTACTTATTTAATAGTGGACAAAAGATAATATTCATTTAAGTGAGTTAATTTAGAGTGTCGAATACTTATTTTAACCGCCCTTTAGATTAGAACATTAGAACCTTTATGAAAGGTAACAAATATTTGTTCCTTATATTAACCATTATTTAATTTGATGACGAGTGAGGAAAATTCTAATTCTTGACAAATTTTTAATTTGAGAGTTTGAGAAATAATAATTATTGATATTTTTTAACACATTATTTTATGTTAAATATTCTTTTATGTTAATTTTCTATATCTACTCTCAGTTATCCTATTTTTTTTCCTTGAATTGACTACAAATAAATTGTAGCTAATTTATTTTTCAAATTTACTTACTTAATTTCCTATTTTTCATGTTTACTCAATCAAGTATATATATGTTATGCATCAAAACTTTTAGCAAAATATAACTTCAAGACATTAATATTTATTCTAATAGTCTCATATATGTCATTCCAACAAAAATATTGAAGAGAATGAGGGATATAAAAGTATCAAAAACAATGCTTAAGTATAAGTAATACTATTATTTCAAAAATAATAGTATATGCTTATAGTATATCGGTTTGGATTGGATTGGATTGAATTTCACTTACGGATCTAAAATCCAATCCAATCCAATAAAAAAATGCGGTTTTTTCGGTTTTCGGTTTTTTCGGTTTTCGGTTTGTTCGGTTTTTGGTTTTTCGGTTCGGTTTTTGCGGTTTGAATCGGTTGATGAACACCCCTACAAAACACCCCAATATACTCTCCTGGATACGTTGGTATGGGTATTGACTTGAACGTCGACTTCTTCGCAGGTTTAGACTCTAGCTCAGCAAGTGAAGGGCTAATTCAAGTTGAGCCCAATGTTAGAAGAAATCCATGTCGTGAGGCTCGGGGTAAACAACGAGAGTGCATCTTGTCTCCCTTTCAGCATGATGGTGATCACGCTCAGTAGTCACCTTATAGTTGCATTGTAATTATGTAGAATATTATCTAATTGATATTTTGTACCTAACGGGCATTTATACCAATTTTGTAATTAATGGAGTAACTTGATATTTTGTTTCGTTATATTTTTGTTTTGTCTTGAAATTATAGCCATTTATTATTATAACAAAAAATACTAATTATATGCTGTAACATTTGACTATGGCAAAACAAAGCATTGGAAATCATACATAATATGGTGTAATCTAAATATTTTCTTCCGTACCAACTCCTCCACTTCCTGATCCTCCAGCTCGTTGAGGGCAATGGCACAGGTTATGACCCTGAGACCTACACAATCCACATCGTTGGGTCGGTTGTGACTCTACCCAGTCCATCTCATTACGAATGCGGATTGACTTGGGTCTCCCTTTCGAGCGTAGCATCGACACATCCGGAACTAAGGTCCAAGGCTGTTGTATCTCGGGTATTTCTTCCTCATTTCCGATTGGAAACTGTAACAGCCTGATTTTTAATTACGCGGTTTAACTGGTTAAAATATAATTAATTATATTTTAATCTGAGAGTTAGAAAGTGAATTTAAATAAAATAAAATCATATTCGTAGTCTATCTTATGGTAGAAGGCTACGGTGAAATTTTGGGTTGAAAATTCAGACGGAGCCCAGTCTACGTTTTTAATTGACAGTATAATTTTATACCGACAGAAAACCCTAATTTGACCCGAAAACTGAAATTTGTAGATTTTTATATTTTGTCCTTGAGTGAGTCTACTTTCCAAATTTCTGATCAGAAATAAAATATTATGTTTATTCGAACGAATTTTGGTACAAGTTCGGACGGAAAACAGTCGGTGTTTTCACTGACAGTAAGATTTTAATGATTAGAAAACCTAATTTTTACTCGTGAAAGAAATGGTTTATATTTAAATCATATTTCCAACGAGTTTGGTTAGTTTGAAAATTTTCAGTCGAAAACGAAATATTACGCTTTTATACGAGCGTAAAACCCTAATCGGGAAACCGACGGAGTCGAGAAGGGAAGTGCAGAGACAAAACCGGACACCGGAGGAGCTGAGTCATGGGATGAGTCACCACCATGACTCACGAAGCATTTATGAGCATTAAATGCAAGTAATCATGACTTTTAGGTAAAAAGGCCAAAATACCCCCAAGCTTTCGCGGGTATTAACTAGACACATCTACGCGCTCTTAACCACTCATTTTACGTGGTTGTAAACCTCCCACATCTCCTCAATTTCGTGCATCCATATATACTCAACCATACCTATTTCATTTTGCTTTCGTTTCATTATTTTCCTCTAAAAAACCGAAATCGGGTAAACGATCACTAGTGGAAAATATACATTAGACGGTAAAGATTTACGTCAGTTAACCAAAAGCTAGACGTTAAAAAGGAGGCGGTGGCAGTTTTGTAAATATCAGAGTTCATTAATTCAATTTTAACGTCAGTTGTTTTAATGACTGACGTTAAAAGTGAAGTGACTCACTTTTAACGCGTCGATTCAATAAAAAAGCGACGTTAACATCGAAGATTTTAACGCGTCGGTTCTATAAAGAACTGACGTTAAAAGTAAGTCACTTCACTTTTAACGTCAGTCCTTACATCAACAGACGTTAAAGGTTATTTTAATAAATTTTTTTTATCTAGTATACGATCCCTTCCGCATTGCCTTCCTCAAAGTTTCAGTTTCACATGAATTGCTTTGATGTTTTGTGTTTCTGTTTTGAAAACTATAAGTTGAATCAATAACCCAAACCGGATCTCATTCATGAAGTCTTTATGTCTGATGATACGAGAAGATTGAAAGGGTTTAAAATCCTATAAAAAGTTACATTGAAATGGTTTAAAATCCTATAAAAAGTTACATTGAAAGGGTTTAAAATCCTAAACATTAAAGCTACATCCCATCGGGAGAGTTTTATGAAATATGCCAAAGGGAAAACTATACTCCAAGACCTCGAAAAACCGGGGGGCATGAGAGAGCTCAAGAGAGAGGCAAAAACAGGTGCACTAGATCTGTTTCAAGCAAAGGCAGGTGGTTCCAGAGACTTCCAAGACGGTCACTTGCTGCCAAAGTCGAGATTTTGGAACTGTGACCCCAGAGCACCCGATTAGCCTTCCAAAGTGATTCTCCGGAAGGTGATAAGGTGAGCAACTCACATAATGTAATTTACTCAGGACTTATCACCCATGTAATGTAATTTACTCAAACTCGAGAGTTGTTTGACCATTAAGACAAAGACCTTTGAGTCTAGGAATAGGAAGAAAGAGTGATGAAGTTAATCTCACTACGGAGCCATATTGTGAAGCGAGAAAATTAAAAGGATGGAAGGAAGCTATTTATAGGAGCAGGGGATGAAGTTACTAAGCTATTCCGATTTTCTTGAAAACTTACCTATAAACTTAATGCTCATTAAGAGGATTGAGTTACAAGGTGCATGGGTAAGTAGCACAATGCGATCAAAGGAATGAATGTTTTTGCAGATATCTATACACTTTTAACGTCGCTTTTTTTAAAAACGGCGTTAAAAGTGTTTTTCAAATAAAAAATATTAATTGTTAACGTCGATTTTTTATACAACCGACGTTAAAAGTTTGATTTTTACTTGATTAAATAAATAGCTGACGTAAATAATCTTATATATTATAAACGTGCAGAATGAATATTGGAAATAATGTAATTAATATACGGGAACTTGGCAGTCATAAATTAAGTTGACGTTAAAAATGAGGTGGTGGGTAAACTATTTGCGTCAATTCTATAAATAACTGACGTAAATAATTATGAAACTCATTTCATTGGTTGTCATGTCCCTTTTGTCCCTCTTAACGCAGATCACTCCATATAGTACTGCAGTTTATTTCTAAACCTTTTTTTATACAAGTTTATTTTTAATTTTTATTAATTAGCTTTTATTAGTAAACAAATTATTGTGCAAATTAAAATAAATAAACACTTAACATAAAACAAGTTATATGTATAATCAAATCGTATGACATTGAAGCGATTCATAAGTTAAAATTACATGATTAAAAGATAAAAAATTTCTGCAACATAGCCCTAAAATATAAAAAAGTTTCTGCATCAACATCATTTTCTTCTCAGTCCTGTCATCAGAAACTCCAATGGATGCATCACCTCCCTCACTTGAATTCCATGATGCAAAGTAAATCCTCAATCACTAGTAGCGAAAGCAAAGTGAAATGGATCTTTGCATCTTTCTTCTTCAGTGGAGTTCCTTGATGCATCATCTTGAATCCACAATCACTTGCTTCCAAAGCAAAGTGAAAGGGATGACGGGGATGAAATAAAGTGAGAGAATCACATTACGTGATTCACCCAACCTTAATATCCATGTAATGTGATTTACTCAAACTCAGAAGTTGTTTGACCATTAAGACAAAGACCTTTGAGTCTAGGAATAGGAAGAAAGAGTGATGAAGTTAATCTCCACTACAGAGCCATATTGTGAAGCGAGAAAATTAATTAAAAGGATGGAAGGAAGCTATTTATAGGAGCAGTGGATGAAGTTACTAAGTTATTCTGATTTTCTTGAAAACTTATCTATAAACTTAATGCTCATTAAGAGGATTAGGTACAAAGGTGAATGGGTAAGTAGCACAGTAGTCAAGGGAATGAATGTTTTTGCAGAAACTAATAAACCTTTAACGTCCGTTGTGTAATACAACTGACGTAAGAAGTTGTGAGTGTTTTTAATGTCAGTTTCTTAATACAACTTACGTTAAATATATGACCTTTAACGTCAGTTATTACTAACAACTGACGTAATAAGTGTGAGAGTTTTTAACGTCCGTTTATTAAGACAACTGACGTTAAATATATGATCTTCAACGTCAGGTTTTACCAAAAACTGACGTAAAATGTTGTTTTATTTTAATTATAACGTTTAGCCCCGCGCGCCTTCTCCACTTCGCTGTACGTCTTTTCTCTTTTCTCTTTTCATCACGCTCAACCCTCACTCTCGCTCTCACTCTTCCCTAATCGCGAGCTCATCTCCACCGCAACCACCGCGAGGGCATCTTCGCCACCACCGTGAGGTACACTCTTAACCCCTAACTCTGTCTTTCCCGCTCATTCTTTGCAATAACTTGACATCTCTCTTTCCCCTGGCCTTCCCGCGCACTAACTCTCCTTGTCCCTCTGCTCTCAGTAACCACATCGAACGTTGGCCACCACTCGAGCTTCCCCCCCACCACCACGCGAGCGCCTATTTCTGGTGAGTCTTTAATTAGGGCACATTTTTTTATTTTTGGTTTTGAGTGCATGCATGTTGCTCTACTGGTTTGAAACTGTAGTCTCAGTAGTTGAAACTTGAAACTGTGAGTTTGAGTTGTTTGGAATGTCTCTATTTTTGGTTTTGAGTGTATGTTGAAACTGTAGTCTCAGTAGTTGTAACTTTAAACCATGAGTTTGAGTTGTTTGGAATGTCTCTATTTTTGGTTTTGAGTGCATGTTGCTCTGCTGGTTGATCTGTCACGGCCGTGATGCTCATCACGGCTAGGCCGTGATCAGTTCTGCCTATGAGGGTCTGGTTCAGTTGGCACGTTACGGTCGTGATGGACATCACGGCCAGGCCGTGACCAGTGCTTGGCAATCTTCAAAAACTATAGTTTTCAATCTCCCGTATTGTCCTTATATTGGATATATAGATGTTTTGTATATCTACAGGACCTATCTAGTTATTTTTATTTATACTTCTGTATTTATTTTGAGTTATAACCTATGTTAATACATATATATTGTTTCTGAACAGGCATACATATGGATCAGTCGGATAGCCCACATGCACGGGAGGACACTGTGGGGGTTTCGCAGGACCCGATCACGCCTACGCCTGATTCTAGTGTAAGTTTACATGTTATTAACTATCTTTAGTCCTTCTTGTTAATGTAGGTTTATAATGTTACAACCCTCTATTTTATCATTTTTTTTGTCCATACAGACATCACAGGCTCATAGGAAAAGGGGTAGAGGAGCCACCTCGTTGAAGAAACTAGAGAAGGACAGGCGGAGCGGGACGAAAGCTTGAGGTGTCCTTCGATGCTAATCTAAATGCCCAGGGACCCCGTGCTAAAGAATTTAATAAGTGGGTGTTTCTACAAGCGGCGAAGACGTAAGCATCAACTACAACCATCGGAATGACGTTCCCGCGAGCGTTAAGGATCAGATTTGGGAGGCTATCACGGTATTTTACCTTTACATTCGTTTGATTTACATTATTAGATAATTATCCGAGTTATAATCCATCCAGTTGTTATATATGTAACTAATGTGTAGGTAGCTTGGACTGTGCCAAATGACGAGGATCATCGTCATAAATGTATGAAAATGGCATCAAAGCGTTGGAATGGGTTCAAGCATGATCTTACCAGGTACTATGTATCTGGGAAGAAGCGGCTTGATAAAATGTTCTCGGATTATCCCCGGATTGATCGGGATACTTGGGATATGTTTGCCAGGAGTCGACGGGATGGAGAATTTCGGGTTGGTTTATTAAGTTAATTTTGTATGCTTATAATAGATCATTTAACTGTATTTAATTATGTGTTTTTGTTTGAATAGGCTAAGGCAAATAAGGGTCGGCGAGAATCGGGCGAAGAACGTCCACCGCCACACCATGTCTCGGGGTGGGTACCATACTCGGATCCAGAGATGATGGCGGATAGGGCGAGGCGAAGCGGGAAGAGCACTCTCTGCTAGGATTGAAAGAGGAGAGGTGTCCGAGGGCACACCATCAAGTCCTCCGTCGGACATCGACCGCGAGGATGTCCGGTTAGCTGGCCGCATGACAAAGCGCGGGATCTTTTAAAGTTGATGCCACTCGCGAAGTGGCGGAGATAAGATTGTAAGTAAATAATTAACTTGATTTCAATTGATATTTGTATAGATATTTGCAACACTTTTCACTTTCACGTTTTTTCATTTTTTCATTGTAGATGGATCTTAAAGCAAAATCCTCCCGGGCGCATTCGTCCCCTTCCGGGACGGCAGGACGTCTTGATGACTGCTCTAGGCAAGAAAGACCATCCTGGTCGGGTTCTCGGTGTTCCTGGGAACGTGACCATCAAACAATATTATGGCAAGTCTGCTTCACGAAAGCGGGTGGTCAATGAAGCATCAATTTTGGCTGGCATTACTCAGCACCTCATGTCCAACCCAGATATTACAACACATCTGATGCAAGGCTTAATAGCCAACCCAGAATTCAAGCAGGCGCTTGCCAGAGAGCTTTCCTCCGTCGGTACATCTCGGGACACCGCAAGGCTTGACAACGCTTCACATGTGAGCACAAAAGAGAGTTTTAGTATGGCACATGTGGAGGACGATGAGTTGGCAGCTAGGGATCGGGAGTTGGAAGTCC
The DNA here is from genome assembly GCA_030762895.1 of Sophora flavescens. Taxonomy (NCBI): domain Eukaryota; kingdom Viridiplantae; phylum Streptophyta; class Magnoliopsida; order Fabales; family Fabaceae; genus Sophora; species Sophora flavescens. The sequence continues at coordinate 132,679,869 of CM061065.1, forward strand.
AGCGCCATGAGCATGAGTTGGAAATGAAAAGGCGTGAGCTTGAGCTGGACTCCAAACGACGTGAGCTCGAAATGTTAGCAAAGGTATTTATTCATTATTAATGTCCAAATTAGTCAAATAATTACTTGTGTTTTTTTTAATTATCAAAAACTTATATATTTTATTTTTCCTAAACTGAAGGCCAAGTCGACGTCGGTGTCACTGTCACCTATCACTCGTTTGTTCTCACTTGGTGAGGATTATGCGTTTGAGATTTTTGAATGTCCATTGGATCACGATGGATGGGTGGCACGCCCAGATCAACAGAGGATATTTTCCTTCGTTGGTGACGATCTCGAACGCTGCGGAAATAACGTCTGGATGAACAGCAATGTCATCAGTCTCTGGTGCACGTAAGTTAATTTTAATTTTATAACTTATTTATTTTTGGTATTTTTCCATTTAATAATTTATTTTAATTTCAATATATATATTATGTAATTAACATTCACACCTTTTCATATCTTAGGTATCTCCATCGTCTTGACTTGATAAGGGCGTTGCATCGGTTTACGGTTTCTTAGATCCGTCAATCCTTCCCGCCCGAGTTCTTTCTTTGGCGATGCATTGAGTAAATACTTAGGGAACTTGTTGGGAGACAATCCGAAAGAATTATATCTGGCTCCCTACTGTATGGAACGCCATTGGCAGTTGTTCGTACTTCACCCGTCTAGGCATACTGTCATATTCTTCTGTTCTCTCCACCAAGATCCGCCACCAAAGGTGGTGGAAGCTATAAATATGTAAGTAACTAATCTTAAATTTAATTTAAGTTTTAATATCAGTTGTTTTTAGTTTATTACACACATGATATATGAGTTTGTTAATTGATCGACATGATTATTTGTTTATGATAGCGCGCTGAAGGTGAGTAGCATAAGTTGCGCCAACGGGAGAAGTAGGACTTCTAAGGCTAAAGCAAATCCTGTATGGAACATCCTCAAGGTTTGGTAGTTTATTTATCAAATAATTAATATTATAATTACTAATTTATGTGTATATTCAACTGACGTTGAAATTAATTTTGTTGGTAGTCTCGATTTCAAACTGACAGTTGGTCGTGCGGCTATTATGTGATGCTTCATATGCTGAACATAGTCTCCGCATCTATTACGGATGGATGGAAGAAGGTAATATTTAAACAACTTGTTAAATTATATATTATAGTTTTGAATATGACTTGCATTGATGTTATTGTTATTATTTGAACGTGTCTAGACATTTATCGACCAATCGCCTATTGAAGAAGATGAGTTAAGAGACATGAGGATGCGCTTCGCTGAATTCTTCTTCAAGTATGCGGCTGAAAAAGGAATTGACAACATACCTCCGCACTACTTAGATAAATAGTTTTTTTGTTAGACTTTAGAAACTAATTAATAACATGTATATATATATATATATATAACCTTAGATAGTTTTGTTTTTTAGACATTGGAACTAAAATTTATTTATATATATACATGGGTTTTGGTTTTAAGTCCCCCATTGTTCAATTTTCCTTTGCAATTTTGTAATGTGTGTGATATTACGTATTCTTACGGGACTGAATGCGGGGATAGGCGAGGGAGTGATATTTTAAAACTGAATTTAAAAAAAAAAAAACTATTAACGCCGATTGTATCAAACAATCGGCGTTAATAGTATTTTATAAAATATACAGATACTATTAACGCCGATTGTTTATTACAACTGACGTTAAAATTAAACCTTTAACGTCAGTTCTTTATAACAACTGACGTTAGTTTTAACAAAATCAACGTCCGTTGTATTAAAGAACTGACGTCAATAGTTTTAGTTTAACGTCAGTTGTTTAAAAAACCGACGTTCATTTTTACAAAATTAACGTCGGTTTTCTTAAGGAACTGACGTTAATAGTTTTATATTTAACGTTAGTTCTCAACTGACGTTAAAATATTAACTATTAACGTCAGCTGTATTTACGTCAGTCAGTATTCTGACGTAAAAAATCAATTTTAACTGACGTAAAAAGCACTTATTGCACTAGTGGATGGAGCTGCGTACGGAATTTCCGGAAACCGCTAACGGATAGGATCGGTGACTCATTGGTGAGTCACTTTGTGTGGCCCAAATCAGCCTCACCTCCATCAAATGTGAGCCACATATTTATTAACCAAAGTTAAGCAAAGTAACCCTAGTTAAGTTAATTATTAACTATGGTTAAACTTATATTAATTAAATAATCACAAAACACATTAATCTAAAAGTTAAAAACCAAACAAGGCCTAAGATTTCCACTATAAAAGCCCTCAAAACCGTGGCCTCACCTCACCATTTCACTCACTTCTTCATCTCTTCCATTTCTTCACCTTTTCTTCAAAAACTCCATTGTTGTTCTTGCACAACATGATCATTCGTTCACTTTCTTTTATTATCTAGAGGTAAGCCCTCACTTTTATGATCTTAGTTATCTTCCTCATATCCTTAAATCTCTTTATCAACCACTACTTCATATTAGAGGAGAAGAATTGAGAGAGAAATCTCAATAGTTGCAAGAAGCCTTTGTTGGAAGCTTTGAAACCAAGTTGGAGCAGTCGCAGTGAGGGAGTCTCTAAAGAGTCTTCAACCGTTGGATCATTTCCAAATTTTAGAAGAAGGTTAAAGACTTGTGGTTCTTCATATCCAACGGTTACAATTTGGAACAAACCTTCATAGGGTGATATATGAAGCTCGGACAGTAGGCCTAGGAGGTGAGAAATTCAACCCGGATACCATCTAAGCTGTCATCAAAGAATTTCGATCTGAGATGTTGTAACCGTTGGATCAGGCTGTAACTTTGTGAGATGGTTTATGAAGGATAGTTATTAATTTTCACCGTTCTGTTTTCTAAATGGAGCTCTGTGGCCAGAGGAATGGAGCTCGACCATTAGCCCTGTTTTGGTAGCTTTCCCCTAGGATTCATGAGCTTATTTTGAATCCGATTTTTCCTAAGTCCAGCCGTTTATATCGTAAGTTTTTCCATCGATTTTGTCTCTTGATTCAAATAGATTTATTTATTTGAAACCCTATTGTTGATTTGGTTGGTATTTGGTGTTTCCGGCGATTTGTGTTACTCGTACGTGTAATCGGGACGAAAAGCGGAACGGTGGATGGGTAAGGATGGATGGTGGAAGATTTGTGGATGTTGTTGGACAGCGAGATGAGGTTCTTGGCAGTAGCATGGACGCATTTGGAGCTTGTACGAGAAAGCGTGCACGTCAATCAGGTGGGGGAAAGAATCAATCTATCGTCGGAATCGATAAGTAGTAGATTATATGATAATTGTGTAGGGCGACCTAAACCCTACTAGTAGTCGGGTAATCGACAAGACCAAAATCACATTGGAAACCTTTTCTGTAAAACCAATGGTGATTCGGGGATTGTAAGTTTATCGACATTAAGGTTGATTTTATAATATTGAGGATGTGTGGCTTTATTACTTATTTGATTTGATTGTGATATGTTGGTTGTGATAATTTGATCCATGTGATATTTTATGATGCTTGAATATTTTGTTATGCATGATCTCCCTGGTTAGATAAATTGCTTGGTTGATTTTAAGGAAAGATATATATTGCTCAGAGGTATTTTATCTGGGTGAGAGTTTTGAATATGAATTAGACGTGCCTCGCTATTATTTTATAGAAGTGATGTGATAGAGAATGTAAGTGGAGGTTATGAGGAAAAGCTTGAGGTACTAGGTTGTTATTGATAAAAGTCAGTGAGAATCATATGTTGCATTGTTGTTCATAACCGTGTATTTGTGATACACGAGGTCCGAAGTTCTCGTGGACCGTTCCAAATTATAAGTTAAGTTGTGCAACTATAGTGTCATTGCTATGCATGAGCACCCTTGATAGAGATGAGAGAGAGAACCAGGGTGTGCACCGACGGTACTGTGCAGCTATAGTGTCATTGCTTTGCATGAGCATTCTCACCATGGATGAGAATGTGCACCGACGTTGGGAACGTGTCACTTGGACGACTGACTGGCATTCCTAATGAGGGATGTGTGACAGGATTAGCAGTGGCCACGTCAGGATAAAGGTTTAGTTGCATGATTTAGAGGGTAGAGGATGATACATTATTTTGAGGATGATTTGATAGTTTTGTATGTTGATTGTCTGTGATAATTATTGTATGATATGCTACGACTCTTTTTCGCTTTTGATGATAGACATGTTTCTTATCCCCTATATCTTTGTGTGTTGTATTATATTTCTGATGTGATCGTACGAGAAGACCCGATGGAGGAACCAGTTGCTGAGGAGTTAGATGTAACTCCGTATGAACCAGAGGCGAGAGGACGAGCTGTGGATTCCCGCAATGAAGTTTAGCATCTAGGGCCAGTGAGTCTTATAAGACGTTTTTTTTCTGCTATTAATTGTTGTTTTAAGATGCCTGCTAGGGATCCTACTGACGAGATATCCTAGACAGTATTTTAAATACTCTAATGCATAAACCTATGATATGTATGTTATATATTTGGTGTGTTTACTTTGAAATTTTCTTCCGCTGTGTGTTTATAAGTTAAGTTTTAAATTTTATATATTCTAACGTTAAGTATGCGATTAAGTAAATAAATAATAAGGTTTTAATTTAATAATACAATGAGGCACAATGGGGTGTCTCAAAAACCACTGGGCAGCATAAACATTAATGATACTGTGTCATTTGTATATATCGTTAACATACTGATCATGGTCGAGAATCATGGCCGCACATGCAGCAATGACATGTGACCATTGCAAGTGATATGCTTGAAATTTTCCACACTAACAATATTTCGTTTGTAAGTTGACCCTCCAACAGCGACCCCCTCTCTGGGTGACCGGATTGAAAGCCTCTTCGACCTTGAATCATAGATTCTGGGTGTCATATCGGTGGACCTGATGCGAAGAAGCATCTTCTTGATGTTTCAACAGCTTCTTCATTGCCTTGTCAAAATATCGATGACCAGAACTAAGCTTGCCTCTCGCTTCCGTACCCCACTGAAAAAAATAATCGACGATCCTACCATATGAACACTTAACCAAAGCGGTGATTGGTAGATTCCTAGCACCCTTTAAAATTTTATTCACACATTCAGACAAATTTGTTGTCATATGTCCAAGTCGACGACCACCATCATCATAAGCCAGTGACCATTTCTGCTTCCTAATGCCATCAATCCACCTTTGTATTTCAGGACTGGTTTCATGGAATTTCTCAAGCTTCCGATCAAAGTTTATCTTACACGCGGTGTACCCTATACAAAAACGTTAACTTATTTAGGTCACCATATTATTAAAGAAAACATAAATACAAAAATTATGTAGTTTGAAAAAGACATAGCTAGAGTCATCAGTTCCTCCTTCAACTTTTTATTCTTGAATCTCTGGTTGAAATTACTGGCAATATGTCGAAGACAGTATACATGATAAGCATTTGGAGGCTGCCAACCTAGGTGATAATGCACGTTTCTGACGGACTTTCCGACAGGTGGTCGCTCGTGCTCCAAACAGGTGGTGGTTCTCTAGAGAAGACAAAGATTGAGTTACTAGCTATAATGCACAAACAAAGAGAAGAGAGTTGGAGGAGAAGGTGGCTTACCTGAATGTGGTGGCGTGCAGCGGCGCAGGAGGCGGTCACCATATTATTAAAGAAAACATAAATACAAAAATTATGTAGTTTGAAAAAGACATAGCTAGAGTCATCAGTTCCTCCTTCAACTTTTTATTCTTGAATCTCTGGTTGAAATTACTGGCAATATGTCGAAGACAGTATACATGATAAGCATTTGGAGGCTGCCAACCTAGGTGATAATGCACGTTTCTGACGGACTTTCCGACAGGTGGTCGCTCGTGCTCCAAACAGGTGGTGGTTCTCTAGAGAAGACAAAGATTGAGTTACTAGCTATAATGCACAAACAAAGAGAAGAGAGTTGGAGGAGAAGGTGGCTTACCTGAATGTGGTGGCGTGCAGCGGTGCAGGAGGTGGCACACGCGGCGGTTTATGGTGGCGGTCGGGTGGTGGTCACGCGACGGTCTCTAGCTGCCAGTGGCTAGGATGAGGGCGGTGATGGAGAAGAAATAAGGAAAAGAGAAAGGAAAGAGAGGGAGAAAGGAAGAAGAAGATGAAGGGGGAAGGAATGGTGGCTCAAGGTAGGGGGCGACTGACCGGAGGGGAGATGGAGGGGTGGGTGGTCGCCGGTGAGGAGGGGGAGAAGAGACTTGGGAGGACGAAAATGGAATGAAATGAGGGGGGGGGGGGGGGGGAGCGAAACCTATTTATTAAACATGAAAGAGGTTACCGATGGACCGGGTCGTCGATAACCAGCGACGAATTCAAATTACCGACGACGGGATCCTTGTTCCCGTCTAACCCATCCATCGATAAATGTCCCATATTTGATCGTCCCACTACCGACGGAAATTTCCGTCGGTACCTTGTTTCGGTAAATTACCAACGGAAATTTCCTTCGGTACCCTATTTCCCACCCAAATTTCGAGACGTGTTTCCGACGGAATAATCAGTCGATAAATTATCGACGGAAATTTTCGTCGGTAAACCCTTTTCCGAGACGCCGTTCAGACGGAAAATTCCGTCGGTAATTTATCGATGGAATATTCCATCGGTAATCTTTCCCGCCACATTTTTGCGCCAATTTACCCAAGGACGTACCGACGGAATGCCTGTCGCTAACATTTCCGACGACATTTCCGTAGGAAAAGTCCGTGTTTTTTGAAATTCCGGATTTCCGTCGATAATGATAAAATTTCTGTCGGAAAAAAGTCTGTCGGTAAATGGCCGTTGATAAATCCATGCTTTCTTGTAGTGGTTGTTTTAGTATGAATCACTAGGAAATAATTGTTTTCCAAATCAATGGCTTCCATATCTCCTACTGGCTGCCACATCTAATGCAATTTATGACTTTTTGACCAAACTGAGTTCCTTTTAGAAACTATTTACCAGTTTAGGGTTATTCTGAAACTATTTACCAATGGGGGGTCGTTTTTGACACGTGGCATATTTTATTTTTTTTCAATCTGACAAGTCAAAGCTGCCACTGCAGATGGCGCCTACTGCAGTTGGCGCCTATCCCTTTATAAAAAAGAAGAAGCAAAAAGCAGAGTGGCGCAGGTGCCCTGCCCCCCTGCCTACTACAGTAGCGCACTGTAGCACTACTGTAGCAGCACCTTTTTTTTTTTTTTTTAAATTTTGACTTTTTAAAAAAATAAAAAATTTGTTTCTAAAAAAACCCATTCACCAGATAATGAACTGAATTCATCAGATATTTGTACATGATTCATCAGATATTTGCACATACTTAACAAAAAAATTTATTTCTCAAAAAAACCTATTCACCAGATAATGAACTGAATTCACCAGATATTTATACCTGATTCACCAGATATTTGCACATACTTAAACAAAAAAATTATTTCTCAAAAAAACCATTCACAAGATAATGAACTGAATTCTTTGTACCCGATTCACTATATATTTACACATACTTAACCAAAAAAATTTATTTCTCAAAAAAACCCATTCACCAGATATTTACAGATACTTAACCAAAAAATTTATTTATAAAAAAAAACCCATTCACCAGATAATGAACTGAATTCACCAGATATTTATACCTGATTCACCGGATATTTGCACATACTTAACCAAAAAAATTATTTCTCAAAAAAACCATTCACAAGATAATGATTATGGAGATACCACGGTTTCTCTTGTATTATATATAATATAATGAGAGTGACCTCTTGAAATTATAATATAATAAACGACATAAAATTTAAAAATTTGTTTATATTATTAATTACAGAATTATATTTAATTAATTATTCTTTCAAGAGGTCACTCTAGATTATAAGAAATCTTAGACTTTTGAATGAATTTATATGTTTATTTTACTTATCATGTTAATTATGGTTTGAAATAATTTTTTCATTGAACAAATATGACTTGAATAATATTTTGTGTAGAACAAATTGTTTGCTTGAATTATGATGTTAATTTCTTTGTTGATGCATTCATATAAAAATAATAATTATTTATTTATCTACTTTAACATTAATGTTAAGTTATAAATAAGGTTTTATAATTTAAAAAAAACATATATTTCCAATGGTCAAATCCCTGGGAAATTTCCTAAGGCTGTAACCGCGAGGTATTTCCCAGGGCTTATCCGTGGGAAATGTTTCCGACCCCCTAAAAATCGAGGGATCTGAATCCGTGGGTCATCCCTGGGAAATGTGTACTTTCCCACAGATTTTCTGGATTTCCCAGGATCAAAGGCCTTGAAAAACAACCAAAATTCTTGTAGTGATCTAGTCTTGGCTAATCTAAAACTACTGCTACCTGTATCATCTATGCCAGATTTGTTGGTGTTTCGCATGATTCTTTTGGACTCTTGTAATTCTTCTTCGATCCCTATAATGCACTCTACGCACAGTGTGTTATTACTTATTTTTTTTATTTTTGTTATAACATAATGTGTAAATGATCTAATGGGACTACGTACCATGTGATAGTAACTCATTTATTTGAAGGAGGCGTCTTTGGTGCAACACCCTTCATGGTGGAGCAGCGATACACTACCCACTTGTCATTCTCTCCGACCAATGAAAGTGCCGTATAGATTAGTGGCACCAGTTTGACTATTCAACCCTCATTTGTAGTCAAACGGTAGATGATCATGAGTTGGCTTCTTCTTTTTAAAATACGTACTTGCAATATAGATTAATACATATTATTACATTTGGTTTAAATTAAAAAAAGTTTATAATAACTAATGATTTTATTTGTTTTGTAATTTGTTTTTTCAGGATTGAACTAACAAGATCTTTGCAGACAAGGTAATAGAGGTGATAAACCATGATGAGGATTATGTTTGGGTCTACAATTATCACCTCTTGATCTTAACCACTTTCTTGAGGAAACGGTTCCATTGGGTCAAGCTCGGGTTCTTCTTGTACGGCCCGTTTCCTTCCTTGGAAATCTACAGAACCATACCCGTTCGTGATGATATACTTCGTGCCTTTTTGAATTGTGATTTGGTCGGGTTTCACATGGTTGATTACGCAAGACATTTTTTGTCTTGTTGCAGCAGAAACCAGGTACAGTGGGGAAAATTTGGGGAAATCGTCAAATCGAAAATAGGGGTTTTAGGGTTCCATTCAAGGAAGGAAATTGTGAGAAGGGGTTTACTAAACAACATTAACAATGAAGCTACTAATGTTAACCAGTTGTGCGGCGATTTGGTTTCCGTCCGACGAACGACCGGAGCTGAATGGATCTGAAATAAATATTGCAGTTGGGTTGCACTCGAGACAAACTTCCAGTAATAACCAGCTTCAAGGTTGAGGGAGGCCGCGAGATTAAGCTTTGGGTCGACTCGAGCTAATAGTCGAACCTTGTAGCAGAACGCCTGCAGCAGGTGGAGGACGGTGACCAACAATAGGTCCACGACAATGAGGACAAGGGTGTTTGAGGGAAACTAACACATTCAACTATCATAATTAATTTTACACTAATGAGGGTTCCCTTTTTCCATGTATTTCGTAACAGCCAATACGGTCGTATAAATATAAAGAGGTTTGACCAAATAAAACTAACAAACAATTGAAATGTCAAATAAATGTATGTGGCAGAATCATTGGTCGAGAGAATGACAAGTGGGTGGTGCACTACTGCTTCATTTTGGAGGGTGGTGTATCATAAAATATACCTTATTTGAATGACAATAATACTTGTTAGTATGAAAAAAATATCGTCAGATACATAAGAATGATTTTGATTGGTCAATTTCCTTTCAATATATTGGATAATTTCTTTGTTTTTTTATAGGTAAATGTTAGTGTTAATATTAAAGTATGATTTTATCCATGGGTGAGGTTTGAACCTCAAATTCTTTATCACTCCACTCTTTAACTCTCCACTACCTCAACCACCAAGTCAATCTTATATCGCTCATGATAATTTCAATTTGAAGGTAATAATGAAGTATACTTTGAACTTCAAAGTATAATGAGTGTATGCGCTTTGAGTGTGTTTGCTATAAAAAGAGGAAACAGTTGCTGCTGCAGTGCTGAGGGAGAAAGCTTAGTAATACTAAGAAAGAATAGAAAGAAACTATTAGGAGATGAGTTCCAGTACACATTGTAACGTTTATACATTATATATTCAACTAAGAGCACAACAATTTTGTGTTTTTGGTCGACCAGAGAGGATTGAGAAAATGGTGTAGTGGTGGGGCTTCAGGATTTTGTCGTTCTGGAATAAGGAACTTGGGAGTTAAATAACTGACTTATTTAACATCGAATTAGTAACTCACAAGTCCTCATATTCTTTTCTTCTTAGATAGTCTTGTTATATATATGGGGTTTAGAGTAATGCTAGCTGCAATAATGGATTTAAATTGATGATATTGTGTTGCAGCCATGCTATTGCAGTTGCGGACTGCAACACAATTTCATCACACCGCAATTGCTGTGTGATCTCTTTTCACATGTTACGACTGTACCACGACCGCATCAGATATCGCAATAGACTGCAACGTGCATTTTGGCATTGTTTTGTTTAATTTTTTTTTCAAAACTTAAAAATTTTAGACCCTCAAAGCATTTACTCCATTTTGATGCAAGAATCATACATTTATGCTTTAGTACTTTGTTTTTTTCCTCCATTTTTTGCTCTTTTCTTCTTAATTCAGTTATATGGAGAATTACAAAATTATAGATTTTTTTTATATATTTGGTGCGATCATAAAATTATTTCATGTCGCAGTGGCCACAATTCGCAACGCAATGATCGCAATGGCTGCAATCACAGCGACCACAACAGTAATTTAGAACCTTGAGCCGCATATTCCCGATTCTTTCTTTGCAAGTAGCTCCATCTGCTTTAAAAGAAAAAAATTTCATAAGGTGCTCCATTTTATGTAAATTTGTCAACATTGATTAAAGTTGTGCGCAGTTAACATTGTTATGGAGTTCCATTAACGAAAAGCATAGAGAACGAGAGTAAACATGTGCTTCAGACCAATTAGATCGAGAGTTGAATCTTTAAAATCAAAGTGATAAAGGACAAGAGGCAACCAAGGAAGAAAGGAGAATTTAACCATTATATACTTTCAAAGTTCTCGAACCATATGTAAATTTCATCATAATGCATCATTACTAAGATACAAAATCTTACTTCTTTTACAGGTCAAAACACTACTATTCTTAAAAAAGTATTACATTTGCAACAAGGATCGTTGACTTTTCTTATTGACGGGTAAAAAAATATTATTTCCTAGGCAAATATTTTTCTTTTTCCAATCTGGTTCGGTTCTCCAATTCAATTCTTTTTACTTTTCTAAACTGTATTTTTTTACTTGAAATTTGGAAATGTGACTAACGCTTCACAATGTTCACAAGTGGAATTGTGGAGGGCTGAAGGCCATCCTCACATACTGACAATTGGTGAGTTAACACAATATCAAGATGTTACATGTAAGTCAAATCGTGCTTAATTTATAGCACTACATAATCAAACTTTGATTGGCCAATTTTTTTTTTATAAAAAAATCCCACATATGCACCTTTAGTAAAGTAGAAGGGTGCTTTTTTGAGATAACATGTAAGTTTGGTAATCTCGCGTAGAAAGTTTGCCCTTCAAGTACTACTCTTTTGCCTTTTTTTTGACTTTAGTTAAGATGATAAAGTGTGTGTGACACCTTATCATGTTCATGACAATAAACTGTCAAGGTGTTTATAATTACAAATGGAAAGCTTGTGAAGAAATAACAATACAACTTACATGCACTATATATTACTTCAGTTTACTTCTATTTTACTAACAAATTGTGATTAAAAATTTGATATGACTAGATTAAAGGAAATCCTTCCTTCTTCATCTTGTCATTATACTGATACTGGTACCTCATCTCTTCATAATGGCTACCCATTATGAACTAATTAAACTTCAGTGGTGGACTTAATTATTTTATTCCACCCTTTTGTTCATGTTCTTGCATAAGTACTGTTATTTTTTCTCTGTGAACGTGGGAACTAAAAAAATCAATGGAAGCTCATTATATTTTAACTTTGATATTAAATTAGGAACCACCAGGTATATTATATATGTTACTCAAACGGTCAAAAGTTGTCCACCAATCTATCAAATTCAATTTTATTCTAACTGTTAGCTTGGGGAACGTACAGTTCACTTGGGAGCTAATGTACTTCATGATCTGTTATTTTAATTTTCTTTGTACCGAAAGTTAATAGTGTGAATAATTTGCTGTATATGGGTTAGAGTACCCCGTACTCTAATTAATATATTTTTGGCTTATAAAAAAAAGATGACATTCTTTTTTTGTTGCTTATGAAAAAAACGCTCTTTTTTGTTGTACAGTTTTCATCTTTGGGTCCTTTCTTTGTCTTTTAGTCTAAGGGGAGATTCATAGTAGGTTTTACAAAGAGAGAAGTGAATTAGAAAGGGACCATAAGTTATTGAGTTTACATAGTTGGTGGTAATAGCAATAATGGCTTGTTCTTCTTTTTCAACAATTAAATTAACACAGAGTAAGAAACACAGGGTAATTGATTTATAAAATGACCAGTCCATGGTAAATTAATTAAGTAATGACAAGTCTTTATTGAGGGAAAACTATGGAAAACTAATTTATTGCAGGTTGTTGAAGGTCAAGGTATATAATGTGCAAGTTATATTGAGTAAGAGAATGTAGACAATGGTAGTGAGAGAGCCAAATAATTTGAATAGTTTGAACTATGAAATATATCTATTAACTAGATAATAAGATATATTCTAGTCCAGGGTGTTGGAATCATAATTATTTGTATCTAAACATGTTTCTAATTCCTTAAACATCATGTAGACAAAATCAATATCAACAAGAAACATGTTCATCTTCAAGCACAAATACAAAAGAAAATTTTATCTATAATCCCATGGCAATTCAAGATGACTAATGAATGCGCAAGCGTACCCGGAGGATCCATGAAGTCTTGATGGAAATGATGATGTTCTTGATAGAGTAGTGATCTTCCAATTGTAGATTCTCCTTAGCCTTAGTTCCTCCTCTAATGGGATGAAGAGAATTGAAATTTCTTTCTTTTAATTATGTCTACAATTGGGGACCACAACCCTTTATTTATAAGAATTGCTTGCCCTTTCATGAAGAGTGATGTCCCTTCGAATTCAAACTCTTTCATGAAGAGTCATGACTATCCACACATTTATTATCTCTAATTTTGCCCATCATAAAAATAGAAATAAGACCTTATGGTATCTACACAATAATTTTCATAACAATTATGTCCATAGCCATAAACCTTACTTAAATTAGATCACTTTAATTTGACTAATTAAAAAAATAATGGCCCTAACACATTTAAACATTACAAGTGTGACCAAAAAATTTCTAACAATCTCCCACTGGTCACATATGTATGCTTATAAATGTGTTATACTTTATGAGCTCCAAATTTGCCATTATAAACCTTGGACATATCCCTATCCCGTCCATTAGTTATATCAATATATAGAACCAAAGCGGCTTTCGTTATATCAATCATAACTAAATCCATCAATGATCACTAATATTAACATAACCAAATGACATAGATTAATCATGAAATGTGCAGCATGAAAATCACATGAAGGTGATCTGTACATGTCGATTTTCAACTGGTCCTACTTTACTTTAGTGAGATCATTAAAAACATTATCGTACAAAGTGTAATAAACTAAATACCAAAATTTATTTCTGATCAGAACAGTATCCAAATATAATAGTATGCATACATAATTTCAAATATAGAACATGAATTACATCAATGACTAACTCCCACTAAACCAAAGAATCCTCAAACTGTATGACACCCATGTGAGTAGTGTGCTCATGAAAGACCTTGGGTGGAAGGCCCTTTGTTAGAGGGTCTGCTATCATGGAGTTTGTCCCTAAGTGTTCTATGGAAATCTGTCCACTTTGTACTCTCTCCTTGACAACTAGAAACTTGATGTCGATGTGTTTCAACTTTGTCGAGCTCCTATTGTTATTGGAGTATAAGACGACTGATTTGTTGTCACAGTATAACTTAAGTGGTCTTTCAATCCCTTCCAAAATTCGCAGCCCAGTGACAAAATTCCTCAGCCAAATCCCATGATTTGATGCCTCATAACATGTTACAAACTCTGCTGCCATGGTGGATGAAGCAATAAGCGTTTGCTTGGCACTGCGCCAAGAAACTGCACCACCAGCCAACAGATAGATATAGCCCGAAGTGGATCTTCTACTATCTTGGCATCCGGCAAAATCGGAGTCAGAATACCCAATGATCTCCAAAGAGTCTGATCTCCTATATGTGAGCATATGATCTTTTGTTCTCTTCAAATACCTCATAACTCTTTTGGCTGCTTTCCAATGATCCATTCTTGGATTGCTTAAGTATCTGCCTAAAACTCCAACAATGTACGCTATGTCCGGACGCGTACAAACCTGGGCATACATTAGACTCCCTACAGCTGATGCATAGGGAATCTTATGCATCTCCTGAATCTCAATATTTCCTTTTGGGCATTGACTGAGACTAAATTTGTCTCCCTTAGCGACCGGGGTATCACCTGGTTTGCAGTCCTGCATGCCAAATCTTTTGAGCACCTTATCGATATAGATGTTTTGTGATAATCCTAGAATACCTCGAGATCGATCTCGATGTATCTGGATCCCTAATACAAAGGAGGCGTCACCAAGATCTTTCATCTCGAAATTTCTTGATAGAAATCTCTTGGTTTCGTGCAACATGCCTATAGTGTTAGTGGCAAGCAGTATGTCATCAACATACAATACCAGGAAAATATACTTGCTCCCACTGAATTTGTGATACACACAATCGTCAACCGCATTCATCTCAAAACCAAATGAGAGAACTACCTTATGAAACTTGTGGTACCACTGACGAGACGCCTGTTTTAGTCCATAGATGGATTTTGTCAATTTGCAAACCATTTTCTTTGGGTCTCCCGACACAAAGTTTTCTGGTTGCACCATATAGATTGTTTCATCAATGTTGCCATTGAGAAACGCCGTCTTAACATCCATCTGATGTAGCTCCAAATCATAATGTGCAACAAGAGCCATGATTGTCCTAAAAGAGTCCTTCGATGAAACCGGAGAGAAGGTCTCTTTAAAGTCAATCCCTTCCTTTTGAGTATAGCCCTTGGCTACAAGACAAGCCTTATACCTTTCCACATTACCTTTGGAATCCCTTTTGGTCTTAAATATCCATTTGCAACCAATGGGTTTCGCACCTTCTAGTAATGGGACAAGTTCCCAAACCTTATTGTCTTGCATGGACTTATACTCCTCATTCATTGCTTCAATCCATTTTTCCGAGTTGGAATCTTGCATGGCTTCACGGAAATTGATTGGATCATTTTCCATCATACCATCATTTTCCTTATGTTCTTGGAGAAATACTATGTAATCATCCGGAATAGCATTTCTTCTTTCTCTAGTGGATCGTCGCAACGGCACTGGTTCTTGAAGCACTGGTTCTTGAGGATCTTGAGTTTGTTCTTCTGGGACAACTAATTCATCTTGAATGGGAGTTTGAACAACAATGTCTTGGAGAGGTTCCGTACTTGCTTCATCAGAAGCAACTGTATGAACCGGTCCTGGAATTGAAACTGATTCTTCCTCAAAGACAAAGTCTCTAACCTTATTTCTCCCGCCAAACTCAATATCCTCAAAGAACGTGGTAGTTCCCGTCTCAAAAATTGTCTTTAATTTGGGATTGTAAAACTTATAGCCCCTGGATCGTTCAGAATAGCCAATAAAGTAGCTGCTCACTGTTCGGGGATCCAATTTCCTTTCATTTGGACTATAAGGCCTTGCCTCAGCTGGACATCCCCATACATGAAGGTGATTTAGACTAGGCTTTCTACCTGTCCAAAGCTCATAGGGTGTTTTGGCAGCTGCCTTAGTTGGCACTTTGTTCAAAATGTAAGCTGCAGTCTTCAATGCCTCTCCCCAGAGTGACTCCGGTAAAGTAGAATGACATAGCATACTCCTTACCATATCCTTAAGAGTCCGGTTTCGTCTTTCAGCTACACCATTCATGCTAGGTGACCCCGGCATGGTGTACTGTGGGACGATCCCACATTCCTGAAGGTATTTGGCAAATGGTCCCGGACGTTGTTCACCTGAACCGTCATACCTACCGTAATATTCACCTCCACGGTCAGATTTGACACTCTTAATTCTTTTATCGAGTTGATTTTCAACTTCAGCCTTAAATGATTTGAACACGTCCAAAGATTGCGACTTTTCATGTATCAGAAATAGGTACGCATATTTGGAATAATCGTCTATGAATGATATAAAGTATTGTTGACCATTCCAAGATGGTGTTGGAAATGGCCCACAAATGTCCGTATGTATCAATTCTAAGACATCTGTAGCTCTATATGCTCCCAATTTCTTTTGTTTGGTCTGTTTGCCCTTAATGCACTCAACACAGACATTAAAGTCTCAGAAAGTCAATGGAATCAAGGATCCCATTTGACACAAGTCGTTCAACTCTATTTCTAGAGATGTGACCTAGACGCTTGTGCCACAACGCTCCTGAATTTGCATTGTCAACTTTGCGCTTAGTACCACGTGATTCCACATTCAAGTTTTCATTATAGGAAGCAATAGTGTCAAGCAAATATAGATTGTCATACACCATAAGAGTACCAGTTCCAACAACATTTGAATTAATAGATAAACTGAATTGATTGTTTCCAAATGAACAATGATAACCAAATTTGTCCAAACAAGAAACAGAAACTAAATTCCGTCTAAAGGACGGTACAACAAAAGTATCCATTAAATCCAAATAATAACCAGTACTTAATAACAACTTAAAATGCCCTATTGCCTCTACTTCTACTGACTTGCCATCTCCCACATAAATGCGTCTTTTCAAGATCGCTTGGCCTTCGGTAACTCAGGCAACCCTGCATTGAAACACTGATGTTAGTAGTAGCCCCAGAATCTAACCACCAAGTGTTTCTAGGTACTGAAGCTAAATTTACCTCAGAACAGACCAAAGTAAGGAACATACCTTTCTTTTCACGCCAGGCATGATACTTGGTACATTCCTTCTTGACATGTCCAGTCATGCCACAAAAGAAGCAACCGTTGTCACCCTTATTTTGCTTCTTTTGTGTTGGACCCTTAGCAGCTTCATTCTTAGTATCCTTATGTTTCCTCTTTTTGCCCTTGTCTTTAGAGGTGCTTGCTAGGTGAGCACTTTCTGTCCTTTCTTGCTTCATCCTCTCTTCCTCTTGCACACAATATGAAATGAGCTCGTTAAGAGACCATTTCTCCTTCTGACAGTTATAACTGATCTTAAATTGACTGAATTGTGCAGGAAGAGATATTAGCACCAAATGTGCGAGTAAGTCATCTGATAACTCGAGCTTTAGAGCCTTAAGCTTGGAAGCAATATTAGACATTTCCATTATGTACTCCCTTACATTTCCTTTGCCCTTATACTTCATAGAAATCAAGCTTTGAAGGAGTGTGCTTGTTTCTGCCTTATCACTTTTGGTAAAGCGTTTCTCAATTTCGGCAAGGAATTCTATGGCACTTGTTATCTTTTCAGATATAGCACCCCTAAATGCCTCCGGAATGCCGCGCTTAATGATCATGAGACTCATACGATTGGAGCGTTCCCACTTCTCATAAGTTTTCCTCTCTTCAGAGGTACTGGAGTCCGTAAGAGAAGAGGGTTGCTCCATCCTTAGTGCAAGGTCAAGATCCATGCAGCCCAGAACAATTAAAATGTTCTCTTTCCAGTCCTTAAAGTTGGTACCATTAAGGATCGGAACCGAATTCATGTTAGCAGATACTGAGAGCAATATTAGCTGGAAAGAGAACAAAACAAACAACATAAATATACTCACATCATAATTTAAATTCAAACATAAACAAATTCAAATAATGGCATAACTCATCTCAAGATACCTAGTGCAACATCAATATCAAGTCTTTGGACAGTAATATTAATTGCTAGTGGTACTCTTATTGCAATGATCAAACACTGATAATAATGCATGTCAAATAATAAACCGTTCTTTGGACTGATTTATCATTCACATATACAACCTTATAATTATCACATGTTTACCATCACGGGTGTACACATAATCCGGCCAAAATATTAACCTTCCTTTGGGCCAATTAATACTCGCATGGATACATATACACACTAGCATTTAACATCTCTCATGAGAAATCTACACTAGAGATGTCACTTTGGCGACTTCTTGTTTCAATTAGGTCACTTAAAATGTTAAACAATTATAACCATATATTTGAATTCAATCTGATTGCTTTATGTGTAAAAGTTATATCTTAATTCTCAAAGAGAAATTATTTTCCTTGCTTAACAATTCGTAAGATGGTAATCAAGAAAGATTGAATAAATATGTTCTAATGCATTGCCTGTTGCAAATAGTGAACCTAAAAACTTAGAAGTAGGATTCAGTTATAAATGATTCCAACTCCACCGATCCCATTAGAAATTGAAAAATGAAAGGGAGGGAAAAAAAAAACTGAACATTACTCTTCTGAACATTCAATTCGAAAAAAAAAGGCATAAAATATATACCCCCATAAAAAGATGGTAAAACACAATAACACAGAGAATATATAATTTCAAGACAGATAGGATACATGAAGACTTATTGCTTTTGACAGTACATAATGTATTGGATTATCAAACTATCTTTGAATGCATTCCATAGCACATTACGTATCAAATTATTCTCCCTTTATCCTTTTCTTCCATGTTCTTATTCTATATACTGTAGCTTCTGGTTTTCTTCCTTTATCGTCGAATCAATGCCACTGTGTCACAATCTCCCCTTTATCTTTGTTTAATTTGCATTTAAATCATATTTTGGTCAATTAGGCAATGATTTGTTGCAAATGAATAATTTTAGTAATTTTATCAAATATCAACATCACTGCAATGATGCAGCCACGTCGCAATGGAACATTAGAGTGATGTGATTTTCGGAGTGACCACCTCAATATCCTTTACGTTTATGCATTTACGTAAAATGGAAGACATTTTCGCAAAAATAGTTTAACATACAATTCTGGCACAGGGACATGTGGTTAAATTAAAACCATAATCATGCATCTTTATTGACCAAAATGACATTAAATTACCAGAATTATGAAAAATTTCATCATGGAAGATCACAAATAAAAAACTTAACAAAAACTTGAAAACTCCATTGATCAAACTAAACCTTAAAATTCTTTAAATCATATATGAATTGATCATGGGTGGCTTTGATACCACTTGTTGGAATCATAATTATTTGTATCTAAACATGTTTCTAATTCCTTAAACATCATGTAGACAAAATCAATATCAACAAGAAACATGTTCATCTTCAAGCACAAATAAAAAAGAAAATTTTATCTATAATCCCATGGCAATTCAAGATGACTAATGAATGTGGAAGCGTACCCGGAGGATCCATGAAGTCTTGATGGAAATGATGATGTTCTTGATAGAGTAGTGATCTTCCAATTGTAGATTCTCCTTAGCCTTAGTTCCTCCTCTAATGGGATGAAGAGAATTGAAATTCCTTTCTTCTGATTATGTCTACAATTGGGGACCATAACCCTTTATTTATAAGAATTGCATGCCCTTTCATGAAGAGTGATGTCCATTCGAATTCAAACTCTTTCATGAAGAGTCATGACTATCCACACATTTCTTATCTCTAATTTTGCCCATCATAAAAATAGAAATAAGACCTTATGGTATCTACACAATAATTTTCATAACAATTATGTCCATAGCCATAAACCTTACTTGAATTAGATCACTTTAATTTGACTAATTAAAAAATAATGGCCCTAACACATTTAAACATTACAAGTGTGACCCAAAAATTTTTAACACAAGGAAAATGAAATAAATATGCTAGCTAATTATAAATATTCATGTAATTAAATATGCTAACATATTTTGGTTGGAAGGAAAGGGAAAGCAAGGAGCACCTACAGTGTTTGTTCCTCATCAGCAGGGTTACAAGAAAAGGAGAAGGAAAGAAAGAGCCCTCACTTCCTGTTAGTTAGTTTCCCATTATCAGAATGTTTCAAAAAGTTATCATGTACCATGCTTTTTAATTATTTTTTTTTTAATATTAGTTGCCTAGGTATTTTGCTCAAGATTCTAACGTGCACCAATCAACTCAAGACTTTTCTTCGAAGCCTTGGATATATTCCTTTTTTATTAAAAATATGTTGATATGATTGTTAGGAAATATGATGAGTCGAGGCGGCTACTTTCACCCACTTGCTTTTATTGTAAGAATTACAATTAAAGATTTGTTTTATTTTTAACTCCCACTCCAAGAAAGGGAGGAACTTTGATGTTATTTTGGATCAAATCCATTTGTGAGAATTTTGTTCTCCTTGGTTCTTGGTTGAGTCAACCTTAGTTCTTATCAAGAATCCAAGATTCTTATGACGAACATCATATGTTTATCAAACTCTCTAGTTTGTGATACCATCATCATCTCTTTCTCTTTCATTTTGTTTCGTTCTTCTTCTTATTTTGATTCCAAAATTAGTTTCACATTAACTTGTTAAGAATTCAACCAAAAAGATCATCAACGAGAGAACCTCACCATTTGATTGTCATAGGAAAGGTTGAACTAGTGGATGTCTGTCAAAGGATTTAAAAGCTATAGAAATGTACCATTTGGTTGAGAAAGTGGGTGTGAGGTGTTGATCACTACTTTGCTATCCCATCCATGTTCCCTTTTCTTATTAGTGCAAATGGGCATATTTCTTACCGCGTAAGAAAACTTTTGTCTTCATGGTTGCAGACATTGACTCAAAATTGGGTACAATTTTTTTTTTTTTTATCAGCTTTAAAGCTGCAGTAGATTGTTTATACATTTAAAGGGACCACCTTAATTTACATGCATATCAATTAGCAAGTAATTAACTGGGAAGGAACTCATTCCAAGTTGAAATGTTCTACTGGCCTTGGAGATTTTAAAGGGTGAGTCCAGACCTAATGTTCCCAATTAACTGTAATATTGGATGAATTTTCTATCATGTGTAATTTTGCATGTGTTAAGAATCTCAACAGAGTAAATTTATATAAAAATTTGTATATTTTATATTCTCAAAACTGAAATGTTTGGTTTTCCAACAAATAGTTGCCGTTGTGCAAAGGTTCACATACATGATAGAAAAACACATACATTATATCAAAAGTCAAGTGACAAAGATTAACGCCACAACCTGCTGTGTTGCAAACTTGTAACTGGATCGTGGGTATTATACAAGAACGATAAACACTGCTTTTATTAGGCTGCTTAGTAAAACAGATCAAATAACGAGAAAAATTACGATATGTGGAGATGCGGGGGATCGAACCCCGTGCCTCTCGCATGCAAAGCGAGCGCTCTACCATTTGAGCTACATCCCCACGTTGAAGGGGTCCCTTTTACGCGGTACTTCAACCATAATACACCAAAATCTTTATCTTCCCCAAATGTTAGGAACGATTGGGCTTGACCTCTACGCCTTTAACAAAAATCAAAATTCCTATATCAGCAAGTGTTATGCGGTTCTTTCCCTCTGCTGCATCATTTGTCCAGTTCAAACACCACATGTGATTTCTCTTGGCCACATATGATAATAACCGATGGTCAAATGAATATGACAGAATTGTGACTAACGATTAAAATTCGAGCCCATCCAAATTGATTTTGATGGTTTGAATCATATCAAATTTAAATTTAGAGATTGATTCGGATATCTGATTCCAAAATTAGAGATGGTACGATCCAAACTGAATCGTTTCCTTTAAAAAATTATATATTAGTATTAATTTTTTTTATAATATAAATTTTTTTTGAGGGAAATATAATTTAAAATTGTTAACAAAATTAATATAATAATATATTATTCTTAAAAATTAATAGGATTTTATCTTTCTGAAAGTATATATATTAATTAAACTTTTTTATATTTTTAATTTTATTTATTTTATTTTACTAATTTTTTATATTACAATTAAAATAAATTAAAAGTATAATTCGATAATCCGATTCGGACCTACCTGACTTTCACTGGATCAATTCGGTTTGGATCCATAGTTTTTTTTTTTATTTTACAAAAGTTGATCCAATTCGAATTGGTCAAATTTAATCGATTTGGATGCTAAAACACCTCAAATCCAATCCAATCCAATCCTACTTGATCATGCCCCTACTATAAGGCAGCCCCGACCCTCTCTATGGTTTGTATATGATAATGATAAATCATAGAAAAGAAAAAGTAATCTTTTGATTACTACCAATGCAGTCTTTGTAAACATTGGCTAGAAATCCTTGCTTTGAGTATGCAGTGACCTGATAAATGGCTATAAGGCAGCCCCAAACCCGTCTGTGGTTTGTATTTGATAATGATAAATCATAAGAAAGAAAAGCAATCTTTTGGTTACTACCAACGTGTCATAGAAAATGCAGTATTAATTATCGGTGACTTGGAACCCTTGCTTTGAGTATACAGTGACCTGCTAAGAGTGCTTTTATATCGTTGGTTCCAGAACTTAATTAACTATCTGATCATGCTACTTGATGAATAATGAGCTAATCTTAATCTGAAAGATGCCTTGAATTTGTATGCATATGGTCCTGTAGCTCTTTTATATTATAAGATATATAAGATGTATAAGATACTAAATTGGATGACAAGATCTAATATGCGTTTGACTAATTAATTACCAAAATATTTAGAGGGTCTTTTTCCTTGTTGGACTGGCACCTTAAATCCAAAATCGGGTTATTAAGTTATTAATAGCAGTTGGTAAAAGTTGTACCCTTCTTAACCGAAAAACTGCAACTAGTGGGCAAAACATTTTTAAGTCAATCTACTTAATTGTGTTAAAGATTTCAACTGAGGAAATTTTCTAGATTGACATCCTTTCCTGACCAACTATTAAACTTTTTATTCATCTAATCATATTATGTAGATAATGCATAATATACCTTCATTACTATAAAGCACGCAGAGTCAATTAGTCAAACCTCGTCCCCACAATGTAAATGTGCAACATGCGCATGAGCTATATGGACATGTACATCATACATGTGTATGTGTACCGAGTATATGTCTGCAACAACACTTATTTCATTTGTATAATTGTTTTCCCAAAAATAAAAAAAACACATAGTTATAATTACAAGATATTTATTCCAATTGTTTTGTATAGTTGTTCAATTTAGGACAAATAGTTGCTATGTTGAGTATCCACGTCTATACAAATATAAAAGTGGAATAGAAATTTTTACCGTACATCTGACTTGATTGGATTTCCATGATTAAGGGAGTTTAAATGACTATTTTAATGGTTGATTTTATTCTTATTTTTTAAATAAAAATCTGATTATATTACTTTATTCATTGCTTGAGCTGATGGAACTGGCATTTATGGGGGATATAAGACGTTAACACGGCAAGTGTTTCTTCCGTCAAACACGGCGTGTTTCTTGTCTTCAGTCTCGAAGCTTCTTGCAGAAGCTTTGATTGTCAACATCAGATTTTTCCATCTCACCACCACCTTCCTTTTCCTTCTTACCCCTTGTTTTCCTTCTCACCACCACTCCTCTTCTTTTTCTCTTCATTTTCCTTCTTACATGTTTTTGGATCTCCCTGTGATTATAGAAGAACTTGTGCATCTGCATCCTTTACATCTTGAAATGGAACCCGAAGCTAGGCAAGGTGGAGGTTGACGTGGGGTTGATCGATGGCCCTAACCCCCTTTGTCAATTTGGGTACATTTTTCCCCTCCTTCTTTATTCTTAACTTTGGTTTCTTTAATTTTCTTTGTTAAATCCTGACCTTTGGGTTCAATTTTCTGTCAACCCATTCAATGTCTTGATTTAGGTTTTTCATTTTTTTAATTACTATGATTTTGTGGCACAGGGTGTTTACTATTATTTCTATCAAATATTCCGGAATAAAGCTGAAGCAGCTGCACTTGAACAGAAAAGGTTAGGCATTGGTGATGGATTAGATGGGTTGATCTCCTCACTTATTGTCGCTGCTTTATCTCGGTAATTTACTTTGGCTATAAAGAAGTTGGTTTGCTTGGCATTAGATTTCTGCATGTAAGTGTGTAATCCTTGTGTAGTTGTGTTAAATAGAAAGTATCAAAATCAAATGAAGTTTGCTTTCCACATTCAGGTAGTTGTAGTTAAAGGCATGGGAAGTTCTGTTTTTTTTTTTTTTGGGTGCATAATTTACTCTTGGACCTTTTACCATACTTTTTCATATATTCATGCATCAAATTTTGTTCGACATTTGTTTTCTACTATATTTAGAGCCTTTTGTTGTAAACCTATACGCGCGCGCACGCACACACACACATATATATATATATTATTGTTAAATTGGGTCATTTGATACCATCTGCTGTCATGGCCATATGATATATATATATATATATATATATATATATATATATATATATATTGATATTGTGTGTGATATTTGTTTTTTTTAATTATTGTCTTTTTTTAATACCAAAATTTAGGGATGATTTTATGTGAATGTTTGGTATTTAGTTTGGTTAAGTGATTTTGAAATAAGTGAAAAAGTATCACAAATCATGTAAAGCAAGCATAAAAATTTAAAATCTGGGTCAGAAAACTAAAATAGTGATGGAAGACATATGTGAAATGAGAGTTATAGATCTCTTATGGTGAAATGAAAATAGTGTAAGACTAAGCCCTCATTTATATTTTGATATATGACAAACAAAGTGTATTTTGCATAAGATTTTTTATTTTGACTATATACTTATTATGTGTTAAGTTGTATACAAGATCACTCATGAAAAAGGAAAATCAAGGATTAAAGGATGGAAGACTAAGGACACAAAGCAATGGACAAGAACTAAAGCATCAAGCAATGAAGATCTCATACTTTAGATGCTATTGTAAAAATAGCACATTTGATTTCTTAGGCGAAGCACTTAAATTTAAGAAGAAACTAATTTTTACAAAGGATAAACAAATTAGTTTTTCAAAAGAAAGGTTCTTCAAAAAGTGATTAATTGATAAAAAAAAAAAGTTTGTTGTACAAATGTGTTGTACATATGTGTATATAAAGCTAAATTTCATATTTTAGAAAGAACCTTTCTGTACACAGGCATCATACACATGTGTAAGAAAAGTTGGGTTTTAAAAACAAAAGAAAATTTGCCTGTACACATGTGTTGTACACCTGTGTACACAAAAGTGACTCGGGTCTGGAACTAAAATTCGTACACATGCGTTGTACACATGTGTATCAGTGCATTGTTTTGAAAAATATGACAATACACAGATGTAGAAAAATGATACACCTGTGTATTGAACATTCTGGGTTGATGTTCTATTATACATCTGTGTACGAAAGGTATACACATGTGTATTAAAGCACAACGCAAGAAATACACATGTGTACAAAAGAAGCTAATCTGTGTATACGTTTAAAAAAGGTGAAAACTTGGTTTAATACACATATGTATAAAATATTTAATCCGTGTACAAGCTTTGAAAATGTCTGAAAAATACGAATACACAGATGTAGTACACATACTTTTCGTTACAACTTTTCAAACTGATTTGTAATAACTTGTAACAAGTTTTGTGATAAGACCCACGGATCTAAATCTTCAAAAACCTATAAAAGGACTTCATATCAACACTTTTCATTACCTCACACATTCTGAAAGTGAAAATTCAAAATATTCCAAAGTTTCCAAAAGTGCTTCATCTTAGAGAAAAAAGTGTGATATTTCTTATAACTTCAATTTGTATAATCAGACTTTTAGAGTCTTTCTTCTACTTAATTCTTTCTGCGAATTAGTGTGATTAAGAGAGGGTATCTCTTAAGATTGAACAAAGATAGAAGGGATCCTTGGGTATAGAAAAGCAAGTGTGTTTTTTGGTGTGTTCTTGAGCAAGGAGGTTATCCTTGTAAATGTCTTAATTGGATATTGTAATTTCTGGTTATAGTGGAGAAAACCACAGAGGTGTGGGACTGGATGTAGGCAAGCCAGAGGAGGTAGCCGAACCAGGATATATCGGTTTTCGTGTTGCTCTCAACTCTAAACTCCATATACTTGTTATATGCACTTGTGTGTTGTGAATGAGTTCTAAAAATGTTTGTTAACTTGAATCTTAAATCTGCAATCTGTGTTAAACTTGTTGTTCCTTCTTATAATTCTTCTTAACATCATTACTTGTTACATAACCTGATTCTTGGGATTGTAGCCATTACCAACAAGTGGCATCAGGGCTAAAACTCTTGTTACAAAGCTTAATAGCTTCAAGAGATGGCTACAAATGATATCATGGGTGATGGGGCTTCACTCACTAGACCCCCTGCCTATAATGGCTCCCAATACATATATTGGAAAGAGAGAATGCTTATCTTTCTTGAGGCTGCAGGTTTAGATGTATTAGATGCTGTTGAAAATGGTCCCTATGTTCCATTTACACTTGATGAGAAGGGAAATAAAGTTGCTAAACCAAAAGATGATTGGAATGATGATGATAAAAGAAGAGTTAGTTATAATGCTAAGGCAAAAAATATTATAACAGCTGCTTTGAATTATGATGAGTTTTTCAGGGTCTCCAACTGTAAATCAGCAAAGCAAATGTGGGACACTCTTCAACTTACTCACGAAGGCACGAATGATGTCAAGAGAGCAAGGATGAATACACTCATCCATGAATATGAGTTGTTTCACATGAATCATGGAGAACCAATCGATGTGATGCAGAAAAGATTTTCTCACATTGTAAATCATCTTGCTGCACTTGGAAATACCATTTCGGATGAGAAGTAAATCAACAAAGTCATGAGATGTTTGAGCAGGGAATGGCAACCTAAAATTATTGCAATTGCTGAATCCAAGGATCTCGATACAATGACCATTGCAACACTCTTTGGTAAGTTAAAAGAACATGAAATGGAGTTGAATAGATTAGTGCAAAGTGAACATGATGACTACAAGAAAAGAAGCATTGCATTGAAAGCTGGGAAATATATAGAAGATGACTCTTCAAATGAAGATGATGACCTTGATGAAGATGAAGAGTCCGAAGAAGAAGATATGGAATTGCTTGTGAGGAAATTTAGAAGATTCATCAAGAAGAATAGAAACAAGAAGCGATTCAGTTTTCCTACCAAGAAGAACACAAACAAAGGTGAAAGCTCTTCCTCTACAATCAAATGCTTTGAATGTGGAAAGATTGGACACTACAAGAATGAATGTCCAAAACTTCAAAAGAAATTAAAGTATGAGAAGAATGACAACGAAGAGAAGAGAGGAAGAAAGCCTAGAAGAGCATACATAGCTTGGGAAGAATATGATATGGATTACACTAGTGAATCTGAAAATGAAGAAGCCAATCTATGTCTCATGGCAAGTCACCAAAGTGATAGTGAAACTGAGGTAAATGATTCTTCTCCTACCTATGATGAGTTACAAGATGCCTTTGATGAATTGTATGAAGAATATGTTAAAATTGGCAAACAACTTATATATTCTAGAAAGATAATTGCAAAACAATGTAGTGATTATGCATCTTTACAAATAAAGCTTAAAGAACTAGAAGCTAAAAATTCACAATTACTTGCATCTAGTTCAATTTGCACCAAATGCACTACACTTGAAAATGAAGTTGAAAAACCGTATGTAGTGCTATCTAAGTTCACTATGGGTAGAGATAACTTGAATGTCATATTAGGACAGCAAAAGGGTGTTTATGATAAAGCTGAAATTGGATATAAGCCAATGGTATATGAAAAATCCTTCAAGAAGTTTTTTGTTGCTTCTAGTTCTTCAACTAGTCCTTTTGTTAAATGCTATTATTGCTTAAAGAAAGGACATACAGCTGCTATATGTAGACTTAGAAAGAACATACATGTTGGCATTAAACAAATTTGGGTTCCAAAAGGAACATATGTTGCTATTAACACCAAAGGACCCAACCAAATTTGGGTACCTATAGAACACACATAAATTATGTGTTGCAGGTGTGTTTGAAGGCCAAGAACTCAAGTTGGTATCATGATAGAGGCTTTTCCAAACACGTTATGGGTAACAATAAAGAAAGAATATTGATTGAATATCTTTTCCAATTATTATTATGAATATGTGATTGTGCATCCTTTTGTTTAAATTTATTTGATCAATCATGAATCAACCATTGGAACCAAATGAATTTTTATTATGAACAAGTTTGATGAGAATGAAACCATAGTGAAAAATAAAGCTAAATAAATGGCAATGGGCATAATTGTTTGACATTTGATGTTATAGAATGCTTGATTGCTCTTAAAATGTGCTTTTAAATGATTTGAATCAATTAATATGTGATATATATTCTTTGTTAGATATGTACATAGCCTTAGTACACAGATGTATTGAACCTTTTTAGTGTTGAAGTTTCTGTACAAAGATGACATACATAAGTGTATTTCTTGTTTTGAGAAGTTTTGTCTTTGTACACAAGCTTAGTACATAGGTTTACTGCTAAAAACGTTATTGGAACTCCTATAAACAAGATATGTACATAGATGTATATATCATAACATTTTTTTAGCCTCATCTGATATGCTATACACAGATTTACAATTTTTGTACACAAGAGTACAAACAGAAAAATGGTTAAATACACAGGTGTACATAATCTATGTACAAAGGCCAGAAATGCATTTTAAAGAGAAATTTTTGTTTTTCTGGTTGTGTTTTGTTTATATGACTATGTTTAAACCATGTTATGTTTTTATGTATTGCATATGCTCTGTAATGATTTATTATCAATGAATGCAAGACTGTTTTTTAGTTTGATTTCAATATTCTCCATAGTTTCTTTTTGATAATGACAAAGGGGGAGAAAGATGAACCATACAACCATTAATTCTGTCTTGCATTTGCTGTAAATTTTGCTCTGATACCTAAGCATGAACTGTATTGAAAAGACATACTTAAACTTATAATAAATGCAAGATGACTTTTTCATGATAATGATATGATAACACTTGATTTTTGAAAGATATCAATGAGGCAGGGGAGGATGAAAATGACTCAAGAACCATGCTTACTCAATAGCTACACTCTGATTTTTAATTACTAAGGTTAAGTATGGTAAGGTTTGTCATAATCAAAAGGGGGAGTTTGTAAGACTAAGCCCTCATTTATGTTTTGATATATGACAAACAAAGTGTATTTTGCATAAGATTTTTTATTTTGACTATATACTTATTATGTGTTAAGTTGTATGCAAGATCACTCA
This sequence comes from Sophora flavescens, assembly GCA_030762895.1. Taxonomy (NCBI): domain Eukaryota; kingdom Viridiplantae; phylum Streptophyta; class Magnoliopsida; order Fabales; family Fabaceae; genus Sophora; species Sophora flavescens. Next base: position 132,709,299 of record CM061065.1, read on the forward strand.
TGAAAAAGGAAAATCAAGGATTAAAGGATGGAAGACCAAGGACACAAAACAATGGACAAGGACTAAATCATCAAGCAATGAAGATCTCATACTTTAGATGCTATTGTAAAAATAGCACATTTTATTTCTTAGGTGAAGCACTTAAATTTAAGAAGAAACTAATTTTTACAAAGGATAAACAAATTAGTTTTTCAAAAGAAAGGTTTTTCAAAAAGTAATTAATTGATAAAGAAATAAAGTTTGTTGTACACATGTGTATGTACAGCTAAATTTCAAATTTTAGAAATAACCTTTCTGTACACTGGCATCATACACATGTGTATGAAAAGTTGGGTTTTAAAAACAAAAGAAAATTTGCCTGTACACATGTGTTGTACACCTGTGTACATGAATACATGCTCTCGGGTACAAAGTTGAAAGTTGTACACATGTGTTGTACACCTGTGTACACAAAAGTGAGCTCTCGGGTCTGGAACTAAAATTCGTACACATGCGTTGTACACATGTGTATCAGTGTATTGTTTTGAAAAATATGACAATACACGGATGTAGAAAAATGATACACCTATGTATTGAACATTCTGGGTTGATGTTCTATTATACATCTGTGTACGCAAGGTATACACATGTGTATTAAAGCACAACGTAAGAAATACACATGTGTACAAAAGAAGCTAATCTGTGTATAGTTTGAAAAAAGTGAAAACTTGGTTTAATACATATATGTACAAAATATCTAATCTGTGTACAAGCTTTGAAAATGTCTGAAAATACGAATACACAAATGTAGTATACAGACTATTCTGTTACAACTTTTCAAACTGATTTGTAATCACTTGTAACAAGTTTTGTGATAAGACCCACGGATCTATATGTTCAAAACCTATAAAAGGACTTCATATCAACACTTTTCATTATCTTACACATTCTGAAAGTGAAAATTCAAAATATTCCAAAGTTTCCAAAAGTGCTTCATCTTAGAGAAAAAAAGTGTGATATTTCTTAGAACTTCAATTTGTATAATCAGACTTTTAGAGTCTTTCTTCTACTCAATTCTTTCTACGAATTAGTGTGATTAAGAGAGGGTATCTCTTGGGATTGAACAAAGATAGAAGGGATACTTGGGTATAGAAAAGCAAGTGTGCTTTTTGGTGTGTTCTTGAGCAAGGAGGTTATCCTTGTGAATGCTGTAATTGGATATTGTAATTTCTGGTTATAGTGGAGAAAACCACAGAGGTGTGGGACTGGATGTAGGCAAGCCAGAGGAGGTAGCCGAACCAGGATAAATTGGTTTGCGTGTTCTTCTCATCTCTAAACTCCATATACTTGTTATATGCACTTGTGTGTTGTGACTGAGTTTTAAGAATGTTTGTTAACTTGAATCTTTGATCTGCAATCTGTGTTAAACTTGTTGTTCCTTCTTATAATTCTTCTTAACATCATTACTTGTTACATAACCTAATTCTTGGGAATTAAAATTGAGTGAAAACCAATTTTCTTTAAGAAAACTCTGTTTTGCTTTAAATTGTTGAAAAAGTTTTCAATATCTCAATTCACCCCCCTCTTGAGATTGTAGCCATTACCAACAAACAGTCCATATTGGTATTGTTATAGTGAAACAAAAATTCATGAGCATTTACATCCATAATTTTGTAAATAGATGGGTGGGTTTAAGGTCATGGTTTGTAAAGAGGAAGAATTGTGAGGCTGGTTGCAATAAAAGAAAGAGAAAAGAAAAAATATCGAGAGACAAATGGCTTTGACTAAAAGGGAGGATGCCAGAGAAAGACCAACTCACCGGAGATGGAGAGGGACAACAAGGATTTAAATAAAGTCATAAAGAGTAGATGCGTTACACATAGATGAAATATAAATTAAGTTTGTTTTGGCATTGAGCCAAATGCACTTTTTTGCCTTTTTTTCCTTTCTTTGATATTGTTATGGTGTCTTCCAGTTATGTCAATTGCACTACCAATATCGTGGTCAGTGTGGCTGTTCCCAATGGAGCCACAATTTTCTAAATAATACATAGTTTGTTTTTGAATATTGAAGTTTTTTATGCTACATAGTATGTTTTTGATTATTGAAGTTGTTTAACGATCAATTTATGGTACAGAATTTAGGAGAGGCGTCGATTGTTGCATAATTGGTGGAGGTGGAGGAAAATTCAACAAAAAAATGCAGGCTTTGCGGATTCCTCATGTGATAACAGTCAACAAATTTGCTGCTTATTCATTGTATGAGTTATCATTCATACGAGTATGATAATCTTCTCTTGGTAATTATTAATTAACATACTACTCACTGCAAGTAATTAATGATTCTGGTTCATGTATATGTTTATGTTACAGAGATCAATTTAATATTCATATAAGTGGAAATGGACTCCCTGCAGTAACTTTGTGAATGCAGGGAGATCTTGACCCTTGATTAAATTTTATGTTGAATAAATATATTAATGTAAAGATGGGTAAATAAAATCCTAACCATTGATTGAACTAAATGCGTGAATGCGTGAAATTTATAAATGCAGGGAATCCGGAAGTGGTGTTAAACCACGGAGTTCACAATTTCATGATATCCATTTTAGATGTCTGCTTGCTTTTAGATGTCTGCTTGCATATAAGAATTCTATATCTTTCTTCTCCCATCATAAATTATTTGGCCATAAAGCTTTCGATGAAGACGTGAGGTTTCATCCTAGCTGAGCTAGCCTTTGTTTTGTGTTTGCCACTACTACAATATTTTTATGTTAAGTGTGAGGCTAAGATAATAGAAATTTGAGGGAGGGTGGTGGGGCTATATATAAAATATTCAATGCTGGATTATAAATTTACATGGTTTAATGCTCTTATAGAAGCCAAACTCAACATCACAACATATTTAAGGCAGAGGTAATATGAGTATAAACATGTAAGGTATGGTGGTTTTTAAAAAATGTAGCTTTGTATTAAAAAATACTTCAATCTATTTTTCTTTATATGGTGGTTGTATTAAATAGTTGTCTCTTTATTGTTATTGGATGTCCAAATTGTTTCATCTATACTAATAGATAAAGAGAAAGTTCAAATTTATGGTGTCATAAAATTTGTCAGGCCTTATGAGTAGTTTCTCATTGATATATCATCTCAATATCAGTAGCAGAGAAGGCATTTCAAGTGTGAATATTCATTGATACTACCAGTTTGATTTCGGTTTGCTATCAGATACTTTATCGATTTTTTTTTATTTTTTATTTAACATGGATTGATCCTTCCTTCTATAGCTGATACTGCTTGGGCTTATCTCTTTGTTATTGACACAAAGCATAAGGTGGATTTCTGAAATTTGTGTAGATTCATCAATTTTCACAAGTCAATTTTATATTTGTTCTGAACAAGAGCTTGGCATGAAAGAGAATATCATGCTTGAAAATTCATCCATGTTCCCTGATGAAACTAATATTCCAAAGGGATTGAATAGTGGTGCATTCCATGAACCATCAATGTGGAGAGGTAACATGCTGCAATTACTTTGCATCATTCATTGTATTAAGTTTATTTCATGTTTGGTGCACTCAGCCACGAATAACTTGAATACTAGCAAGTAAGGTAGTGGCTGGTGACAAAACTAGATAGTTAAATGGTGGTAGCCACTGAGTAACTTCTGCCTTCAGAATATGATCATTTTTTATATTGAAAGTTTAGCTTCTGTAACACCCCGATTTTCAATGTTTCAAAATAATCGAAATGCGAACGATTATTTGTATATAATTATATGAGTATTAGAAAATTATTTTAAATAAACGGAGTTCATCACTCAATCCTACTTGAATGTAAGAAGCTACGATTAAACTTTAGGTTGAAACGACGGGCGAATCCCGGCCCGCTGTTTTCACTGACGGTATAATTTTACTGAACAGAAAACCTAATTTTAATTCGTGAAAGAAAGACTTAAGGTTTTTATTTTATTTCCTACAACTCTGTATTTTTAGAATTATTTCAGAAAAATAAAATAAAATAATTTACGTTTTTCGGGTGTAATACGTAATCGGGTGAGCGACAGAATGGATTTCGGAGTTTCCAAGAGCAGATGAAGAGTTTATCTTAGGATTTTGAGATGATTCATGGGGATGAATCACACTTTTAAGTTTAGAAGGTTCTACAGGGTTAAAGTGTCAATTTTTGAATTTTACGCTTAAGTCCCTGAACTTTCTGTTAATTACACTTTGATCCCTAAGTTAGTTTCTAGGTTTTCTAAGTGAGTTGGGCCAGAATCTTTGTTCCAAATCCCTTATTGGACTGTGGCCACGAAGCCCAAAATCCTAGTCCATGGATTAATTCCATGAAGCCCATTTGAAACCATATAGGTTTTCTATGTCATGCTTAAGCTTAAATCTTTTGGTGGGCCCCACAAGAATGAATCCAAGCCCAAATATATTAGGCCCATGCACAAGACCATGAGGAGTAGAGGCTGCCCTCATCTTGGATGAGCAAAGAGCATTCTAGAATTTTCTACTACATTCCACACCATTCTACATTTTTCTACTACATTCTACAATCTTCTCAACTCTTCTCAAATGTTCTAGGTTTTTCTTAAAATATCTTATGAAGAAAATCAGTCAAGGATAGTCAAGATAAGACCACATTTAATGTGGCACATGGTCATCATTACAACTTATTGACAATTTGCAAAATAGTCCTTATGCTTTTGGCATCTTTGCAAAATGGTCCTTAGGAATTAATTTCACTTTAATCCTTTGAGAAATCACCTCCTTTCTACTTGGTCCTCAAAAGTGGCGCACAACATGCCTATAAATACCTTGCTCTCACATTTCATTTAGTTTATATTGCATTTTCTTTCAAAAACTCTTAAGTTATAAGTCTTTTAGCATCAAGAGGTGAATCCTATTCTTCTTCCTTAATCATGTCTACGTTCTTCAATAATTTTCATGATTCAAAGTCTATTTCATCTATGTTCATCACTTTTAAGTTTCTAGATCTAAAACTTTTAAAATTCATAACTAATTCTAGAAAAATCCTTTTGACATGAAACCAATTGCTATGATCTTATAATCATCTCTATTTTCATAATCTAGAAGCATATGATCATGATAAATTTCCTTCCTTGATTTCTGGACTAGGCCGAACCTAGGTGGATGAGATTTGATGAGTTTTGTTCAAAGTTTTCATAAATGATCTTGGTAATCAAGCTATTAGTATGTATTCTTAGTAAATCCAAGTTGGTTTATCAAACTAAAAACCCTAGCCCCATGAACATGTTAAGGCCGAATCTAAGTATATGAGAGTTAGGAAGTTTTGAGTTTAAAATCTAGTTGTTTAGTCATTAATCCATGATCTTGGTTGATTAAGGACCATTAATCCATGACTTAATCATGATTAGAAATTTTAAGGACTTTGAACCCTAAAAGTCAGCCCTTGGCCGAAACCCTAACCCTAAAGGTTAGAGGATTTTGTTTCAAATTTTAGTCTTGTAATAAGTAATCTATGTTAGTTAAGACTCTAGTAACTAGGATCCAAAAGATGGCATTAAGAAGATAACCCTAAACCTATTTTCTAAGTCTTGACCGAACCTAGCCCTAAAGTGTCATAGATGGTTGTTATTTGATTAATTATAGTTATGTTGTTTGGTTCAAGGTGAAACTATTAAGCTGTGGTGTGATAGCGAGGAACGTCGAGTTCGAGATTTCGGTGCTAGCTCAGGTGGGGAAAAGAATCAACCTATCGTCGGAATCGATAAGTAGTAGATTATATGATAATTGTGTAGGGCGACCTAAACCCTACTAGTAGTCGAGTAATCGACAAGACCAAAATCCCATTGGAAACCTTTTCTGTAAAACCAATGGTGATTCGGGGATTGTAGGTTTATCGACATTAAGTTGATTTTAAGTATTTGAGGATGTTTGATTTTATGTTATCAAATTTACTGTGATACGCTGGTTGAGGTATTCCATCTGCATGTGACGTATTATTGCGGTGTGTGAATATTTATGATATTGAGGATGTTCAGTGTCTGTCACGGCCGTGATGGCTATCATGGCCAGGCCGTGACAGTGTCTGACTTTATTATTTATTTGGTTGGACTATTATGAGTTGGTTGTGATAAATTGCCTTATATGATATTGAGATATTTAAATATTTTGTTGATTAATGTGTTATGCATGATCTGCCTGGGTTTAATATTGTGCTTAGCTTATTTTTAAGTAAGGATATGTGTTGTTCGGGAGATAATTGTTTGGGTGAGAGAATAAAGGTGATTTAGAGATGCCTAGCCTAATTAAGTAGTTTTATCTATGAGGAAAAAGGTGTTGAGACTTTGATGGAAGGTTGAGGCACTAGGTTGTTATTGATGTAATTTAGGGAGATTCATTTATAGATGTATTGTTATTCACACCCGTGTGAGTGGAACACACGAGGTCAGGATATCCTATTTTGGGATATTGGATATTGCGGGTGAGTGCCCTACGGATGTGGATGCCGAGGTAGACTACCGTAATACTCTTTAGTTCTTGACGCGTTCGAATGTTCTTGGCACTGGACCGTTATGGAATGCTATTCCTTGACGAGTTCGCATGTTCTTGGCACTGGACCGTTCTGGATTGATACTCCTTGACGCGTTCGTATGTTATTGGCACTGGACCATTTTAGACTAATACTTGTTTAGTCTTTGATACGTTCGCAAGTTATTGATACTGGACCGTTCTGGACTACTGACTAACGTGATAGGAATAGAGATGGTTACGTCAGTAAAAAAGTTTAGTTATATTAGATTGGGGTAGAGGATGATACATTATTTTGAGGATGATTTGTTAGTTATGTATGTTGATTGCCTGTGACATTTATTGTCTAGTTTACTATTACTCTTTTCCGCTTTTTGATGATAGAACTGTTTCTTATTCCCTATATCTTTCTACGTGTTGTATTTTATTTGTGATGTGATCGTACGAGAAGACCCGATGGAGGAACCAATTGCTGAGGAGTTAGATGGAACTCCTTACGAACCAGATGCTGGAGGTCGAGCTGTGATTCATGGCAATTAGAGTATAGACATTATGGCCAGTATGTCTAAGGAGTATTTATAATTCCTCTAAGTATGTCTGTAGTGAAGTTTATGCCTGTGAGGGATCCTACTGAGAGGATACCCTCAACAGTGTTTTGGTAATGTAATAAATAAACATGTGTGTAATTATATATTACAACTTTGGTGTGTTTTATATTTGTAGAAGTTATAGGATTATTAATTAAGTTTTAATTTTTACGTATTTTCAACAGTAAGCGCGCGATTAAGTAAATAAGTATTAAGGTTTTAATGTAATAATACAATGGGGCACAACGGGGTGTCTCAGCTTCCATTTACCATCATATTTAAGTTTGAAAATTACAAAAAAACAAAATGTAGGACAACATCTTTTGTTCAACAAACTGAGATTAAAGCACTTTTATTTGTAATTCATACAAAACATCATTATGAAATTCTAATAAATGAATGCAGGGGCGTGAACCATTTGTTTGCACAGGTTCTTATTTGTTCTTGGGATCACTCATGTTCTGTACAGTTGTTTGGCAGTTGGTTTGGCGATGAGCGAGATCAGTCCTCAAATTTCCCATCTTACTGTATGGGATTATGTAAAACTTTTCTTATTATCCCTTAATTAATAACCCAACTAACCCCTTAATTACTAGGCATTGATATGAGTATAGAGTAGTCATACCATCTTTTATTTTATGTTAAAATTTTATAGCTCTATCTGTTTACCTTTCTGCTTACAATTAAGTTGATTGCTAGTTTACATAATGACTTAACGCCCATTATTATTCCTTTTCCATGGCAGGAAGTGCTCATGATCACATACCTGTGATCCCATACGATCAAGCTTCCCGATGGCCAATGAGTCCAAATTTACTCTTATATTGAAATAGTGGAGATCCATTCAGTTATTATGATTTTCATCTTTTGTATACACAGGGGTGGTCCTGAGCACGGGTTAGGTGGGCGACCGTCCAGGGCCCCATTTTTTGGGGGGCACCAGATAGTAGGTAAATATTATTATATAGTATATATGGATATTAAATAAAAAATTATATAATTATTTTTTACCAAAAAAAAATTATTCCAAAAATATTATAATAGATTGATAAAAAATAATATGGCAAATGTATATGTATATATTAGAATATCTTTTTAATTTACTATAATTGAAAATTTGATACACTCCTAATTTATTTACTATTTAGACTTTCTTTTCCCTAATTATCTCCTTCTCTTGTTTTGATTGCATAATCTTACTTTGATTTTTATCGAAAATGACTTTTTAAAAAACCCTAATTATGAACGGATTAGTAATGATTTTGCAGCAAAAAATGCAAGAACGATAATTTTCAAATGATTATAAGCGCATTGTTTCCTTAGTTCGCCCAGGACACCAAAAATCTCAGTATCGGCCCTGTGTATACATAACCCGTGCAAACAAGGAAGGTGATGCAATTGTGAGTATATGCATTGCCCTTCTCATCCTGGATAAATCAGATTATAACCATAGTCTTATGAGTTATGATTAAGTGATGATAAAACTGAAATAGTACTAATTGCAGCAATAGTTAAGCTTTTGTCTATTGATATTTGAAGGTAACGCACATAGAGAAAGGGATCAATTCATCTTTTGTGAAGGAAATTTATTTTAGTGGTGATTACCTTGGAAAAGGTTTTATGAAGAGTATTTTACCATTTACTTGTGCCTATTGTTATCAACCATTACATTGTGGTTATCGGGAAGCCATAGCAATTGGAAGAACATTTGCTTCTATGAAGGACTATCGACTCGATGGAAACAAAGAAATGGTTGCATTGGGAGCTATGAATGTTGTTGGTTCAATGACTTCCTGCTATGTAGCAACTAGTAAGAAAGATGTAATGAGTGGTCATGCTGACGAGATCTAAATTATATAAGCATTTTCTTTTAGCTGCTAAATATCCATACAAAAAGAAGAAAAATTATGAGCAGATATATCTATTACTTAAAATCCTACAATAATTATCTTATTGTAGATTTCTTCATAATTAATCATGGAAGTGCATGTAACTAAGTGGGTTATAGACTAATTTTTTTATAGTCTCTGATCTACCACCATGCTATTTTCAGGTTCTTTCTCTTGGTCAGCAGTAAATTTCATGGCTGACTGTGAAACTACAGTCTACAATATTGACATCTTCATTGTTGTGTTCTTAACCCTACAATTCCTCACCCCTCTTTTCAAGTACACTCCAAATGCTATTCTTTCTATTATCATTATCTATGTCGTTATCAACCTTGTGGACTATTAGGCAGCAATGTCTCTTACCCACTTGATTATATTATTAATAATATGTAGTACACTTACGTTAATAATATTTATATTATTAATAAATAACATAATCAATAAAAAAAATTATATTATTAATACAATTATATTATTAAAAAAAAATTAATTAAACTTTTTTATCTTAAACTTTTTTTAGGAATACACTCCAGCTTTTTGACCACTGTGTCACGGTATACGAATTGGGTGATGCCACGTGTCAACGGCGGTCTCATCCCAAAATATATATATATTTTTAGATTATATAATTTGTTTAAATTAAATGGTGTCCTGATTTTACTTTTGACGAATAGGCGGGTGCCACGTGCCAAGCGCCTAGTCAATGAAAATTTTTTGGTCTTTGAATTTTTATATTAAAAAATATTTACATAATTATTTTACTTATTGTATTATTATTTATTATATGGCCTCCTCTTTTTCAATTTTTTTTAAATTTCCACCTTTTGGTTTGATTAATTTAACAATTTAAATATTAAATTTTTAAATATTATATTATTTGTTTAAAATAAATGGTAGCTTTATTTTTTATTTTTATGTGGACGAATAAACGGGTGACACGTGTAACTGGTAGGGCCCACATATATTTTTGTCATCTGCCATTTTTTATTAATAATTATTTAATTAATTATTTTAATTATTGTATAATTTATTGTAGGGACTTTTCTTAAAATACATTTGTATCATGCTTTTACTATGACAAATAAACGAGCGACACGTGTCACGGGAGGGGTGCACATATAATTTCGACCTCTGACATTTCTTTAATAATAAATATTTAATTGATTGTTTTAATTATTGTAAAATCCATTCATGGGCTTTCTCTTATTTTTAATTGTGTCATTATTTTACTGTGGATGAAAAGGTCGGCGCCAAATGTCACGGGCCGTGCCCGCGTAGATTTTTGGACCACTGGATTTTTTATAATAAAAAATATTTAGATTATTATTTTACATATTGTATTATTATTTATTATATTGCCTTCTTTTTTTCACTTTTTTATTATTATTTCCACCTTCGTGTTTGATGAATTTAACAATTTAAATATAAAATTATTAAACATTAGATAATTTGTTTAAAACAAATTATTCCTTGATGAGCCTTCTCTTATTTAATTGTTTTAATTATTGTAAAAACCATTTATGGGCCTTCTCTTATTTTTAACTGTGTCATTCTTTTAATGTGGATGAAAAGGCCGGCGCCAAATATCATGGGCCGTGCCCACGTAGATTTTTGGCCTCTAGATTTTTTATAATAAAAAACATTTAGATTATTATTTTACTTATCGTATTATTATTTATTATATTGCCTTCTTTTTTTCAATTTTTTTATTATTTCCACTTTCGTGTTTGATGAATTTAACAATTTAAATATAAAATTGTTAAATATTAGATAATTTGTTTAAAACAAATGGTAGCTTGATAGACCTGTTATTCATTAACTATTGAATATACGAATCCAACTGTTGCACAATATTATTATTTTATATTAAAAAAATAATACATTTAATGTTGTTCATGTTGAAATTATTTATAATAAACTATTACGAAAATAATTATCTAACGGATGCATGTGTGTCTCGCACGACAACTACACTAGTAGTTATAATTGTTCTATATAATTGTCCGATTTAGGACAAATATTCGTGTCACAATACTAATTTCAATTTTTGTACGTTTTTATATATGATTATATAATATTATATAGAGCATTCAATCAACCCAGATGTCAAACAAGATAGCAAGATTTCCAATCTTGTGTGTGCATTGCCCGGGTCACTGCGCTAGTGTACCAAATAAATGGAGGTATTAGGATTTAGGATGGTGCTTGTCTCTACCAATGGGGTTAGAATTTGGTCCTTAGATTGCTTTCTTGAGACTTTATGAACGGTTATTAGGTAAATTTTTAGGGACCCATGTTTATATTGCAGTGCACATGGGTGGTTTTCAATCACATTCTATGGTGAAAAACTAATTCTTTCCTTGATAAAATATCTTTCTGTCAGTGTTCTGACTTGATCTCCTGTTCAACATGGTCTTCTAGCAGAGCACGATTGATGGTGTGGGGAGGACGAAGGTACGTGGAGAGACACTATGATGATTAAGTTGGCTTGAGAATATAGAAAGCTTATGCAATTAGGGTAAGAGAATGAGAGATGAAGACCACATGACAATGGTGGATTTAGTAATAGAATATATGGTTAGTGAGTTGGTTAGGAGTAAGTTACATATCATTAGCCTAATCTAGCCTATAAATAAGATACCAATGTACACAATTAAGTATCTTTCAATATGATTCCATTTGAGAATTCTTTTTCACTTTCATGCTTCCAAAAACTACTTTTCCTATGAAGCTAATCTTCATCTCTTTGATCTCGTGGTTGGTAACATGGTATCAGAGCGATACCGTGCTTCCGCCGCAAATGAGAGTGATGAAGATTACGACTTTGACATGGAGGAGGAGGATTCAGTTACAGAGGAGGAAGAAGAACCGAGCCTCTCCGACGAAGACGCCGCCGTCGCCATTGTTCTTGATTCTGGATTCATGAAGTTCGAAAGTTTCCACTCCAATCTTGTTCGGATCAAGCCAGTGAAGGCAATCAAACCAAAGATCAAAAGTTCTGCAATCAAAATTGGCGAAATTGCCTGCTTCATCGCTTCTGTCAATGATGTTGTGCTCTTGGATCTAGAACTGAGGGTAGATGAGAAATCACAGAAGGTCATCAACACCGCAAAGGAACTCGATGCCGATGATTTCTTCAAGAAAGTTGATCGGATGAATCTAGTTCCGAACAATTCTCTTCCTTTCGACCTTCATCACGCCGATTTCAACCTCGTCGTTTCAGATTGCATCATTTCTGGCTCGTCTTGGAATCTAGTTCCAACGGTCATTGCTCCGGTAAATCACTCCTCTGACACTTTGACCTTTCCACCGCCTCCACCGCCATGGTTCTTCACCGGCGAGTCAAGAAAAGGAATCGATGTTCTTGACGAAGCACTGGAACGGTAGATTGTGACCACCGCGTTCGCCGTCGGAAGCTGCGCTTGGCTCTCCGATCTCATCAACGTCTGCACCGCTGTCTTCGATCCCGGTGGAAACCACCACAGTTCTCCGTTGGTTTCATCGCCGTGCTCAGGATTCGTCTTTGATCCCGGCATAGATCGTCCATCTTCTCCGGCTTCTTCCCTGCGACGGTGCCGCCAACAGGTTCCTCTGTTCTCCGATTCGAAAACCATTGACTTCACCTTCTTCGCGCAAGATCGCAAGATTCGGTTCTGCTTCAAGAAGCTTTTGTTCGATCTTCACTTTGTTCTGGATTCGATTCTCCGGGGAACCAAGAACACAACCGTCGACGGTGCTGCAGGTGGAGACGACGGTTCCGGCGAGCTCCTTTGCCATGAACCTCGACCTCATAATCCTGGCGGAGGCAGATCTTCTCGAAAGTTCTAGAAGCATGGAACGACTGAGTCACTGAGTGGGGTTGCCCTTACGCAATTTGGGCTGGGCCATTCTTGATTTTTCAGTTCAGCTGCCAACTGTTGGGCCTACTCTACTTTGGACCTACTCTTGCTTTAGCTACTGTTTGTTTGTTTGGGCTCATGTTTGTAATGGTTTCTTTTTTGTTTGGGCCTTATTTTTACTGATACATTTTATTGTAGATTGGTCTCTTTTGTAATATAGGAAGGATTTTATTTTTCTTTTCACTTCAAGCTGCCTATGGTTACCACCATTGTCACTCATGGAGAGTAATAGAATATACGGTTAGTGAGTTGGTTAGGAGTTAGTTACATATCATTAGCCTAATCTAGCCTATAAATAAGACACCAATGTACACAATTAAGTATCTTTCAATACGATTCTATTTGAGAATTCTTTCTCACATGCAAGCTTTCATGCTTCCAAGAACTACTTTTCCTATGAAACTAATCTTCATCTCTTTGATCCCGTGGTGGACCCCCGAGTTAGTGGGAGCATGGTCGACTGGTCGGAATTCGAACGGCCGGAGTCTAATGGTGGAATGGTTGCTCACTGGTTGGACACGGTAAGAATGAGAGGGTTATGCCCTCTCTGGTTTGTTTGAAAAATGAAATGGGTGCTAATATATAAAAGAAAAGAAAGGGCCGGGTATATAAAATTAGGAGGCAAAATAAAAAATCAAGGTATTAATGGTAAATTTGTAAAATTTAGTGGGTGCATCTGCACACCTTGAATCCTATGTGGATCCACCATTGCCATAGGATACTCTGGGTGTTTCAATATTTTAGGCCAATGGTGAAGAGGATTTCTCCCAATGGAAAGGGTTAACCATGACACATCAATCAGTTTCTTGGCCACTTGCATCCATGGGGTGCATTGTCGTATTAGTACTTCCTATGAGGGGTTTTTCAAAATATAGAAGTCCAAAAATACCCAAGATTGGAAAGAAGCTCAGCACTCATCGTTGATTTGCTTGAGAGCAGGTTTTTGAGCATGAACATGTGGCACTATAAACACACAAAGAGCACTAGTTTCTGAAAATGAGCCAGTGCTTGGTGCTAGTTACGCTGCACTTAACACTGGCGACATAGAGTTCTGCAGAATTCTGTAAAAACTCATTTTGACCATTTCCAATGGGTGTGTCTCTTTGTGACTCTCAAATCTTTTCTAATAGGTATGCTTTTTTATGAATATATGTATCCAAGTAAATGTCAGAGTCGTTTGGATTAATCAAATGGCTAAAGGGAAAGGAAGGAGACTGCATGTGGCTGAAATTTGATCTAGTGAGAGGAACAAGACAGAGTTTCATATTCCCAATAGTCTCCCGGTAGAGGTATAAATGTAAATCCCTTTATAAGTGTTATTAAAGTCCGAAGGTTTTTCCTGCCTTGAACTTGAGATCATCCCCTTTTTCCTTCTCTTTATGATTCCTTCTACTTTCACTATACTAGTCCTCTTTCTATCTCCCATTTTATCAAGAGAAATGATATTTGTACAATCAAAATGGGACAACTTTTCGACGACGGCTAATGATGATCAAAATTATGGTCAATGGTGTGTTGAACTTGGTTAATGTTTATTCATGTAGATGAGTAACTCGTTAACTGATAACTTGATTAATGATGTACAAAAACTTAATACAACTCAAGGGATGGTTAATGAAGCTCAGTTGATAGTTAATTAATTACCCATCTCGATGAAGACTGTTAACGACTTTTAAAATTGTGATTAATATAACTAAGTAGATGGTTAATGAGCTACCAATCTCAATGACTATGATTAACGACGTTTAAAATTATGATTAATAATATATTGAATTTAGTTAATAAATACATCAAAATGAATAACTCATTAATTATCTATTAAAATACATTACAATTTTAAACGTAATCAAGTGTTGTCTAAAATTATCCCAAAATTATCGTCTCATCTTTGTAGTTCAAATAATATAATCGTTCTATCAAACAAACACTTATTTTGTACCTTCATAACCCATTGGATTTCGCTCCAAATCCTCCATTATCTTCGCCACTTGTGTTCCGTTACCACGTAACTGTCACTACAGAAGGCAAAGAGCATGACATAGATTGAATTTGAAGGTAAAAATGTGATTTTGATAATGGACTGCACAACCATGTCAGCTTTCTTGATCGGTAGTGATGAATCCTGAGAGATTTTTGTCGTTCTTAATTATTCCTTTAACTTGACCTTAATTTGTTCGGTACAATGCCTGAATGACTGAACTCTCTATGGTGTAGTTGACAAATGGGTATGATTACTATATAATATTGTCTTTGGTTATCAAAAGTATTGGTTGGAGTAATGCGTTGTGATTTCAATCATTCTAAGAATAACACCATGAACGCTGTCGTCTACCTCCGTGCACCATCATCGGAGTTTGACTTCATTCACCTTTTTGCTTCTCCGTTCCTTTTGGCTCTTTGGTAAACAACCCATTAATCTGAATTCGTTCAGAATCTGGTTAAAAAATCTGAGCTGCTATCAAAATCAAAATGCCAGAAGTTAGGATCAATGCAAAGAATTTCATGGACATGGTGGCTTCCATGCCAGCTATGAAGATCTACAAGCTCTATCAAAATGGATTCATCTTAATTTTTAGTGGCATCAAAACTGCAGTCTTGTTTCACCCTCCTCCCTTTATGTTGTGTCGAGTTTTCAGGAATGGAAAAAAGGTTCATCAACCTCATAGTACATTTATTGTGGAATCATTTTGTATATTTTAAATTTATACATGTTCCTAATTAAGTGGGCTAAGTAAATGGTACCTGTTCATGACTTTATTAAGTATAACTTTGTGGCTTTAACATAAAAATATATCTTAAAATATCAGGTCTCTACCGCCTCTTGCAAAGAAATACGTCTTACAAATGCTTCATATTGATGTGTTGGTGGCAACTAAATTATTGGAGTGGGTGCTTCCGGATGGATTTTCAAAGCACAGAGTAGCCATTGTTAGATTGGTTCGATCAAGAGTTTTGGTTGAAGCTCTTGACAGGTACACCATACATGTTTATTGATTCACTCTTGTAAGTTTTTGTTTTTCATATGTTTTATGAAAATGTAGGCACTTATGCTTCCGAATGCTTCAAACTGATTCATTTCATTCAAATGACAATTGGGCAAATGCTAGCCCTTAGTATGAAGCATGGATGTCTTTTTTTACATCTTGTAATGTGTTTAAAGATCTTTGTGGTAAAACTTTAATTTAGTTGTGACATGTCATGGTTCAACAGAAAATTTACGCTTGTTTGATTTGTGCTGAATCTCTTGCATGTTTCTTTTGAAACACTTAATTGTTTTAAGTTATTAATCTCTTCATAGCACAAGGCACTTAATATTGATTACTTACATCTGTTATTTTCATTTTTCAATATATAAGGAAGAGGAACTGATATGAATAAACAAAAGCATCTTCAAAAGACATCCTACGTGAACAATGAACAAAGGAAACAATGCAGCTGAAACATACAAACTCATTGATACAATAGAAAGCTTGTATAATGCTTTTGAAAATGGCATGACTGCAGAGCAGGTAAGTATTAGAGAACAGAAACTTAATCGTATAGTATCTCCTTTTAAATTATGATACTTGCTTAATTTCCATAGTTAGAAGGTATATTTCTTGCTATGCTTTGCCCATTTGGCCTCTGGACATTGTTTCCACCATTTCTATTTTGTAAAGTATGTCTTCATATAAGTAATTCTGCCGAAGGCTAATAAGCTAATTTTAGACATTATATATGTGGTGAGTGGTGAGTGGTGACCAACCTCCTCATCCCTCTCTGCCTACTGAACTTTCATTTGAATGAGCCTTCATTGATGAATAGATGCATTTTTAATTATTTTTGTTCTTCACTTCTGTATACTTCCATAGCCATGATATGCTTGTACTGACTAAAGCTTTTTGGCATTCTTTGGTATCTCTTTACATTAGATGTCTCTCCCCTTTTTTGGGAGTATCTCCGTGATACCAGTAACCTATATTAATTTGTATACAAGCCTTAAGTTACATACACCAGTGTCCAAGAAAGGAACCTAGAATTTCCATATGAATATGCTTTAATCTTAGTTTTAAAACATTAAAAATGTTGATTGTTTGAGTTGACTTTAACAAAGTTTACATCAGACAATCACTTATGCAGATAATCAGTTTCCTTCAACAGAATGCTCATGCTCGTGTTGCAGAGAGGATACCAACTGTGCCTGAAAATGTCACAGATCAGGTTTTGGATCTTTATAAATGTATGACAACTAAATTGTTAGTTTTCATTTTTTGGTGTGTAGCATTGTAGTGGTGACAGATTAGGTTGTGGGAATCTGATTTAAATAGAGTTGAGATGACAGACGCATATTACTCTGACGAGTTTCCTTCCAGGGTAAGCAACCTAGCATGTTTGAGTTCATGTCTTAAGACTCCCTCATCATGTCTGTCTGATTATTTGCATAATTTGTGGGCAGGATGTGTTTGAAGCTGCATGTGACTGTGCTAGAGAATGGAATGGTTTGTTATGGGAAGATTCAAAGAAGATGCATATGGTCATCAAGACTGAGGTACATACTATGTACGAGATTATTTGCACCGCCAAAAGTAGCAGGAAAAGCAACAAAATTGCCATTATGCAATGGAAAACCTGGAAAAAAAATACATTATTTTGAGCTGCTTTGAAAGGAAACAACGATGTAGGAAGCTATGTATATTGATGATAGAGAACATCAGTGTATCTTTAAGAAAACATAGCCGTGGTGCTTCTATATATAAGCAACACTGCTTACAATTGCATGTCATGTCACCAGTGTTCCAGCGGTGTTATCGTGTAAGAACTGGTTCTTATTTTTTAAGTACCTCTCACAGGAGATGCTGTAAGAAACTAAAATGTGAATGTGATGTTAGAAGACAAATCTACGGTAAAGAAGATTTCTATAGTTGCGGAGCACAAGATGCATTTGGTCACATGGGAAAGAATTTTAGACATTCTCAGACAAACTGCTTTCATTATCCGCAGCTTGATCCTTCCAAAATCTCAAACCAAAAGGCGTAAACAGTCATGCTGTTGCATACAGAATAGACCTAAATCATGCTGAATGTGTTGGAATTCAAGTGCGAGTGGTTAAGTCCCACATTGACTAAGAATGAGCTAAACGAAGGATATATAACAGAGGTGACCCATATATTTAATATCTTAAGGTTTTGGGTGGAGATGTGGTGTTTTGATCTCTTGGTGGTCCTGATCATTAGCTCATTGTTGCTCTCGGTGCTCAAAGAATCTTAAGCAATTTTTTTGTTTGTTTGTAAGATTAGGTTGTCTTTCACTATGCAAAAGTGGCAGACATATCATCAGGCAGGTCAATGGGGTCAACAGGTTGTGGCTTCGGCTTCTGAATAGGCTCAGGCTTTGGTGGTCTATTAGGACAAACTTTATAAACATCAATTGCCTTAACCTCAAACTGCAATATGCAAAAGTATATAATTGTGTAATCAACCAACTAGTTCTGCCATCTACATTCATTCTATGTTGCTTCAATAGCATGAACATCATTTTAATCATTGACTTTGACCTCGTAGAATAACTTCATACTGCAGCCTGCACCTTAGATATTGAAAAACTTAAGTGATGCTCCCCTCAATCAATCAACTATCTTAGTTATGGTATTATCGGAAACTAGCCTAAATTGCTAAACCTACATATTTCACAATAAAAGTATGGTTTAACTGCACTTTTGGTCCCCCAAGTATCACGATTGTGTGATTTTGGTCCCTCGAGTTTCAATTGTGACAATTGGGTCCCTCAGGTATCGCGATTGTGCAATTATAGTCCATCAGGTTCCAATTGCACCAATTGGATCCCCAGGTATTACGATTGTGTAATTTTGGTCCCCCAGATATCACAATTATGCAATTTTAAATGTCGATGGCTTTCACGGCACATGTGGGACTGATTTTATATTTAGTGAGGCCAACTTGATAGTTTACATGACATCCTACGTGTCAATTAAGTATGTGAGGTGTCAACAATACTATATAGGAATGTCATATAAGTTGTCAAACCGACATCACTAAGTGCCAAATCAGTCTCACATATGCCACGTAGGCTACAGACATTTTAAATTGCATAATTGTGATATCTGGGGGACCAAAATTGCACAATCGTAATATCCGAGGGACCCAATTGGCACAATTGGAACCCGATGGACTAAAATTGCATAATCGCGATACCTGGAGGACCCAATTGTCACAATTGAAACCCGATGGACCAAAATCGCACAATAGTGATACTTGGGGGACCAAAAGTGCAATTAAACCTAAAAGTATTTTTAACTTCATATTCTTTTTTTTTTTAACTAACCAATCTGATTCTTCCAATTATGCAAATGAATCACTCTATGCGCCAGAGGCCCAGAAGCATGTGGTGCTTTAGGTTGAGTCATATGAAATAAGTGGCTAAACAGTATCCATGTGATGTGCCATTAGATGAATGATGAGTGTTCTTGTATGATGCTGTTTTGTCTCCTCAGGTTGGTCAGTCATGGTGGGTTTGTAGATACTCCTTATTTGAGAAATGTAGTTGCAATTTGCCAATTTTTAATTTTGAATTATTGTTAAATATCTAATTCACTTATATATTTTAATGAACCTTGCATCATAATGGGACGGTAAATGTTCTGTGTCATCCAGCTAGTTCAATTATTTGATGCACTCAATGCTATAATAACGTTCCCTTTGATGCAGTTAGACTAGGATTGAGCCTATGCACCAAAATCCTTGATGCAAAATAGGGTATTCATAGAAATGGCAGTCATGATTACAAAGTATACGTGTCCATTTAGGGTCATTTTGATGGACGTGGCAGACCAAGTTAATTAGAGATCCTAGATCACTGCCAAGACGTGGTTGTTCTGGATAATAACGGACTCGACACTGTTAGCACTCAATAAAATAACGTGATCTGATTCATTCATTCATACAATAAGGTTTTTGATACATAACATATTAAACTTTTCACTAATAAACAAAATATGGTGCTCTGCCAACTGCACCTAACATCACCTAAAGACACCCTACTAAGTATGGGTCACCTTATACTTAATTAAAAGTATCAATCAACTACTAAATATATAATATAATATAACATTAAACATCACAAAATACTGGTGTACAGCAAAAATCTCAACTGCACTAACACTCCTCGAGATTTTTGATGGACACTCCAAACAATTCTCTAAGTCTTTCAAGTCTAGCTCTAGGAAGAGCTTTAGTGAGTATATCAGCAATTAATCTTTGTAGCTTCTTGCTGCTCTACTCCCAAATCCTTTAAAATTTTCCTTAGCCAAATAGCTTGATTTGTTACTGCAGCTGCTGCTACATATTCAGCTTCTGCAGTGGATTGAGCTACAATTTCTTGTTTCTTTGAATTCCAAGAGAACATGCCAGAGCCTAAGGAAAATGTATAACCATTAGTACTCTTCATGTCATCAAGGTTTCTAGCCCAATCACTATCAACATATCCCAATAAACTTCCATTTTCACTTGGTTTGTACCAAATTCCAAGCCGAGTAGTGCCTCTCAAGTATCTAAGCACTCTCTTTGCAGCTGCAAAATGTGTCTTACTAGGACTTTGCATAAATCTTGACAGCAAACTAGCAACATACGTAAGATCTGGTCTTGATGCAGTGAGATAAAGTAGGCTTCCAATCAAGCTTCTATAGAGAGAAGCATCTATCTTTTCAGCTCCATCTTCCTTTGAGAGTTTTACATTCTGCATTAAAGGATTGGGAGCAAATTTGCAGTTTTCCATTCTAAATTTCTTCAACACATCATGAGCATACTTTTCTTGATTCAGAAAAATCCCATCCTTGAACTGATGCACTTCCAAGCCTAGAAAGTAGTCATTTCTCCTAAGCCTGACATTTCAAACTGATTTTTCACTTCCTCTCCATAAACTTTTGCACTTCTTGTTGATTATTGCTTGTGACTAGCAAGTCCAAAGAGACAATTAAAGAACCACCATCCAGCAACCTTCTTACATAAAGAGTTGCATCATTTTCACTCCTCCTAAAGCCTTGATTGCAGAATTAGTTATCAATTTTGTTGTACCAAGCTCTAGGAACTTGTTTTAGCCCATATAAGGCCTTATGAAGCTTATACACTTTATCTTCACTTCCTTCCACAACAAGTCCTTTAGGTTGAGCTACATAAATCTCTTTAGCTAGGCTTCCATTTAGGAATGCTGAATGCCAAATTTTCCACTTCATTTGTGCAACCAAAGCTACAAGAACACGAATTGTATCCATTCTTGCTACTGGTGCAAAAGTATATGTATAATCAATCCCAAATTGCTGAACATAGCCTTTTACAACAAGTCCGGGCTTGTATTTGTTGATGGATCCATTGGGGTTTAGCTTTACCCTATAAACCCATTTTATTCCAATGACATTCTTGTCTTCAGGTTTGTCAACCAGTTGTCAAGTATTGCTGTTTTCAATGGTAGTTATCTCCTCCTTCATGGAATGTTTCCACTCCTCCACTTTGCTAGCATCTTCATAGCTTGTAGGTTCAAGTACAACACTATTACATCTCTGATAAATTTCAGATAGAGGTCTGGTACCTCTTACAGCAAACTCATCATCTACATCTTCATGATCTTGATCTTGATCTTCATTTGCATTCTCAAGAGAAGGCAAAAATGAATACCTATCAACTTGAGAAGTCTCCCAATTCCAACAAGCACCTTCATCCACTTTAACATCTCTACTAATGAGAACTTTTCCAGATTCAATGTTATGGACTCTATAGCCCTTTGATTGTGAGCTACAGCCTATTATAATTCCTTTTTCTGTCTTTTCATCCAATTTGCTTCTTTTCACATTTGGTACAAGAGTATAGCAAAATGAACCGAATACTCTTAGATGCTTAACGGATGGCTTGATGCCTCCCCAAGCCTCAATAGGTGTCATCCTTTCTAATGCCCTTGTAGGAAGCCTATTTTGGAGGTATACAGCTGTGTTGACCACCTCTGCCCAAAAGGTCTTTGGCAATTTCTTTTCAAAATCATACATCTAGCCATTTCAAGAACTGATCTGTTTTTTCTTTCGGCAACTCCATTCTGCTGTGGTGAATAGCTCACTGTAAGTTGGTGCTAAACTCCCAAATCATCACAAAACATATTAAATTCAGCTGAAGTATACTCCTTGTCATTGTCGGTTCTGATTTTCTTCAAGAAACAACCACTTTGAGCTTCAACAAAGGCTGTAAAATTCTTAAAAATAGAAAAAACTTCAGATTTCTGCTTAAGGAAGTAAACCCATGTCATTCTTGTAAAATCATCTATGAACAGAATGAAATACTTGCTGCCATTGAGTGAGGTAGTTTTCATAGGTCCACAAACATTCGAGTGAACCAATTGAAGCTACTTGCTCTCCATGTAGCTGAACTAGGAAAAGGCAATCTATGTTGCTTACCAAGTTGACAGCCTTCACACACTTCTGAACATACTTGAATATTGGTCAAATCTTTGACTAACTCTTGCTTTTGAGCAAACTGAATGGATTTCAAATTATAGTGGCCAAATCTCTTATGCCAAAGCTTAGAATGAAGTTCATTCTTGCTGAATTTACACTTTTGTTCAGTGATTAAATTCTAATTTACAGGGAAACTTCTTTTCTCATCTTCGCTTCAAATGATTCATGACCATTAACATCAGTAACCACACAACTTCCTTCTTTAAACAACAAGGAATAACTATTTTGCATCATTTGACCCACACCCAACAAGTTTTGATCAAGTTCATGTACTAAAAGAACATTAGAAATGTATTTGATACATGTTGCAGTATGAATCCCCATAGTTCCTTTGCCAGTGATAGCAACTTTGTCTCCATTACCAATTTTCACTGATCCTATAGCTAATTCCAGTTTTGAGAAATTCTGGTTTGCTTGTCATGTGTTGAGTGAAACCACTATCAATGAACCAAATGTCACCATCCTCTAAACTCCTTGTAGTCTTGGCCATGAATAATAGTTCTTCATCAGCTTCAGTTTCAGTGACATTAGCCTTTTGAGACGGTTGGCTTTGTAGATTTTGTTGTTGTTGCTTCAATCTACAAAACCTCTCAATATGGCCATTTCTATTACAGTATCTACATTGGATTAGTGGTGGTCTTTTCCCTTTGTACCAACAATCACTCTCTTTGTGACTAGTTCTTTTGCAGATTCCACACTTTGGAAACCTTTCCTTTTTTTTTTTAATCTTTTCCATAATGCTCTCCAACAAATCTCTTTTCACTTTTGACTGCTACAACTTTACCCTTGTTTCTGACTTGCAAAGTTGTTTCTGATGTTTCCTCCTGTCTAAGAAGTCTTCTTTGTTCTTGAGCTTGAAGAGCATTCACTAGCTCTGTCAAGCTTATCTTAGAAAGATCTTTTGCCTCTTCAAGTGAAGAAATCTTGGATTCAAACCTTTCAGGTAAAACCACCAAAACTTTTTCTACAATTCTGCTATCAAGAAGTTCTTCTCCCATCAATCTGATCTAATTTACAACTCTCATAATCTTGGTCATGAAATCCTTTATGGTTTCAGACTAATTCATCTTCAAGGCTTCAAACTCTCTTTTGAGATTAAGAACTTGCATCTGCTTGGTTCTCTCATTTCCAAAGAACTCCTCCTCAAGCTTATCCCAAACTTCCTTTGCTGTATCCAAATTTGAGATTCTCATAAAGATATCATCATTCACAGCTGAGTGCAAGATTGTGAGAGCCTTAGCTTGTTTGGGAACCTGCTCACTGTGATATCTCATCTGAGCAACAGTGGGATTTGCTTGCAAAGGTGGTGGTTCAGCACCGATCTCCACCACATCCCAAATATCATAGCCTCTTAATTGAGCCCTCATCTTCACAACCCATATTTCATAATTCTTTCCTGTAAACACAGGAGGTGCAGGTAGTGAAATATTGGTTGAAACCATCAAGTAAAGGTTGGGTTTTCTGGTGAAGTTTTTGGGTTCCCCTCACACTGTATATTCTGGTTTCTCTTGTACGTTTTCTCCCCAATTTTCTCTCAAGCTTTCTCTCACAGGTCCCTAAAGAACAGAGAGCTCTGATACCAATTGTTAGCACTCAATAAAATCTGAAAACATGAACTGATTCATGCATACATACAATAAGGTTTTTGATACATAACATATTAAGTTTTTCACTAATAAACAAAGTATGATGTTCTGCCAACTGCACCTAACATCACCTAAAGACACTCTACTAAGTATGGGTCACCTTACACTTAGTCAAAAGTATCAAATACTAAATAATATAATATAACATTAAACATCACAAAATACTGGTGTACAGCAAAAATCTCACTGCACTAACAGGCACCTTAAGTAAATGATCAGATATTCGATCTCTAGCTCTTACGTATGGAGAAAATCTAATTGGAAGAAGTCAGTCCTTCAACATCGTTCAATACCCGAGGGATGGATTAGTCTTTTAATTGTGCGCGGAGGATACCTGAAAAAAAATAAAAAATAAAATAAAAAGAGCTCCTACATCACTTTATACACTATACTCAACTTGCCCCCAAAACCGTTCTCTTCTTATCACTTCCCACGAATCCATGTCTTGAAATGGTGGAGGTAACTTATATCTCAATTATGGCACCTTATAGGTCTGAATATATGATGTTCAACTTCACTAATTGTCCGGAATATGTCTCCACCTACACTTGTGTTTTGCTGACGCATTTTAAGGATAAGAGTGCAACAAAATCATGTAACAGTCTTATACATACAATGCTTTAAGCCTACTCCAATCTTACTTGAGATCCTACAATTTACCTACTGACATATTGCTCACGTCATTTTCTCTAAGTGACCATGTTTGACAAAACATTTTTCTTTCAGTAAGTTTCAATTATTCTATATGGTGGGATGTTGACAAGTTCCTTTTGCTTCTCTTTTTGTGATTCCTGAGGCCACATTCTTCTCATCTTTCTTTCTTTCACTGCTTTTGGATTTGTGAGATCTTCCCTTGTGGGTCCACTAAAAAAATAATTATTGATGAGGCAACTTTGCTTAAATGACTTTTGATTCACCGGACCTTCTCCTACCGGGGTCCCTTTGGCTTTGGCATCATCATGGAATCTCCTTTACCTGCTTTGGAATATATTAAAGCATGAAAGGAACTTCTAGTACAACAGCTGTTATAGAGAAAGCTCTTGCAATTACACTCCCTTATTTTCTTGTTTTTCATACATACCACAAATACATGTCAATAATTATATTCCTTTCTTTCAATGTGAGCTAAACTTGCCACTAAGGAATTGTGTTTCAAGATAAAAGTACCACATGGTTACACAGGAAGAACACCCCCTCCCTTTCCCATGTTGCTGTTGCTAGACCGACCAAGTCCATCCTTAAAACCTTATCTGATAGAACAATGCTACATACACACATTTACTCATACATGTGTTAAAGAAGTTCTAGTAACAATAAAACACTCTTTTCAACACTCTCTTTAACACACTTTTGATTATTTGGTGAAATGGGTCTCTCGTAAAATTCATAACCTCATATGAAATTCTGTGAGAGATTTTCAAAATCCTTATTAAAAGGTTGCTTGGTAACGGTTAAATTAATATAATGGTGTATAATTGATATACAAATGTTGATTGGTAGAGTGGTTGAGTCCCTTCATTGTAAACTATGCGGTAACACAGTACCTGAAGGTTGATAGGGAGCATCCGTTGACCGCTAGGCCGATGGTTTCTCTATGATATTAGTGTAACTTTAATATTACTTAAGTCATTATTTTTACCGTTGCAGAATCCTTTGAAAGGTTGTTTTGCTTCACCGAGTTACATGAGTTTGTCTATAAATAGAACCATCTGCATGCAGTGAAGGATACGAAAAATCTCAGAATCTCTCAACCATTCTTCATCCAAATCACCTTCTTTTCTCCTTTATGGCAGAGAGAGTTAAGGTGACTATTGTTCTGTAAACTGCTATTGTCGATACGATTGGTTTAGGGTGTGCAAACCAAACCAAGGTTCTCCATTGTATCCTGAAGGGGATTCGTTAGTTACACCTGTTGCATCCAATCTACGAGGAGAGATTGGTGGGGGCGAATCGAACCTAAAGCCTAGTGTTCCTACATGCCTTGGAGATTGCGCATTACCTTTGTTTTCTTCTTCTTTGTTGCAGATCCATGCCCCAATTTCTAACAATCTTTAGGTTTGATTTCTGTAATAATGGCTGCAACGTTGAAGGAGATGACTTCTAACTTTATGAAACTTGAGAGGTTCGAAGGCGGAAACTTTCATCGTTGTCAAAATAAGATGCACTTCCTTCTTACAACATTGAAGGTGGCCTATGTGTTGAACACACCAAGACTAGAGGAAAGAGAAGATGAGACCATCAATGAGAGTCGTGAGAGGAACAAGTGGGTTAATGATGACTACATTTGCATGGGGCATATTTTGAATGGCATGACCGACTCATTGTTTGATGTGTATCAAAATGTGGGATCCTCCAAAGAACTATGGGAGAAACTTGAGGTAAGATGCATGATGGAGGACTCAACAAGTAAGAAATTTCTTGTTAGTCGTTTTAATAATTATAAAATGGTTGATGGTATGCCTATCATGGAACAATTGCATAAAATTGAACGTATTCTCAATAACTACAAACAACATAATATGCACATGGATGAAACCATCATTGTCTCCTCAATCATTGACAAACTTCCTCCTTCATGGAAAGACTTTAAAAGAAGTCTTAAACATCGGAAAGATGACATTTCTCTTGAACAATTGGGTAATCACCTTTGTTTAGAAGAAGAGTATCGTAAACAAGATGATACTAAAGAACATTTTGTTCATGAGAAGGTGCATGTAGTAGAGGAAGGGAAATCTGGTAAGTCCTCTAAAAAGAGGAATTGAGATTTTGAAAAATCTCATGAAAACAACAATGACAGAATGACTATGAGAAAAAGAAAAAGAAAAATGGTTGTTTCTATTGTGGGAAACCGGGACATTTCAAGAGGAAATAGACTTAATAATGGGGAATAAAACGTGGAAATTAGTAGACCTCCCACCTGGTTCCAAACCTACAGGTTGTAAATGGATTTTCAAAAGGAAAATGAAGGGATGGAACCATAGATAAGTTTAAGGCAAGACTAGTTGCTAAGGGATTTACACAAAAAGAGGGCATTGACTATTTTGATACATATGCACCTGTGGCAAGAATTACTTCAATTAGAGTGCTATTCACTACAAAAAAAGGTAATTTAGCGACCGAAAATAGTGACCGAATTTTTAGGTTGCTATTTGCGACCGAAATAGCGACCGATTGTAGGATCTACATGAAACACTGGTTAGAGTTGATTCTGCGACCGCAATAGCGACCGAAATAGAGCGTAGCAGAGATATCGGTCGCTAAACAAAGGAAAGTAAAATTCAGAAATTTATGAATTGTTAGCGACCGAAATGGCGACCGAATTAAATGCAACGGTCAAACTGTGTTTATATTAGCGACCGATTTATATATCCGTCGCTAAATTTATGAATTCACACTTTAAACTGTATTTATATTTGCGACCGATATTAATTCGGTCGGTAAAAGGCGCTTTAAAAAAATAAAATTGCGCGTGTTAGCGACCGAAAATTTAAATCGGTCGCTAAAGTTACAAATTCAAATTAAAACTATCCAAATTAGCGACCGATATAGCGACCGAATAATTCGGTCGCTAAAACTGAAACCCCTAAATCGCGAGCCCTTCCCCTTTCTTCCCCATTTCTCTCATTCCTTCTCTTTTCTTCTCTCTCCCTTGCACGCTCTGCTCCTCCCTGCCACCACGCGACGTCTGTGCTCCGGTCACCGCCAGGCCACGCACCTCCGGTGAGTGATTCCACATTCCCCCTCTCTCTCTCTCTCTCTCTCTTTCTGATGTCTCTCCGTCTCTGTCTCTGTAGCGCACCTGAGCCGCCTCCCTTGAGCCACCACTGTCCGCAGCTCTGGTGACACCACCACCACCAAGGGTAAGCTACCTTGTCTTCTCTCCTCTTCTCTCATTCTCTGTTTCTATAACAGAATGGATATTTGGTAGCAAGGGTAAGGGAGATTCAGCTAAGGAGATTCTGGGGGGAATGCCCATGTAAACTAGATATCAAGATGGAAAAGTACCAAATCAATCTACTTGCTTAAATTATTCCAGTCCACATGCCAGAAAACTACTTAAGAACTCGGCTTTAACTTTTCTCAAAGTCTCTCACAGAATCTCCTGACCTCATTACATATTCTCAAAAATCAGAATCAAGAACAAGAACAGGGAGAAGTGATATGAAGATATTGTTCAAGAAGTCTTTGGCCTTTTTTTATATGGTTTCTATAAGTTGTCTATAAAATGTTTATCTTGCTGATCACTTTAGCACTTGATGAATGAGTATCTATTGATACGGTTTATATATAGCCCTCTACTTCTATTATCTGTGTCTGATGACAAGTGCTTTTGTGTTTTATCACTTACATACACTCAAATTTATTCTGCATTAGTTGTTATTCATTTGAATGTCATTAGTAGAATATCCAATTGATAATGCAAATTTGCATGCAGTTGACACATGCATTGCCAGTGGAATGCATGGTTTTAACTAAAACAGAATCAGATACTAATACACTTTTTAAATTGTTTTCATAGTGATTTAGCATGGTACATGCCTTGCAATTACAGTTCCTAGCTGTATGGCCAGATCAATCATACATAAACCTAAAGTAATTTATTTATTGGCCAACAAGGGACCATTTTCTATTTGTTAGAGTATCACATATATCATATAGGTCTAAATGCATGGTTGTATCCTTAGAGCATCCATTTATTAGTAAAAATTCTACTCCTGCATGGATAAGAACAAGTGTACAGAAAATTAAAAGGCTGGTTATATAAGGAATGAAAAATGGACTGACTCCATGCACAAGAATCCACTACATTAACCATGGTACAAGTCAAGGGCAAGGGAAGTGGTCCTATGTTGTAGTACTATATTTATTAACCGAATGTAAGTATAAAAGCAAGGACAGTTCTGGCTTTCCTTTTATCATTTAGTCCCTCTTGCTTAGGATTCCAGAAGGTGGGGCCTGTGTTTTTGTGCTAAGCATGAAAAGTTCAGGGTACATCTTCCTTCTTAAAGGGTGGGGGCTGAATAAGTACCAAACTTATTGAAGGAGACAAAACATAATGTATTCTTATTCTATTCTTTACCTCCAAAAGAGTCCAACGGGAAGCATCTTCCTACAATTTTATTTTTAACCTTCTCTTGTATGCCATTGTGCTCTAGTCAATAGAATTTTTGTTCTAAGTTCTCCTTATACAAACAACTAAGACATTCCCTCATGTCTTTGTCTGCATACTTTACCATACATAACATTCAACCCCACGTACTAGGGTGCTAGAGAACTATGCCTATTGTACATTGAGGACTAATAAAATGACACTAAGAAGCTGTGGAACTACAGATTTATTAGGCTTCTAACTTTTAAGAATTTTCCTCTAGAACAAAGATAAAGGATGGCTAGATGGGCTTTGGCACTTCCAAGTCGAGAGGGATATCGATTCTCGAACAAAGTCATAATATATATATATATATATATATATATATATATATATATATATCCACTTTCAAATTTGAGAATATGATTTCCACTTTTACTCGACAAACGAATAAGAATGCATATTGGATTAAAATTTGAAGGATCAATTCTGAACCTAATGCGCTTAGGAAATTGATATTGGCACATCACTTTAATTTTATCATATAAATTTTTTGAGTACATTATTATATAAATTATGTGCAATTCATGCACAGGAAACTTATAACATGTGAGGGGATAAAGGTTGTCTAAGGAAAAAAGTGTGGTAACATTATTTCCAAAGTTGTATAGCAGAGGAACTCAAATGGACAACACTATCTGAGAATGGAAAGTGAAAGTAAGAAACATGGCCCACAAGTGAACAAAAGTAGGAAGGAATAATATCTATTTTTCAGGTCACTGCATACAAGGGATTAAGTTTGGTTTTCTATTGGTTCAAGAGTAAGTTTAAAAGGCTTGCTCTATATTCCTACCCTTCAATTTAAATTGGTGTATTGGATTGAGATTTTAAAAATTATTTTGGTATAAAAGAATCTTGTGGATTTTAAAAGACTACATAGGAATCTTGATATTAGCCAACCCCAAAACCATCTTTCTCCATAGTTTCAAAGCACCTAATTTCAGAAACCAAAAACTTCAAAACAATGACTCAGTTTCTTTTCCTTTGCTTTCTATTAGCAAATATTTTCCTTGGTTTTGGAATAGTGATTTGATTTGAAATGAATAATTTCATTTATGCACGATAGGTCCTTGTTGTCATATTCTTCTACCGGCTCCTCCACTTATCCTTGCTCAGTTGTGTTTTCTCTCTCAGGTCAGTTCTCTGAACACTCAGTGTAATGTATTATGTGAATTATCGTCTTGTTTGGTAGCGGAGAGCTGAGCTCAATAGGATGTGATCTTGTCTGATTGTATGCTGATAATTAATTTAATGTTTATGCATGTGTTTGTCAATATGTGTTGTTTGTTAGTAGAGAGTGGAGCTCAATAGGATGTGATCTTGTCTGATTGTATGCTGATAATTTAATGTTTATGCATGTGTTTGTCAATATGTGTTGTTTGTTAGTGGAGAGCGGAGCTCAATAGGATGTGATCCTGTCCGAAAGGCAGGATGCTGGTTGTGTGCTGATAATTTAGAAATTATGCATGTGTTTGACAATTAACTGCTACTTGTTAATGGAGAGCGGAGCTCAATAGGATGTTTGCTACAATATTTAATCTAAGTTTGTATTGATTTACGCTGCAATTTATATAAACTCAATAATGTTGCAATATTTATAGGTTAATGGTTTTATTTTCTGTTAGAGTTAATAATTAATTTACGAAAGCCTTAGTTTCCTGTTTGAGATTCAATATTAATGAGCATGTGTAACTTATCAAGGTATGCATGCTCATTGTATTGAATCTTGAATTGTCCAATTGGGACAGTTTGGGAAAAAACCTTTTTCACACTCGTACAATAGTTATTTCAATGTTCAAATGCCTTATATACTTGTTGAAATCTCGGTCTGATGCATTTCCTTTTGTTCTCCTGGTGCATACTTGATCGCGGTGATTCTGACCGTGCTCGAGTCGTGTAACTTGGAGACCGATGGGAGATGCTGCCAAATTTTGTCAAGTATAAGGTATTTGAATATGGGAATAACTATTAGTAGCCGAGTGTGACAAAGGTTTCTTCTCGAATGGGATAGGTTCATACCTTGTCATAAGAACGAGATTGATGGAGTTATTGGAATGCACCGTAATATATAAGTGTTATTGTAGGATTGGTCAGGCTATTTAATTGCCAAGAATGGATATTCCGAGAATCGGAAATGGATGTATCATAGGTTGGATCGGAATAAACGTCTTAGGGAAGAGTATAGAGTTGGAGTGGGTGAGTTTATAGAGTTTGTTGTTAGCCAGGAGAGATTTATACGGTACTGGCGGTGATCAATTGAGGTGTCCTTGCAAAAGATGCAAGTGTCAATCTTTCAAAAGTGTGGATGGAGTTGTAGCCGATCTTTATGAGAAGGGCTTCATGCCTCGATTACTATTGGTGGAGTAACCATGGTGAGACGTTGCCCGACTTAAACCCGATTGTGGCTGAAGGTTCGTACTATGGAAGTGGTGACGGGAGGGAAGAATTGAATCCATACGAGCAGATGATAATGGATCATGCTTTGGACCATCGGTTGGTGTTGTACTAGAAGAAGATGGGGGAGAAGATGGTGGAATGGGTTCCCAATACATAGAGGAGAATCCGAATCCCGAAGCTCAAAGATTCTATGATATCTTGAGTGTTGCACGATCTCCATTGTGGGAAGGATGTCGGGAGTACACGAAGTTGTCGATGTGCATGGAATGGTTGAGTATCAAATCTGACTACAATATGCAAGAAGGTTGTTTTAATCGCCTCAAGTCGGTGTCAAGGCGTTGCCGGAAGGCAATCGGATGCCTACAAGTTTTTATCATGCTAAGAAGTCCGTGGAAAATTTGGGTCCGGGGTGTTTGAAAATTGATTGTTGCTCGAATGGATGTATGTTGTACTATAAGGATGATTCAACTGGAAAGCATAACGTGTTGTCGATTTTGTGGTGCGGATCGGTATAAGACAACCACTAGGATGGGCATTGAGAAGAAGAGGTCGCTAAAGAAGATGTGGTACTTTCCGCTCGTGCCAAGACTTACAAGATTGTACTCTTCGATGGCCACTGCAGCTCAGATGAGGTGGCATAGTGAGCATGAGAGGGAGCAAGATATCTTGTGTCATCCATCTGATGGAGAAGCTTGGAAGCATTTTGATAGGGTTCATATGGCATTTTCGCAGGACCCTCGCAATGTCCGATTGGGGTTATCTGCTAATGGATTTAATCCTTTTGGGCAGTCTGGAAAAGCATACTCTTGTTGGCCGGTTATCCTGACTCCGTACAATCTTCCCCCGGGGATGTGCATGAAGCGGGAGTTTATGTTCCTAACAGTCATAATTCTGGGTCCGTCTAATCCAAAAGGTAAGATTGATGTGTACTTGCAGCCACTGATAGATGAGTTGGCAATGCTGTGGAATGATGGTGTGTTGACATATGACGTATCTTTGAGGGAGAATTTCATCATGAAAGCAGCTTTAATGTGGACGATCAACGACTTTCCTGCTTATGGGATGATGTCGGGTTGGATGACCGCGGGGAAGCTTGGATGCCCAATATGTATGGAGCGATCGAAGGCATTCACGCTTAAACACAATCGAAAGATCTCATATTTTGATTGTCATCGTCAATTCCTTCCGGAAGATCATCCTTATAGGCGGAACAAGAATGCATTCAAGAAGCGTTGTGCGGAGAGAACACCGCCTCCACCACGTTTGACTGGTCCTAATGTATGGCGCAGAGTACAGTACTTACCGCTCGTCCATGAAACCCAAGGAGAACATATTCCTGATTATGGCGTCAACCATAATTGGACAAAACAAAGTATATTTTGGAGGTTGCCGTATTGGAGGACGCAGCTACTCCGTCACAACATTGATGTCATGCATACTGAGAGGAATGTGTTTTTGAATGTGTTTGACACTGTGATGGACATCTAGGGGAGTACAAAGGATACAAATAAAGCCCGATTGGACCTGGCTGACATTTGTAATCGGAAGGAGCTTGAGTTGCAAGACGGTGGTTGTGGCAGACTTATCAAACCGAAGGCAAGTTATACACTAAGCAAAGCACAGAAATTGGCCGTCTGTAAGTGGGTTAAAGAACTAAAGTTACCAGATGGGTATGCTTCCAATCTGGGTAGATGTGTTGACATTAAGGAAGCAAAGTTACATGGAATGAAGAGTCATGATTGCCACGTGTTCATGCAACGGTTGCTTCCAATTGCGTTCGACGCATTACCGAAGCAAATTTGGAACCCACTTGTTGAGCTTAGCCACTTTTTTCAGGGAGCTTACATCGACAACACTAAATGTGAATCAATTAAAGGATATGGAAGTCAAGATACCCGTTTTGTTATGTAAGCTGGAGCAAATCTTCCCGCCGAGTTTCTTTGATTCCATGGAACACCTGCCAGTTCATCTACCTTACGAAGCAAGAGTTGGTGGCCCAGTCCAATACCGCTGGATGTATCCATTTGAGAGGTAAACAACATCAACTATTTTACTTAATACATATGAAATTCATGAACACGAGAGCGTAGTTTAGCTTTCCCTAAAACTAGTAATTATTTGTATGTATCCCTCTTTAATAGGTTCCTGCACTCCCTTAAACACAAAGTCAAGAACAAGGCACGAGTGGAGGGTTCCATTTGTGAAGCATACTTAGTATAGGAGAATTCCACTTTTGCCTCTTATTACTATCCGGACGAAGTTAACACGAGAAGGACAAGGATGCCTAGAAACGTTGATTCGGGCGAAGGATGTTCAACTAGTCCTCCTATATCAATATTCAACTATCCGGGCAGATTTAGTGGCAAATCAAAAGGATATTTCTTGGAGCAACGTGACATTAATGCTGCTCATCTGTATATCCTTCAAAATTGTGAAGAGGTGGCGCCATATTTAGAGTAAGTTTCTACAACGTCTTTAATCAGTTCAATTGACATTTATTATTATTAATCGTCCTGCTGTTAATCTCCCATATGTAGGATGTACGACAATTTTCTAAGGGATCTCCAACCTAACATTTCAAATGATCAGGTTGATCGAGAAATTACTTCTCACTTTGCTACGTGGTTCAGTAAATATGTAGGTTCAGCATCTTCATTTTTTGAAGCATACATTTTATCTCCTTAAATATATAGCATGTATAAGAATAATGTAATATTTGATTGTTTAGGTACTAGATCCAGAAAACAATATTCAAAATCCATTGTTGACAAATTTGGCATGGGGGCCTAACATATGGGTTACATCATGGAATACTTATATTGTAAATGGATATAAATTTAACACAAAAACATGGAATGAAGGAATGCAGACGTGTAACTACGGTGTTTGTGTGCGAGCCACTGATGGCAATGTAGAGGATGATTTCTATGGGGTTCTAACTGACATCCTTGAACTCGACTATACCGGTTTCCACGTGATGAAATTAGTTATCTTCAAGTGTGATTGGTTTGATCCTACTCTTGACGTAGGGACAAAAATAGATAAAAATTATGGTATTGTTCAAGTTAGGCTGTCTCGAATGTATAATAAGGCGTACGACCCATTCATTTTTTCACAACAGGCAGAGCAGGTTTATTACTCGTCATATCCCGAAGGACATCATGGCTGGTTGGGTGTTATTAAGATAAAGGCTCGCAGTATAATTACTGATAATGTAATCAACCAGCCTGAAAAAGATGCTCCGTACCAAGATGATGAGTTTTCAAGACCCCACGTACCGTTGCAAATTACACCGGACATTATTGTTAATTCTCTGGCGGACATTTCCGAAAATGGGGAAGAAGTTAAAAGAGAGTTAATGGATCAATCCGAGTTGGACGCATCTAGCGAAGGTACATTCCGATCAAGTGATACTGATGAGACTGAGGGTGAATTTAGTGACGGAGATTCTACTTAGGTAATTTATTTATGTCATAATTCATTGTGTGAATGTCATTCTACTTATTAGGTAATTTATTTTTGTATTATTTACACTGTTGTGTAATCATATTTTCATTTTTTTCACAGATGGCGATTCCTCCAGGTAGGGGTCGTCGTGGAGGTCGTCGTGGAGGTCGATCTGCGAGAGTCCCTTCGCCGGCCGACCCATAGCCTTCGGATCGAGACCATCCTACCAGCACCTCTCGTGACGGGACACCTCGGGGTGATGGAGTTGCACCCCCCACCCATCCTCATGTGGTCGGGACACAGGTTGCACCCTCATCATCCACACCTACGACGATAGGACCATCATCATCATCGGGACAGGAGAGTCGTGGTCCATCCGATAGGAGGATTCTTCTTATCCCCAGGGGGGATAACGAGTATGCTAATTTAATTTTTTAATATATATAAAGTATCGTTAATTTCTATTTACTTGTTTTTAAAATTTAATTATAACATTTATTAATGCTCTAATTTTGCTGCAGCTTTCTGCCCGCGAAGGGCCCTTCTAATTCGATATCGAAGATCCTGCGACGCAAGTTTGATGGTCCATGGCCTACATGCAAGGCCATCCCACCGGGCCATAGGGATCGATTGTTTCTAGAGTTTAAGGTAACAGTTTATTAAGTTTTTTAAATTAAATTTACATTATATATATGTACACACGAATTTCCTAACAACCGTAAGTTGCGAGAAAGAGTATAGGTGGGACTTAGCTTTAGAGGCTCTCGTCGGGGACATATTTGAGCATAAAGGCTCACCTTGGTTATGAAGAATCGATGAACAAGGCGAGGAAGGGGCGAGAATAAGGGGAGGTGGGTGGATCCACGAGATCAAGAGGCAGCTGGACCAGTACTGTGCTACTGAGAAGTTCCAGGAGATCCAGGCCACAGCTCGGTGTAATCGAGCTTCTGATGGTGGCGCATGTGCTTGGACCGGTGGGTCTAAATCAGCCACCGCCCATTACGACGAGCTGGTAATACATTAAACTTTTGACTTAATATACTATTTAATTAATTAGTTTTCATTTTTAATTATTCTTATGAATTTAATATTATATTATTCTGTGCAGAAAGCACGAAAAGCAATGAGCCCCAAGCGCTATGGAGTTGGTGGAGAGGACGAAGAAGTTGAAGTCGGGGACATGGGTCAACGACAAGGCCCATAACTATGATGTAAGCAAAAACATAATTTAGTGTTTACTTGTAATTTATTATAAATGATTTGTTAATATTGGATATAATTATTTTAACTAAATCTATTCAACTATACTTTGTAGGCGGGCTTCAACGAGAAGAAGGACGATGCCATATCACGTGCCTCACAGTCACAAGATGAAGCTTTGACTGGTGATGGCTGCTCTCTGTCTCCGTCGACAATAATGCCATTTATTTGGAGGTCGTCGTGGGCGGGGAACAAGAAGGGGCATGTGTATGGCCTCGGACACACGGGAGCCGAGTTCATCGCTTCATCGTCCAAGACGCCTTTGCTCCTTCCTTTGCGCCGATCATCGTCCCTCGGGAGCAGTTCCACCAAATGCGAGGACACCATCACGCAGCTGAACGCGGAGCTTCGGGAGAAAGAGCGAGAGAGAGCAGCGGATGGCGAACCAGTTTGCACAGATTGACTCGGGCACACCAGAGGCGATGCGGCGAGCATCGAGCGAGGCCGACACTACGGCTGGTGTTAAAGCGAATGAGGATCCAGACTCCGATTGCTCATGATCATGCTCGACGGCGGTTGTGCCGCTGCTGCTTCTCCTCCTCCTCGGTTCGCCGCCCGACTCGATGTCAGCATCTGCAGAGGACGATCGGCTAGCGAGCGTCGGTGGTACGGACGCTGAGGATGATTGGATTCCTCCATCTCCCCCTCATCATGACTGATTTTTTTACCCCATATTTTTTACTTTAAACGATTCTTGTACGATATTTTGGATTATTCTTTTTATATATATTCATTATTTTATATGATTGTATATTTCATAAGTTATTTGGTGTGTTTTATTAGTAATTTTACTAACGTTTAAAGAAAATCAGAAAAAAAAATTTATTTTAAAAATTAAAATTAAAAAAAAATTAATACCAACCAGTTTAGCGACCGAATTAGATACCAATAATTCGGTCGCTAAACTTTATTTAACATTTACATATGAGATATAGCGACCAAAAATCCGTCGCTAATATAGGTTAACAGTAACCAAATTTAGCGACCGAACTAGCAACCGATTATCGGTCGCTAGAAATGGTTACCCAAAAAATGCGACCAACCTAATAGCGACCGTTTATTATTATTATTTAGCGACTGAATCTTCGGTCGCTAATTAGCGACCAAAATATTAATTCGGTCGCTAAAACCTTAGCGACCAGGTATTCAGCTACCACCCTTAATCGGTCGCTAATTCGGTCGCTAAATTAAATAGCGACCGATTTACACTGTTTAGCGATCGATTATTACGGTCGCTAAACAGTTGTTTTTTTGTAGTGATTGGCACTTGCATCAATCTATAATTTTATCATTCATCAAATGGATGTGAAAACGGCATTTCTTAATGGGGAATTAGATGAAGAGGTGTATATGACACAACCTGAAGGGTTTGTGGTTAAT
The DNA here is from genome assembly GCA_030762895.1 of Sophora flavescens. Lineage (NCBI taxonomy): Eukaryota > Viridiplantae > Streptophyta > Magnoliopsida > Fabales > Fabaceae > Sophora > Sophora flavescens. The sequence goes on from CM061065.1 coordinate 132,746,945, forward strand.
GGTCAAGAAAAGGTCGCTAAATTAAATAGCGACCGATTTACACTGTTTAGCGACCGATTATTACGGTCGCTAAACAGTTGTTTTTTTGTAGTGATTGGCACTTGCATCAATCTATAATTTTATCATTCATCAAATGGATGTGAAAACGGCATTTCTTAATGGGGAATTAGATGAAGAGGTGTATATGACACAACCTGAAGGGTTTGTGGTTAATGGTCAAGAAAAGAAGGTGCGTAAATTGAATAAGTCATTGTATGGACTGAAACAAGCTCCTAAACAATGGCATCAAAAGTTTGATCAAGTTGTGCTAGCTAGTGGATATAAAATAAATGAATCTGACAAGTGTATTTATAGTAAATTCCATAATGTAAAATGCGTTATGTTTTGTTTATATGTTGATGATATGTTAATATTTGGTACTGATCTAGATGAGGTGGAAAAAACTAAGAGTTTCCTCTCTAGTAATTTTGATATGAAAGACTTAGGGGAAGCCGATGTGATACTAGGGATTAGAATAATAAGAGATGGTGAGAATGTAGGTTTGTCCCAATCTCACTATATAGAAAAGGTGTTAAAGAAATTTAATGAATTTGATTGTCAATCTGTTGTTACTCCCTTTGATCATAACATTAATTTAGTGCCAAATAAAGGTTGTCCAGTAGCACAACTTGAATACTCAAAAGTAATTGGATGCATAATGTATGCCATGACATGTACTAGACTAGACATTGCATATGTTGTAGGGAGATTAAGTAGGTATACAAGTAATCCAAGCAAAGACCATTGGCATGCTGTCCGAAGAGTATTGAAATACTTGAAGGGGACAATGAATTATAGTTTGAACTATAATGGATATCCTTCAGTATTAGAAGGTTATACGGATGCCAGTTGGGTGACTTATACAGAAGATCATGCTTCAACAAGCGGTTGGGTCTTCACACTTGGTGGGGGTGCTATTTCTTGGGGATCCAAGAAACAAACTTGCATTGCTGACTCCACCATGGCTGCAGAATTCATAGCATTGGCAGCAGGAAGCAAAGAAGCTGAATGGCTTAGAAATTTGATGTATGAGATACCAATTTGGCCAAAGCCAATAGCACTAATATCCATACATTGTGATAGTCAATCAACATTATCAAAGGCATATAGCCAGGTTTATAATGGAAAGTCCAGGCACATTGGGCTAAGACATAGCTATGTATAAGATTTGATTACAAATGGAGTAATATCCATAGTCTTTATGAAAACAGAGAGGAATCTTGCAGATCCTTTGACGAAAGGACTGACAAGGGATATGGTGTTGAAAACATCATTAGGGATGGGACTCAAGCCCATATCTACATGATCACCAATGGTGGAAACCCGACTCACACTTGAGTAGCATCAAGTCTTGAGTTCAATGGGCCAAAGTACACTATGAGAGTGATTGAAGTACTTGACAAATAGATATATCCCAAGGTTTAAAAGTACTTAGAAACCATAAGAACATAAAAGAAAAGGGTAAGCTTTTGCTCTTAATGGACCTATAGCATATATGTGCTTAGGTGCCCAACTTATGGGGGTGCTTCTGGTAAAGTCCACCTATGTGAGACTGAAGTGTGGCCGCTTCTTAGAGTTGGGCTTGACTCTATAAGCTCTCATGAAAAGGATACACGACACAAGGCCTTACCAAATGTGTCACACTACCACGTCGTTCAATGGTACCGAGATTTCATGTGTAAGTCATGCACGCCTGTTCTAATGAATATTTGGTTCAAAGCTTGTCTACCATTTTATTCGGGGATGAGTGAAACCCATGGCTTACTAAGCAACGATTCAAATCTCTAAGATACCTTTGTCTGAAAGCATGCGATTTCCGGAATAATAGGATTTGGATTTATTTTGAAAATGGTGGGGGATTGTGAGAGATTTTCAAAATCCTTATTAAAAGGTTGCTTGGTAACGGTTAAATTAATATAATGGTGCATGTATAGTTGATTTACAAATGTTGATTGGTAAAGTGGTTGAGTCCCTTCATTGTAAACTATGCGGTTCAGGTTCAAGTCTTAGCACATACAGATTTTGAATTTTTATGTTAGTTATGTAACTGACCAAATTTTTAATAAAAAGAGACGTTGGTAGGACTTGTACACGGTACCCGAAGGTTGATGGGACGCATCCGTTGACCGCTAGGCCAATGGTTTCTCTATGATATTAGTGTAACTTTAATATTACTTAAGTCATTATTTTTACCGTTGCATAATCCTTTGAAAGGTTGTTTTACTTCACCAAGTGACATGAGTTGGTCTATAAATAGAACCATCTGCATGCAGTGAAGGATACGAAAAATCTCAGAATCTCTCAACCATTCTTCATCCAAATCACCTTCTTTTCTCCCTTATGCGCAGAGAGAGTTAAGGAGACTATTGTTCTGTAGACTGTCATTGTCGATACGATTGGTTTAGGGTGTGCAAACCAAACCAAGGTTCTCCATTGTATCCTGAAGGGGATTCGTCAGTTACACCTGTTGCATCCAATCTACGAGGAGAGATTGATGGGGGCGAATCGAACCTAAAGCCTAATGTTCCTACACGCCTTGGAGATTGCATATTACCTTTATTTTCTTCTTCTTTATTGCAGATCCATACCCCAATTTCTAACAAATTCTTCTAATAACAAAGAGCATGTTGAGGTGAATATTGAAAATAGTATGTTGATAGCGTTACTCATATCTTATAAATGTACTGTACATGTTTTCATTGTCTGATTACAGTACCTCTCACCCTTGTTTTCTACACAGCTACATTTTAATTCTGCCACTTAACCCTGATTTGAGAGATGTGAGACATGGTGACGTCCAACTAGCATTTTTTCTATCTGATAAGGGTAACTATTGGTTAGTGGAATTTTCACACCAAAGACTGTCTTACATTCCACTAGCAGTTGAATTGTTGTCAGTCAACTAATCAGGAAAGCATGTGGATGTGTAACTATTCTGGTGGAGTGCCTAAAATAAATTTTGGTAGATGATTTTCCTTTGTTTTGAATCACTGGATATTGTTAAGGATAAAATTCCTCCTGAAGTGCGCTTAAGTGAAAAGTGAGAAAATAAGGATGTAATCTATCATTGATAAGAGAAGCTCTAAAATGAGTTGTAATCTCAATATATTAACTAACTAATTAAGGGGGATACAATCTCATTTTCTCACTTTTCACTCAAGCTCACTTCAAAGGAAGTTAATCTGAATGGTAAACAGTTCTAGTAGACCGGCTTGAAATCCATGGTACTTAAATGGCAGTGTTTTGAAAGCCAATCATTGTATTTTGATTCTAGTGATCAAACTCTAGACGCGGACGCAAGAAATCTTAAGAGTGACTTACTCAATTGACTTTTACGATTTGTTGTTGGCCATTATAAACTTCCTTTTTCTTCTTTTTAATTTCCTTTTAGTTTTGGTGAAACTTTCTTTTCTTCTCTTCAGCTTGGATATTGATCACAGGAACAGCATTAAAGCATGTATTCCCTTTGGAATAATCTCTTTATTTGACTTTTATGAAGAGTGAACCCTTTAGATTGCTTCCATATTACAAAGAAAAGTGCACAGCCACATAGTGTGTCTTGCCATCTCCTTGCAACTCTGCTGGTTTTAGTTTCTTTTTAACTTCCATTAGTTTATATTGTTGCCTAATAGTTCAACAGCAAAAGGGCAATATAAAGCCTCCCAATAGATTGCAATTGGAATAGAAAATTCTATCCTTTTATTTTCACTGTAAATTATCATATCATGCATGTTTTGGCTCAATTCCTTGATGGAATACAGCCTTGCATTGTTGGATTACATATACATGACCCTACTGATTGATTAGGTTAGTGCATAGTTATGTCATGACAAGCACTGAACTGTGGTCATGGCCCCTTAATGAACTTAGGGGGTTGAGATTCCTTTGTTTGGATAATCTAAGAAATTGTTACCTATTCCATGTCTTGAACAAGCAGGCATTTTATTAGTGCCATTTTGATAGGAGCTACATCTTATTCTCAAAACATGGTTGATTAACTCTCTTTGTTCTACCATACTTTCTTTGTACAAAACATGGGGTCTCCAAAAATCTAATCATGGATTCTTTTATTCCTCCGTCTATATATGGAACAAAAAGAATCTGCCAAACACACCACACCACACATACAACTCACAATATAATGTCAAAATTAAATTTATAAAAAAAAGGAAATGAGAATTGAAAGCAAGATTGATTTATTTAGTGTTAAGTTTTCACTTTCAACTACAAGAAGAAGATATCCATTACAATTAACAGCATTCCCATCATTTTTTTACTGAATGCTTCTCAACCATTAAGATAATTGCATAATTGCATCTATTATTCATTGTGGTGGGCCTGCCTAATTCAGTAGGGAATCAACAGGGGGAGAGAGTGAGGGTGAAGTGGGAAAACAGCAAGATAAAAACAAACCACACACTTTTTTCTTTTCTCTCCTTTTAAGACTCAAAATTGAGCTGTTTTGCTTTTTCTGTCTTAGCTGCATCAGAGAATCTCTCCACCCCATTCAAGTCAAAGAAGAGTAGGGGGAAATTTATTTTATTTATTAAGAAAAAAGGAAAAGTAGGTATGAAATGGGATGAGAGAGGATGGCATATATTCCCCCCCAACATAACCCCACTTATGTCTCCTGATATGGAGTGAGATCATAGAATAGTACAACAACTCCAAGTTATAAAGAGAACTATAGCTACAACATATTGATGCATAGCTAAAAGAATCAAAAGATATATTTATGTGTCAGTCCATTACCAGTAACTCATCCAAAAATAGCAAATGGATCAGCATAGTATGCAAAATCAAAGTGTTCATTTTGTTCTGTCCACTGATGCAAAACCAAGGCTAAAATGGACTCCTGAGCTTCACCAAAGATTCATTGAGGCAAGTAATCAGCTTGGAGGACCAGAGAGTGAGTACAGTACAATCTTAGCTACCTTTCTATTTTGACATTAGACTTTAGATCATATCTTAGCTAATATATTTTACACTTTGCATTTGGCAGAAGCAACCCCAAAGAGCCTTATGAGGGTGATGGGGATTCCAGGACTTACTTTGTACCACCTGAAGAGCCATTTACAGGCATTTCCCTTTTGTAATGAATAGCATAATTCAATTTTTTTTTTTATTAACTGAATCCAGAATTATAACTTACTTGTGTTTTTGGTTACAGAAATATAGACTTGGGAAAAGCCAACAGCTAGAGACCTGTTCTGACAGCAATCAACAAGGTGACTTGTAGTATCATAGTATGTCTAGCTTAACAGTAATAGCATGATTGATCATTTTCTCAGTTGATATAATATTTATGCTCTTTTTGGTCCAGAATACAGAGAAATCAAGAGCAGTGATGATCATTGCAGCAGGGAAATCTGTTTTGGGCCCCAGAATCAGATTGCTGGGTAATAGTTAGAAATTGATCAAATATTTGAACTTTTTTATTTATTATGGAAATGGTATTTCCTAGAGCTTTTATTGATCAAATTCTATGTTTAACAGAAACTTGCAGATAGCTCAGGCTCTCCAAATGCAAATGGAAGTACAAAGGAAACTTCATGAACAAATTGAGGTATCACATATGACATGATTTGAACTTGTTCCTATCTGAATTCTGACTGATGCATAAGGAAATATTAATCACAAATTTGGATGGTGATTTCAGGTGCAGAAACATTTGCAGCTTCGAATCGAAACTCAAGAAAAGTATTTACAATCAGTGCTAAAAAAGGCACAGGATGCACTAGCTGGATATAATTCTTCCACCATAGAACTCACAAAATCTGAACTTTCTCAGCTAGTTACAGTAATCAACAATGCTTGCCCAAGTTCTTCCATTTCAGAACTGACAGAAACAAAAGGATTAAGTTTAAGCTGTGGGGAGAGGAAACAAGATAGAGGGACTATGTGTTCACTGGAAAGTTCTTTGACATCTTCTGAAAGCACTGAGAGAAAGGAAGAGAAACATCCTATGGAATCCAATAATACTGTTCCACTTGAATTGCCACTAATGGATATTCCCACTGAAGATAAAGCATCCAATGGTGGTTCAAGTAATGAAGCTAGTGGAAGAAAGAGAAGTGCTGCAGCAACTGATTCTGATGGTAGTTGTGTTGAGCAACCATGTGGTAGAAGATGTGGCAACAAGTTGAGGAAACCAAAGTTGTTAGAAATGCTTGACTTGAACAACCAATATGAAAGTGACATGGACTCAGGTTCAAAAACATTAGACTTGAATTGCAGTTCAAGCTTTTGGGAACCATGAAGATGTTTTTCTACTTTCTAGTCATATGAACATGTATGCTGCAAAATCATTATCATAAAAGAAATCTGTTTATATATTATGTATATTTGATAATATAAAGAAAGTACAATTGACTGTATATCCTGGTCAAGGAAAAGATATAATGCACATGATCATATGGTGTGCTACATCTCTCTCACCCTCTCTTTCTTCTGCTCGGATCCAAATTTCTTGCATTTAAAAATTAAGGCATTCACGTGTTAATGTGTTAATGTACCGTTAGATCAATCTTAGGTTTTTTCATACACTGCCAATAATTGATCCATTTTGAATATTGATATTTTGACTTTAGGAAATCCAATTTGTTTCTTCTCTCATCTTTCTATAATGCTATTTGATATTGGGCCACATGGCAACCAATTTCTTCTGTAACAGTTTGGAAATGGGTACCCACTGGTTTTGTTTTTTATCCTTCTCAAGGCCCTACCTGAATATGAGTTGATAACGTCTGACCCAGATCGTTCATATCCAATTGGAACCCATTTTTACTTACACGTAGCTAATTACACCGAGAATGTTGGTTAGGCACATCATTTTTAAAACTTGGAATAATGCTAAAAACACATTTGTATCACTTCACTTTTGGATAATTTTTAACACATTATTTCACTTTGATATGAACTAGAAAAACTTGCTTGAACCGCCTAAAGGGAAGAAAGAAACATATGACCTTCAAATCAGTAGTCTGCAGTAAAAGAATGAATAATGAGTATAAAACCATGAGCATTTTGAAAATATTTGATGATAATCAAACTTCAAATTATTGATGTCAATATGCAGAAAAATCATTATCAGAAAAGAAAAATCTGTTTATATAGCATGTATATTTTATAATGAAAAGAAGGTACAATTGACTGTATATCCCGGTCAAGAAAAAGGTATAATACACATAATATGAATATGATCATGTGGTTTGGCAAATCTATCTGATCACCCTCCCTTTCTTCTCTCATGTTGCTATTGATATTGGGCCACATGGTTAACCAATTTCTTCGGTAGCAGTTTGACAATGGGTACCCACTGGTTTTGTTTTTAATCCTCCGCCCGGGGGGGGGGGGCGTAGAACGAAGCTCCCCAGGAAGTATAGTATCAATTAAGGACAGTTCCTCTATCCAACATATGTAGCTCTATTTCCATCACACCTTTTGGGTTAGTCTTTGTCTTTCTAGTCTTAAGATTTACATATCAAAATGGGTGCAACCTGATCGGTTAGCCCGATTACCTTGATATAAAGTACGAACTGAGTTTTAAAAATTGAAGTCCAATAATATTTCGACATAACCCGGCGTAAATCAGAAAAGGATAAGATTTGGGTATAATTTCATTGATACATTAGGTATTATTTTTTAATAATAATGAGATATATGTAATAGCTCATCAATGAAAACATAACATATATAATCGTTATTATTACACATGTCATATTATCATTTAAGAATAACACTTAATATACATATGTAATTGTACGTAAGTTCTGTCCATAAAAAATAAGTTAATAATATGAGTAGCCTCTTTCTAACCAAAAAATAAAAATAAAAAATAGTTAACCTGATGGGTGACCCGCAAAAGATGGGCTGGCTGGATTTTTATTTTTACTTTTTTTTATTTATATTACTTGATTGTCTTGACATATATTGTACATTTGTACTATAGGACTTCATTGTTTCATGGTGTTATTCATCGGTGATAAATATGGATAGGAAATTAGCAAATTTACTTTATAATAGGATGGTTTAAAAATTTAAATGAGTGGTTCATGTATAATTAGAAGTTTCTGTTATAATATTAATGCATAAGAGATAAAATGTCGTTAGATATTTTCTTAAGTTTATTGTAGATTACCTTCTTCCAAGTATTTTTTTCTTAAACTACTTATTCTTTTTTTTGGTACATAAAGTACTTATTCTATTTGTCATAGTTTTGAAGTAAATTTAAAAAAAAAAAAAAAAAAAACTAATGGATTAGCCCATGTAACCAGCAAATTGAAGAATGCTGAGCTGGAGTAGCAAATTATCACAACTAAATATGCTTAACTCGTGTATCAAAAAAATATGCTTAACTTTTTTTTTTTGGTACAAGGAAGCGAGTTTGCCCAAAAAAGAAGAAAAAAACTATGAAGATACTAACCGGGCATGAGAGCCCCTGATACATCAGTTAACATTTTCATAACAACATCAGGTGGAGGAGAGCTTAAACCCTGCATGCCATATTCCATTGCCAAAGCATGGTTTGCTAGCCAGTCAGCGCACGAATTAGCCTCTCTCAGAACATGATTGAAACGAAGCTGCCAATTCCAACTTTTCATCTGGAAAATCCTTCGCACCAGAGTGTTGTTTATTGTGAGCATTTCCTTCTTTTCAAGCACCTGAATGACCGCCTTGGAGTCACTTTCCACGTATTCAGCTTAAGTTAATTCAGCTTGGAAATGTATTGACCCATCATTGCACAGACTCGGTCTTCACTTAGTGGGTGTCTTAATTGAAACTTATAGTTTACGTTGTTCTAAATTGCCTCTTACACTTTGTAGGAAACAGACACTGGCACATAATAGCCTGAGTCTTGGCATGCTACTCATCATGGACTTTTTTTTCTTAGGCTCGGCTTTGCCTATTTACGAAAACATAAAAAGCTGATCTGATTCAAAATCCTATCTACATACACGTATCGCTGAAAGACTTCCGTGTAGATGGAATATTAGAGTTGGAGGAAGAAGAAGAATCTAGAATAGAAAAGAATAGAATCGAAGAATGGATACGAATATATTTTCTAAACTGTTACAGATAAACACATCGGTGTAATATCGATGGCTCGATAAAACAAGCTAATGGGCTTAAGCCCAATCATAACAGGCCCCGAACATACTAAGCCCAATCACATCAGACCTCTAACATACTAAGCCCAATCACAACAGTAATTGATCTCTAACATTTCCCCTTACAAGCTCAGGATGTTGGTATCAAGATGGAGAAAGCACAATTTTAGGATCAGAAATTGTGCAACAAACAACAGAAATTGTTAAACAAATCCGTGAAAGGATGAGAACGGCACAAAGCAGGCAGAAGAGGTACTATGATCAGAAGAGATGACCCCTTGAATTCCAAGAAGGAGAACATGTATTTTTTAGAGCCACACATATGACTAGGGTAGGTAGGGTTTTAAAATCCAGAAAACTCACTCCAAAATTTATCGAACCTTACCAAATTCTTCGCCGTATTGGTCCAGTAGCCTATCAAATTGCTTTACCATATTTTCTTTCAAATATTCATAGTGTTTTACATGTCTCACAATTGAGGAAGTATATTCCTGATCCATCTCATATAATTGAACCAGATGAAGTATAATTAAAAGAAAACTTGTCTTATGAGACTTCACCTGTGCAAATTAAGGATAAGAGGATTAAGCAGCTCAGGGGTAAACAAATTTTTTTAGTCAATGTTATTTGGAATGAGACAACGGGAGAGGCAATATGGGAAGCTGAGGACAAAATGAAGTTATAGTATCCTGATATTTTTCCAAGTGCGTAATTTCGAGGACGAAATTTTTTTTAGTAGGGTAGTAATGTAACGCCCCGATTTCTTTTGTTTTCTATATCGATAAACAAATATTTGTTTATATTTTTATCAGAGACATAGAAAATGATTTTGGATAAACCAAAATCATAATTGTATTATATTTTATTGTAGAGAGTTACGGTTAAAATTTTGGTAGAAAATTCAGACGAAACCCGGTCTGTGTTTTCACTGACAGTAAAAGTTTACTGATCAGAAAACATATTTTTGACTTGTGAACGAAATACTTAGGGTTGTTATGAGTTTTCGAAGGACTTTGGTTATTTTGGGGATTTTCACTTAAAAAGTGAAATAATATATATTATTCGGGAGATATATTAAATCGGGGGAACAACGGAGCTGAAAACGGGATTTTTCGGGAACCGCTAGCAGATGAGGATATGAGTCATAAGTGAGGACTCAAGGGGGGATTCACCATGGTGAGTCATGGTGCGACTCACCATGTGAAATGATTACTTAGGGTTAGTTTACCAAATTGTCCTTAAAGTCTTAATGTAATCACATTTTTGCCCTAAGTGTAAATGACTAATTTGTCCCTAAAATGAACTAATTCCTACCTTAACTACCCTTGAAACCCACGGCCCAACCCCTATAAATACCCCACCCTTAAAAAAAATATTGTTCTTGGTTCATATTCTCTAAAAGTTCACTCTTAAGAACATACACAAAACTTCATTGATTTGGCTTGAAACTTGGATTAATCACTTGCTTGTCTTCATCATTCAAGAGTTAATCTCTTTACTCTTGATCATTCTTGTCTTAGATCTACATTTATTCCATTTATTTTGCTATGTTCATCAAGTTTATATTCTTAGATCTATAACTTTGAAAATTCCTAGAAAATCATAGAAAAATCTTTTTCATATGATTCCAATTGCTATGAACTAGTTACGATCCCTAGTATCTTCATTCATGAGAATATAGGAAAAAAAAATTCCTTCCCAATTTTCCCTAAGAGGCCGAAACCCTAAAGTTAAGGGTGGAGGAGATTTTGTTTCAATTTTAAGTTATGATCATTGATTATGTAATCTCTAATGCTTAAGGATCACTATTCCAAGAGCATGTGAATTTTAGAAATTCCTAGTCATTTTTACTAGTCATGACCAAATCCTACCTACAAAATGGGTTAGATGATTTTGCTTCATTTTCAACTTATGACAATTTTCCCTAGCTCTATACTACTCTAAGGTCATGGACCTAAAAGTATGTAAAATTTTGAGATCCCTAACCCATTTTTCCAATGAAGGCTGAACCTAGACCTTTAGGTTTTAGGAGATTTTATTTCATTTTGTAACTTGTTCTTTACTTGTTTGTGAAGGATTAGTTGAGTAGTTGGTGTTTTGTGTGGTGTGGAGGAAACTGAGAACTACCAGATCATTTTCAGAAGAAAAATCCAAACGTTAAGGTAACGGGAGTTTGCCTGAGGAGCTTCGATAACTATGTGTATAAATTGTTTGGAGTGTCTGTAATTAATTGTTGTAGTTTGTGGTGTTTGTTTAAAATTATTGCATAATATTTTGTGATGCATAATTTATCTGTGAAAGCATGCTATAAATTGTTATGTGTGAATTTATTGTTGGTTGTGAAGGCATGTGATAAATTGTGTTGTATGAAATTTATGTTGATTTTGTGATTGGCTGGAAGCCTGACATCGGCCAGTGCTCATTGGAAATTAAGGATAAAACGTTAAGAAAGTTTAAGGAAAACATTACGTTTTTGAAAATTTGTGGATTTAATTTTAAGGTAAAAATAATAATATTTTAATGAGTTTTAATGAAAGAAGAAGTTAACGAGTGATAGCGAGTACGTAATCGTGAAAAAAATTTCACTTTCGCATTTTTTTCGAAAACGACGGGAAAAATGGAAATAAATCTTAATTTTAAGTAAATGTATTTTAAAAATTGTTTTAAGGTTGATGGTAAATAATTTTTAAGTGTTTTTTAAGTTAATAAGGGTTTTTGCTTGCCTAATGGCAGTATGAGGAAAAACAATCTTTTTAAGTGAGAAAAATAAATTTATATGCCAGAAATGATTTTCAAAGGGTTAATGGATTTTTAGAAAATAAAAAAAAATGATTTGAGGAAAAATGATTTTAGTTACGCTTTAAAATGAATTTCATCATAAAAGGACTTTTGGAAAAGAATTTAAGAGCAGCGGAAACTTTCCGACAAACTTGGATAAGTTTTCAGAGTTTTTGTTTTGGTATTTGTGTTTCACTGAACGAAAACTCTTTGGGAAAAATAAAGGAAAGGATAAGGACCTAGAATGTCGAGACGTCGGGCTAGTGTTCCTAAAAGGAAATTGTACTTTGGAGGTGGAAAGAATTGGAATACCTGAGGAAGGGTAGCCGGGAGCTTTAAGTCTCGACAGAGGAAAAATGAACGACAAAGAACAGTTACGATAATAACGGGTTTTACACATAGTCTGGGTATCGAGCTACAATTTCACAAAGGGTGAATTGGGTAAATTGGTTAGTTACGGACCAAAGATAAATTCTATGGTCTTTGGGTCTTAGGGACATTCGGACTTCGAAAATCCAGCGAATACTTGGGGCCTTGCAACCTCGGGTCGTGGAATTCGGTTACCCGGCACGAATGTACTCAACGGAGAACTATTCCAATATTATTTTAGGTGCTCCATCGTGATATCCCTAAACAATTGGAGCCGGACCTAAATTTATAGGCCAATCTCATGAGACAATTGTGTTAAGGGTATCGCAGCCTAATCATTGCTCGAATGAGGGAAGTTAGGATCTCCGGAGAATAAAGGTCAAGACTCATAGGGTGGATATTGAAGTGCCATGCATTTTTAAAAAATTCACGATTGTATGATAGGGTATGAATCCCACTGGTAGGAAATATTTACAGTATGTATATAAGATGTTTGTTTGAGTGTCGTGCATGTAGTTATTATAATGAAACTCAATATTGATATCTCACCCTTACTTTATTTATTTTCATGTTGGGTTTCTACTATGCTTATATATATATATATATATATATATATATATATATATATATAGATATATATATATATATATATATATTCAAGTACAGATGAACCACACGAGTCTGATATCATACTCGGGGATACGTTCCCTGCACTTTGACGAGGTTGATGATGGAAGCGTGTGGGCGATTAACCTGGGCGCCCACAACGCTACGTATATTGGGCCAGTATGTACCACTACGGGTACACTAGCAACGGGACCACAGACCCGTACTCACAGCTTTGAGACAGACGAAGTACCACTTCCCCCTATATGGCTATTGTTGAGGAATCTGGTGAATGAGGGAAATCTGGTGCATCAGTCACCATTTGATCAGCCACTGCACGTTGCAGCGCCACCATCACCTCCAGCACTGATTGTCATTGTTCCGAAGGAGGATGACGAGATGACTGAGGACCCCATGGAGGACGAGGAGGAGTGTCACGCCCCAAAAATTACAGTAAGGGGACACTGTAATTAAATAACTAATTAATTAAGTATAAAGAGGTTGAAAGGGTTTTATCATCCCAATGTGAAGATCGTATGATGGTACATTTTGCTCGCCCGAATTTAGTTAAAACCGGTTCAAAGATAATAGGGTGCAAGTGTGCAAAGTGTGAAGATTCATGTGTTCCAAATGTAAGAGTGCAAGTGTGCCAGGTGTAAGGGTGTCACCAACACCAAGTGCACGTGTGCCAAGTGTAAGGGTGCAAGTGATACAAGTGTCATAAAGAGATAAGTGTTTATGTGGATAATTGAGTGTTTATTTTTATAATTTTGTGAAGAATTATTTTAACAAACCAAATTTCATGCTCATAATTTATTTTAGTAAAAGTGCAGTTTGTAACACCCCGATTTTTCTGCTTGTCTATAAATTGTGATTATATGAATATTTAAGATTTTATTTTAATGGTGATGAATTATTTTGATAGATCAAATTAAGTCAATTTTTATTTATTTTATATTATAAATGTACAGTTGAATTTTCAGTAGAAAATTTCAGACATTTACGGTTTGAGTTTTCGCTGTCAGTTAAGCTCTACTGACCCGAAAATAATTTTTAAAGTTCGAAAATTCAAAATATTTTTATAACCCAGATATATTTATTTTTATGATTTTAGAAATTATTTATTTTTATATGAATTTTTCGGGTAAAATTTTGTGAATAAAAATACGATCACTTTTTACCGTTACGCAATAATTGGTACCAGAACGAGTCAAATTTATTTAATTCAGATTTTTCCAGATTTGACAAATAATTTATTTGATGTGAATAGTGACCCTTGTCACTATTTATCACTATTCATGACATAATGTAATTATTGATTTTGATTTACTAGAAAATGCTTCATTTTGATTTTCAAAATAAAATTGAATAAAAAAATTGTTAAAGTTTTAAAAATGTCCCAGATTTTTATAGATAACCCTTCCCCCACCCCCACCCCCTCTATAAATACTAGAGGTGGGTAAACGGACTAGTCCGGTCCGTTTAAGTCCGGTCCGCATAAGTCCGCATTTAAACGGACCGGACTTTATAGTCCGCATTTTAAATGGACTCTGAAAAATAGAGTCCAAGGCCAGTCCGCATAGTCCGCGGACTAAACGGACTGTCCGCGGACTTTACACTTTTTTTTATAAGGCAAAATAACCATAATTGTAACCAATAGTCATAAAATCAAGTTCCTCCAAGAAAGAAAATTGTACATGACAAGAAAGAAAATTGTACCAACGAAATTAAAATGCAAAGATCCGAGTTCATATTCACATAGATGAAGAGAAGTTATAAAATCAAAACTAGAAGGACACCTACACTGACAAATCCTTTCCTGCGAAAGGAACTCGCTCGGAAAGTAAAAGAGATATTGTAGCTAGGCACAAAGCAGAGGGTTGCTTCCCTCCAGTGTGTATTCTTTTATCCGAAAGCTGGACTTTGAAAATGTGAAGAAAAAAAGAAGACGTCTGCAAATTAAAAACGCAGATGTATCAGGAACATTTACAACATATTATCACCTATCAGGAATAAAACAGGATAAATAAATAACAAATTACTTAAAACACAATAATAATTTTAAGGGACAAGTCATTAGCGGTGTGAACAAAATAAATACATGAGATGGAATTGAAGATGGAAATAGAATATATCTTGATAACATTATATAAATATGAATAAACTAATATTGTGGTCATGCTACAAAATTCTTCAACTAAGAAGTTAACCGTTCTGAATTTGCACACAACATGCTGATTGGCAATAGTGTAATCCCAAAAACAACTCAATCCAAATTAAATGGGAAAGGTGCATCTTTCATTTCACAACATAGCCAGTCAATCAGGCAAGCTGAATGCCAGTTCTTGACATTAGTAACAGTTTCATTTCATTTACAATTTTAAATGCATCCTCCAAAGATTATACTCCATATTCGATCGTCAGCTCCAAAAAGCAAGTAATCAAACAAGTGTGACTGTCACAACAAATTACATATTGTCATATTCACATGCGAATCAAACGTGTGATCTAACAGTTTACAATGCACATTAAGTATTTAAACCAAAGAGCTGGACTGCAAAAAAAGTCGGTTATCCATTACATAATTCACATTGATAATAACACAACAAACTAGGAAACTTACAAGAATGACGATTAATTTGGTATCAGGGCTCCACACTGCCTGCAAGTTTTCTCCTTCCCTCTGCAAAGAATCTGAATCTCTCTTGTACTTCCCCAATCTCACTCTATGCTGAATCAACAGAAAATCCAACACACGGTCATAAGGCAAAATAACCATAATTGTAACCAATAGTCATAAAATCAAGTTCCTCCAAGAAAGAAAATTGTACATGACAAGAAAGAAAATTGTACCAACGAAATTAAAATGCAAAATAAGGAACAAAAACAACAATATTACAAGTTTGAAATTAAAGCTACATGTTGACATCAAGTTTGTGGCATGCTCATCTCATGTGTCAAAAAGTACAACATGTGAATTGTATGCTACTAAAAATAATCAGTGTTGGTTAATTTCTTTGAGCTTTTGAGGGAGAGGAGAAAACCTGCATTCAATCTGGCAAGAGTACTTAAGGAGGTTTAGGATTATACCTTGTACAGCCACTGCAAGTATAGAACAAAGTGATGATCATTGGTTGTGGAAAACTCTCAAACTCTGGTAGCAAACTGTGGAGGTTATTAGCTCACAATGAACTAATTTACCTAAAACTTGGAAGTGACATTTTGATTGCTGGTCCCATCCAGTGGTCAAAGTTCAAGGCAGGTACTGTTATTAACATGCTTGTAATAAGTGAAAACCTTACTGATAAAGTCACTTACAATTAAAGGGAACAATAGACATAAAACACAAGGACAAAAACAATATGGTGCATATCGGTTTATTTCCCTGACATGTTCTTGGACATATTGTCTAGTGTAGATTTTAGAAACTAATATCACAATGAGATTCATCTAGAATAAATCTATATCCAAGTGGTTTGCTTAGAGATAGATTTGAACTCTGAAGTGTGCCCTTTTTCAAATATCAAATACTGACTAAAATTCAAATTAACAACCAAACAAGGAAACAGAACTGGTGAGGATTCAGTTACATTTATGATAGGCATTTATCAATTTCAGGTTCAATTTCAGCCACATTATCAATTTCAGTTTCAATTATGCCACACTTTGTTACAAGGTAGTCTGCAAAGGCAAAATGATACATATGTTACAAATCACAGCAAAAGCTCTAAGAGAAATGGAGGAATCTGAGGGAGACACAGCAAAATCACAGCAAAAGCACCATTTCATAAATATAAAAAAAACTCAAACAACATACCAGAGAAATGGACCAGAGACAACAACAAATTCGTACCTTGCTCAAAGAAAAATGGAGGAATCTGAGGACGCAGACAGTGGCATGCGAGTCGAGCAGGGAGCAAGGAGCTTTGATGGCGGCGAGACGATGGAGCTTTGATGATGGCGGCGAGGCGAGGGATGGATTGGGAGACGACGAGATTCGGCTGCCACAAAGGAAGGAAGAGTTGGAGAAATGAAACCCTTTGGCCTTAGGTTTACAATAACTCAAAGAAACGAGCTTTAGGTTTACAATGAGTATAGTGCAAAACGGCAGCAGGAGAACAGGTCCGTGAATATAGGCCTTTTTTCAACACTTTGGCCTTTGGGTTTACAATGAGCATAGGCCTTTTTTTTTTTTTTACAGACCTGGTCCGCGGACGGGTCCGTGAATCCACGGACCGAGTCCGTTAAGTCCGCGGGCTAAACGGACCGGACCCAAAAAGCCCGCATTTTTTTGGACTCGTATTTTAGGGTGTCCAAGTCCGCGCGGACTACGGATTTAGCGGACTGTCCGCGGACCCGAGTCCAAATACCCACCTCTAATAAATACCCCTCACCACCTCTTCTACTCATTTACTTCATCCTTTATTTTGCTCTCGAACTCTTACAAAATTTTCAAGTTTACTATTCATCATCTTCAACCTCTAGCCACTTGAGTTTGGAAGTTAAAAACCACCTCCATCTTCATCTCTTGCTCGTCATCATCATCATTTAGAGGGTATAAATTCTAAAGCCTTGCTCTTTTCTCACAAGTTTCTAATATCAACATGCATGTTAATTATTTTAGTTGCATGCATGTTTTTCAAATTAAATTTTCTTTCACTCATCTTCATCCTTGCTATCAACTTCTATACTTTCAAGTTACAAAGAAAATTTCTAAACCTAATTTAGAGGGTGTGACCGAAACCCTATAAAGAGAAAACTTGGAGTTTTGTTGTATTTTCAACTTGCATATCACACTCTATGATTTCATGTTTATGTTTTGGACAAGAAGTGAATTTTTGAACTCATCACCATCTTTACTTTTATTTCTATGGATTTCATGTGATAAAGAAATCTTTCAAGTCAAATTTTTGATGATCGCCGAAAATCATATGTAAAGGAAAGTTGGTGTTTATCCAAAATTTCTCATATTTGACTTAAAGATTTTTTTTTTCAAACTCTTTGTTTGAACCATTATTTGAGAGGGAGAAGAAGTCAGAACACTTGAATCAATATTATTTTCATTCATTGTATTTGTAGAAGTGTTTACATCAGGAGTCAAAGTGTTTACATCAGGAGACAAAGTTACATTGTATACGGAAACTTGATTACAACTAGCAGCTCTATTTGTATTATTATGACTACAACTATGCGGTTGAGACATGACTAAGGAGGAACATGACCCAACACTTGAAAGATTGTCAAACTTGTACAGACAATCTACACCAATAGTACCTCGGAGCAACACTTCAGAAGAAGCATGCGATTTAACAAGACAAAACGAAGGGTGAAAAAAAAAAACATGATTATCTCGTGCAAACTGATTGACACTAATCAGATTTTTAGTAATATAGGGGACAAGGAGTAAATTATGAAGAGTGAATTTGGTGTGGGGTTGGGAAGGGGAAGGAAAATTGCATAGAACCTACTGAGTTTATTGACAAACCTTGGCCGTTTCCCAAATAGACTTACTCAGTTCCCGAAATAGAGTCAGTCTCAGTCAGGTTAGAAGGATCATGAGTTACATTACGAGATGCACCCGAGTCAGGGTACCAGGTATTGTTGAAATGAGACTCGGTGCCAGTAAGAAGAGCTTGTGGCTATTGTGGCCTAGGTGGTGCAGCAAATGATTGGGCAAATGAGGGAGGAGGAGACCTAACAGGCTGAGAGTACATAGGGAAAGGTGGCTTCTGGTGCATCGAAGGTTGCCAATGATTATAAGTGTTATACTGAGGGGGGGCCAGTGGAATATCGATCTGAATTGGACCCTGAGTGACGATAGTAGGACGCATTAGCATGGTGCCCAAATTTCTTGCAAATTTGGCACTGAATGTTGGATCTGCCACCAGACCGACCACTTCCACGACCTTTATACCTGCCACCACCGTAGCGGCCGCCACCACGATTACCACGGAAACCATCAACTCTGTTGCCAAAGTCACCACCAGTGTGAGAGAAACCTTCAGGAAATTGGGGATTCTGAGGAGCAGAGTTGGTGAAGGAACCCAAATTAGAGTTTTGCGAGGGAGCTTGGGTGAGATTTACAGAGATCGTCTCAGTGATTGAAGCTTTCTTGTTCTTCTCAAGATGCGACTCGTGAGCAAGGAGTAAAGACTTGCATTCGTCGGGGAGAATGATCTCAGATTTGCTGTTAACAACGGCAACCACGGAATCGAACTCTTCTGGAAGAGCCTCCAACGTCACTTCTAGAAGACTGCGAAGTGGAATAGGATCACCGATGGAGAGAAATGAATCATAAAGAGATCGTACATGCGCCATGAACTCAGTAATCGTGCGATTTCCCTTCGTCAACGATCGCAGATCAGATCGCAATTGTCGATCCTTCGTACTCATCAAGGTGTGAAAGTACTTGTGAATGTCATCCCAAATCTGCCAAGAATGCATGCAATCCACCACTTGAGAGAGCAAAGAATCAGAAATTGAAGCTAGGAGCCATGTTAAGATTAACGCATCATGTTGTTCCCGATCTGAGTACAACGAATTCACAGTATCGGATTCTTGATCAGAATCGGTGAGAAATCGTGGTGGAATGCATGGATCAGTGATGAATTTATAGCGTTTGTGGCCACGAACCACTCCTTCAATTTGCTGCTCCCATTGCTTAAAATTTTTCTCATCTAATTTGAGAGAAATTGGGTGAGAAAAGGTAACCTGAGGAGAATTAGGGTTTCCAAAAGGATTAACAGAAGCCATGGTTCAGGAGCGATAAGCTCTTGATACCATATTAGAGTTGGAAGAAGAAGAAGCATCTAGAGTACAGAAGAATACAATCGAAGAATGAATCTGAATATATTTTCTAAACTGTTACAGATAAGCACATCAGCATTTATACTTATGGTCAGTAAAACTAGCTAATGGACCTAAGCCCAATCATAACATACCTCTAACATACTAAGCACAATCATAACAGTAACTGATCTCTAATATGGAAAAAGCTTTTTTTTTTTTACTTGTTATGTCCTATAACAAAATTAATGATTCTGTACAAAATAAATACATTATATATATATATATATATATATATATATATATATATATATATTTTTTGTAAATTAAGTAACTATTACAAATTCATAATTATATAAATAAATATCAAATAAATAGAGTAGACTAAATATGATTTTTCAAAAGCTCAAGCCTTTATCTATATTTAAATAGGCCTTTAAAAAAGTTTAAGCCTGTCTTGTCAACTAATCATATATTTTATTAGGGTTGGGTCGATTTGACTCGATTACCCGGACCCATGACCACTCCTAGACCTCTTGTTATAAAGAAAACTGATAGCGCCCCAATAACACAATCACACCTCTTCCATTCGGTACTTATGCGCTGACTAAATTATCCAACTTCAAACAGAGGAAGAAATAATGCATAAAAACTTTGGCGAAGTATTGGAGGTAGATACCAAAAGTTGGTGATCACAATAATTAACTCTTAAAACTTTACATAATACTTGTATCAAAATTATAGATCATGGAGAAAGTCCCACTTACTCCTTTGGATTCGCCTCTTTGTATCATGGCCAAGAAAAGCCATAATACCATAAGGTTGGTGAGGCACATGACACATCTCTCTCACCCTCACTTTCTTTTCGCAAACCTTGCTGCTAAATGCTAATATCGGGTCACTGGGTAACCAAATTCCACTATAATAATTTGGTAACGGGCACCCACTATAACTTATTATCCTTTCTCATCTGCACCCTACTAGAAATGTGAGGTGACGTCTAACCCTGATCATCATTCCATTTTGAACCCATTTTTCCTACATGCAATTTAAAAATATTTTTCCGGATTTTTCCTACTCGCAATTCAACAATATTATACACACAAACATATATATTTTAATTGCTTGTTGAGTTGTTAAATTTATATAATAATTAAAAAATCGTTGCTTAGTTTTTTTCCAATCAATTGATCTAGCTACCGGCATGGATTGCTTAAAATAAGATACCATTGCTTATATAAGTAACACAATAAAAAATAAATTTTGCTCAAAACGTGGATGAATTGTTTAAATATTGATTATTTGAGCAAATTGTGTGTAAGTTGTTTAAATGCTATGTGGTATAGTGAGACCTTTTTAAAAAGAGATAAGCAACTCAAAGTGAGTTAAGTGTTACCATTAGAGAGGCTATTGGATGCATTTTATCTTCTGCATACCGTATGTAAGACGTGTGAGGGGAAAGGGGATATATAATAGCCATCTTCCCATGCAACTATACCAAAAGCTTGTTGAGATATAAGTCTCAATTGACTTGCTAAGAAAGTTATTTTTTTAGAATTAAAAAATTACCTAAACTGATTTGGTGGAATTATTAACTCGAACAAAAAAAAATGGATTCGATTCCCACAAAGGATTATTTTAACAAAACCTGGAAATTCTTATGACACCCACCTATGGAAGTCAAGGTTAGAGAAAAACATCATAACCACAACAAACAACGGTTGTCACCAAAAAAGGAAGAATGAATGATTAGCAAGGCCATGCGCATTTTTTAAAATATTTAATGCTGTGAAACATTAATCAATTGGTATGGTCACCAGCTAAGAGATAACTAATAATTTGTATAGCCCACATTGGTAAATAAAATCATGCCCTTCCTATACTCCAAAATCAATGCATTTACCCATTGAAATTCTAGTTATGGAGCTTCCAAAAATTAAACAAGTTCATAAGCTTCTCACAGCATTTTTGGTGTTGTTATTTGCAAATTTGAGTTTCTCTTTTCCTTCAGAGCCTCAAAGTAAGTTATATATCTCACTTTAATTGGTTGTTTTCTTATTGAGCTTGAAACATTGTTTTTTTTATTGGTTTCAACAACTAGCACTTCAACTATGTAGGGAACAGACAATGGCACATGACTTCGGATGTTAAGGAAGTAGCAGGCAAAGCTTATGACTACATTGTAGTTGGGGGAGGCACATGTGGCTGTCCATTGGCTGCAACCTTGTCACACAAATTCTCTGTGCTACTGATAGAAAGAGGGGGTTCACCATATGGAAATCCCTTAGTAATAGATAGGAGATACTATGGTTTTCCATTAATTGTGACAGACAAATATATGTCAGTAGCACAAAGTTTCACCTCACAGGATGGGGTTGGCAATGTCAGAGGAAGAGTTCTTGGGGGCTCATCAGCCATAAATGGAGGCTTTTATAGTAGAGCAAGTGAGGAATTTGTTTCCAAAGCTGGTTGGGACAAGAACCTAGTCAAAGAAGCTTATGAATGGGTGGAATCTAAGGTTGTGTTTCCACCTTTGTTTCTCAGTCCATGGCAGTCTGTTGCTGAATTCAGCATCCTTGAAGCAGGTGTCTTACCATACAATGGCTTTAGCTTGGAACATATCAAGGGAACCAAGATTTCTGGGAGTGTGTTTGATGAATTTGGTAAGAGACACACCTCAGCTGACCTTTTACAAGCAGGGAACCCAGAGACCCTCACAGTCCTTCTGAATGCCACAGTAAAGAGTATCATCTTCCATTATAATGGTAAGAAAATAAACAAAAACTTCCAACAGGAAAAATACTTGCATATTCTGGGAGTAACTCCCATCAATTTAACAATTTTGATTTGACATGGTAGTGTTGTGTTATGAGTTATGTTATTTGAACATCAAATTTTAGATACTGAACATGACATCGTATATGTTTATCTCTATCTCTCACTAACTTTTTATCTTCTTTGTGTCACGTACATGTTTATCTCTATCTCTCACTTACTTTTTATCTTCTTTATATACACGCTTCTCTAAAATACACTCAAAAAATGAGGGGGGCATCTAATGGTGTCCCAATTTTGTGTACAAAAATAATTCCTGTTGTGTTATGTTCCAATCCTGGTTAGTAGTAGCATTTTTTAGTCATCAATTCAGTATTCAATCTTGAATTTTGACCACTCAAATGATGTAGGTAACAAGAATGAAACCAGGGCTAAGGGTATAAGGTTCATACAAAGCAATGGAGACTTTGATGAAACCCATGAAGCCTACCTCAGGAAACCAAAGAATTCAAGTTCATGGGGTGATGTTATACTGGCAGCAGGTGCATTGGGCAGCCCCCAACTTCTGTTGCTAAGTGGCATAGGACCAAAAGAACAACTGAGAAGGTTCAACATTCCACTAGTGCTTGACATGGAAAAGGTTGGGCAAGGAATGCAAGACAACCCTTGCATAGCAGTCTTGGTGGATTCCAAGCCACAGAATAGACTACCTGATCCACCACAAGTTGTTGGCATAACAGATGACTTGAAAATCATAGTTGAAGCATCAATAATTCCCATAAGTTCCAATGCATCAAGGGTTAATGTTGCTGCCAAGGTAGCAATGCCTTCTTCAAGAGGGATGCTTGAACTGAACAACACAGACCCTAGGTTGAACCCTTCTGTGAAGTTCAACTATCTAGCAAGTGAAAATGATATGGAAGAATGTATCAAGATGACAAAACTACTTAATCGAATTGCAAGGTCTAAGTCCATTGCTTTTTTCCTTGGTGAGTCAAGGCAAAATAAATTGACAACTATGGAAGATGATCTGAGAAAGTTTTGCAAGAAAAATGTAAGAACTATCTATCATTATCATGGGGGTTGCAGGGTTGGATCTGTTGTTGATAAGCACTACAAAGTTTATGGTGTGAAGGGACTGAGGGTATTGGATGGCTCAACTTTGTCAGAGTCACCAGGCACAAACCCAATGGCTACCCTGCTGATGCTAGGAAGGTACCAAGGAATCAAGATTCTCAGACAAAGGGAAGCAGTTTCTGATTCCAATGTAAAAGAAAAATCATAATACCAGTTATGCAAATTCAGTTTGTAAAAAAATAAGCCAAAACCAAGCACCTAGGTGGCTAAAACAGTGTACCATGACTGAGAATCAAATTCTACTCTCTTTTTTTTTTTGGGGTGGTTGAATCAAATTCTACTTTTGTAACATAAAAGCCATTTCATTGATTCCCCTCTTCAAATTCATTAGACTAACCTTGAACCAGAAAATCTACATGAATCTCTCCATATTGCCTTTTTTTTTAAATCATTAAAAATATCTAAACTTCTGACTTTTAATCATACAAGTAACTAGAATAATACATTTGAAAGAATGAGATAAGGAGAAAAAAAATCATGATTTTATTTATTCCAACAATATTTGATAACAATTTTGTGCATTTTGTGCCTGTACATATTCCTCACCAAATTGAAAAACAACACCCTTACAAAAAAATTCCTGCTCTAATTCTCTACCTCGGCATCATCACTAGGACTTGATGAACTATCACTGGAATCATCACCACCAGAAGGAGCTTGATTTGGATCCTGGCTTCTCCTACTACCTCTATTGATAGAAAAACTAACCCAAACTTCACCACCACCACCAACCCTCCTCCTCTCTCCTTCCCCTTCTTCATCATCCCTTTTCTTGCCCCCATCTTTCTCCTCAACAGGCATCTCATACCTACAAACAGGGCATGACCCATGAATCCCCAACCACTTCTCAATGCAATTGGCATGAAATTTATGCTTACAAGGCATAATTTTTGCCACCCCACCAACCTCAAACTCCTCCAAACAAATCACACACTCCCCAAAATCTTCACTTTCTCCAATTTCCACACTCGGCATGGCTTCAATGGATTCTTTGGAAGCAGGGGGTCGACCACCTTTGTTGCTACTTCCCAGTTCCCGAAACAGAGTCTCGAGGCTCGAAGCACCGTCGATTACCACCATGCCCTGTGTGAAGGGGTTCACCAAGATGATTCTTTGACTCTGGGAATCTTCATTACCCTCAGTTTCGTGATGTGGGTCGTCGCTGTTTCTCCTTGGGGATGATGATTCTGAGAAGCCAAAGATGAAGGGCAAGAACAGAGACACGTCTCTGTTTCTGACTATCCTTTCGAACAGAGAGGTGAACTCAGAGACTTCTGGTTCAGATGACATCGAATGAATTCAAAGAAAACACTTTGATGCAAAGAGAGTGAGAGAGAGAGGAATTGGAGGTGTTGATGAATTTGATGGAATGGAAAGTGTGGGTTAAAGTGGAATGAATATAAACAGAGGAATGTGTGCGCCCACTGAATGTGAGAGAAAGTTGTGGAAGGATCTGGAACATTGTATTGAGGTTTGGCATGTGTGCATGTGTTGTTCAAGCGTTGTGTACGTGTCTCTTGTTTGTATTGTTCGTGTTTATGTTTATCTTCAAAAAAATAATAATAAATTTAATCCAATCACGATCCTTTTCAGGAGAGGAAGATATGGTGGTTACTGTGAGGGGGCATCTGTGAATGATGATATTTTACTTATTTTAATCAAATTAATTAATGATAACTAGTTATGTGAAGTGTGAACGGGAGTATTGAGTAGTGCTTCTTCTTTTATATGGTTTTTATATTATTAATTAGTTATATATTATTATATTGTTAAAAATATTGAACTTGATAATAATTATTTTAAAAATCATGTATGTAGTGATATATAATTGTTTGATAATATAAAAGATTTTATAATGATAATGTATCAAACTTGAATTTATAAAATAATATATTTATAAACATGTGTGAGTGGTGTTCTTATTTGTGTTTTTTAATATTTATTTTTTGAATTTTTAATTTTTATCCGGTGGACTAATTTTTCTTATTTTTTTAATTCTGAATTAATTTCATATATTTTAAATTAATATTGATTCGATATGATTGACTTATCATTTAATGATGTTAATATTCGATATTAATTGTGATTATTCCATATAATTGAGTTAAATATATGTTGATTCCATATCTTTTAAATTTAAATCTAAATTACACCATTGGAATTCGATTCTGAATTATTTCCATATCGATTTGAATTTATTCCATATCATTAAACACAGACCTTTAATGTAGTCATCAAATGCGGGAGAAAATTTCTGATTTGATATATTTGGTTTATCACTTAATGATTTCAATATTCGATATTAATTGTGACTCGTTCCATATAATTGAGTTCAATATATGACGATTCCACATATTTTGAATTTAAACCTGAATAGTATCATTCGAAATATTTGTCTGAATTATTTTCATATCATGTTGAATTAATTTCATATCATTAAACGCAAGCCTTTAAAATAGTCATTAAACGTGGGAGAAAATTTATGATTTGATAAAATTGATTTATCACTTAATGGAGTCAATATTCGATATTAATTGTGACAGATTTCATATAATTGAGTTCAATATATGTTGATTCCATATTTTTTGAATTTAAACTTGAATAGAACTAAACAAAATATATTCAATCAAGTTGCGGCCTTTTTTTTTTGAATACGGAGGTGGCCAAATTTATGTCATTAGAAAAACAATTTATTTGATTAGCATCGTTGATTACAAAAATGAATAGCATTAAAGTTTTTTTTTAAAAGAATGAAAAGCATTAACTTAATGGATATTAAAATTTGACATTTAATTTTAACAAAAAAACGTATAGCAAATATCATGAATGATAGTACATATCAGATATTTAAAATTTATAGCATTAATATTCATGAAACAAATTTTGCATGTTGACAAATTTAAAATATTGTAAAGCAAATGAATAAATTTTCTCATTCATGTTTTGATAAATGAATTTATGCATATCAATATGCATATTCAATAATGGAGGGAGCAATTATTTTTTAGAAAGAATGAAGTACAAATCACATATTAAATTTTCCAACATTAACGCATATTATCAATTTGATTTGGTATTCTTTTTAATGCAATTAATATTCAAAACTGAGCAACACAATACATGATTTCATTTTTTTTAATGTAATTAATATTCAAAAACGTGGAGAAAACTTTTTAAAGTAATTTTAAAATGAAAATAAATGTATCTTTGATTTTGTCAAAAAAAATATATCTTTGATAAAACTGACATTATATCAGTAATGATTAAATATATTGATTATTAATTAAATATATTCAAACTGGATACAAACAGATATTTTGAAGTAAAAATTGATATGAGAATAAATCATATCAAGAATGCTGATATCATAGGGGATATTAATTAAAGGGGTGTCTTTTTCAAATCCAAAAGTGAATTCAAATAACAAATTTTAAAGGTTGATATTAAAAATAAATTAATATATCTTTAATAGTCATATTTTCCCTTCTAATAGGCATAATCACGACAATTTGACTGTCATATTCTCTTTAACTTCAATTATCTCGCACCTCGAAATCCGTTAAAGTAATTTATCCATAAATCATACTATCTAATTTAATTAAACACATTTAACAAACAAATAAATTATAATAATTAATATGAATAAATAAAATCATACATAATAAATATGAATTTGTAGTTCAATAAAGAAGTAAAAAAAATATATCATATCATTTTATATTAATTTATATAATAACTAATTTTAAATAAAAAATTTAATAACTTTTTTTATATTTAACCAATTGATTATATACATGCTTAAACTTTTTAATTGTCTATAGAAATATACTCCAAATTAATTATCTCTCCTATCATTTACATTTAACTTTAACTATGAAAATTAATTATTTAAATAAATATCCTTAAAATTAATTATCTTCAATGGTGTAAATTAATTTATAATATTAATTTTATTTAAACCCGAAACTGTGGATTACTTGATTTTTTTCGTTTATGCTTAAGAGCTTTGCTATGAATGTGGGGGTCTTTATTATCTACCAAAGCAAACTTGAAGAATATTATAGTGAGGTGATAAATATGATTAATTATTGAATAACACAATAAAAAGGAAATTAAAAATTGATAGCACATACCAGACAAATATTTAATTGGATCTCAAAAGAAGATATTCTATTGCATTAAAAATGGAAATAGTTAACAATCAATATTAACATTCAATAAATATTAAGACTTAATATTTTTTGAATTTTGAAAGCAATAAAAAGGCATTACTCTATGATAATAAAATTGCAAAGTTAAATTTTCGCCTCCAGATTTAGGATTTTAGCATATCATTCTCTCTAAGTCAATATGAATCCAAGCACAATATGCATGATATGAATTATTATTCGATAGCACGTTCATTATTTAACATTAAGCATCAATAAATAATAGGACTTATCAAATATTATATGAAACTTGAATTCAAAATAGTTTGAATTCGAAAATCCTATATTAATTGTACAAGGGTTTACACAACCCAAATGACAAGCATAAAAGTGATTAATGGTGATAACAATTTTGATTTTAAATACAGAAATATTACATGTAGAAGATATGAGAATATTTAGTAGTGATTTCCCATTAATAAGGGGTGGGTTGAGATATAAATAAATAAAGGTATTATTGAAAAATGTGATTAATACTCTCTTCGACGTTATAAAGTGGCAATTAATTGAGACAAACCAATATTCCAAATATGACATATAAAATGAGATGGAGGGAATAATATTTAAATTTTCTTATTTATTATTTATTACTTCATCTTATATTATTTTATTTAATATATATATATATATATATATATATATATTATCAATTTATCTTTTGTTTGTTTATGGTATTTTAAAACATTTAATTTCTATGCACTGTCGGTGTAAAGTTTTTTACACGGACAGTGCATAGAATTCATGATATGGTGACTTTTAAGATAGTTAATTAGGATAAGAGTCAAACATTTTAACTTATGAGGTAATTTCTGATTGGTTGACTATGTAAAAATTATTTACACTAACAATACATACCAATCAAATCCTATTTTAAGTAGCAAGTCTCGCGTTATATGATATGTTTGTATTTATTTGTTTATTCTAAAATTAGATTCAATTATAAGCTTAATTTATTTTTTCAATTTATTATTTATATACTTATTTATGTAGAATCAATATAATTATTTTAATTCAACAAATTAACAATCAGATAAACTAAATATTATATTTATTTGGATGCAATTGATTTAGTAATTAATTTTAGAATGTTCAACTAATAATTTAGTCAAATAATATAATACATTAGCAGGACCGGCCCAAGAGCGAGTGAGGCCTAAAGTAAAGTTTTAGTGAGGTATTTTTATTTTAAGTGAGATGATCTTCTAGATCAGGTTGGACATTTTTGTTAGCATATGTGACCCTTTTGCTTTATAAAAAGTAAGAGTAAAAAATTTGTTTTGTTGTGGACCTAAAGCTAGGGTTTAGTAGCTTCACCCTTGGACAGACCCTGTACAATAGTAATACAATGAATAATTTTATTTAAAAATAACGTTAGACCATTCAAAAAAAACTAATTTTGTCTACATTCTAATTCTAATGTAATTAGATTTCAAACATTAAAATTAAATATTTCTTCTTTTAATTTATTGATTAGTTAATTGAACTTAATAATATTTGATATGTCGTATAAGAAATTTATTATACCAAAAAATATATAAATACAAAATGTTTTTAATTTAAATATATTAAAATATGTACTATTAAATTAATATGTATATACGTCTTGTGCAATGAGTTTTTATTCTCAATTTCACCTGAGAAATAAATAAATTTTATTATAATTTTTCGTAGATGATTCCTAATACAAATTATTAAAAATACTTAAGTATTTAAAACCTAAAATATTTTAAATAAATGTTCGGAAACAATATATACCCCCGTGAATGGCACGAGTCACTTTGTTATGGCTAAACTGTTTATACAAGAACAATTGTAGGGATACATTTTTGGATTTCCCATTGGATAGAAAGTGACATATACAGAAAAAGAAATAAATAAATAAATAAATGATCAAATTACGTTTTTTCAGGTGATTATAGAATTAGACCTATGGTAATTACACAAACAAGGTTATGACAAATACAAACATTTCATTGCAATTTGTACATTTTTAAACAGCTTCAATTTTGAGTTTATTGTCTTTTTTAATTATAATGATATGTTCTTTAAATTAAAGTTGTATATGATGTTTTCTCTAATAATCAAGATAGACTTGCTTTTGGTTTGTGTATTCTCAATGGAAAATTTCTTCATATATATAACAAACAAAGAAACTTGGCTTGCAAACTCTTAATCGAAGAGACACTAACATTTTATGACTTGCTTCAACATATGTTATATTTTACTTTCCTGTGGACCATTCCCTTTAAAATTTATGCATTTTTAATCTTTTAAGTTTCTCCAGTTTTTATTGGATAAATTATCGAATGACTTATGATCGACTTCTTAGAGGTTGCATTAATGTATTATTCAATGGTGCATATCTTAGGTATGCCGCAAACTTTTTTAACCAAAATAAAGAACAAAGGCATATCAATTTGAATGGTGAAAATGAGTTCTATAATATCTTGCATCACATGGTGTGCATGAACAAAAGATTGTATGAGCGTAGAAGGTAAAGTGATGGAAAATTGAATTTTTTTTAAGGATAAAAAATAATTTACACAATTAACTCGAGGGATATGTTGTATACAAGTCGTTTTTATATAAAAAATGATTTTAGATAACATAAATTTGTAAGTAATATTTTTAAATTAAATATAAAAAATTATATATATAACAGAATATTTTAATTCTAAATTATATAAATATTGTATTAGAATTATTTTAACCCGTGCACGGATAAAAAACACTAGTAATAATAATAATAAATTTAATCCAATCACTATCCTTTTCAGGATATATTTAAGGCAGTGATGAGGTACCGAAGGCGTATGGTGGTTACTGTGACTGTGAGGGGCATCTGTGAATGATGATATTTTACTTATTTTAATCTGATTTTAATCAAATTAATTAATGATAATTAGTTATGTGAAGTGTGAACTGGAGTATTGAGTAGTGCTTCTTCTTTTATATGGTTTTTATATTATTAATTAGTTATATGTTATTATATTGCTAAAAATATTGAATTTGATAATAACTATTTTAAAAATCATGTATGTAGTGATATATAATCGGTTGATAATATAAAAGATTTTATAATGATAATGTATCAAAATTGAATTTATAAAATAATATATGTATAAACATGTGTGAGTGGTGTTCTTCTAATTATGTACCTTTGTCATGAGAAAGAACAATGCTATTCACAATTATTTCTAGCAGGATTCGCCTGAGGGCGAGGTCAGATAAATCCTTCTTCACTACTAGAAATCCATCTTTTTCGGACGGATTTTCAGACGGATTTCGGACAGAAATTGGACAAATTTCGGACGGATTTCGGACGGAATGGCACCCGTCTGAAAAAGCCTCGTGGGAAATTATAAAATCTGTCCCAAATTCCATCCGAAAATATTTACACACGGATTTCGGACGGAATATGGACAACGTGGAAATCCAAATTTTGGTTATTTTTCGGACGGATTTCGGACATATTTATTTTTGTTTTCCAACGGATTTGGGACGGATGCTATGATTTTGTTGGTTATTTTTCGGACGGATTTATTTTTGTTTTCCAACGGATTTGGGACGGATTTCCCACGGAAGATTGAAAAGTCAGAATCTGTCACGGCCAGGCCGTGATGCCCATCACGGCCGTGACATGTCAACTGAGCCAGACCCCTTCTAAGCAGAATCTGTCACGGCCAGGCCGTGATACCCATCACGGTCGTGACAGACCATCTAGTGAAGCAACATTCCAGGTAGAAGCTGTCACGGCCAGGCCGTGATGCCCATCAATAATTTCTCAACAATCACAATATAAATATAATTCAATAATATATTTAATTTCACAAAAACCTCATTCATTTAAAATTAAAGCAGATTTGAGGTTTTTGGGCTCAAGATGAAAATTGAGGAAAAAAACAGTTTAACTAGAGATTGACAAAATTGATTTAGGGAGACACTTAATCATGCTCCCAATTTCAGAAAACACCAATTAATTTCATATACTGAGAACTAAAAATCAAAACCTAGGGTTAGGGTTTGAGGAGAAATTGGGGCTCTTGAATCTGAACAAAGGAAGTGAGAAAACCACTTACCCAAGGAAGAAGGCAAGCTTATGGTGGTGCTGTGGTGGTTGACGCGGCGGCGGACGGTGGCCGTGGCGGCGGTTCGCTTTCTGTGAACACCAAAAAGGGAGAGAGATAGAGTAAGACCAAAGGAAATAAGAAGGGGGTTGGAAGGAACTCACATGGTGGAAACCACCACAAAAATCGGCGGCTCGCGGTGTTTACCACAATGGAGGGCCGGCTTCGCGGCGGAGGTCGGCCAAATCGCGTGACTGTGACGTGGATCGGAGCAGGTGGTCGGACGCGTCTCCTCCTGGCAGCTTCCGGCGGTTCGATGGGTGGAGGGTGTGGGGCGGTGGCTGGTTGGAGGAAGAAGAAGAAGTGAGAAGAATAGAGAAGAAAAAGAAAGAATGAAGAAATAGATGAAGAAAAGGAGCAGAAAAGAAAAGAGAGTGAGGGGTAGGCGTCGAGAGAGAGGAAAAAAAAAAGAAGTTAGGTTTTTAAGTCAATTATTTAGTAATAGGTACAAAATGAGTGATAAAATATTAAGTCTAAAATAAACATGTTTTTACTTTTTGGACTCTAAAAATAAAGATTGATAACTATAAGTTTTCGAAATTCAAATTAGAGTAAAGATTAATAGTTGGACTGATCAACTAAGAAAATACTCAGTCTAAAATTAAATAGAATGAAAATATGAAAATGCTTTTCTCTTAAACATATTATTTAAAATATTTTTCTGTACTGGTAATAATAGTGACAATAACGTAAATTATTGTCTAGTAAGCGTGCGTTCACTAAAATAAGTCAGTGCTAACGCACCCAATAAAATAATTTGGAGAGAGTAATTTAATTACTCAAACTAAACCGGTACGGATTGCTTTAAACAGGACATATGTTTTCCTAAATCTTGCATCAGTCCATGAGTAATTGCAACACTTATTACATGTAATTGAAAATAAATAAACAAGTAAAGGATCCCCGTCTTAATGCTCACGTTAGCTCCAAGAGTGTAATTATCTACTCCATCAAGCAAGCATAGCCGTGTCAAACGTCTCAGAGAGGGAATCAAACAACGCGCAACAATCAGAAATTAAGAAATCAATTACGCATGACCAAACACATTTTAATTTGATTTAAACACTTAATCTTATTACCAAACAAGGTTATTTTCAAAGAAAATCATGTTTGGAGCTTACGCTTAGGTCCTAACAAGTTTATTTGGGCTCTATTAGGATCAAACCAGTCCATTTAGGCTTCATTAGGACCATAGAAGTTCAATTGGGCCGATCGGGGCAATTGGCCCAATTAGGTCCTAACAAGTCAATTTGGGCTCTATTAGGATCAAACCAGTCCATTTGGGCTCCATTAGGACCAAAGAAGTACAAATTGGCCTAGTTAGGTACTAAATGATCTAAAAAGTCCATTTGGGCTCTATTAGGATCAGACAAGTCCATTTAGGCTCCATTAGGACCATAGAAGTTCAATTGGGCCGATCGGGGCAATTGGCCCAATTAGGTCCTAACAAGTCAATTTGGGCTCTATTAGGATCAAACCAGTCCATTTGGGCTCCATTAGGACCAAAGAAGTACAAATTGGCCTAGTTAGGTACTAAATGATCTAAAAAGTCCATTTGGGCTCTATTAGGATCAGACAAGTCCATTTAGGCTTCATTAGGACCATAGAAGTTCAATTGGACCGATCGGGGCAATTGGCCCAATTAGGTCCTAACAAGTCAATTTGGGCTCTATTAGGATCAAACCAGTCCATTTGGGCTCCATTAGGACCAAAGAAGTACAAATTGGCCTAGTTAGGTACTAAATGATCTAAAAAGTCCATTTGGGCTCTATTAGGATCAGACAAGTCCATTTAGGCTGCATTAGGACCAAAGAAGTACGATTGGGCCGATCGAGACAATTGTCCCAATTAGGTCCTAACAAGTCGATTTGGGCTCTATTAGGATCAAACAAGTCCGTTTGGGATCCATTATGCCCGAAAAAGTAAAAATTGGCCTAGTTAGGTCCTATATGACCTAAACAGTCCATTTGGGCTCTATTAGGATCAAACAAGTCCAATTGGTCTGCTTTAGGACCAAAGAAGTACAAATTGGCCTAGTTAGGTCCTATATGACCTAAAAAGTCCATTTGGGCTCTATTTGGATCAAACAAGTCCATTTGGGCTCCATTAGGATAAAAAAAGTACAATTGGGTCGTACGGGGCAATTGGCCCAATTAGGACTTAACAAGTCGATTTGGGCTCTATTAGCATCAAACAAGTTCATTGGGGCTCCATTATGCCCGAAAAAGTACAAATTGGCCTAGTTAGGTGATATGATCCAAAAAAAAAGGATCATGTAAATTTTCAGATGAAGATAGGGCTTGAAAAGTGAAGAAAATGAGTCAAACAGAGCCCA
Organism: Sophora flavescens; assembly: GCA_030762895.1. Taxonomy (NCBI): domain Eukaryota; kingdom Viridiplantae; phylum Streptophyta; class Magnoliopsida; order Fabales; family Fabaceae; genus Sophora; species Sophora flavescens. Next base: position 132,781,215 of record CM061065.1, read on the forward strand.
TCACGGCCTAGCCGTGATGACCATCACGGCCATGATCAAGCAGAGCAGAAGGCAAAAGTCAGAAGCTGTCACGGCCTAGCCGTGATGGCTGTCACGGCCTTGACATGTTAGCTGATCCAGATAGAACCGATCACGGCCTAGCCGTGATGAGTGTCACGGCTGTGACATACCAAAATTTGAAAGCGCGCCAAGGAAAATATAAAAAATAACAAATCCGTGTGAAATCCATCCGAAATTTTCGGACGGATTTCAGACATTTACGTAAGATAAATCAAGGAAAATATAAAAAATAACACAATCCGTCTAAAATCCGTCCAGACTTTTCGGTAATTTTGAAACGGATCAAGGAAAATATAAAAAATAACATAACTCGTCTGAAATCCGTCCGAAATTTTCGGATGGATTTCAGACGGATGTAATAAATATAAAAAAATAGCACAATCCATCTGAAATCTGTCCGAAATTTTCGGACGGATTTCAAACGGGTCAAGGAAAATATAAAAAATAACACAATCCGTGTGAAATCCGTCCGAAATTTTCGGACGGATTTCAGATGGATCAAGGAAAATATAAAAAATAACATAATCCGTCTGAAATCCGTCCGAAATTTTTGGACGGATTTCAGATGGATGTAAGAAATATAAAAAAATAACACAATCCGTGTGAAATCCGTCTGAAATTTTCGGACGGATTTCAAACGGTTCAACGAAAATATAAAAAATAACATAATCCGTCTGAAATCCGTCCGAAATTTTCGGACGGATTTCAGACGGATCAAGGAAAATACCAAAAATAACACAATCCGTCTGAAATCCATCCGAAATTTCTGACGGATTTCAGACGGATCAAGGAAAATATAAAAAATAACACAATCCGTCTGAAATCCGTCCGAAATTTTCGGAAAATTTCCGACGGAAACATTTCCGTCCGAAAATACAAGTTTTCTAGTAGTGCTTATTGGCCCTTGGTCCACCCCACTCAACTCTTTATATAGTCCACTAACAAAATTATCTAATACCTAATAAAAATTATGCATATGAGGCCCTCTCCTATAATTTGTATATTTTGAGGCCTCACCTAACTTTAGGCCTTACCTTGCCTGGGACGACTTTGATTTCTACTTATATCAGTTTATATTTCTTTCACCTTTGTTATCTAATAATTTTATAGTTATTACTCTGTTGATCAAGTAGTTCCTGCTTCTATTACTAATGGATGGTGATTTAGGATTTAGGGTTTGAAATCTAATTATCTTAAAACTCAAATGTGTTATGATGTACAACTCTATTATCTTATATATCATTACCACTAAAAACATTAAAAAGTCGATCATTGTCTTCTTTATATTATAAGCTTAGCTTACTTAACTTGACTTGTTTGTGAATTAAGCTGAATTGAGCCACAAAATGAGCTCGTTTCTTTTTTATTAAGCTAATGTAGTAAATTTCCATAAAAAAGAACTTGAGTTCTACAAAAACGACTTTATTTAGAACCAATAAAAGGTGGGTTAAAGATGTTGAACAATCTGGATCCCCTGTAACTAGAATGCAAGTTCATATTCAAAGATTCAGATTGAGCCTCCATTTTTAAAATCAAAAATCAAAACTCAAAGAAAAAAAACCCTGATGCCTCTCTTCTTACCTTCAACGCTACTATGGAACACTCATCCCAAGCCTCTACGCGGCAGCATCTTGTCGCCGCCACGTCACCCTGTATCCGCTTCACCGCCTCACACTCCGTTCACGGTGAATACGGAGAGGTCCACCAAAGATAAATTTCCATCTTAATTCTTCACGCTTCCCAGGAGGTCATCAATCCCACAATTGCTCTAAGTCAAGCACGCTTAACTGTGGAGTTCTTAAGTGATGGGCTACCAAAAAGAATATGCATCTTATTAGTATAGGTAGTGTCAATCAACTTATATAAGTCATCATCAACTGTATAGTCTTATACCTACACAGTCTCAGGATCCCTCTCATTCCGGAATGTAATCGGTTCATTCATGTATCCCTTCGCCTAGAAGACTGTTAGGAGTCGCTCCTTGTCCGTGCCTTATTGCACAGGCGATGTAATACCCGACAATTTTTAATATTTTAAAACTATAAGTTCAATTGAAATTATGATCAATAATTCAAAATTTATTATTTGTATGAGGTTCTACATGATAATAATTTTTTTAGTTATGAATATATTTTTTTAAATAATAAATTATGATATAGTTTAAAAATACTTTTGGACAATCTTTAGAAATTAATTTATGACTTTAGGACCTAGATATGTTAGAACATATTTAACTCACCCTTAGTAATCAAATTAGTTTAATTTATGACATTAGTGCTTAAATGAGTTTATGGGTTTTACCCACCCTTAGGCCCAATGATGATAAGTTAAAAGGGGGTGTCACTCATTTTCCCCTTCAGTCATCTTCTTGTTGAAACAAACCCTAGAGAGATAATTTAGAGTGAGAAAGTGAGAGAGTGCTTGAACAAGGAGAAGCCATTAGAGAGCTGGAAGCTTGGTGTTCTTGCTCATCTTTTCTCATTTTCGTTTTGCTTCAAGACAACAAGTTCATGCTTTCTTTAAGGTGAGGGATTTGTGATTTATTTGAGTAATTTTCGTGGGTTCTTTTGAAGGGTATGAAATGGGTTGGTAATGGTTGAAATAATGATGTTTGTGAGTTGTTTTGGGTGAAACCCTTTCATGAAAATCATTTAGAATATGTTTAGGTTGATTATTATTTGATTTATATGTTATTGGTGAGTTGCTATATCTGTTTGGTTGAACCCTAGAAATTTGGGGTGGGGAAACTCCATTGTTAGATCTTGAGGTTTGATATTTTTTTAAGGGAATCTCGGTTTTGGGTCTGAATCCTGACATATATGTAATAAAAAAATTTGTAACTAGAGTTGTAGATATCAGATTGAGACGAAATTGATTTTGTTTGAAAGATAACACACAGAGGTACATGTAGTATAAATTTTGAAAATCTGAGATGTTCTCAGTTAATTTTTGAAAATAGGGCTACTGCTGCCCGAATTTATCGTGACAGCCCGCATTCCTAAAATTATATCTTTAGTTGTAAACTTGTATTGAAATAAAACTTGTTGCATGTGAAAACTAATATAATAAAATATGTTGCGGTAAAATTTTGTGATTTAAGGAGGCCTGAGGAGGAATCACTTTAACCTGGAAAATAGAGAATTGTTTATCTCGGATGTACTCATACAATCTTTACTTCAAAATTTATATATGGAGTTATAGACCTCTTTTTTTTATGTGAAACTAGTTTCATTTGAAAGTGGTCATGTATGTCATGTTGTGGTTAAATTTTTGGAATTTATGGACCTCTATAGTATTCCCCAATTTTTGTTTGAAGTTGGTTTAGGATTTGTTGATAACATCTTCTCGAAGCCAGACTTAGTAATAGTTGGACCATAGACTATATTTTTAGCGATTTGTTTCCATGATATTGGAATTAATTTTGGATATTGCTATATTTGGACTTAGAATGAGTTTATTGTATTATTAATGAATGGTAAATATGAATCTTTTACTTTAAGGAAATATATTAAGTATTGATTGATGTTTGTGGTGACTTGATTGGAATGTTCAAGTTGGATATGTGTTTATTGAATTATGAATATGATATTAGACAATATGATATTCTATGTTGTTTAGAACTTGGTTATGTTAACATGATAATGAGGTAAGTTATGATGAAATGTTTTGTGAGTTTGATTGTGTATGTTTATTGATGTGATGATGATTGATACATGTGATTGAAACTTAAGAGAAGTACTTAGTGGAATGGATTGCCAAGTATTAGATGTGAATCTTTGGGTAGGCCGACCGGGAGCCGGGAGGCTCCGTGATATAAATATCATCGTTGGGGATGAGGGGACCCTGTTAGATGCCCCAGGCATTGAGGAGGGATGTTGATGTTGGTCGGAGGGTGCGGTATCTCCGGGATATGAAATTAAAACCGTCGGGGCAAGAGATCCTCAGAGAAACTACCTCCTAGGATACCCAAAGACTCGATGTTAGTATGATATGTAATATAGAAACTTGAGAAACATGTGGATCCCTTGTGAGGGACTTGAGATATAGGAATTAAATGAAGCGCAAGGCATTCCACAAGTACTTTAGGAATGAATGATATGTCCTTTTGAGTTGTGTTTACTAGCTATATGAATGTTGCTATATATTATTGATGTGGTATTGAGATGGATTATGCATGGATATGAGTGTGTGCTTGTGTGAGAGTGTGCTATTGTTTTATTCTTAGCTTGCATGTCTGCATGCGTTTGGGGGAACTCCTTCACTGAGTTAGTAGACTCACCCCACGTTTAACATTTCAGTTGCAGGTATCTGTGAAGTCGTCGGAAGTCTTGGATGCCATGTGGATAGCTAGGTTGTGCCCTTAGTTTTTTTATTTATTTATTTAAGAAGGACTTTGTAATTATTGATGTTGTTAGTTACTTTGATGTATTTAAGTGATGAATATAATCTTTTACTTTGGATGAGACGAATTTATGTATGCTTGTGAGGCTGCGAATGGGAAAGCTGAAGCTTTCCCTTTCGACCGGCCATGGCTACAAAACTCGGGTCATGACAAAGTTGGTATCAGAGCTTAGATTACAAAGTCCTGAAAGAATAATTATGTGCTGATAACATTTGTGTGTAGATCTCGAACCCGGGCGAGGTCTATGACAAAGGTTACTACCACTACAACAGATTAGACTTTAGATAACGTTTCCGGATGCCTTTTAATAGCGTTTGTAACCGCTATCTATGCCACCGCTATTAAAACTCGTTAGCAAAGATAGCATTTAGGAAATGCTATTAAAAGGTGACTTTAGATAGCGTTTATATACAGAAACGCTATCTAAAGTCAGACTTTAGATAGCGTTTCCGTGTACAAACGCTATCTAAAGTCTGACTTTAGATAGCGTTTATATACAGAAACGCTATCTATTCCCTTTTTTTTTTTTTTACATATTTCCCAGTTTCAACATTACCCTTCCCTTTCCCTCTTCATCAACCTGATCTTCTTCTCCCTCCGACGTGTGGCTGCCTGAAATAGGACGACGATGGTGGCATTCCAGGCGGATATACCAACCACTAGCTCTTTTACTCTCTTCCATCCATCTCCTCTCCAAGCAGATCCGGTGTCCACATAGCTTTGCCATCCACCGCCAACCACCACTACAGTCCCACCTTCGTCGCCTCATCATGGTTCAACCTCTGCTCCGTCCATCTGCAACAAATAACTGGAACCACGCCTTCTTGCGCCATCGAGCCCGGATGCAAGCTGCCCGATCCACCTGAATCCACCATTATTTCTGATGTTCTCCTCTATTCAAGGCATGAAACTTTGATTTCCACACAAAAATTCACCCCCGAAAAAGATATTAATAAAAATAACAGAGAAAAATAGAATCAATGATGTGTGAGTGAGAGGTTTACCTGATAGATCTGGATCTTGCAGAGGTTTGCTAGGGTTTGGTGTGTGGATCTTGCATAGAGAGAGAGAGAGAGTTGCTACGATTTAGTGAGAAAAACAAACATTCACAGAGTGAAAGAGTACGCAGAGTGAGAATCGAATCACCTAAGATAGCGTTTCCGTAAGGAAACGCTATCTTAGGTTGTTAGTTAAGATAGCGTTTCCTCAAGGAACCGCTATCTTTTCCTCAGCTTGACTTTTAATAGCGGTTCCTTAAGGAAACGCTATCTTAGGTGGTTAGTTAAGATAGCGTTTCCTTAAGGAACCGCTATCTTTTCCTGCAGCTTGACTTTTAATAGCGGTTCCTTAAGGAAACACTATCTTAGGTATCACCTAAGATAGCGTTTCCTTAAGGAACCGCTATTAAAAGTCCCAGCATCACTTTTAATAGCATTTCCGCATGGAAATGCTATTAAAGGTGCGTTATTAAAAGTTTAATCTGTTGTAGTGTACGGCTTAATTCCGATTTTATCTTCTTAAAAAATTTTAAGTGTTGACTCCACATGGCAGCAAGACGACGGTATGAGATGAAATAGTTAAGTTTATAACTAAGTGATTTATCTTTTAATTCTTTTGTGCTATCTCTTGCATTGTTGCGTCCAAATGTGTTTATGGATTGGGTAGTAATATTATACATTAAGTTATATGATAATGATGAAACATGAGTTAAAATTATCTAAGTCATAAATGTCTATTGAAGTATGATAGTGTTGTGGACCAACTATGTTTGATGATTTATTAAAATGAATAAAGTGAAATATAATTTTGAAAACATAAGAGTATAGTAACATGAGAATATTTATTTATGTACTTAATGAGCTATGTAAGCAATATGCTATAATTGTGGTTTATAATTCTTGGTAGATGTCCTTTGAATTCGAGGACGAATTCCTTTTAAGGGGGGTAGAATGTAATACCCGACAATTTTTAATATTTTAAAACTATAAATTCAATTGAAATTATGATCAATAATTCAAAATTTATTCTTTGTATGAGGTTCTACATGATAATTTTTTTTAGTTATGAATATGTTTTATTAAATAATAAATTATGATATAGTTTAAAAATACTTTGGGACAATCTTTAGCAATTAATTTATGACTTTAGGACCTAGATATGTTATAATATATTTAACTCACCCTTAGTAACCAAATTAGTTTAATTTATGGCATTAGTGCTTTAATGAGTTTATGGGTTTTACCCACCCTTAGGCCTATGATAAGTTAAAAGGCATTCGTCTTCTTGTTGAAACATGTAACACCTTGTTTTTCGTAAGTGTTTTTCTTTAAAGCTTGTTTGGCTATTTAAGTTAGTTTTGTTAAGTTGTTGGCTAAGGGCTAGGTGGGATTTTAGCTTAGAAAGTCCCTTTCTGGTAGATGAGCACGACCATGCTCAATAGCAAGCACGCCCGTGCTCAATGTACCGACCTCGTCTCGGTGACGCTAAGTTAAGCACGACCGTGCTCAGGTCCAGCCTATATAAGTTTGGCACAGAACCCGAGGGTTAACGTGAAACCCTATTTTGTTGGTTACAGCAGCCACTGTTGCGACCTAGTGTACCTCCTTCCCTATTTCCTCTTCGTCCATTGCTGTTATGGAGTTTTGGAATCCGGTTGGGAAGCTTGTTACATCTGTCTCAGTTTAGAGGTAAGGTTCCCTTCCCTTGTAGTTTCCTTTCATAATTTTTGAATAGGGAACTAATATGTTTGTGTTTGGTTTGGCTAAGGTTGAGTTTGTGTTTAGCCGCTTTGGGAACCGAGGGCAGTTTGCTGTTAGGAGCTTACGTTGGAGCGACCTTCAATCCAGGTATGGGGAGAAGGGTAGTGTATATCACAGGCATTGGGTAGTGTAAGGTAAAGGGGTTCCCATAACCCCAGTTTGCTATGTATGAATACATGATTAATATGTTGGTTTGATTGATGATAACATGATCTGGTTGTTAATATGTTGTTTATATGCCTTATGTTCATATTATGTTCATGATGTTCTTGTTGGTTGTTTTGCTATGAACATGATGTTGCGTTGATGATGATTATTGGTATGATACATGCATCGTTGATGTTGTTGATTGTGTTGGTTGAATGGTTGTTGCCATGACTGTGATGATAATTTTGAAGGTTGGTTGATTCCTGATGATGATGTTTAGTCCTAAAAATATGTTGTAACTGGCCTAGGATTAATGGACTTAATCCCTAATTTAATTGGTTAAAAATTGATGTTGAACTTTCCCCATAACAGTATTGTCGTGCATTGAGCACGACCTTGCTGAACAGGGAGCACGCCCGTGCTCCCAGTTTGAATTCTGGAAAATGGTCACGCATTAAAAATGCGGCCGTGCAGCGAGAGGAGCACGACTGCAGCGGTGAGCAAAGCCTTACTCGATAGGAAGCACGACCGTGCTGAACTGCGAGCACGCTCGTGCTCCCAGTTTGAATTCAGGAAAATGGTCGTGCATCAAGCACGGTCGTGCAGCAGAGGAGCACGACCTTGCAGCTGAGCACGACCGTACTTCACTTATGTGACCAGCACGCCCGTGTAGGGGACAAGCACGCCCGTGCTCCTCTATCAGACAGAGATGGAACTAAAGGAATTAAAGGGGGGATTTAACCCCAATTTCCCAAATGATGATAAGTTGACTTAATTAATCAGAGATGATGATTAGACAACTCGGTTAATGTTTAACAATATGATTAAGAAGATGAGATGGTGAGATGTTGAGTTGGGTAAGCTGGTAACCGTTGGGTTACCGCACGTTGATGAGTTGTACCTTGGTGCTTTTTGGCAAGGGGAACCTTGACCCCGTGGTTTGGGTCTAAGGTGCTGTTTATGTTGTACCTTGGTCGTCGAGATTTTGCTCCAAGGGGGCCTTGACCCGGTTGGGTTTAAGGTGTTGCGGTTGATTCCGCTAAAGGTTTAAGTGTTGCGGTAGATTCCGCCGCGGTCGATTCCGCTGAAGTACTCGGTTGATTCCATTTATATGAAGGAGGTGGCATTTACCCGTTGTTTGTAGTTATGTTGCATGCATCATTGGAGATGTTGTTGTTGGTGGATGTTCGACATAGGGGAGGTCGTCCTAGAGTACGACGATCTGGCCATCCACGGTAGGTCACCCAAGGTTTGGTGACCGTGCGCCCCCATGACGAGGCATTTGTTGGTTTGATGCGTTGGCTATCCAAGGAGTAGATTCTTCGGTGTTGAGTAGATTCTCAATGTGGATATTTAATTCCGAAGTCATTCATCCTGAGTTAGTTTGGATCCACATGCATGTTGGAGTAGTGGAGTAGCGTTGCATTGCACTGCATAGCACACTTGGTTGATATGATGTTGATTGGATGTTGATATATATATATATATATATAGATGTATGTTATGATGATGCCATGCTGTATGTTTTACCTTGCTTCCTATCTCCATGTCGTATATGTTTACATGATGAAGTTGACACAGGCAAACACAAGAAGGGGGGTTGAATTGTGTTTGTTAATAATTTTTCTAAAACAAAATTTTAAACTGTTTTTCTCACACGAGGATATATAAAGCAGATGCACACATTGAAAAGGAACTTTTGAGATTTAACAAAAGCAATATCAAATCCCCAGAGTCAATATAAACAAATAAAGCTGTAGGAGTTTAGGGATAGAAGATTCGCACAATAGATTTTATCCCGGTTCACTCTTTTCCAACCAAGAGCTACGTCCAGTCCCTTTGGCTTGAAGGTTTTATCCACTATTTCTCCAAATAGATTACAACCAAGTATTCAACACCTCTTCAGGCTATAATTATTCCTTTCTTACCAAGCCTCTTCAGGCTCTAACTCTAACAAAGAGATTTAACTTATGATCTTCTTAACTCGCTATGTATGAGGATATAAAAGTTTAAGATCTGTTGAATATTTTCACAATATTCAAACTAAAGAATACAGACTCTTTCTCTTGAAAGAATATTAGAATGAGAAATTATAGATTAGCAAAAAGTTGTTCTACATTGTTTGAGGTCCTCTATTTATAGTGACCTTCTTCTGCTCTTGAAAAGCTTCAACTGTCATTTTGAATTTCCCGTTTAGAGATAGAATTGAATGCACAATATCCGTTGTGACTGATAGTTTGATCATAGCCATGCTGAAATGTATTCTTGGTTATCAGGGTAGTACAAAATGGAGGCTAACTGCTCTGGGCATTTGAAGCTTGAAAACTGTTTTTCCTCCTTTATGTAACTTCCACCTTTTTCCAACCATAAAGGTATTATCATACAGATCGTTTTATATTTCCCATTGTACTGTGTTGCTTTTTGTATTTCCCCGATGGTACTATGTTTTTCTCACAAGGAAACAAAGCATTAAGCATATAAAACAAAAGAGAAGAACAAAAATTCTCTTGAAATAAATATCAATCATTTGAAATAAATATGATTCATTGTGGACCGGGTTGAAATTATTTATGAAGGCTTATCATAAAGATGAGCTCGTCTACTTAAAAACTACATCTACTTAGTTCTATGTGAAACTAAGTCAATTCACTTTCATTTTGCTCGTCCATTGATGTGGCATATCCTATCATCTACTCAAGTCTTTGGACTTGTTATATCTCAGTGAGTTATTTTGATCTCCGTCTAGTGACGTGGCAAGTTAAGCTCGTCTATTCAATTTGAAACTTATATTCCATCTAGTAGAAATATTTTAATATTTCGTCTACTTATAAATTCCCATGCCTCATCTACTTAAGTTTCATACTCAAATAAATAAATAAATAAATAAATTTACCAAGCTTTTGAGCAGCCTGTCTACATGGGTGGACATGGATTTCTTATTTAAAGTCCAAGCAGATATATGAAAACTTTTTCTAAGTTTCCATAACTTATAAGATTCAAATAATCCTGCAAAACTGGATAACCTTGTTAGATCTCAATAACACTTTTGATATGAGCCAAGGGATCATATCAACTTTGCCAAGCAAGTTTAATCCTTTTGTTAACATCAAAACTTAGAGATTAATTAAATCCAAATCACTTTGGTTCCAACAATCTCCCCCTTTTTTATGATGACAAAAACTAATTAAATTTGAGTAGCAAAGTCTAAGAAAGCTTACAAAGCTCCCCCTAAGACAAAGCATTCAAACTTTTAACTGGAAAAACATATGATAGAAATTCAGCAGCACATGTATATAGTTTATTAGATTAGTGCAACTACTTATCAATTGAGAGCTTTATAGTCTTTATCAAACTTATAGATAAGTTTCAGAGCTAATAAAATATATCGTATCAAACAGTGTTAGAGCATGTAGACTTAGGATATATCAGAGCAATAAACAAATCATAGTAAACAGTATCAGAGCATTCAAAACAGATATAGTATGGCAAGGCATAAACATAACGAGACATGCATATGCAGACAATTGTATACTTTTCAAAAACTGACTTTTCATATTAAATTTAATTCTCTTTCCTTTCTCCCCCTTTTTGTCATCAGACAAAAAGGTAAAAGGAGTGGACCATCATTGTCAGTAGGGAAACAACAAAAGTAAAAGCCTAAGAAGAGGGTGGAGGTGGAGGAAGAGGATTTGGATTTGGATTTGGTTTTGGTGGAGGAGCAGGAATTTGAGTTGGCAGATTTGACTCTGTTGAAATTGCAGCATGATGTTCATCATGACGTTTGTTGGAACCAGGGTTTCTGTTGCCTGCTCTTTCATTTGTTCGTTAACCTTAGTCTCTACTCTTTCATCTATAATCCTTCCAATAATTTCTTTAAAATTTGGAGGCAGTGAGAGTAATGGTCTTGAGCTTTCAGCACTGTCTTGAGCATGAGCTTGACTTGGAAGAGTGTCCAATGCTCTGGAATTTGAGGTTGCTCTGATGTAATGAATGACAGTCAGAGCCATTGGCTGAGATGATTGCTTCTCATAAATGCTTGATCTAGGAGCAGACTCGGTAACTTCCTCATTCTCAGTGACTTAACAGAATTAATCTCCATAGCAGGGTCTTCAACTATAATTTCCTCATCAGTATGCTTTGAAGATGGTGATGGAGGAGGTGAAGTAGCATATTGCAGCACTGGTTCTGGTATCTCTTTGGTCCAATGAATAGTGTCTTCATTTTCAAGATGCAGATTGGTAACAGGAAGGCCCAAAATGTCCTTGATTATGATGAATCTGCTTTTGGAAAGGCCACATTTGCCTCTGACTTTAGGAATGACTCTTTTCTCTTCTTGAGTCAAACCTGAAGTAGATGCCTCTCTCGTGTAGTGAATAATGTGAGCTTTCCAGAAGTCAGCAGCAGGCTCAGTTTCGGAAACTTGTTCAATTGGAAGAGATTCCCAATACTCCAGCAGAGTGTCATCAAAGGGTTCAGAATCAAGATCCAACATTATTGATTCATTATATGGCTTCTTTCCTCTGAATCTTTGCTTCTTCTTGTCCTTATCCTTGTTGAGGTCAATCATGGGCAATCTTGGACATATCATGTAAGGCTTGATTCCAATTTTGGTCTTCTCCAAAGAATGTTTTAACCTAGTTGGAGGGACAAAGTTTGCAGCTCTAACAATCCTGAAGTGCTCAAACTCCCATTTCAGCATTTGATACATAAGAAGATCAACAAAATCAGCAGCTTTGCCATAAATGATAGGGTGCCTACCATTTGGTGTTCTTGTCCATAATGATGGGGACATGCCTGAAGGATCTGGATCTTTTGGAGATGTCATAAGTGAGATTCATCTTGGCAGGGTCTGTGTGCCAGTCAAAGATGATGTGCCTCTCAACTCCTTCAGTGAAAGGCTTGAAGGGTGGATATTTGACAAGGTTAAGATAGATTTTTCTGGGAGGGAATTTCTTTTGGGGTAGATGGGTGATGAGAGGTCCAAGGTGATTGTATAGTTTGGATGGTGGAAGGTCAGTAGGAATGTCAGGGTGAGGTGAATGCCAGGGGTGGATAACAGTTTCAAGTTCACAATCATACTCAGGCATTGGATAGAAGGGTCTGGTAAAGATAGGTTCTGGTTCATGCTTATGGAACAAAATTTTCCAATCCCTCTTAACTTTGGCCCAGTTTTCAGTCTTATCCTCATAAAGAACAGATGGGTCAGTATAGGGAAATCTTATTTTTCTTATCTTTGGAAGATGTGCACTAGGGCTAATACCAGTGTCTGGTTGGCTGAACCATGGGTCATTCTTAGGTACAATGGGTGGGAATTTTGGTCTTTCTGATGAGGCTATTTGTGGTTGGTCAAGGGAATTTGTTTGTGGTGAAGGCGGTGTAGGAATGTACACATCATCTAGTATTTTAGGTTGGTTCACAGAAGCAGATACAGCCATATCCATCCTATCCTCAAAGCTAGAAACTAAGGCATCTACTGCTATCTTGACAGGATCATTACCAGGAAGAATTACCTTAGTTCCCATGACAACTTTGGCTTTTCTCTAAGGTTGCCTTCTCCTAGTTGGAATTTGGACATCAGCAACATCAGAAGAGGCAACAATTCTCTGTTTCTTCAACACAGAGCTGATGGGGAACCTATCCTCATCCTCCTCCTCATCCTCATTGTGAGATAGGATCAAGTTCCTTGTCCTCTTCTGAGAAAGTTCAAATTGAGGGGCAACAACTGATGGTTCCCTAAATACAATTCCACCAGTGGGCCTCTTAGGCATAGGTTTCCTTGCTGCAATGGTTTTCTTTCTGACTGTCCTTGTTAATCCAAGAACTTCTGCATTATTTTGCTCAACCATTTCTTCTTTGACCTTCATCATTTCTTCAGTCTTGGCCAAAGCAACAACAGTGTAAGTGCTTAGATTCATGTTGGCAATATTCATTTTGCCAAATACAGCAGTAGACATTGGCTTTTCAGTTATTATTCTTGCTAGCTCTTCGGGTGTCCTAGCAACAATGAAGTCATACATCCCTTGTGACATGAAGATTTTTGATAAAAGATGGCAGTAAGGAAGTGTAGAGAGATTCTTCCGATGAACAGCAGCATCCATGGATCTACTAAAGAGAATTCTGGGCAAGTTTATCTTAGTCTCTGTAAAGAGATGGCAGACACAAAACTTGTGCAAGGCTGATAGGTTGTCCTTGGAACCATTTTTGTGAAGAACCACCTTATTCAGCATCTAATGAAGAATACGGACATGATCCTTCATTTCAACTGATTTCTAGGAATGAGATCTTACTGTGTCTTCTTTCATCAAAAAGGCAGCAATGACTTCTGAGCCACCAAGGTCCGTCTCCCATGACTGAGTAAATACCACTCCTTCTTGAGCATAGAAGATGGCATCAGTAATGGTTTTCTCAGAAACCAAGATTTTCTGCCCCAATATAGTAGCAAAGATTTCTGTATTAGTGACTTGAAGTCTTCTCCAGAAGTCCTTTATCAGGTTGGGATAAATGGAAACCTTTTCTGCGAAAAGTCCTCCCCAGCCAGCAGCATTGATGTTCTTGCTGATATCCAAGTTATACTCCTCCAGGATTCCAAAATTGAAGTGATGCTCAATAGCAACATTCAGCTTGTCCACGTTGAAGGTAGAAGAAGATGCCATTTTTGGTGATTAGAGAGTTGGGGTTTTGGAAGCAAAGAACAGAGAGCTCGAGAATACTCAGAGATGACAGGGAAGTGAAAGGTTTATCAGAGGTAAGAGACTTGCTTAAAAAGGTTTTGAATTTCAAAGGTTTTTCTTTTGAAAATAAATTTTAAAAAAAATTGACAGGATATGTCATAAAGGATAAAACGGCGTTGGTATTTTGAAACTATAAAAAAGTATTGATGGGATTGATGGAAGTTCTTGACTCAAAGAAAGAGAATAAATGATAAATTTATTTTTGAGACAAAACAAATGCAATTAATAAATAAGAGTACGGACGGGTCCAAGTGAAATGCAATCAAACATTGACGCGACATGCAGTGGACACGGTGCACAAATACAGTGGATGTGGTATGCAATGGACGCACACTAAAATCATGCAATAGAGTTGAAATGCTTTAGACGCACATACATTAACAAAAAAATTCTCAAGGCTAGACTCCTTAATCAATCCACATATAGCATATTAAGATGCTTTCTAATAAAAATAAATATGTCCTTAGCAAGAGGTTTAATAAAGATATATGCCCATTGATGGTCAGTATCCACAAATTGGATATCAAAAACACCTTTTTGCACATAATCTCTTATAAAATGATGTTTAATCTCTATATTCTTAGCTCTAGAATGCAATATCGGATTCTTAGACAAATTAATTGCAGCAGTATTATCACACATAAGTGGAATACTACTTACAAACATATTGTAATCCTCCAACTGATGTTTGATCCATAGAATTTGTGAGCAGCAACTTGCAGCTGAAATATACTCAGCTTCAGTAGTTGATAAGGCAGTGGTACTTTGTCTTTTACTCGACCATGAGACAACATTGGCTCCAATGAAGTGACATCCTTCACTGGTACTCTTTCTTTCAATTTTGTCTCCAGCATAGTCAGCATCACAAAAACCAACTAATCTATAATCTTCATTTTTCTTAAAACACAAACCCAGATTAGTAGTACCTTTTAAGTATCTAAATATTCTCTTAACTGCTGATAAGTGAGATTCTCTAGGATCAGATTGAAATCGAGCACATAAGCATACAGTGAATATAATATCAGGCCTAGACGTAGTAAGATATAAGAGAGATCCTATCATACCTCTATATACCTTTTGGTCTACCTTTTCCACTTTATCATCTTTGTTCAGTATGGACGTGGGGTGCATAGGGGTATTCATTAGCTTGCAATCATCCATCTTAAACTTCTTTAGTAGTTCCTTTGTATACTTAGTTTGATGGATGTACACTTCGTCCACAGTTTATTTAACTTGAAGTCCAAGGAAGAATTTGAGTTCTTTCATCATGCTCATTTCAAACTATTTCTGCATGAGCTTAGAAAACTCTTTGCATATAGATTCATTAGTAGCACCAAATATAATATCATCAACATATATTTGCACAACTAAGAAATTAGATTTAATGGACGTTGTAAATAAGGTTGTGTCAACCTTTCCTCTATTAAATCTATTTTTCATAAGAAAAGAACTTAGCTGTCATACCAAGCTCTAGGGGCTTGTTTAAGGCCGTATAAAGCTTTCTTAAGCTTATATACATGTTCAGGATGGGTTTCACTCTCAAAACCCGGAGGTTGCATAACATAAACTTCTTCATTAATAAATCCATTTAGAAAAGAACTTTTAACATCCATTTTAAAAAGCATTATACTATGATGTTTAGAAAATGAAAGTAAAATTCTAATTGCTTCTAATCTAGCAATAGGTGCAAAAGTTTCAGTGTAATCTATTCCTTCTTCCTGAGAATAACCTTGAGCAACAAGTCTTGCCTTGTTTCTTACCACCTTACCATTTTCATCAAACTTGTTTCTGTAAACACATTTTGTTCCAATAACGGATTAATCTTTAGGTAAGGGTACCAAAGTCCAAACATTGCTTCTCTCAATTTGATTCAGTTCTTCTTGCATAGCTAGAATCCAACCATCGTCTAGCAGAGCCTCGTCTACTGTCTTTGGTTCCAACTCAGAGACTAGTGCAGAGTCTTCTTGCTCTCTGAAGGTTGATCTGGTTCTTAGCCTATCATTGCGATTTCCAATGATCTAATCTTGTGGATGATAATTCTTGAAGTACCAAGATCTTTGAACATTTTCTTGTTAAGAAGTGGATGTTTATGGTTCTTGTTGAGGAGGGTCGTCTACTTGATCATCAGCTTTAATATGTGTTGTATCTCCTGAGATATTTAGATCAAGATCTACAAAAGCTTCATCTAGCTCTGATAATTTCTTATCAGGCTGCTTGTCATCAAACTTGACATGAATACATTCTTCTACAACTGAAGTTCTAGAATTATAAACTCTAAAACCTTTTGAAGTTTCAGAATATCCTAACAGAGTTCCATTATATACTTTTGCATCAAATTTACTAAGTTGATCTTTTGTGTTTAGTATATAGCATTTACAACCAAAAGGATGAAAGTAAGATATGTTGGGTTTTCGTCCTTTCCATATTTCATAAGGAGTCTTGTTCAAGATAGGTCTAATGCATATTCTGTTCTGAATGTAGTAGGCAATATTAACAGTTTGAGCCCAGAAGTCTCTAGGGACAGAGTTGTCATTGAGCATAGTTCTAGCCATCTCTTGAAGAGATCTGTTCTTTCTCTCTACCACACCATTTTGCTGTGGTGTTCTTGGTATTGAGAAGTTGTGAAGAATACCACTTTCTTCACATAACTTATGAAATAGCTCATTCTCAAAGTCTCCCCCATGGTCACTTCTTATTCAAGTGATACACATGTCTTTTTCATTCTGTAAAAGTTTGCAGAATATAGAAAAGACCTTGAAAGACTCATCCTTGTGAGCTAGGAACATATCCTATGTCCATCTAGTGTAGTCGTCCACAATGACTAGACCATATTTCTTACTAATGACAGAAGCAGTCCTTGTTGGACCAAAAAGATCAAGGGGTAGAAGTTCTAGTGGTCTATTGGTACTAACAACATTCTTAGATTCAAAAGAACCTTTGACTTGTTTTCCCTTATGACATGCATCACAGAGAGCATCAGATTTGTACTTAAGGTTTGGTAACCGTATCACGAGGTTATGTTTATTTAGCTTTGAAATTAACTTCAAGCTTGCATGACCTAGCCTTTTATGCCAAATCCATCGCTCATCTTCAATGGACACTAGACACGAGACACTTTGAAATGAGAGGTCCTCCAAGTCAATCTTATACAGATTGTTTTGCCTCTTAGCAGTGAATAGAAGTGATCCATCATTTTTCTTGACATTACACATGTTCTTATCAAAAGAAACAGCATATCCACTATCACATAATTGACTTATGCTCATCAGGTTGTGTTTTAAACCATTTACCAAAAGAACATTGTCAATGGAAGGAAAAGGATGTTTACCAATTTTACCTATAACAATGATCTTCCCTTTCTGGTTTACTCCAAATGTAACCCAACCACCATCTTTGTGTTTAAGGTCTTGGAACGCTCACTTTTCTCCCGTCATGTGACGTGAGCACCCACTATCCAAGTACCAAGATGTTTATTTCTTTCATGTTGTTAAGCAAATCTGCAACATGTATTATCTTATCTTTAGGTACCCAAACTGACTTGGGTCCTTTCTTGTTAGTGGTCACTGGACGAGAATGTTTAGCATGTTTATTATGTATGCATCTAGATGTAACATGCCCACTTTTTCCACACACTTTGTAAAAGGTGTTGGACGGACTTGACTTAATTTTAGCATGTTTATCTGGAGCTTTTGAAGCTCTATGTTGTGTATGTGATTTTGACTTTTTGTGAGATGCTTCATGCTTCTCCTTGTCATAACCGAGGCCAGATTTATCATAAGGTGACCTAGAATACCTTAGAATGAGACAGAGCTTATCTGAGCCACCTACAAACTTTGACAGAGTGTCTGTCAAATACATCACATCTTGTTTCAGTTTTGCAACTTCACAAGAAACATCAGGCTCACACTCCATTTTGTCAGCTAGACTGACATTCACTGATTTTAGTATGTCATTTTCTTCTTTAAAGTTTTGTTTATCAATGCAAACCCTATCATATTCTCTAGACAATTTAGAAAATTTCTTTTTGATACTCCTATTCTCTCGAGACAGTATGGACAACTCATGCAACAATTCATCAAAAGCATTTTTAAGAGTGGACAGGTCAGAGTCCATCACATCGGCATCAGTGTATTCACTTTCTGATGCAGTGTCTGTCATGAGACAGATATTTGCCTCTTCATCTGCTTTATCTTCTTCATCAGATGAAGACAAATCAAGTTTGTTGTTCATCCAAGAAGGCCATCATCCTTTTCTTCCAATAGTCATAATCAGTTCCATCAAAGAGAGTAGGTTTGTTGATAGTTTGTCCTTCTGCATCCATGGTTGTTGGATCGTACTCTCCCAGCACTTGTTAGTTGCTCAACCCTTTCGAGGCTGAGCTCTGACACCAACGGAAGTTGACACAGGAAAACACAAGGAAGGAGGGGTTGAATTGTGTTTGTTAATAATTTTTATAAAACAACCTTTGTTTTTCTCACACGAGGATATATAAAGCAGATGCACACACTGAAAAAGAACTTTTGAGATTTAACTAAAGTAATATCAAATCCCCACAGTCGGGATAAACAAATAAAGCTGTAAGAGTTTAGGGATAGAAGATTCACACAATAGATTTTATCCTGGTTCACTTTCTTCCAACCAAGAGTTACGTCCAGTCCCTTCGACCTGAAGGTTTTATCCTATTTCTCCAAATAGTTTACAACCAAGTATTCAACACCTCTCCAGGCTACAATTATTCCTTTCTTACCAAGCCTCTTCAGGCTCTAACTCTAACAAAGAGATTTAACTTATGATATTCTTAACTAATTATGTACGAGGATATGAAATTTTAAGATATGTTGAATATTTTCACAATATTCAAACTAAAGAATATAGACTCTTGCTCTTGAAAGAATATTAGAATGAGAAATTATAGATTGACAAAAAGTTGTTCTTCATCGCTTGAGGTCCTCTATTTACAATGACCTTTTTCTACTCTTGAAAAGCTTCAACGGTTATTTTGAATTTCCCGTTTAGAGATAGCATTGAATGCACAATATCCGTTGTGACTGATAGCTTGATCGTGGCCAAGCTGAAATGTATACTTGGTTATCAGGGTAGTACAAAATGGAGGCTCACTGCTCTGAGCATTTGAAGCTAGAAAACTGTTTTTCCTCCTTTATGTAACTTCCAGCTTTTTCCAGCCATAAAGGTGCTATCGTACAGATCGTTTTACATTTCCCATTGTACTGTGTTGCTTTTTGTATTTCCTCGATGGTACCATGTTTTTCTCACAAGGAAACAAAGCATTAAGCATATAAAACAAATGAGAAGACCAAAAAAACTCTTGAAATAAATATCAATCATTTGAAATAAATATGATTCATTGTGGACCGGATTGAAATTATTTATGAAGGCTTATCATAAAGATGAGCTCGTCTACTTAGTTCTATTTGAAACTAGGTCAATTCACTTTTTCATTTTGCTCGTCCACTTACGTGGCATATCCTCTCGTCTATTCAAGTCTTTGGACTTGTTATATCTCAGTGAGTTATTTTGATCTCCGTCTAGTGACGTGGCATTAAAGTTCGTATACTCACTTAAAAAAGATCTCGTCTGATTACATGGCAAGTAAAGCTCGTCTATTCAATTTGTAATTTAGATTCCATCTAGTAGAAATATTTTAATATTTCGTCTACTTAGAAATTACCATGCCTCGTCTACTTAAGTTTCAGACTCAAATAAATATATAAATAAATAACTTTATCAAGCTTTTGAGCAGCTTGTCTACACGGGTGGACGTGGATTTCTTATTTAAAGTCGAAGCAAATATATGAAAACTTGTTCTAAGTTTCCATAACTTATAAGATTCAAGTAACCCTGCAAAACTGGATAACCTTGTTAGATCTTAACTAACACTATGCCAAGAAAATTTAATCCTTTTGTTAACACCAAAACTTAGAGATTAATTAAATCCAAATCACTTTTGTTCCAACACATGATTCTTACTCCCCTCTTTCTGTTTGTTTGTTTGGCCTGATTCGCATCTTGCAGAGGATGACGAGCAGCCCGGAGAGGAGTGACTCTGAGGAGCCACCACTCATAGTTAGGGCCTTCCTTTGTTAGTTAGTTTTGTTCAATTGTATTCCGAGGATATTTTCCGGAACGGTTATACCAGCTCTAAATTGTGACATCAGGGTTGGGCTATGTTTATGCTATACGTTGTTTATGTTTTATTGTTTAAAACTTATTTTATTTTCCTCGTTTTATGAACTCGTTCATGTGGGACCTTTCTACCTATGGACAAAGTTTTTATTGATTCCAGAAAATGCATGTTTTGTTTTAATTGCTTTTTATATTAATTGCTTTATAACATGCGGGGTAGCAGGGTGTCACATTTAGTGGTATCAGAGCTAGGTTTGTCCTGTCAGGCCGTGGTATGAGTCTGTTGTGAGTCTGTTGTGTGCTCTAGTTTGAATTTTCTATACTTGTTATAGACAACGAAGCTTTAAGTTAGTTTCCTGTAGCTTTTACCCGCTTAAGTTTTTGTATCTAAGAGTTGCGTTGGACGTGTACAAGAACTCATGGCAGGTAGAGGATGCAATGATCAAGCAATTGCGGATGTGTTGGCACTTCTTGCCATTGTTATCAGACAGGTCAACCGTAACAACAACAATGGTGGGCCAGCTGAGTTCCAGGGACTGGACAAGTTCCAGAGGAACAACCCTCCATCGTTCAAGGGAGCGTATGATCCGGAAGGAGCTTTCCTATGGTTGAGGGTGACAGAGAAGATCTTCCGAGCTATGGATTGCAATGATCAGCAAAAGCTCATCTTTGCTACCTTCATGTTACTTGAGGAGGCTGAGCATTGGTAGGACAACTGCAGGCAGAGGATGGAGGCGGAGGGCACATCGGTTATATGGGCTGTGTTCGGGAAGAGATTTCTGGAGAAGTACTTTCCATCGGATATCAAGGACAAGAAAGAGATGGAATTCTTGTCCTTTCGGCAGGGTTCATTGTCAGTTGGCGAGTATGCAGCGAAGTTTGAGGAGCCGACGAGGTACTACACTCCTTATCAGCATGAGATAGATGATCGCTCCAAGTGCGTCAAGTTTGAAGCCGGACTTCGACCTGAGATTAAACAGGCCATCATCTACTAGGAGATCAGGATCTTCCCGATTCTAGTCAACAAGTGCATAACTTATGAGGATGCCAGCCAGTTCCAAGGGATCAGATAGTCAGAGTGGTAAGAGGACTCATCAGGGAGACATGGGTAAGCAGCGGTATGCTCCGACCGACAAGGACTTCAAGCAGAGTGGCAGGAAGCCACGGTTTAGTGAGATAGGTTTAGGAGCGGGTTCTCTAATGCCCCTAGAGCTATGAAGTGCGATAAGTGCGGTGCACCGGATCACTACTCATCTCAATGCAAGGAACCAGCTGTGATTTGCTTCAGTGTGGCAAGTCTGGTCATATCGATCCACGAGTGTGAAGGAGACAAGGCCGATCATCCCAGCGCTAGCAGGAATCAGAAGTCCCAGGCCAACAGACTGAAGACCACTGGAAGAGTCTTTACTCTTAGTGGAGTTGAAGCCTCCTAGTCTAATGACTTGATCCAAGGTACATGTTTTATTGATTGAACTCAACTAACTGTGTTGTATGATTCGGGTGCTACTTACTCTTTCATATCACATGATAGGGTCAATGATAAGCCTCTGGTTCGTCTAGTTTTATAACTAGTAAGACCATGGATTTTGCACTAATTACTCGAGTTTAATCTTGTTTTCGCCCGAATTTGGATTAAATTGTCCTCAAGCAAACTTTTTGAGTCTCTTGAGTAGTTTTAGGACATTTTAGTTAATTTTGAGTCAAATAAATCATTTACTGCTATTTCATATTTTCAGGTTAATAAGAAGGGAAAAAAGGGAAGGACACCTAAAGCAGAAGCCATCACGGCCAGGGCGTGACACTGGTCACGGCCGTGATGAGCTACCCGTGAAAGTCAGAAAGCATCACGGCCCAGCCGTGATACCCATCACGGGCGTGATAAGAGAACCCTGAAGAACAGAATTGATCACGGCCCAGCCGTGATGGAGGTCACGGCCGTGACAGATCAGCACCCAAAGACAAAATTGATCACGGCCTGGCCGTGATATCAATCACGGTCGTGACAGACTGGAATCTGAATGCGCGCCCTCGGCAGAATGCGTCACGGCCTGGCCGTGATGGCCATCACGGTCGTGACGCGAATCCTGATCTATAAAAAGGCACCAGGACAGACGCAAAGGAGGGGGAATTTTCACTATTTACAATTTATTCCAAGGGTTTGTATTATGTTTGTGATGGAGAACTAATCACCAGGGATTAGTCTGCTGTAATCGGTTTCCGCCGACACTTGAGGTTCCATAATTCCCGATCAAACTGCTCATCTCTTTCAATATTATGCTATATGTCTTGTTTGCTTAATTCAAGTGGTATAGAATAAGTATTGATTAATTTCGATGATTCTATGTTCCTATACCTTGATCGCGTTTGCTTAATTCGCGTGTGTTTGTCGTGTTTGCTTAATTCACGAGAGCTTCAATCCGTTTACTTAATTCGGAAATTAGGAGCATATATCTCGTAGTGTCAATTGCGCTTGTCTAATTGCTGCTACAATCGAAAAGAGATTAGAATCCGCTTAGGGCATGGAATTTATGTGAATCAATGATAGTTGGGAATCCGAAACAGTAGATTAATCGTTCTAGCTTATTGATAATCACTTAATTGCACCGTTTTCTTAACCGAATATTAAATCTAACCCCCCACCAAAAAAATCGATTTGTAGGTTAATAATAATCCAAGAGTCCTTGAGAGACGATACTCGAGTTGTCGTTCCCTAACTACAGTTTTTTTTCCAAACACTCGTTTTTGACCCGTGTGCGACAGCGGATCAAAATTGGCGCCGTTGCTGGGTACTCTTGTTGTTATTAACAGATTTGTTGATTAATTTTTGAATTAGTTCTGGCTACTAGATCTGGTTGTTCCGACCTGTTTGATTTGGATCCTGAAATTGAGAGAACCTTGCACACACGCCGTAGGGCAATTCAAGCTAGCACTAGTTCACCAACCAATAGTGATAACATGGCTGATCAAAGAACACTAAGACAACTTGCTGCTCCTGATGTTAATTACAATGGTTTATGTATTGAATATGCTGATGTCGTTGCTCCTTTTGAATTGAAATCTGGTTAATACACTTGTTGCCAAGGTTTAGTGGTCTTGCAGGTAAGGATCCGCATAAGCATCTGAAAGAATTCCAGGTTGTTTGCTCTACACCTTTGAGACCTGAAGGAATAACAGAAGACCACATCAAGATGAGAGCCTTCCCATTCTCACTTCAAGGTGCTGCGAAGGATTGGTTGTATTATCTTGAGCCGGATTCCGTTACAACCTGGAATGATTTGAAGAAAATCTTCCTAGAGAGATACTTCCCTGCCTCTAGAGCTGCATCAATCAGGAAGGAAATATGTGGTATTAGACAAGGCAATGAATCATTGGCCGAGTACTAGGAGAGATTTAAGAAGTTAGTGTCCAGTTGTCCTCAGCACCAGATTTCCGAGCAGCTGCTTATTCAGTACTTTTATGAGGGATTGCTACCAATGGACAGAAACATTTTAGATGCTGCTAGCGGGGGAGCACTTGTTGATAAGACTCCAGCTGCCGCCAAGGCATTGATTGAGAACATGTCACTCAACTCCCAACAGTTCACAACCAGAAACAATTTTGTCGAAACAAGAGGTGTGAATGAGGTCCATGTTTCTTCTTCCCACAAAGCCCTTGAAACCAGACTTGATGAGCTTACTTATTTAGTGAAGCAGTTGGCAGTGTATAAAGCTCAAACAGCAAGGTTGTGTGGTATTTGTACTTCTCCTGAACACCTGACCGATACATGTCCCATTCTGAAAGATGAGTCGGTCACTGATTTGCCTCAAGCATATGCAGTCAATCTTTACAATCAAGGCAACAATCAGAATAGGTACAACATTCCTGACCTTTCCACTAATAAGTACCACCCCAACTGGAGAAACCATCCAAACCTTCGGTATGGAAACTCATCCACACAACAACAACCAATGTTACCGCTAGCACCACCACAGAATTCTCCCCAAGTGACCACCTCTGCACCTTTCGGACCTTCACTAGAGGACCTTGTCAAGCAAATGTCTGCAAACAATCTCCAGTTTCAGCAACGAACGGATTCTAGTATTCATACTTTGCAGACACAGATAGCTTGCCACTTCGATTAATGCCATGCAGCAAGCTCAAGGATTGAACCAACTACCTGCAGAAACAGTGGTGAATCCTAATGTCCCAAATCCTAATGTTAGTGTAATTACTTTGAGATCCGGAAAGGTTGCAGAACTAGCCCCTGAAAAAATGAAAAAAATGTTGAGGTAACACCTGAACCTTCTGTTGTTGTTGAGGCTGAGAAAGAGTATGTGCCACCAATTCCCTTCCCGCAAAGAGTACTGAAAAATAAAAAGATTGACGAGGAAGACAAGGAGAGAGAGATTCTGGATATATTCAGAAAGGTGGCGGTAAACATTCCGCTTCTTGATGCGATTAAGCAGGTTCTGAAATACGCGAAGTTTCTGAAGGATTTGTGCACACACAAGAGGAGGTTGAAGGGAAATGAGAGAGTCAATTTGGGGCGAAATGTTTCAGCCCTCATTCAACCTAAACCCGTGCTTGAAAGGGTTACCATTTCAGCCCTCAATCAGGAAATGCCACAGAAATGCAAGGATCCGGGAACTTTTGTTATTCCATGTACCATTGGGGATAGTAAATTCGACAATTGCATGTTGGATTTAGGAGCTTCTATTAATGTCATGCCTACTTCTGTTTTCAACAATCTTGATCTTGGTCCTTTGGAGCATACAAGTCTTACAATTCAGTTGGCAAACAGGACCAATGCTCGCCCCATTGGATTAGTAGAAGATGTGCTTGTTCAAGTCAATGACTTGATTTTTCCGGCTGATTTTTACATCCTGGACATGGCAGGGGAAACGAATTCAAGCAAATCACCGATCATTCTGGGCAGACCGTTCATGAAAACGGCGAAGACAAAGATTGATGTTGACGATGGAACCATGTCCATGGAATTTGGTGACATTGTTGTGAAATTCAACATTTTCGATGCTATGAAGCATCCCTTGGAAGAGCATTCTGTTTTTCAAATAGAGTTGCTCTCTGAAATTGTTGATGACACTTATGATGATTTGGTTGCAGGTGCTGATTTTCCATCTGTTTCTGGTTTTGATGATGTTTATTCATGTACTGATTGTACTAACACTGACCTTTGTGCTGTTTGTGCTGAGATTGATGCTGCCTTGCAGGGTGACACTGTAAGTGAACTGTTTGTTCAGCTGAAGTTCTTGACAGCATGGCTACCCCAAACGTACCATCTATTGAGCAGCCACCCTCCTTAGAGCTTAAGCCACTTCCTGAAAATCTGAAATATGCTTATTTAGAGAGGAATGAAAAACTTCCGGTTATAATTTCCTCTAACCTTGATTTTGACCAGGAAACTAAGCTCTTGCAGGTTTTGAAGAAGCATAAGAAGGTGATTGGGTGGACCTTGGCTGACATACCAGATATTAGCCCATCCAAGTGTATGCATAGGATTCTGTTGGAGGATGGGGCTAAAACAGTTAGGCAGCCCCAAAGGCGGCTTAACCCCTTGATTCTTGATGTTGTGAAGAAGGAGGTAACAAAACTCTTGCATGCAGGTATCATATATCCTATCTCTGATAGTAATTGGGTGAGTCCAGTGCAAGTTGTACCTAAGAAATTCGGGCTCACAGTGGTAAAAAATGAAAACAATGAATTTGTCCCCACTAGAGTTCAGAATGGCTGGAGAGTTTGCATCGATTACAGGAGGTTGAATCAGGCTACTAGAAAGGATCACTTCCCTTTGCCGTTCATCGATCAGATGCTTGAACGGCTAGTTGGTAAATCACACTATTGTTTTCTTGATGGTTTCTCAGGTTATTTTCAGATCCACATTGCACCAGAGGATCAAGAAAAGACAACCTTCACGTGCCCTTTCGGCACTTTTGCTTACAGGAGGATGCCATTTGGTCTTTGCAATGCTCCTGTCACATTCCAGAGATGCATGATTAGTATTTTTACTGAATATATTGAGAATTGCATGGAAGTGTTTATGGATGATTTCACTGTTTATGGTTCTTCATTTGATGCATGCTTGGATAGTTTGAATCTGGTTTTGGAAAGATGCATTGAAACTGACCTTGTTTTGAATTATGAAAATTGTCATTTTATGGTTGAACGGGGGATTGTTTTGGGGGCATATTATTTCTGAAAAAGGTATTTCAGTAGATCCTGCTAAGATTGAGGTGATTTCTACACTGCCTTACCCATCTTGCGTTCGTGAGATTCGCTCTTTTCTTGGTCATGCAGGTTTTTACAGGCGCTTCATAAAGGATTTTAGCAAGATAGACCTCCCTCTGTCAAACTTGTTGAAGAATGATGTCATTTTCAATTTTGATGACAACTGCAAAAAGGCGTTTGATTTCTTGAAGAAAGCATTGCCCTCTACTCCCGTCATCCAGCCTCCAGACTGGACCCTCCCTTTTGAGATTATGTGTGATGCCTCTAACTATGCCGTGGGAGCGGTCCTTGCACAAAGGGTGGACAGGGCTGCCCATGTGATTTACTATGCTTCTAGAACTTTAGATGCTGCACGGGCTAATTACACCACTACTAAAAAGGAACTTCTAGCTATTGTTTTTGCTCTTGATAAATTCAGATCATATTTGCTAGGTTCCAAGGTTGTTGTTTTCACTGACCATGCAGCTTTAAAGTACTTGTTGAATAAACCAGAAGCAAAACCGAGATTGATTCGGTGGATGTTGTTGCTCCAAGAGTTTAATGTGGAGATTAAAGATAAGAGTGGAGCTGAGAATTTAGTGGTTGATCACTTGAGCAGAATGGAGAGGGATGAAGACCCTTCTCCCATTCAGGATGACTTTCCTGATGAGCAGCTTTTACAGTTGCATGGGGTAACTCCTTGGTTTGTTGATATTGTTAATTATCTTGTTGCTGGTGTTTTTTCGACAGGTGCAACTAGGTCACAAATTCACAAACTCAAGAGTGGTGCCAAATATTATGTTTGAGATGATCCATATCTTTGGAAATTTGGTAGTGATCAGGTAATTAGGGGATGTGTCCCCGACTATGAGATTGAGTCTATTTTGCACTTTTCTCATGCTTCTCAAGTAGGGGGACATTTTGGGCCACAAAGGACTGCAAGAAAATTCCTAGATTCAGGTTTTTATTGGCCCACCATTTTTAAAGATGCTTATGAGATTTACCGCACTTGTAAAGAGTGTCAGACAGCAGGTACAGCCATCACTCGTAAGAGTGAAATACCTCAGTAACCTATGCTTTTCTGTGAGGTGTTTGATGCGTGGGGTATTGACTTTATGGGTCCTTTCCCTGCATCTTTTGGTTTTCTCTACATTTTGCTTGCGGTTGATTATGTTTCAAAGTGGGTGGAAGCTATCCCCACTAGGACTAATGATTCTAGAGTTTTTACAAATTTTGTCAGGTCCAATATTTTTGGCAGGTTCGGAATACCTCGTGCTATCATAAGTGACCAAGGCACTCATTTCTGTAAGCGCACCATGGAAGCTTTACTCCGGAAGTATGGAGTTGTGCATAGGGTCTCCATTGCATATCATCCCCAAAATAATGGGCAAGCTGAGATCTCAAACAGAGAAATCAAACAGACTTAGAGAAAGTGGTGCAGCCAAATAGGAAGGACTGGAGCCGCCGTCTAGAAGATGCACTTTGGGCTCAAAGAACATCCTTCAAGACACCAATAGGGATGTCTCCCTATAGACTTGTGTTCGGTAAGGCATGTCACCTTCCTGTAGAAATTGAGCACCGTGCTTACTGGGCGGTCAAAAATTGTAACTTGGAAATGCAAAAAGTAGGCATTGAAAGGAAACTCCAATTACAGCAGCTTGAAGAGCTTAGGTTGGAAGCCTATGAAATCTCTCGAATTTATAAAGAGAAAACTAAGCGCTTCCATGATAAGATGATTTCTAGGAAGGAATTCTCTGTGAGCCAACATGTTTTATTGTTTAACTCCCGCCTGAAAGTGATGGCTGGGAAACTTCGATCCAAGTGGATTGGCTCATTTATTGTTACTGATGTTTTCCCTCATGGTGCGGTAGAAATAAAAAGTACAGGTAGCAACAAGGTTTTTAAGGTTAATGGGCAGCGCTTGAAGCTATTCCATGAGAGCTCGGTGCCTGAAGATGCAACCGTTGAAGAGCTCTCCATGGAAGAGCCCACCTACACTACAACTTGATCAGGGAGCACCTTCTCCTTTCCCTCACTCTTATTTTATATTTATGTTCTTTCATTGAGGACAATGTATGTCTTAAGTGTGGGGGAGGGAACCAATTGTTTTGTTTTTGTTTTGTTTTCCTTGTTTGTGTTGCTTTTAGTCGTTTGTGTGCGAGTCTTGTGTCGGTAAGCTTGAATGGATTCTAATTAAATCTAGCATAAATTGATTGCATGATATTTGTTGACTGTTGATGATTTCCCCCTAGGTTTTGAAAATTGAAAATTGATCCCCATGTAAAAAATTGAAAATTGAACTTTGAGATATTCTATTGTGACTGCATGATTTATGATAAGTTTGGGGTGAAGGGATGCACACACTAGGGATTGAATCTCGGTCAAACAATTTGTGAAAAATGTCCAGGTGAGGATTTGAGCCTCCAACATGTTTTTAATTGTGTGAATCACTTTTAAGTTGCACTTTCCCGGATTTGCTTGAATCTCTTCATAGTTTGCATGCTTATGTGGTTGCATCAAATGATTTAGGCAATTTTCTTTGAAATAACTACTTGGCCTAAAAAGAACCATCCCTAATGCATGTTCCCTAGTTAGCCACATTGAGCCCAATAAGCCTATTGTTTCTTGATGACCTTATGTTATAAGCCAAAAATCTGGAAAAACCATGTTAACCCAATCTTAGGATTAGGAGAGCATGGATGCTCAGCAAGACAAAGGTTGAAGGAAACTAAGTTTGGGGTGGCTACAAGGATACGATATGTTATTTTGGGTTGAGAAAAGGAAAAATAAGGGTTGGAGCCAAAGGCAAAAAGAAAAAAAAGGGGGGGGGGGGGTATTGTAAGGAAAAGGGTTGTAGTCACCCAAAGAATCAAAAAGAAAAATGAAAAAAGGAATAAGAGTGGAAGTCAAGGTAAAAAGTTGCATGCTCTCTTAATTCCTAGGGATGTAAAGCCTAGTACCTTTGAATATCCTACCTTTAGCCAGGCCCCATTACAACCTTTAAAAGACCTTTTGATGTTGCATGCATGTTTTCGTGGGACTTTGTTTGAGATGAGAATCAAATTCATGGGAAGTGCTCTTAAAATGTGAAATTGAGTGAAAAGTTGATAGCCTAGACAAATTGAGCGAATGAGTGAAATATTAAATGCCCTTGTGAGGAAGGCAATTGTTTGAAATTGGTGATCTCCCTTTTGTGTGTAACTTGGACCCTCAACTCAGATTACTGATTGCATGAATGATTAAATTCTCAATTGTTTAAAGTAAATGAATGTGGGGATTACATTGTTGAAAAGGGGGAAAACATTGAAGAAAAATTGTTTTGTTAAAATTGCATGAAATTTGTCCGAAATTGGTTGAATCCTTTAAGCTTGCCAAGTTTGAGTCTTTTTGAGTTTTAGTTTGATTGGGGGCAAGCAAAGTTTAAGTTTGGGGTATTTTGATAAGCCTCTGGTTCGTCTAGTTTTATAACTAGTAATACCATGGCTTTTGCACTAATTACTCGAGTTTAATCTCGTTTTCGCCCGAATTTGGATTTAATTGTCCTCAAGCAAACTTTTTGAGTCTCTTGAGTAGTTTTAGGACATTTTAGTTAATTTTGAGTCAAATAAAGCATTTACAGCTATTTCATATTTTCAGGTTAATAAGAAGGGCAAAAAGGGAAAGACACCTAAAGCAGAAGCCATCACGGCCAGGCCGTGACACTGGTCACGGCCGTAATGAGCTACCCCTGAAAGTCAGAAAGCATCACGGCCCAGCCGTGATACCCATCACGAGCGTGATGAGAAGACCCCGAGGACCAGAGAGCATCACGGCCCAGCCGCGATACCCATCACGGGCGTGATAAGAGAACCCTGAAGAACAGAATTGATCACGGCCCAGCCGTGATGGAGGTCACGGCCGTGACAGATCAGCACCCAAAGATAGAATTGATCACGGCCTGGCCGTGATACCAATCACAGTCGTGACAGACTGGAATTTGAATGCGCGCCCTTGGCAGAATGCGTCACGGCCTGGCCGTGATGGCCATCACGGCCGTGACGCGAATCCTGATCTATAAAAAGGCACCAGGGACGCAAATGAGGGGGAATTTTCACTATTTACAATTTATTCCAAGGGTTTGTATTATGTTTGTGATGTAGAACTAATCACCAAGGATTAGTCTGCTGTAATCGGTTTCCGCCGACACTTGAGGTTCCATAATTCCCGATCAAACTGCTCATATATTTCAATATTATGCTATATGTCTTGTTTGCTTAATTCAACTTGTATAGAATAAGTATTGATTAATTTCGATGATTCTATGTTCCTATACCTTTATCGCGTTTGCTTAATTCGCGTGTGTTTGTCGTGTTTACATAATTCACGAGAGCTTCAATCCGTTTGCTTAATTAGGAAATTAGGAACATATATCTCGTAGTGTCAATTGCGCTTGTCTAATTGCTGCTACAATCGAAAAGAGATTAGAATCCGCTTAGGGCATGGAATTTATGTGAATCAATGATAGTTGGGAACCCGAAACAGTAGATTAATCATTCTAGCTTATTGATAATCACTTAATTGCACCGTTTTCTTAACCGAATCTTAAATCTAAAACCCTCCCTAAATCGATTTGTAGGTTAATAATAATCCAAGAGTCCTTGAGAGACGATACTCGAGTTGTCGTTCTCTAACTACAGTTTTTTTCCAAACACTCGTTTTTGACCCGTGTGCGACAGCGGATCAGTCAAGAGTCTTAAATTGCCTGTTACCTTTATTGAGTTTGATTTGCTTGGGTCTACACATACAAATAAACCTGTTTCCATATCTTATGCATGCAAGAACTGTCATATTGTCATTGATTGTAAAACCTTTGTTGTCGATCTTGTATGTTTACCCCTGAAAGATGTTGATATCATTCTTGGCATGGACTGGTTATCTTCCAACCACGTCCTTCTGAACTGCTTTGATAAAACCTTGTTTTTTGGAACTCTAACGGAGTCTAAGAATCCAGACCCTCTCTCTGCCAGTCAATTCAAGCTTCGATGAAAGGCGGAGCCTGAGTGTAAATGATGATAGCTTCCCTGGAAGTAGAGAGCAGCCCTCCTGATGTCGCCAACTTGTCTGTTGTGCGAGAATTTCCTGAAGTGTTCCCAGGGGATGTTTATAACTTACCCCCAGAGAGAGATGTTGAGCTCACCATAGACTTAGTGCCTGGCACCGGTCCGATCTCCATAGAACCCTATATAATGTCTCCTCTAGATCTAGCTAAGTTGAAGGAACAATTGGAGGACCCGATGGAGAAGAAGTTCATTAGACCGAGTGTGTCCTCGAGGGGAGCACCTATGTTGTTGGTGAAGAATAAGGATGGTAGTATGAGGTTATGTGTCGACTATCGGCAACTCAACAAGATGACCATAAAGAATCAGTATCCCCTCCCTAGGATTGATGATCTCATGGATCAGTTGGTGGGCGTTTGCGTCTTTTCTAAGATAGATTTGAGGTCAGGGTACCATCAGATTCGGGTTAAGTCTGAGGACATCCCGAAGACAGCGTTCAGAACACGATATTGTTACTACGAGTACTTGGTTATGCCCTTCGATGTGACCAATGCTCATGCTGTGTTCATGGACTATTTGAACAAGACCTTTCACCCATACTTAGATAAGTTTGTGGTGGTGTTCATAGATGACATCTTAGTGTACTCCAAGAGCAATGAGGAACATGAGGAACACCTGAGGGTTGTCTTGCAGACCCTTAGGGAAAAGCAGTTGTACGCTAAGTTGTCCAAGTGTGAGTTCTGGTTAGAGGAAGTGAGCTTCTTAGGACATGTCATCTTTAAAGGTGACAAAGCAATGGACCCAGATAAAGTAGAGACAGTGATCCAGTGGGAAGCGCCAAAGTCTGTAACCGAGATTAGGAGTTTCTTGGGGTTTGTCGGGTATTATAGGCGGTTCATAGAAGGTTTCTCTAAGATAGCTTTACCCTTAACCCATTTCACCAAGAAGGGACGGTTGTTTGTGTGGGACTCTAAGTATGAAGAGAGTTTCCAAACCCTTGAGAATAGGTTGACATCAGTATCAGTGTTAGTTTTTCCATATCCTAGTGAACCCTTCGTAGTTTACTGCGATGCTTCTAAGCAAGGGTTAGGTGGTATGTTGATGCAGAATGGTAAGGTAGTTGCTTATGCTTCTAGGTAGTTGAAACCCCATGAGAAGAACTACCCTACCTATGACCTAGAGTTAGGAGCTGTGGTTTTTGCCTTAAAGATCTGGAGGCATTACCTTTACGGGGCGAGGTTTGAGGTCTTTAGCGATCACAAGAGTTTGAGGCATCTCTTTGATCAAAAGGAGTTGAATATGAGGCAGCGTAGGTGGATGGAGTTCTTAAAGGATTATGACTTCGAGCTGACCTATCACCTAGGGAAGGCCAATGTGGTGGCCGATGCCTTGAGTAGGAAAACCTTGCACGTCTCCGCTTTGATGATTAGGGAAATGGATCTAATTGAGGATTTTAGAGACCTTAGTCTAGCTTGTGAGTTTACCCCTAAGAGTGTTAGGCTTGGTACCCTGAAGGTTACCAACAACTTGATGGATCAGATTAGAGAGGGTCAGAAGTTAGACAAATTTCTCTTAGACTTGTGAGAATTGCACGCTTAGGGTAGAGACCTTAGTTTCAATGATGGGAGTGATGGGGTCTTGAGGTTTATGGATAGAGTGTGCATACCAGATGTTCCTGAGCTTAGAAAGTTGATCCTTGAGTAAGGACACATGAGTGGGTTGAGTGTGCTCCCAGGTACAACTAAGATGTATCAGGACCTTAAGATGATGTTTTGGTGGCCTATGATGAAAAAGGATGTGACCGAATTTGTGTATGTGTGCCTAGTTTGTCAGAAGGCCAAAATAGAACACCAAAAGCCTTCAGGTAAGTTGCAACCTTTGAGTATCCCAGAATGGAAATGGGATAATATCTCCATGGATTTTATGTCTGGACTCCCTAGGACTCCAGCTGGTTTTGAGGCTATATAGGTTGTTGTGGATAGATTGACTGAGTCTGCCCATTTCATCCCAATGAACATGGAGTATCCTTTAGAGAAGTTAGTCAAGCTGTACATCAAGGATATGGTTAGGATTCATGGTGTATCCTCTAGCATAGTATCAGATGGAGACTCGAGGTTTACCTCTAGGTTCTGGGAGAGTTTGCAGCATGCTTTAGGGAGAAAGCTTAGGCTTAGTTCAACTTACCACCCACAGACTGATGGGCAGTCCGAGAGGACCATCCAGTCCTTAGAGGACTTCTTGAGGACTTGTGTGTTAGAGCAGTCTGGTGGTTGGGACAAGTTTTTGCCCCTGATAGAGTTCACCTACAACAGTAGCTTGCATTCCAGCATTGGGATGTCACCTTATGAGGCTCTTTATGGGAGGAGATGTAGGACACCATTGTGTTGGAGTGAACCTAGTGATAGTGTGGTGCTAAGACCAGAGATAGTCCAGGAAAAAACTGAAAAGATCAGGTTGGTTCAGGAAAAGATAAGAGTTGCACAGAGTAGGCAAAAGGGCTATCATGATAAAAGGAGGAAGGCGCTCGAATTTCAGGAAGGCGATCATGTATTCTTGAGAGTTACCCCGACGACTGGGGTTGGTAGAGTGATGAAGGTGAGGAAACTTACTCCGAGGTTCATTGGTCCTTGCCAAATCCTTAAAAGAGCCAGCGAAGTCGCCTACCAAATAGCCTTGCCGTCGTTCTTGTCAAATCTACATAATGTTTTCCATGTGTCAACTCAGGAAGTATATTCATGACTCTAGTCACGTGATAGTACCCGACGCCATACAGTTGAAAGAGAACTTGACATTCGAGATGTTACCCCTTCAAGTCGAGGATAGGAGGGTGAAGTAACTAAAAGGCAAGAAGATTCCCTTGGTCAAAGTGGTTTGGAGTGGGGCAATTGAGGAAAGTGCTACGTGGGAGCTGGAAAGCAAGATGACGGAAGCGTACCCGCACCTTTTCGTTTGAGGTTCGTAGAAATTTTGAGGACGAAATTTTATAAGGAGGGTGGAATTGTAACACCCTGTTTTCCGTAAGTGCTTTTCTTTAAATCTTGTTTGGTTGTTTAAGTTGGTTTTGTTAAGTTAAGTTGTTGGTTAAGGGCTAGGTGGGATTTTAGCTTAAAAGTCACTTTCTGATAGATGAGCACGACTATGCTCAGTAGCCAGCACGCCCGTGCTTAAAGTCAGAAGCGTATTTCTGATTTTAAGTTGAGCACCCATGTGCTCAATGTGCTGATCGTGTCTCGGTGACGCTAAGTTAAGCACGACCGTGCTCGGTGGGGAGCACGACCGTGCTCAGGTCCTGCATATATAAGTTTTACACAGAACCCGTGGGTTAACGTGAAACCATATTTTGTTGGTTACAACAGCCACTGTTGCGACCTAGTGTGCCTTTTTCCCTATTTTCTCTTTATCCATTGCTATAGTGGAGTTTGGAAGCCGGTTGGGAAGCTTGTTTGATCCGTCTCAGTTTAGAGGTAAGGTTCTCTTCCCTTGTGGTTTCCTTTCATAATTTTGAATAGGGAACTAATGGGGTTGTGTTTGGTTAGGCTAAGGTTGAGTTTGTGTTGAGTCGCTTTGGGAACCGAGGGCAGTTTGCTGTTAGGAGCTTACGTTGGAGCAACTTTCAATCCAGCTATGGGGAGAAGGGTAGTGTATATCACAGGCATTGGGGGTAGTGTAAGGCAATAGGGTTCCCACAACCCCGGTTTGCTATGTATGAATACATGATTAATATGTTGGTTTGATTGATGATAACATGATATGGTTCTTAATATGTTGTTTATATGCCTTATGTTCATATTATGTTCGTGATGTTCTTGTTGGTTGTTTTGATATGAACATGATGTTGCGTTGAAGATGATTATTGGCATGATATATGCATCGTTGATGTTGTTGATTGTGTTGGTTGAATGGTTGATGCCATGACTGTGATGATAATGTTGAATGTTGGTTGATTCCTGATGATGATGTTTAGTCCTAAAAATATGTTGTAACTGGACTAATATTAATGGACTTAATCCCTAATTTAATTGGTTAAAAATTGATGTTGAACTCTGCCCATAACAGTATTGTCGTGCATTGAGCACGACCGTGCTGAACAGGGAGCACGCCCGTGCTCCCAGTTTGAATTCTGGAAAATGGCCGCATATTAAGCACGACCGTGCAGTAGAGGATCACGACCGTGAAGTTGAGAACGACCTTGCTCGATAGGAAGCGCGACCGTACTTCACTTATGTAACCAGCACGGCCGTGCAGGGGACAAGCACGCCCGTACTCCCCTATCAGACATAGATGGAACTAAAGGACTTAAAGGGGGTTGATTATAAGTTGACTTAATTAATCAGAGATGATGATTAGATAACTCGGTTAATGTTTAACAAGATGATTATGAAGATGAGATGGTGAGATGTTGAGTTGGGTAAGCCGGTAACCGTTGGGTTACCGCATGTTGATGAGTTGTACCTTGGTGCTTTTTAGCCAAAGGAACCTTGACCCCGCGGTTTGGGTCTAAGGTGCTGTTGATGTTGTACCTTGGTTACCGAGAGTTTGCTCCAAGGGGGCCTTGACCCGGTTGGGTTTAAAGTGTTGCGATTTATTCCGCTAAAGGTTTAAGTGTTTTGGTAGATTCCGCTGAAGTATTCGGTTGATTCCATTGATACGAAGGAGGTGGCGTTTGCCCGTTGTTTTTTGTTAAGCTGCATGCATCATTGGAGATGTTGTTGGTGGTGGATGTTCGACATAGGGGAGGTCGTACTGGAGTACGGCGATCTGGCCATCCACGGTAGGTCACCCAAGGTTTGGCTACCGTGCCCCCCCCCCCGTGAAGAGGCATTCGTTGGTTTGCTGCATTGGTTATCCAAGGAGTAGATTGTTGAGTAGATTTTCAATGTAGATATTTAACTCCGAAGTCGTTCATCCTAAGTTAGTTTGGATCCACATGCATGTTGGAGTAGTGTTGCATTGCACTGCATAGCACACTTGGTTGATATGATGTTGATTGGATGTTGATATATATATATATATATTGATATATATTATGATGATGCTATGTTGTATGTTTTACCTTGCTTCCTATCTCCGTGCTGTATATGTTTACATGATTCTTACTCCCCTCTTTATGTTTGTTTGTTTGGCCTGATTGGCATCTTGTAGAGGATGACGAGCAGCCCAGAAAGAAGTGACTCTGAGGAGCCACCACTCATAGTTAGGGCCTTTCTTTGTTAGTTAGTTTTGTTCAGTTGTATTCCGAGGATATTTTTCGAAACGGTTGTACCAGCTCTAAATTGTGACATCTGGAACTGCTTACTTCAAACTTTGCAACCTGCAAAAAAAGAATTAAATTTAAAAAAAAATGAGAAAAGTAAGAAGAACCAAACTTCTTAGATTCAATAAGCCCAAAAAAATGAGCCTCATGGATGTCATTAGAGAAATAAAATATAACAACTATATGTTTTTTTGTTAAAAAAAATAAAACAACAACTATATGTTATACAACATTTTCCATCTATTATCACACTGTCATTCGTTAAGACCATATTGAAAGTTACAAATTCGATGTTAAACACGATATAACATCAAACACATAGAAAAAGGGAAGAAGACACGATTAATGGAAAAATAAAAGCTTTACGCAACTAACCATACCAGTAGTTTTTGGTTGATATAAAGAAATATATGCAATTGTAATCACTTT
This sequence comes from Sophora flavescens, assembly GCA_030762895.1. Taxonomy (NCBI): domain Eukaryota; kingdom Viridiplantae; phylum Streptophyta; class Magnoliopsida; order Fabales; family Fabaceae; genus Sophora; species Sophora flavescens. Next base: position 132,818,381 of record CM061065.1, read on the forward strand.
AGGCAATAAACTATAATAACATATAAGATATGTTTGGTAGCAGAAGACTAAATAGCATCAAAGTTGCAAAAAACTACAATATTTCATAGTTAAGAAGAATTAAAATGAATATAGATGAAAGGCATGTTTAGGACATTTGTAAATATCACATATAATATAAGATGCGATGGATTTGGTTCGCTGACTTACGACAATATATATAGTAGCTTGATTCATCCCATCATGTATTAAAGAAAATTAGTTAGTTCAAATATCATTCATGAAAGTTGTAAAAAAAAATAGAAAACAAAAATGTTAAACAATTGTTATAGACATTACACTCTCATCCAAAAGAACTAATTCCACACATTATCTCCAAAATATGGTTGCAATAAATTTGGTTGTTTCCAAAGGCGTATAATGCTCACTTTGATCGTCCATTCATCTTTGGATGGAGAAATGTCACAAATAAAAGTAATAGGTGTAGTCATAGTTAAATCTTTGAAGTTACTCGAAAAGAAACTCTCAAAAAATAAGAATATCTCTTTACTCTATCATTTAGATGTATATTTGAAGATGAAAATGTATATTATGATTGATATATTTATACAGAAATATGTATTGCTTCATTTGTGAGAAAATTTTGAAATTATAATACCATTAATAAAATATAAGGCATGATTGAGTGAAATTTTAATGTCCATGCCATTTGTGTATATGGCTTGAAATCAAAAAGGCATCATGCAATAAATATAGAAGGATTTATCGATCATAGTTAAATGCGCTTTATTGTTTTCATGTACTACATTGTTGGACGAGACTGTATATTTGGTGAAAATAAATGTTTTATGATTTATAATTTGTCTTTTGAAAAAAAAACCCACCTTAAATATAATGTTTTAATAGCTCATGCACAGATTCTAACATGTGTATCTCTCTATATACAAAGCATCCATAATTTCACGAAAATCATATAAATGTCTATAAAAAAAATTATAAATATCATAAATTATTTTATTTGGTTTACATTGGAATGAGTACCACATTTTGTTCTTATCCTTATTTGGTTTACATCGGAATGGGTACCACATTTTATTGGTATGAGACAAAGTTATGATAACAAATTTTTATTGATAATAATATAGTACCCTTTGCTTATTAGAGTTAATAAAGGACAATTATTTTTTAGTTGCTCTAAATAAACTAATTGGAAATGATTGATAATCCCCAATACCAATGCAAGTGGAAAAATAAATGTTTTAATAGCTCATACATGGATTCTAACATATCTATCTCTCTATATACAAGGCATCCTTATTTTCCGAAAAATCTTATAAATATCAATCCAAAAAATTATAAATATCATAAATCCCTCCTTAATTTTTGTTATGATTGATAATCCTTAATACCAATGTAAGTGGGAGAATAAATGTTTCATAATTTATAAAATTTATATTTCGAATAAAATCACCCTAGATATCATTTTCTAAATTTGGAATGTTTTGCAGTTGTCAATTAAATTTTATAATTACTATGAAGGTGATATGTGACAAAAGTTTCCAACCATAGTTTTTACTTTACTATTTAGTTGCTTTAAATAAATTAGGTTAAAGTAATGTTTTGGTCCCTATACGTGACATCGATTTTCAATTTGGTCCCTATACGTAAAAAGTTATCAATTTGGTCCCTATACGTGACACTATTTTTCAATCTGATCCTCACCGCTAATTGGTCCCTATATAAGAGGACAAAATTGCAAATTATTGTCACATGTAGGGACCAATTCAACAAAAAAAAATTTGAAATCGGTCCCTACATGATATAATTATTTTCAATTTGGTCCCTACATGTGACAATAATTTGCAATTTGGTCCTCTTATATAGGGACCAATTAGCGGTGAGGACCAAATTGAAAATCAGTGTCACATATAGGGACCAAATTGATAACTTTTTACGTATAGGGACCAAATTGAAAATCGATGTCACGTATAGGGACCAAAACATTACTTTAACCAATAAATTAATTGGAAAGGATTGATAATCTTCAATATCAATGCAAGTGGGAGGATAAATGTTTTAACAGCTCAAACACTGATTCTAACACATGTATCTCTCTATATACAAAGTGTTCTTATTTTCCCGAATATCTTATAAATATCTATCCAAAAAATAATAAATATCAAAAATCCATTCCTAATTTTAGTTGCTTTAAATAAATTAGTTGGAAATGAATTGATAATCCTAAATACCAATACAAGTGGGAGAATATATGTTTTATACTTTATAATTTATATTTTGAAAAACAGTTCACCCTAAATATCAATTTTTAAATATGGAATGTTTTTCCAATTGTCAAAAGGAATTTAAATTTTATAATTACTCTGAAGGTGACATGTGACAAAAGTTTTCAACCATGGTTTTTGCTTTATAATATTTAAAGATAAAAGACAAGTGGAAGAAGAAATACTTGATAATTTTATAAATAATTATTAAAAGTGGAATATTTTGTCAAATGTCAAATGTCAAAAGAATTTTAATTTTAAAATGGCTCTCAAAATGATACATGACATAGCTTTACATCCATGGTTTTTGCTTTATAATATTTATAGATAAAAATTATTTGTTGGAACCAAAGTGGTTCTGGTTTATTTAATCTCTAGGTTTTGATGTTAACAAAATGATTAAATTTGCTTGACAAAGTGTTAGTTGAGATCTAACAAGTGAGTTCAGTTTATGCAGGAATATCCAAAATAATATAAGGTATACAATGCTTGGACTCTTGCAAAGAATTACCCGTCCAAAGGTTATTTAAATTGTTTATATTTTAATCGTTAAATAGATGGCTAACTAAAATTCAGTAGACGTCCATAGTAGCCACGTCAGCAGACGAGTGCTCTCCTTGAAACTCAAGTATACATCCATAGTGTCTAAGTAAAATTTAGTAGACGTCCATAGTAGCCACGTCAGCAGACGAGTGCTCTCTTTGAAACTCAAGTATACATCCATAGTGTCTAACTAAAATTCAGTAGACGTCCATAGTGCCACGTCATTGGACGGAGTCTCTCTAAGGACTTAGCAAGTCCAAACACTTGTGTGGACGAGCGCTTCTACCACATCAGTGGACGAGCAGAATAAAATCTTGTGTAGACGCGTTCTAAAACCGAGTGCCTGTAGACGGTTCCAGATCTTCTACATCTTAACTACCATGAACATGATTTAATGCATTTTGGACCACATTGAATTTATTTCAAATGATTTATATTTATTTCAAAGGAATATATGTTCTTTATAATTGTTAACACCTTCTTCCTTTGTGAGAAAATTCATAGTATTGTCAAGGAAATACAAAAAGTAAATAGTACAATTGGAATGGCAAAACGATCTGTACGGTGACAACTTTATTGTTGGACAAAAGCTGGGTTATACACAAAGGAGGAAAGAAAGTTTATAAAGTACAATTGCTCAGGACAGTGAGTCTCCATTTTGTGATTTTATGATAACCAAGGATGCTTTTCAACACGGCCAAAATCAAGCTATCAGTCTCAACGGATATCATGCATTTAATGCTATCTCTATAACGGGACTATTCAAATAACCATTGAAGATTTACAAGAGAAGTTGAAGACCACTATATATAGAAGGTCTCAAGCACTAAAGAACAACTTTTGTCATTTGAACAATTGCAAGATATTCAAAGCTCATATTCTCGTTGTAAACCAAAAGCCTATAATCCTTAAGGTTGAATATTTATAAAAATATTCAGTAGATCTTAAACCTTCATACTCTCACATATAGTGAGTTAGAAAGATCTTAGAAAAATCCCTGTGATTGAATTAGAGCCCGAAGAGGCTTGGCAAGAAAACAATACTTGTAGCCTGGAGAGGTGGAGAATACTTGTTGTAGAAACTGTTTGGAAATAGTGGAGAAAATCCTTCAAGTAGAAGGGACTGGACGTAGCTCTCGATTGGAAGAGAGTGAACAAGGATAAAATACCCGAGTAAATTTTCTATCCCATATATTTTACAGTTTTATTTATTTATTTATACTAACTGTGAGATTTGATTTTGGTTTTGTTAATCTTTTAAAAATGATTTCTTATGTGCTTAATTTTTTTATCTTCTGCTTGTGAAAAGGGTTTTTGAAAAAATAATTAACAAACACAATTCACCCCCCCCACTCTTCTTGTGTTTGCATGTGCCAACTTCAGTTGGTATCAGAGCTCAGCCTTGACAGGGTTGAGCATCTAACAAGTGCTAAGGCAGTACGATCCGACAATCATGGATGCAGAAGGACAAGCTATCAACAGACCCCCTCTTTTTGATGGACCTGATTATGATTATTGGAAAAAGAGGATGATGGAATTCTTGGATGCACAGAATGCTGACATCCGGGAACTGATAGAAAATGGCTACACAGAGCCAAGGAGTGAAGCTGGAGCTGCAGTGCCTAATGCTGAATGAACTCAAGAGCAGAAAAGCCAACATCAACTAAACTTGAAAGCTAAGCACTATATCATGTGTGCCATCACTAGATCTGAGCATGACAAGGTTCATAGTTGCAACATAGCTAAAGAAATTTGGGATACTCTTGCACTAGCTCATGAAGGTTCCTCACAAGTGAAGGAATCAAAGATAAGCATGTTGGTTCACCAGTATGAGCTATTCAAGATGGTTGGTCATGAAACTATAGACCAGATGTTTGGAAAATTCCAAACAATCACCAACAGTCTCAGGTCTCTTGGAAAGGTCTATAAGAATAGAGATCATGTGAGAAATTTTTTGAGAAGTCTCTCAAAGCAGTGGAGACTTAAGGTAACTGCTATCCAGGAAGTAAAGAATCTGAATACTCTCTCTCTGGAATAGCTTCTGGGGTTATTAAAAGTTCATGAACTTGAACTTAATGAAGAGGAAAACTCCAGAAAAGGAAAATTCATTGCCTTAAAGGCCAAGAAAGCTAGTTCCTTAAAGGTGCTTAAAGTTGCTGAGTCCTCAGATGAAGTTGATTCATCAAATAATGAAGGTGACTCAGATGAGGATAAACTATCTTTCATCTCCAGAAAAATCCAACACATATGAAGAAAGAAATGTGGATTCAGAAGGATGCAGTTCAACAGAAAATTCTCCAAGGAGAAGTCAGATTCGAAGGAGAAAGGCCCACCCCTGTGCTTTGATTGTAAGAAACCAAGACACTTCAAAGCTGACTGCCCAGAGCTGGAGGAGAAAAAGAAATTCTTCAAAAAGAAGAAAAGCTTGATGGCTACATGCGAGGATCTTGACCTGTCTTCTTCAGATGAAGAAGATGAAGCGGGAGAAGAAGCAAACATTTGCTTCATGGCTGACACTGCATCAGAACGTGAATTCACTAATGCTGAGGTAATGGACTCTGATCCATCTACTCTTCAAACTATTTTTGATGAATTACTGCGTGAATCATGCATACTGTATAAAGAGTATAAGAGTCTCAAAAAGAAGTTTATTAAACTCTCTAGAGATTATGATAAGGTCTGCACAGTGAATCAAAACCTTAAGGATGAGAATGAAACATTAAAATCAAACAATGTTAGTCTGGCTGACATGACGAAGTGTAAGTCTAATAGCTCTTGTGAAGTTGAACAACTGAAATAAGATGTGACATACTTGACAGACTCTCTGTCAAAACTGGTTGCTAGCTCAGCTAAATTAAACCGTATATTAAGATATTCTAAATCACCACGTGACAAATCTGGCATTGGTTATGATAAAGAGAAGCAAGATGCATCTCTGAATAAACCAAAAGTTCATACACAATATAAGGCTTCTAAAGTCCGTCCACGACACACTAAGTCAAAACCAAGTCCTTCCAATACTTACTGCAAAGTATGTGGAAAAAGTGGGCATGTGTCATCTAAATGCATACATAACAAGCATGGAAAGCATTCACGGCCTATGATCACTAACAAGAAAGGACCCAAGTCAATTTGGGTACCTAAAGATAAGAAAATCCCTGTTGCAGATTTGCTTAACAACAGGAAAGAAACAGAAGTCCTGGTACTTGGGCAATGGGTGCTCACGACACATGACAGGAGAAAGGTGTATGTTCCAAGATCTTAGACCCAAAGATGGTGGCTGGGTCACTTTTGGAGGAAACCAAAAAGGAAAGATTATTGGTATAGGTAAAATTGGTAAACATCATTTTCCCTCCATTGATAATGTTCTGTTAGTAAATAGTCTAAAACACAATCTGCTTAGCATTAATCAATTATGTGATAGTGGGTTTTTTGTTTCTTTTGATAAGAATATGTGTACTGTCTAGAAAGCTGATGGATCACTCCTATTCACTGCCCAGAGGCAAAACAATTTGTATAAGATTGACTTAGAGGACCTCTCAAATCAAAGTGTCTCATGTCTAGTGTCCATTGAGGATGAACGATGGATTTGGCACAAAAGGTTGGGTCATGCAAGTTTGAGATTAATCTCAAAACTAAAAAAGCTTAACCTTGTAAGAGGTCTACCGAACCTTAGTTTCAAATCTGATGCTCTCTGTGATGCATTTCAGAAGGGAAAACAAGTCAAAGGTTCTTTTGAATCTAAGAATGTTGTTAGTACCAACAGACCACTAGAATTGCTACACCTTGATCTCTTTGGTCTAACAAGGACTGCCTCTGTCAGTGGTAAGAAATATAGTCTTGTCATAGTAGACGACTACACTAGACGGACATGGGTTATGTTCCTTGCTCACAAGGATAAGTCATTCAAGGTCTTTTACTTGTACAGAATGAAAAAGGTATGTGTATAGCTTCAATTAGAAGTGATCATGGGGGAGAATTTGTCAATGAGCTATTCCATGAGTTTTGTGAAAAAGATGGTATTCAACACAACTTCTCAATACCAAGAACACCACAGCAAAATGGTGTGGTAGAGAGAAAGAATAGATCTCTTCAAGAGATGGCTAGGACTATGCTCAATGACAATTCTGTCCCTAAGCACTTCTGGGCTGAAGCTGTGAACACTACCTACTACATTCAAAACAGAATATACATTAGACCTATTCTGAATAAGAGTCCTTATGAATTGTGGAAAGGTAGAAAACCCAACATTTCATACTTTCACCCTTTCGAATGTAAATGTTACATTTTGAATACAAAAGATCAATTTGGTAAATTTGATGCTATGATAGATAATGGAATTCTACTAGGATTTTCTGAAACTTCAAAAGGTTTTAGATTTTATAATTCTAGAACTTTAGTTGTAGAAGAATGTATTCATGTAAAATTTGATGACAAACAGCCTGACGAGAGACTATCAAAGCTAGATGAAGCTTTTGCAGATCTTGATCTAAATATCTCAGGAGAGAAACCAGAAATCAAGACTGATATCCAAGTAGACGACACTTCTCAACAACAACCAGAAACGTCTACCTCTCAACAGGAAAATGCTCAGAAATCTTGGAATTTCAGAAACTACCATCCTCAAGATCAAATCATTGGTGACCCCAATGACAAGCTAAGAACTAGGTCAACCTTCAGAGAACAAAGTGATTCTGCTATTGTCTCTGAATGTGAACCAAAGACAGTCGACGAATCTCTAGTGGATGAAGGATGGATTCTAACGATGCAAGAAGATCTTAATGAGTTTGAGAGAAGTGAAGTCTGGACTCTTATACCCCTGCCTGAAGACAAGTCAATCATTGGAACAAAGTGGGTCTACGGAAACAAGCTTGATGAAGATGATAAGGTTGTGAGAAACAAGGCAAGACTTGTTGCTCAAGGCTTTTGTACCGGTTGCTAGGCTAGAAGCTATAAGAATTTTAATATCGTTTGCTGCATATCATAGCTTTATGCTTTTTCAAATGGATGTTAAAAGTGCCTTTTTAAATGGCTTTACTAATGAAGAAGTATATGTCATGCAACCTCCTGGCTTTGAAAATACAAATCACCCTAAAAAAAATTTGATTTTTTCGGCATCACTCTACTTTGATCGTCCATTTATCTTTTGATTGAGAAATTTCACTAATAAATTAATCGTTTTATCCATGAGTGAAAAATAGAAAGAAAAAAACTTTAGATGAACAAACATTCTCAGGAGATGTTTGAATTTTATATTTTCATTTGATTGTCTACATTTTTAATTTTTATAATGTCTCTAGTAGGTTGGATAAAGAGTAAACTCGCATCTGGAATATAGGAGAAATAGTCAAAGATTTAAGTAAATTACATATAGAAATGATTCATCATCTTGAAATTATTTATTTTCTTTGAAAACATATAATTTATGACTCTTTGTTTGTTATAATTCATGATGTACAACAATTAATTTTTAGTTGCTTCAAATAAATCAATTACATTGAAAACGATTGATAATCTTCAATACAAATGTAAAGGGGACGAGAAATATTAGTTTTAATTTTAATTTTTAATATATATATATATACTTTCTAAAAGATAAATGTTTTTTCAATTGTCAAAAGAATTTAAATTTTATTATAAATATATAATCAAGCTGATTATATGTATATGGTATATTGTATAATTTTTTTATAAAAAAAATATATAGCTTTTATCTTTATTATTATTATTATTATTATTATTATTATTATTATTAAGATCCACAATTATTTAAAAAATGATATTTTCCAATAATATACATATATACCAATAATAGTATATATTTTATATAAAAAATATAGATTTTATCTTTATTATATATATATATATATATAACCTGTAATTATTAAAAATGATGTTTTTATTTTTAAAAAATTGTATGAATCAAATGTAGATAATAAATTTAGATGATTGGAAATGAATTGAAATTATGATTTAAATAAATTACATTGAAAAATGATTCATCTTTAAATGTCTCAATTGCTTTGGAAACATATATAGTGTTAAATGTTGAGAGATAATATAAGGCAAGTGGAAGAAGAAATGCTTGATAATTTTATAAATTTTATAAATAATTTCTAAAAGTGGAATATTTTGCCAAATGTAAAAAGAATTTTTAATTTTAAAATGACTCTCAAGATGGCACATGACATAACTTTCCATCCATGATTTTTGCTTTATAATATTTATAGATTTCTACGAATCACACATACAAATCATAAACCATTTTGCTTTCCGTATGATAAAAAAAAAAGCATAAACCATCAACATAAATTTTAGATACCGATGTGATATCGTGTGTGTTTCTTTCTATCTTTCACTTACTTTTTATCATCTTTATATACACGCATCTCGAAAATACATCAAAAACAAAAAAAAAATACTATATGGTATCCCTAAATTTATATTGGAAAAATGATAATCCACTGTCTTATCATGTTTTATCTATTATTTTAGAGCGGATTTCATCAATTAAATTCTGTTGAATGCTTGATTTAGCCCAAATTAGACTTTGTTTTCCTATTTTGGTTATTTTAGAGTCAATGTGTGTATTTAATTAATTTTAATTAGATTTTGATTAATTTTCTGATATTATTCTTATTTTTGATTTTTAGGAAAGTATCGAGAAGAAAAGAATGGAAATCAATTAAATTGAAGACTGCCAAGTAAATTGCAAGGGCCCACATGATGGATTTGAATCCAAATCAATTTGGATTTGAATTATTATGATTGAAAGATAATTCAATTGGCATTGGGATAAAAGATTGGACCCAAATCAATTTGGATTTGGATAATAATTGCCTATCACAACAATAAAGGAGATGATAAGATTTGGCAATTAATTTGGAGATATTGATTTGGAAACGAAGATTAAAATGCTCATGATCAGTTATGTTAGAGCTTGCATGAAGACGGAGCTTGAAAAGCAAGAAAAATGAACCAAACAGAGCCCATCACGGTCTAGCCGTGACAGCCATCACGGCCATGATCAAGCAAGGCTGAAAAGAAAAGTACGCAAAAGTTAGAACCTGTCATGGCCAGGCCGTGATGGCCATCATGGCCAGGCCGTGATGACCATCACGGCCGTGACAGGTCAACCAACGCCAAGTTTTCCAAGACAGAATCGATCACGACCGTGAAGCGAAAAATCTGAAAATTTAATTGCTGATTTGATCTGATTTTGTAACAGCTTTAATCCCAAGTTACCCTACATTATAAATAGGACTCTAAGGCTCGAAAATAGGGATCCAATGGGCTGCTACCTTAGGCAAACATTAGGATTTATCTTCTTCTCAATTTCTTCTCTTCTCTTAGTTTTTTTATGCTTTTGTTATTCAAGGTTGCCATGACCATAGTAATGCTTGAGTAGTTGTTTTTATTTCTAGAAATTGGGGCTATGCCCAAGACTTGTTTTATGTTATGAATTGACGTTTTACTTCTTGTTAATTTCAATTCGCTTTTGATTTGATTCCTGTTGCATGAATTACTTATGAATTTGGTGCGCACTTATTTGCATGTCATAGATACTCTAAGGACGAACCTAGCGGTGAACTTAGGTATTGGATCTATAGGGATTGAACTTAGGACTTAAATCATGAGAGTTAAAAGCGATCCTTCGAGGGTTCATTGAATTGTCACGAATCTTAATGTGTTCAATTTAAATACAATTACCACGAAAATAGGGGTTGGTTTAATTGGGCACGGTTCTTGTATCTCGAGAGGGAACATTAACTTATTTATGATAAATTCACCTTCAAAGCAATTTTGATAATTAACAAGAGGGTAGTCAATTTAGTAGCATGAGCAGCCTTGTTGGTAACCCAATTCCTGGAAATATCTTTTTCATATTTAAAATCCCAAAAATATTTGATTTTATTTTATTGTTTCTTTTATTTTCTTGAAATCTTTTCACACCTATTTCTCAGTCTAAATAGTTGTTTAATTTGTGAAGTGACACTTGGTTTCCCAATCCCTGAATTCGATACTCGATTTCTCATCATTTTATTATTACTTGTTTCGATCCGGTACGCTTGTCGGAGCCCTATCAAAAAACATTCCTCATAAAAAATAGATTCAACATAAATCATGATATCAAAAAGGTAAAGTAATGGAAAAAGGATAAAAGCAACATATTCTCACTAGGAATAATGTCCAATAATATTTTGACATGTATGTTTTTATTTTTATAACCAAAAGAGAAAAATAGTAATGATGTTAATTTGTCAAGATATTATTAGATGTCTTTGTAAAAATGCTTTACATGTGTAAAAATGCTTTACTGCTTTGTTTGGTTGTGAAAAGAAAAGGAGAAGAGAGAAAGAGGTGAGAAAGAGTACGAGAATAGAGAAAGAGAAAGAGGTGAGAAAGAGCACGAGAATAGAGAAAAATATGAGAAATAGAGTACATTTGAAATGTTATTTGGTATAAGAGAAATATGAAAGAAATAAAGGAGAAATAAGTGTTTTATCTCTCTCTCATTTGTTTGGTTGTATAGAAAATGAGAAGAGAGAAATGTAATTGTTTTTAAAAAACCAAAAATTCCCTTAACTAAAAAATCAATATACAAATATTTTAATTTCATTAATTAAGTTAATTTAAATAATCAAATGATTTAAAATGATTTAATTGATTTAATTTATTTCAACTAATAAAATTTATTTGTTTAATATAATTATTTTATTAATTTTAATTTAATTTAATTAAATAACTGATAAGTTTAATTCAAATTATTTAAATTTATTAAATAATTGAATGAGAACAAAAAAGAAAGGTATAAAAGTTCTTTTAGATGAAACACTTTCTCCCTCTTTCATTTTCTTCTCACTTGGAGAGAGAAAAAAAATTTGAGATGGATCCCACCAAATTTGTTCCCTCTTCACTATTTCTCTTGTCCGCTAAATAAGAGAAAAATAAATTTTCACCTCCTTTTCCCTCTTCTTGTTTTCTCTATTCACATATTCTACTCTAACAACAAACAACACACTTAGGCTTTGTTTGGTTGTGAGAAGAAAATGAGAAGAGAGAAAGAGTATGAGAAGAGATAAAATGGTGAGAAATAGAATATATTTTATGTGTTGTTTGGTGTAAGAGAAATAAAGGAGAAAGATTTTTTTTTCTCTCTCTCCCTTTTTTTGGTTGGAGTGAAAATAAGAAGAGAGAAATTTGATTTTTTTAAAAAGACAAAAGTATCCTTAACTAAAAAATCAATATAAAATATTTAAATTTAATTGATTTTAGTTATTTTAACTAATCAAATAATTTATTTAAATATAATTATTTTATTTATTTCAATTTAATTTAGTCAAATAAATAATTAATTTAAATCAATTTATTTAAATTTATTAAATAATTGAATGATAACCCAAAAGTAAGGATATAAAATCATTTTACATGAAACACTCTCTTCCTCTTCCATTTTCTTCTCACTCGGGGAGAGAAAAAAATTTGAGGTGGGTACCACCAATTTTATTTTTTCTTTCTTATTTCTCTCCTCCAACAAACATGAGAAATGTTTATTTTTTCCTCCTTTTCTCTCTTCTTTTTTCTCTCTTTCGTTTTCTACTCTTAAGAAACAAACCATAACAGAAGTTAAACTCATGGGAGGCTTTTGGGAGTGTATATATTTACCCTGAACTCTCCAAAACTTGAAACCCCTGCAATTGCAGACAAACACTTGTCGAGAATACAACAAACAACAATCTTCTCCAAAAAACCTGTCCCATGAATTGGATCACATGATTTCTTCATTTTCTTGTAACACCTTCTGTCATTCCACTATTACAATTCAATTATTTAGTCATCTCAAGACCCAATTGAAATCACAAACAAAATCCCAAACATAGTTGTCTTAATTGCCATTTTGAATCATAAATCTCTGCTCACTGTTTCCTTCAATGTCAATCAAAAAATAAGGACAATGCTGCTTTAATGGAACCTGCACATTAACTGTTTGTTAAAATTCCTCCAAAGAATTCAGTCTTGCTTATGCATTTGTAACACAAGTTTTGGTGTTCATTGCTCACACAGTGCTACTTCTGCAATATGGCTCAAGTGAATGCTCCCGCGCTACAGTTTAAGAATTCTGCTGTCTTTGGGATCCACCCAAAATCGTTTTTTTGCTTTCAGACACAAAGTAGAAGTAAGTTCAATCCAGTTGGTTTACTTCTTGGCATTTTTGTTGTGTGTTTGAGGTTTTAGTCTCTTACCCGGTCCAATGCTTTATAATAGCTTCTTTAGAATTTGACTTTATGATGCGGATACCAGCAATATGCTTCTAGAATCTAGTTACATAATATCTCTACATTGACCAGTGAAGTATGAGACACACACATCAATAATGAATTATGAATCTTTTTTCTTAAATTTTCGATTATATATATATATAGATATATAGACACACACACAACATATACTATGTTGTGTCAGTGTCTTACAAAAATTTTAGAATTGGTATGTCCAGATGTCCATGTTTTGTCCCATGTCCGTGTCAGTGTATGTGCTTCATAGGTTGATTTTGGATATTGATACTGTAAACTTTAAATTTTCTTACAGGTTTAGCTAAGAAACCATTAGTGATTGAAGCTAGGGCAAATGCTAGAAAGGAAAGTGCGAAAACTCAGAACATAAGGAAGCAGAAAAAGGTATGACCTCTATTCATTTTGAGAAAATAGCAGTCCTGATTGTATCGTGTTTTTGTTATAGCTTCACCCTTGACAATACCTTTATATCCATTATGGGCCAAATCCCTGTATCTTTGCCATGATTAAGGTGTTCTTCAGACACATTTTATATCTCCATGTGGTCTACCTGTCGGCTACAGTGCTATGTCATTTAGCTTATTCTGTGTGATAATTGACAAATCTTGTCATCCCTTTTTTCCTAATTAGCTGCAGATTTCGGTAAATTTACTCTGGGAATTCCTTCTCTTTTCCATGAGTCCTTTCATTTTGTCCGAGTATGTGTTAGATATAGTTAGCTAAGTAGTTAGTTAGTTAATTGGTTAGTGGGTGAGTTGGAGAGTTAGTTAAGGGAAATAAGGCATGCTGCCTATATAAATAAGAATGACAGAGAAGGGTATCTTGTCATTTGGGAATAGTTGGGGCCTTTAGGCATTGGGAGAGTCCAGACTCTAGAGTCTCTCGAATACTCTGGGAATACATTATGCAAGGGGTTTTCCCTATTTTTCTGTAGTAATATTAGTTGGTTTCTATCAGTATGATATTTAGATTTAGATACATGATACATGTATGCATTATGTTTTCCGTTCGTGATATTACAGTTGACAAGCTATTGCAACATTGTTAAGTGAAGCTCAAACTAGGTCGTTGAGCTCTTTCAGTTATGTGGCACTCCATTGCTAACTGCTGAGTGCTGAGATTTTCCCCCTTCTATTACTCATACCATGATTATATCCTCTATCCTTTTTTTTTTCAGTTTAATGGAACAGCCACACATCCAAGGCTTTCAGTATTTTGCTCAGATAAGCAATTGTATGCAATGCTTGTTGATGACAAAAATAAGAAGTGTTTGTTCTATGGAAGCACGCTGCAGAAATCATTCCGACAAGATCCCCCTTGTAGCACTGTTGTAAGTAGTCCACCTCATCTTATAGCACTGTCGTGAATTAATTTTTTGTCGGTTAAAGTAATCTTTTGATCTCTATATGTGATACTGATTTTCATTTTGATCTCTATACGTAAAAAGTTATCAATTTGGTCCCTATACATGACACTGATTTTCAATTTAGTCCTCACCGATAATTGGTCCCTATATAAGAGGGGTCAAATTTCAAATTATTATCACATATAGGGACTAAATTGAAAATAATTGTCACATGTAGGGATCGATTTCAAATTTTTTTTGTTGAATCGGTTCCTACATGTGACAATAATTTGCAATTTGGTCCTCTTATATAGGGACCAATTAGCGGTGAGGACCAAATTGAAAACCAGTGTCACGTATAGGGACCAAATTGATAACTTTTTACATGTAGAGACCAAATTAAAAATCAGTGTCATGTATAGGGACCAAAAGATTACTTTAACCTTTTTTGTCTCACTAGTTTTGCCTTTGGATTTGGATTTTATTCTGTTATGGCATAACTTGCTTTTAGGAAGCTGCTCAACGTGTTGGGGAGGCACTTATCAAAGCTTGCATTGATCTCAAGATACATGAAATATCATCCTATGATCGCAACGGATTCGGTCGTGGACAAAGGCTACAAGCCTTTGAGATTGCCATTTCCAGTTATGGATTCTTGCCAAAATAAGGTCTGCAACTGCTATTGTAAGCTCTCTTGTGAAGCAATCCAATATAGAAGTGACCTTATCAGGATAGGACTTGTCCGATTGTCATGGACTTGATGAAGTAATTTGCATTTGTAAATGAATTTGTTATGTCATGCACTTTTTTTTCTGTACAAATGTCATGAGCTTTATAAGTTGTAGTTTAAACTAATAAAAAAAAATATTATTTATATATAAAGGCAAAATACGAAAAACAAAACAAGAAAAGCTAAATTATTATGGACGTTTGAAAGGTAGCAATGAGCATGTCTAAATGATTATGTTCGTTCGTGTCATTCCCACATTTTGTCCTTTAGGTGTCTTTTTGACAATTTCATGATTTATTAACATTTGTTCGGGAAAGCTGAAAAATAAAAACTTATATTGATAATTTGTTTTTAAATAATTGATTATTATGATAATCAATTATAATTAGAATCTGTTTTTGTTTGGGTATGTTTGCTGAAAAGCGATTTTAAGATAATCTATTTCGTTTGGATGGTACAAAAATAGTCATTTTTATATAGTAAATTACGAAAAATGGTATGACGAAATTTGGTTATATTAATAATATTTGAAGTTTTTTAACATTATAACTTTTTTTTTATTTTGTCAGCAATTTTTTTTATTTATAAAAAATTGAATAAGATTTGTAACATATTTTCATGACAATGAAAAATATATGAAAATATATTTATTTATTTTTTAAAAAATTAAGAAATTCATGATTTTGTTAAAATTAAAAAAAGAAATACTTGAAACAATTGCTTCACGCAAGTTGTAACAAAAAACAAAGACTGGAATTATTTGCAATGGTAGCGTGACAGTGAAATATTGCTGCTGCAGTGGTACGGTTCATGGTGGGCAAGACCGGAAGAAATATGTTGAGACAAGAAATAATCAATCCAAAACAATCAGCTCACTCTATTAGCTTACATGGGTATTCACCGACCCATCCAAATCGATTCAAACCTAAAAATCGAACCCAACAAATCGAAAAAATCGCAATCTTTTATTGGATTGGATCGGATTTTGGATCATATAGTAAAATCCAATCAAATCCAATCCAAACCGATCTATTATATACATATACTATTCTTTTTGAAATTATAGTATTACTCATACTTAAACATTATTCTACATACTTTTATATCCTTCATTCTCTTTAATATTTTTGTTGGAATGATATATATAAGACTATTTAGAATAAATATTAATGTCTTCAAGTTATATTTTACTAAAAAATTTTGATGCATAGCATATATATATTTGATTGAGTAATCATGAAAAATAGGAAAACAATTATGTAAATTTGAAAAATAATTAGCTACAAATTATTTGTAGCTGATTCAAGAAAAAAAATAGGATAAGTGGGAGTAGATATAGAGAATTAATATAAAAGAACCTGTAAAAACATATCAATAATTTTTTTCTTCTCAAACTCCCAAATTAAAACAAAGATTATCTTTTATCACTATTAAATAAGTAGAAATGACACTTGACATTAGGGAAAAAAATAAAGTATGACAAAAACCAAATTATCCAATCCAATCCAAACCGCACGATATTTTCATCATTGGATCGGATGACTTTTTAGCTCAAAACCGATCCAATCCAATCCGCAAACACCCCTACTAGCTTATACCAAAACATATTTTTTCCAAAAAAAAAAAAAGTTTTTTTTAAAAAGGTTAAAGTAATCTTTTGATCTTTTTTTTGTTTTTTTTTACAGTAAGAAATGCAACTTCAATAGATAAAATTTGAGTCATTACAGATATGAGGTAGCACAGGGTCAGGGACACTTCCCTCCCAGGTTCTAGAACCACATTGCCTAGCTACACCAACCAAACTATGAGCGGCTTTGTTCCTAACCCTATTGATGTGAACAATCTGCACATTTGGGAGTTGGGATAGCAGTTCTATACAATCAAGGATAATAGGATCAATGGCAGCTAACCTGATATCACCTTGGATACTTTTGACCACTGCTTCAGCATCTGTCTCAATGATCAGTCCTCCTAAATCCTGCTCCTTCACCCATTGCAAGGTCCATCTAAGGCAGAGTGCTTCTGCCATAGTGGGATTAATGCTCATTCTTTCTATTCTTGTTGCAGCAAAACTGACAGCTCCACAATGGTTCCTGACTAACATTCCCCAGCCAGTAATCCCATTTTCAAAGCACCCTGCATCAATGTTAATCTTAGTTATTCCAGGGTTCGGAGGTTGCCAACTGAGATGTTGCTGAGCCTTAGCAAGTCTGGTTCCCCCTCTGTTAGATTTGTTATACTCCTGCACGAAATCGGAAATTACAGCTGCTATTTCAATAGGCTTGAAACTGGTATTGTTGAAGACTGCTTGATTTCTTTCCTTCCAGATCTTCCAAAGAGTGACACTGAAGTATTGTTGAGCCAAGGTATCTGAAGAGGAGAGCCAATGTAGCATCCAATCAGTGAGATACGTCTGATGGGGAACATGCAAACCGAGAGGAGATGTGAACCACAGCGCCCTTGTTACAGGGCAGGTCATGAAGAGGTGCTCCTGCCTCTCCTCCTCAGCATTGCAGACAGGGCAAATGGTGTCAATCTCTATTCCTTTTCTTCTGAGGTTGCTCCTTGTGGGTAGAATGTCCCTTGCAACTCTCCATAAGAAGTTCCTCACACAGTTAGGCACTGGGGCTTTCCAGATTGCTCTCCAGAGCTTATGATTGCTCTCATTGGAGGACTTTGCCTTGTCCCTATATCTGAATTCATGCATCAGGTGGTAAGCAGACCTGACCGAATATTCTCCATCTCTCTCCCAATGCCAAATGATTTTGTCTTCCGGAAGCCTGTTTGAGATAGGGATGTTCATGATCTGTTGGGCCTCAAAAGGATTGAAAATATTGAAAATCACGTCTCTTTTCCACCTCTTAGTGTCCTGATCTATGAGGTTACACA
Source organism: Sophora flavescens (assembly GCA_030762895.1). Lineage (NCBI taxonomy): Eukaryota > Viridiplantae > Streptophyta > Magnoliopsida > Fabales > Fabaceae > Sophora > Sophora flavescens. Next base: position 132,836,443 of record CM061065.1, read on the forward strand.
CCTTTGCACCCTGATTCAAAATAGAGGCTGGGCTCCACACCATGAAATTCGATTGTTCTGGAAGCCATCTATCAGACCAAATGCCCACCTTTTGCCCATTTCCAATCGTCCATCTGGTACCAAGCTCCATCACTTTTTTTGCGCTTGTTAAGCTCCTCCAGGCATAGCTTGGTTGGAAGCCTGAATTTCCCTCCATAAAGTTGCTTCTGGGGTAGTATCTACTCTTAAATACCCTTGTCATGAGAGTATTCTCACCCACAATAAGCCTCCAGCATTGCTTACCCAAGAGAGCAGTGTTAAAATCAGAGAAGCCTCGGAATCCTAGTCCTCCCCTATTCTTTGCTTTCCCCATTCTTTCCCAGCTAAGCCAATGAATCCTCCTGTTGGACTCCGAGGACCCCCACCAGAACTTGGTTAGCATTCCTTCAATTTCTTTGCAACTCCCTTCTGGAATTTTGTAGCAACTCATAATGTAGTTTGGTATAGCTTGGGCTACAGCCTTGATCAGGGTTTCCTTCCCAGCTCTAGACAAGCATTTCTCCTTCCAACCCTTAATCTTCTTCCACACTCGGTCCTGAACAAAAGAAAAGACATCTTTTTTGGACCTCCCAAAAATGACTGGAAGACCAAGATATCTTGAGTGAGATGACACTGTCTTCACTCCCATCTTTCCACAGATCATTTGCTTCTCATTATCAGGCACGTTTCGACTAAAAGACACCTCAGACTTGTTCAGACTCACCAGTTGACCAGAAGCTAACTGGTAAGATTTGAGAATCCTTGTGATGGAATCAGCTTCTTGCAGATTTGCTCTGGCAAAGAGGAGGCTATCGTCAGCAAAGAGCAAATGTGTAATTTTAGGGGCATTCCTAGCTACTTTGATCCCATGAATCCTCTTCCTTTGCGCTTCCTTGTGCATCAAGCCCGAAAGGACATTAGCACACAAGATGAAGATGTATGGTGATAGAGGATCACCCTGCGTTAAGCCCCTCTCTGGATAAAACCTGCTACTTGGCTGCCCATTGATGAGAACTTGATAAGAAACAGTGGAGATGAAGGATATAATAGTGCTTGTCAGCTTCCCTGGGAAACCTGTGGCTAGTAAAACCGTCTTGATAAAGGGCCACTCCATTCTGTCATAGGCCTTAGCCATGTCCAGCTTGAGGGCCATCATACCCTTCTTCCCCTTAGTCTTCTTCTTCAGCCAGTGAAAGCACTCCATAGCAATCAAAGTGTTGTCAGTGATTAGCCTACCTTTGACAAAGGCACTCTGCTCCTCATCAATAATCTTAGGCAGCAAAACTTTGAGCCTGTTTGCTATTGCTTTTGTGGCAATTTTCATCACCACATTGCATAAGCTTATAGGTCTGTACTGATTGGGAGTACCAGGGTTCTTACACTTAGGAATTAAAGCGATGAGGGTCTCATTGATGCTCTCAGGAGAGTGACCTTCATTGAGAATACCAAGCACATGAGACTGGACCTCCTTACCAACAATGTGCCAATATTTTTGGAAGAAAAGAGCAGGAAGGCCATCAGGACCAGGAGCCTTTAAAGGGTGCATCTGGTCAATTGCAGCTCTAACTTCTTCAGGATAAAAATTCCTGTCACTCCAGCTCATTTGACCTGCACTCAATTGTTTCTGAATAACAGAACAGATCTGTTCCATACCTGAGGGATTTTCGCTTGTGAATAATTCAGTAAAATAGGATAGAAGGATCTGCTCCACATTATTTCGGCCAAATTTCCAGATTCCACTCTCATTTTTCAACTTCCTGATTTCATTAGTTTTCCTTCTTTGGCTCGCTTTTCCATGAAAGAACTTGGAGTTTTTATCACCATCTTTGAGCCAAAGCGCTCTACTTCTCTGTCTCCAAAGGGTTTCTTCAGTTTTAAGGAGGTCATCATGTTTCTTCTCTAACTCCTTGTGCCTTCTGATGTTCTCCACCTCTTCAGACCACATGTCTTCCTTTTTTAGCAGAGCTTCAACCTTGTTGATCTCCTTCCTTACCTCACTAGTCCTGTACTCCTTGAAGTCATTATCCAAAGCTTTTATAGCTTTCAGCTTAGCTTCACAGCTTCGGTTGCCTTCAGTCCAGACCCTTCTCACCATATCCTCGCATCTAGGATCTTTTGTCCAGCATTCCTCAAACCTAAACACATGCTTCCTCCTACTGTGTCTTTCTTGCGAGTGAGCATCCAGAACAATCCTCAAAGCCAAGTGATCAGAGCCAAATCTAGCCAAATGCATAACTGGGATAGGGGAAAACTTATTGATGAAACCTGCAGTAGCCAAACTCCTATCAAGTCTGCATTGGATGTTTTCAGATCCTTGTCTTCCATTGGTCCATGTGAAGGAGTGACCACTGAAGCCAAGGTCAAGAAGATTGCATTCCTCCACTGCATCCCTCCCTAATCTCAGTTGGTCAAGACTTCTAGGATTACCCCCTCTTTTTTCTGAAGCATAGAGGGTGTCGTTGAAATCGCCAAAGCAGATCCAGCTATCAGGAACGGAAGGAGCAATACTCTTCAATAGATCCCAAGTTTTCTTTTTGTTACACTCCTCAGGAAAGCCATAAACACCAGTGAAAAACCATTCTCTATCCTCCTCTTCTCCTTTACCGTGAATATGGTTCAAGGAGTAGGAGGATATAGAAATGTTAACTTGATCATTCCACAATAAGGCTAAACCCCCAGACCTATCTCTACCTTGGCCATTGCAGCTAACCAGAAGGCCTGATTCAAAACCACAGCGAACTCTGACTCTTTCCATCTCAAACTCCTTTAATCTAGTTTCCATAAGGAACACTAGATGGGGATTTTCCACACGGATGAGCCTTAGCAAGGCTCAAATTGCACGAGGGTTCCCCAACCCTCGGCAATTCCAGCTAATGATTTTCATTGATGTAGGCGGTGTTGGTTCTCCAACACCACCTCTGCTGATTTGCTATCCACCTCCATTTTGTCCTTCCTCCTCCTCCTTTCCTCCCTTCTGATGTCTTCTGGTTGTCCCTCAGAAATGAGCACATCAATTAGTCTTCTTTTCCCCAGCTCTAGCTCCCCTTTCAGTTGGGTGCTACTAGTACTTGGTTTTCTTCCTTGCTGCCTCGTCCACTTTTGCTTCCCTCCCTTATTGGCCTTCTTTTTCTTTGCTCCTTCTTTATCCTTCGAGGTTAAATCAAAGGATCCCAGAGATTCCTCAACCTTCTCAATTTCCTGGAACGTCTTGTTGGTCTTCTTGGAAACAATATTGGGAAAGGTTCCCAAGTTGTTTCCTTGTTGAGATTGCTGCTCCAGAGCCCCTTCCCCCCCCTGTTTCACTCCCGTCTTCCTCTGCCCTTTCCCTTCGAAATTTCCCAGTTTCCTCAAGACTGTTGTTCATTCTTTGTTCCACTTCCCCATCCCTTCCTTCCTCCTTGTTAACTGCTGCTATTGTTTTGCTGCTACTAGTGCTCACAAATAAACTTTTGCTGCAGGTGCCAGACCCACTATCTTTCTTGAGTTCAGTAGCCATCTTTGGCAACGGGGATGCTTGCAACCAGGGCCCAAAGGGGAGTTCATTTTCTTCGATATTATCATAGCCCTCTTCATCTTCAACCTCATTCTCCTCACAATCTTTAAGCTGATGACCGATTCTTCCACACACAAAGCAGAAAGTAGGGAGTCTTTCGTATTTGAAAAAAACTTTAAGGTTTTTTCCCTGATACCTGATCAACGTTCCTCGTTTGAGTGGCTTCCTCATATCTATAGACACCTTGATTCTGAGTGATCTTCCCATCTTTGTTCCCTCTCTTTGGTCCATTTCTTCAAACACTCCCATGATCGCTCCGAGTCTTTTGGCCATGGGTTCCGAGCGCAGTTTGAGAGGCAGATCGTACACCCTCACCCAGAAGGAGATCGTGTGCATGTCTAGCTCTGATGGTTGCTCATCTCCCGAAACCCTTTTGAGGATTAGAAGGTTTCGGTCAAAGCTCCACGGTCCATTACTTAAAACATTCTCGGCATCCCTTTTAGTAGCAAAGCGAAAAAGGTACAAATTCTTGCTGAGATCTTGGATCTCCACCTCGTTCTTCAATCTCCAAGACTGAGTAATGGTTTGTTTGAAAGCCCGGACATTGTAAGAGCTATCAGACCAGAGTTTCCCTGCCAGAGTTCACCTGAAAATTTCGTCTTCATACTCATCTCCTTCCTCTACCGTAATCCCTACCTCCTCCTCCTCCGTAAGATCTACATTTTTCCAACCTCCATACCGAGAATCAAGAGTAAAAGAAGCACAAATCGTAGCCACGGGCCCAGATGAACCAGGGAGTAAATCCTAGGAAGGATGAGAAAATCCAGGAGAACCTGGGAAACAACCTCCACTAAGGCCTTAGGGAGACCCTAAGGGAGCTCGAGAGGGAGAAAAAAATCAATTTAATAAACTTAAACAAACATTTTAAGTAATCTTTTGATCCTTATATGTGACACTGATTTTCAATTTGGTCCATATACGTAAAATGTTATTAATTTGGTCCCTATACGTGACACTGGTTTTCAATTTGGTCATCACGGCTAATTGGTCCCTATATAAGACGATCAAATTGCAAATTATTGTCACCTGTAGGGACCAGTTCAACAAAAAAATGAAATCGGTCCCTACATGTGACAATTATTTTCAATTTGGTCCCTATATGTGATAATAATTTGCAATTTGGTCCCTCTTATATATGGACCAATTAGCGGTGAGGACCAAATTGAAAATCAGTGTCACGTATAGGAACCAAATTGATAACTTTTTACGTATATGACCAAATTGAAAATCAGTATCACATATAGAAACAAAAAATTACTTTAACCTTTTAAAAATAAGCTTGACACCCAAACATAACAGATTTTTTATAAAACAGTTTTTTACACCAAAACAGCTGAAAGATAGAATAATTCATCTTTCCCTGTTTGGTAAAGATGATTTTATTGAATTTCATTTGTTTTTCTCATAAAAAGTTACTTGATAGATAATATTAAGTGTTTTGGATTTAGCTTATTTTTTAAAAAAAAAGCTTTTTTTTTTGAAAAAATGTTGTTTTGAAAGAATCTACTTTGAATGACTAGCAGATGTTTTCATTATGATTATTTTAGATCCAACATAAACCTCCCCATCTTTGTATTTGGGAAAGATGAAAAAAATAGATTATACTGATAATTGATTTTTGTATAATCGATTATTGTAATAATCGATTATAATGAGAATCTGTTTTTATTTGGGTCTATTTGCTGAAAAGCGATTTTAAGATAATCTATTTTGTTTACATCATGTAAAAGAATCACTTTTACATGATAAATTATGAAAAAAAATGTTGGAGTTATTTGTTTAGACTAATAAATATTTGATGGTTTTTTTAACATTAAAACTTGTTAAAATAATTCTTTTTATATCTTGTTATAACTTTTTTTTCTATTACAAAAAATTGAATAACTTGGTATCACTTTCCCAATTAAAGCACATGTGTGCCCTGCCTTCACGCTTCAATGGTTCACAGTAAGGGTGGCAAATGGATGGATCAGATAAATTTTAATTAGGATCTTAATGGATGGATTAAAAACAATCCATTAATCCATTATAATCCATTAAAAATTCATTAAAAAAATCCAATCCATCCACGATCCATTAAATAAAATCCATCCGATCCATCCATTAACAACTTTTCATTGATGAATATCTAATCCATCCACTAAAATTTATTTCAAGAAATTAAATAATTTTATATCTCTTTTATCCATCCATAAAATATTTTTAAAAATAAAATAATTTGTAAAAAAATTAAAATATTATCTCTATCTCGCCCTCACCCTCGCTCTCCTCTTTCTTCCTCTCTCTACCCTTACTCTCTCTCCCTTTTTTTTCCTACTCTCTCTCTATCTTTACTCTCTCTCCACTCTGTCTCACCATTTTGTATCTCGGTCATTTTTCTATTATTACATGGGAGTTATTGATTATGTGCATCTACAGAGGTTGTTTTGGCACAACGTTTAATGATATTGTTTTACGAAACTTGTTATGACTTTATGTGCTTTCAATTAGTTAATACTTTTTTTTTAAGTTTCTCAGTAAAACAAAAGGTAACGAAAAAAGAAAACGTACGATAACATGGACTACAACTGGTACTTGAGAACAATTAATTAGTTAATACTTAATGTAACAAAAAAAGAAAAAAAGCAGATAAATAAAATAAAAAATAGTGAAGAAAAAATAATAGGGAACGGAAGAGAAAATTAGATGGAGTGTTTTTTTTGTTACAAATGGAGGTTTCTTTTATTTGGTGAAAAATAATATGAAAAAAATAAATTGGTTTTGGAATGGATAAAAGTTAATACATTACATTTTGGATTGTTGGTCCAATGGATTTTAAAAAATATTGGATGGATCATAAACCATCCACTAAAAAAATAATTCAATCCATCCAATCCATTTATATTATTTTTTTATGAATGGATGGATTGGATGGATTTTCTCATGGATGGACAGTGGATAAATGAATCATTTTACCACCCCTAGTTCCCACCAGTATTTTGAACCAATTTCACCGCCCTTAAAGAAAATTTCTCTGTTGTATTTTTTATCATTAATTTCTCTTTTGTATGTTAGATTGACGTACTATACAATGGATTTCAAGAACTCAACTGTGTTCCTTGGGAAATTCTTTTGGAAAATGATGCAATATGTAATTATGCTGCAAAGGGGTCTAGAGGGGGTAAGATGGGAAAGCAACCTTGAGATGCAAAAATAATTAAAATCAAACCATCCAACGGTCCAATGAAACATATGGTAAAAAAACAGTTTTTTTTTCAAAAAAAAAAGATTTTCTAAAAACTTAAGTTAGTTGTCGAACATGGCAGATTATTTATTAAATAGTTTTTTAGCTAAAAAACAGCTGAAACGAGATAAATCAATCTTTCCCAAATACATTCTTACCCTTATATTATTAGAGCGTAAAATCATGTCCTGAGAAGGATCATCGCAATAACAGTAATCAGCTCAAAAACGCATGAATAATCAAAACCACCTTCGATTCCAGGATGCTGACAAACTCATCGGCTTACTACTTCGAATCCTACTCTCATTTTGGAATTCACGAAGAAATGTTGGACACTGAAAAATTCTTTTTTCTATGGTTATATTGATAATGATTTTTATAAATTATATTATTAATATAAAATATCTATATGACCATTTTATTCACTTCCAAAATAATTTTTTAATCTTAAATTTCTCTATATTTCAAATAAAATATTTATAATTTTTACTTAACTATTATAAAAATAGTATATTTTTACATATTTTCATAGTCACGTAAAAATGTTAATAAATTTAATTCAATATTTTATAATAGAAAAATAGGATGAAATACTAAAAATTAAACATTTCACTAAAAAAGAATCAAATATTAGTAATATAAACAAATAATTTTATACCATTTTTCATAATTTATTATGTAAAAGTGATTTTTTTTACATCATTCAAACGAAATATATTATTCGTCGCGACCGTCCCGTCCGGGAGCCGCGAAAAAGGGATAAAAAGACAGAGGAGTCGCCACTAAGATTTTTATTGGGAAAAACTTAGAAAACCCAATTATTTAAAGGTAAACTGTCCTTTTAAAAAAGAGAGATATGAGTCCGGAAGTCGGTTACGAGTAGGGAAGGTATTAGCACCCCACACCACCCGTTTAAAAAACGGTACCTCAAGTTAATTGTGCAAAAAAACATTTTAATAACCTTTTAAATATTTATTTTACCCCAAAAATTATTTACAAGAAAGAATTATTTTAAATTTTAATTTTTGACTTTTATTAAAATTTTTATATTTTTAACTTTATGGTTTATAAAAACTAAATGAGGTTGAACATGGCACATGAGTCCACAGAGCAACCTCAAATCTAAGGGATTAAACATGGCACCATGTCCATAGAGCATCCATGGAAAGAGAAAAGTTTAATTATTTTGATTAATTCTTTTAACATAAAAAGGGACAAAAAAAAGGAAAATTTAGTTTTGACCCGACAAGATGATTTATCTTGCTCCTACGTATTCCCGGGTGCGATGGGAAACTCAAAGCCACGTAGTTCTTTAGAAAAACTTGCTTGGTTGGTTTTAATTTTTTTTTAAAAAGATTTTTTTTAAAAGATTTTTGACAAGACAAAGAGGTGAAATTTATATTTTTTTAAAAGCGTTTTCATTTATTTAAAGCAAGAAAACAGAAAATATTTTTTAAAAGAAATTTTCTTTTTTATCATTTTTGTCTTTTTTTTTTAAAAAAAAGAGTGGGTTACCACATTATTCAAGCCCATATTATAACAAAAAAAGGTTCCTCCACAAGCCCATCATGCAACATAAAATGAACACAAACAGCAAAAATGAAGATTAAGCAGGCAAGCAGAAATGAAGATCAATGGCTATCTGAACCAGAGTACCCAACACGGAAGCGGCGTCGCGGAGCAGTGAAGGGGTGGTCTGGACGACGATGATGACAGCAACGTCCGGTGGTGGTTCGCGATGGTCGTCGGAGCGAGGTGGGGCTGGTCATGCGATGGCTGCGACGCGGATCTACGGCTCGAGGTGGCGGAGGGACGGTCGACGCAACCGGGGAGGTGGGCGAGGACGCGGACGAGAGCGGCGGCGGTGGTGGGTGGAGCGGATCTGCGTCCGGACGGCAGGGGCTTGCGACGGTGAGATACGGCACGGCGGTGACTTGGTTGCAGCCTCGCAGCTGTGGGTCCGCCTTGGACGAGGCGGCGGTGCGCAATGGAGGTCGAGGTGGCAGAGGACGCAGGTGACAGAGGACGCACGGCGGAGGTGCTTGGGACCAACGTTCTGATCTGTTTTCCAGGTATTAGGATATTCGATTTTGATTGAGATGGGGTAGATGATTTAGAGGAAATTGATGTTGGGGGTTGATGATGATATTGTGGTGGCTGCCATGATGGTTGAAGATGTGTGTGTGTGTGTGTGGGGGGGCTTCTGGTTGTCAAGGGCAATTTTTTCAGAGAAAACCCCTCCCCTTTCATAGAGAATCAGTCTCTTTATACAGGGGTTCTTTTTTCACCATTGTTTGTCCCAAAAATGTTACCTTGGTTGCACCAGAGGTGTGGTCCTTCTCCAATTTCTCTTCTTTGCTCCTTGCCTCTGGATTCCTTCTTCTCAGGCTGCACCTTTCCTTCCCTTGGTCATGTCCCTTTTTGCCTCTCTTTACATGCTCTATCCTCTGAACACGGGAACAGGCTTCATCCATTTTCATGCTATATTTTCAAACTCAAATTTCAACCAAAGTTGACTTGCCTTTCTTACCAATGTGGATTAAACTGATTTGTCTTTTGCTCTTGGCTGCACATACACGTGGATATCCAATCTAATCCTGCTGCCTCTAACTTTTACTTTTAGTTTTTGTGTCATTTTTATTCTCTTTTTAAGATTATTACATAAATGGATTCAAGGATTGAGCCCAATATAGGAAATGGGCCAACAACATGCACCAAGATTTTTTTTTAATATATTTTTTTTGCAAATTTTTATATATTTTTCTTTTCAAAAATATTAATTAAGAAGATAGAATATCCGGACAAAAATAGGCGTTCACAGTTGCACCTCTTTACTTGTTTCTTATTAGACAATAGGTGTAACCGTAGTTAACCTATTATCGTTATAAGAAACGAGTAAAGACATGAACTCCAATTTTGTTCGTGGTACACTGACAAGCAAAATGACCTGTGACTACAAAGTAATTTCCTGTAAACAACCCGGGGGTTGGATTGCCCACTGAGGTTTACACATAAATGCTTGCAATACGGACTCACTTGCTGAGCTAAAAAGCGAAAATAAAGAGCTTACGGGGTGGATTACCCGTGAGAAGCTTGAAATAAAAGAACTTATGGGGTGGGTTGCCCGCCAAAAACTTGAACTGAAAGCTAAAAGTGCTTACGGGGTAGATTGCCTGTCAGAAGCACGGACAGAAAGATAAATGAGCTCACGGGGTGAATTGCCCGTCAGAAGCTCGAACTGATAGATAAAAGAGCCTACAGGGTGGATTGCCCGTCTGAAGCTTGAACAGAAAGATAAATGAGCTTACGGGGTGGACTACCCGTGAGGAGCTCGAATTGAAATATAAATGAGCTTACGGGGTGGATTGTCTGTCAGAAGCTCGAACTGATAGATAAAAGAGCCTACGGGGTGGATTGCCCGTCTGAAGCTTGAACAGAAAGATAAAAGAGCTTACGGGGTGGATTGCCCGTGCGAAGCTCGAACAGAAAGATAAATGAGATCACGGGGTGGATTGCCCGTCAGAAGCTCGAACAGGAAGATAAAAGAGCTTACGGGGTGGATTGCCCGTCCGAAGCTCGAACAGAAAGAGCTTACGGGGTGGATTGCCCGTCTGAAGCTCGAACAGAAAGATAAATGAGCTCATGGGGTGGATTGCCCGTCTGAAGCTCGAACTGATAAATGAGCCTACGAGGTGGATTGCCCGTCTGAAGCTCGAACTGAAAGATAAAAGAGCTTACGGGGTGGATTGCCCGTCAGAAGCTCAAACGGATAGATAAAAGAGCTTACGGGGTGGATTGCCCGTCAGACTCGAACAGAAGGATAAATGAGCTCACGGGGTGGATTGCCCGTCTGAAGCTCGAACTGAAAGATAAATGATAAATGAGCTCACGGGGTGGATTGCCCGTCTGAAGCTCGAACTGAAAGATAAATGAGCCTACGGGGTGGATTGCCCGTCAGAAGCTCAAACGGATAGATAAAAGTGCCTATGGGGTGGATTGCCCGTCTGAAACTCGAACTGAAGGATAAAAGAGCCTACGGGGTGGATTGCCCGTCAGAAGCTCGAACTGAAAGATAAATGAGCCTGCGGGGTGGATTGCCCGTCAGAAGCTCGAACTGAAAGATAAAAAGCTTGTGTGGTCCTATGCCTATAGGAGCCAATAAAGGTATAGCTTATGAGCCCTCTGCCCGTTAAAGCTAAACAAAAACAAACACGAAGCTCATGAAGTCCTATACCTACCAAAGCTAATAAAGACGCAGCTTATGAGCCCTGTGCCCGTCAAAGCTAAACGAAAACATAACGAAGCTTATGAGGCCTTGTGCCTGCTAAAGCTAAAGGTAACAAAAACAATGCTTATGGGCCCTATGCCCATTAAAACAAGAGAAAGCTTAGAGACCCTATGTCTGCTAAGCCAACGAAAACAAAGCTTTCGGGCCCTATGCCCAATAAAACGGACGAAAGCTTAGAGACCCTATGTCTGCTAAATCTAACAAAAGCAAAGCTTATGGGCTCTAAGCCCGTAAAAACAAACGAAATCTTAGAGAGCCTATGTCCGCTAAAGCTAACAAAAACAACGCTTATGGGCCCTATGCCCATTAAAACAAGAGAAAGCTTAAAGACCCTATGTCTGCTAAAGCTAACAAAAGCTTATGGGCCCTATGCCCATTGAAACGGACGAAAGCTTACAGACCCTATGTCTGCTAAAGCTAACAAAAGCTTAGGGGCCTTGTGCCCGTTAAAACAAACGAAAGCTTAGAGACCCTATGTCTGCTAAAGCTAACAAAAACAAAGCTTAGGGGCCTTGTGCCCGTTAAAACAAATGAAAGCTTAGAGACCCTATGTCTGCTAAAGCTAACAAAAATGCAGCTTATGGGCCCTGTGCCAGTCAAAACTGAAGAAAATCGAAGCTTACGAGACCCTATGCCTGCCAAAGCTAACAAAGGTAACGGCTTATGGGCCCTGTGCCCGTTAAAGCTTAACAGAAACAAAACGAAGCTTATGATGTCCTACGCCTGCAAAAGCTAACAAAGACAACAGCTTATAGGCCCTATGCCCATCAAAGATGAGCGAAAACAAAACGGAGCTTATGAGGCCCTATACCTGCCAAAGCTAACAAATGTAACAACTTATGGGTCCTGTGCCCGTTAAAGCTTAACAGAAACAAAACGAAGCTTATGAGACCATATGCCTGCAAAAGCTAACAAAGACAACAGCTTATGGGCCCTATGCCTGTCAAAGATAAATAAAAACAAAACAAAGCTTACGAGACCCTATGCCTGCTAAAGCTAACAAAGATATGACTTTTGGGGCCTTATGCCCGCTGAAGCCAAACTACAACAAAACAAAGCTTAAGAGGCCCTATGCCTACTAAAGCTAACAAGACATGACTTTTGGGGGCCTGTGCCCGCGATAGCCGAACAAGTGCACTGCAACGATGTTGATTTTGTCAATGCAACAAATGATGAGACAATGCATGATATGAGAGATGATGTTTTGTGATTGATGAAAGCTATGATTTTTTTGTATGATGCTCTTGATGATTGATGACAACTGTGATAATAATAATTTTTTTTATGTATGATGCATGAGATGCTTTTTTAAGATGGATGAAAACTGTGATAATTTTTTTTTTAATGTATGATATGCTTTGATGAAAACTTTGATTGAATATTTTTTTTTTATTCACAAGATTATTGTTTGATCCTTGACTCCTCCAAGTGTTGATCGCTGTCAAGCTTAAGGATGAGGTAGAGTAAGACTGCTTGTTTGCTCAAATGATGTTTTACTTGTTGGCAGAGATATGTTTATTTGTGATGATTATCCCAATGGATGAGATTGTCTGATCAACTTTCAAGTATGCGACTTGCCCTAGTCCTCATGTATTGGGAGCTTTTCATGGCTTGTCCTCTTAAACTGCCCCAGTTTGTCTGTTTGAGGAGACTTCATGCGATTTATTCGTATTTGACCCTAATTTTTGCATAGGTTACTTTTTGCGAGTTTTCAACCTACCGGGCCGCTCTAACTTTTGCCTAGACTGTCTTTTCAGGTTTTCAGTCTAGCGAGCCATTTTTCTCACTTTTTTTCTTTCGATTTTTTTTCAAGATGTGGACAATTTTTACCACCTTTATCCATGGGGATCAATGCTCTTGCTTGAATTCCCAATTGAGGATGTCACGTTCTTCCTTGTATTCAAAATTCTTCTGACCAGAGTTGTTCATCAAAGATTTACCATTAGATGGTTAAATTGTACCGTTGAACTCATGTTTACCTTACCTAAAGCATCATGTAACAAACATGCATGGATTCAAAAGTCTGACAGGAAAGGACAATATGACCTGAACAACTTCTCGATTTGTGTTGGAAGTTTGACAACTCAAATGGTATTCAGAAGGGCAGAAATGAAGCCAGATGCACAAGAGGTGATATGAAGGTCATAAGGGTGTTGCCCCGGTTTGTATTGATTTGATCATGGCGATTGGTTCGATATTCTTTAAGAACAAAATTGCCCCAAAGTAGTTTCCTTGAGGATGGAATGCCCCAATGTAGGGTTCCCAGAATGAAAATGCCCCAGTGTAGGGCACTTGATATGGAAAACTTGAGAATGGTGTTGCCCTACTGTAGGGCATCCAATAATGGAGATGCTCTAGAATAAGGCCCTTGAAAGCAAAGTTTTTCCCCATGTAGATCTTGCCCAAGCTTTTGTCTGGACTGCCTATGAGGGTTTTTAGCCCTACAGGCTTTCTTTTTCTTTTTCATTCTTTTTTTTTGGATTTTTTTAGAGGAGCAATCAATTAAAAACTAGAAGAGCACAAACTATTTGTCTAAAAATGAAGTTGATGAAAAAGTAGCAATCATTCATTGATCAGAGTGTACTTTTTGAGGCTTGTAACGTGGCTGATGGTTTCTGGACATGAAAAAAGGATATAAGGCTCAAACAAATGTTTTAAGGTTGAATAGGATCAAAGATCCATGTTCTTTTTCGGATTTTTGAGAACATTTACTTTCTTCTAACTTTCCCCTTTTTTCCTGTTTTACATGAGGATTTTTTTTTATCCTCTTTCTTTCTCTTCCTTTTATTCTTCTTCTTTTTTTTTTAATTCTTTTTTTTTTCAATGTTATGATTCATTATCACCATTTCCTTCTTGCTTGCCCCTTGTTTAGTGGTGATCCTTGTCCAAGGTTCTTTGAAGAAAATTTTCAGGCTCAAAAGGGGTAACAAGGGATAATGATGATATTTTGCTAAGGGTAGAGAAAAAATGGCCAATCTTCATTTCAAATCATGATTGTTTATTTATTTTTTTAACTTTATTTTAAAGACAAAGAGATGATGCTCACCAAGTGTTTATTTATTTGCTCCTCTTTTATTTGTATTATTTTCTTTCTTTCTTTCCTCTTTTTTTTAAAAAAGTATTGGCACATGTGGTCTTCATTGATGTCCACAAAGAAACTTTCAAGAAAGTGAGCCTTATTAACCAAACCAAAAAAGGTACTTGGGGAAGAAAAAAAAGAGAAGATGAGATATGAGTATGACGAGAGAAACATTATGGTGGGGATGGAGATGTAAAGAAAGGATGAGATAAGGTACGCATGCAAATCCATTACATTAATGCTTCAAGAAAGTGAACATGGTTCAATTATCTCATGATAGAATACAACATAACCATTGTGTCATGGTAAATCCCTGATAAACAAATCTAGCCTCGGTTGCTTAGAAATTCTCAAGATGGGGATCACAAAGTATTGGCTCTTTTCAATCACTAGGATTGAATCTCTGATGATGTTAGCATAGCCTTTATCTTGAACTCTCCATAGTTGATTGGGACTGTCCTTATCATGATTTCTTTCTTCCTCGGTCAGGGCCTTATTATCCCGAATTTGCATGATTTTCCAAAGATCACTCCATAAGAGCGTGAATATGTGCTACCTGACTCCAGTAGGACTATATAAAATCCTTCACATTGACATCCAAACATCCATGATTAGGCAAAAGGTTGTGCCTACATTTTTCGGCCACTTGAGCAAATATTGTCTCCAGTTCCACCTCATGATCCAAGGTTTAGTTGACATTCTTTTTTATTGGAAATGCAGTGGTTTACTTTTCTCCAGGAAAGGAGCATAATGCATGAAATGCATGGAATGAATTATTTTTAATAAATGTTCAACTTAAAAAGAAATGAGTATATGAGATGCATAAAAAAGAATTTTGTTTTTTGAGCCAAGTACTAATGCGTGAGATGCATGAAATGAATTCTTTATGTTATTATTATTATTTTTTAACTAGAGAATTGTATGAAAAAAGAGTTTTTTTTTTATAACAATGGCAATGCATGCGTTTTTTTTATATATATTAGAGATGAATGGTTTGTTTTTATATTGACCCAAAGAGGTATGAAATGCATGTAATGGTTTATTCTTTATCAAATTTTCTTGAGAGATACATGAAAAAAATGAGATGAATGAATTTTTATTTTTTATTTCTTTTTTTATCCAAGAGGTTAATGAAATTGATGCATAAGATACATGAAGAAGATTGAGTTTTTTATTTTTTTTTATTATTTTTTTTTCACCATATGCATGACATGATTTTTTTCCTTTAATTTTTTCTTCGTGTGGTTGGCATAGAAAGTAATTGATGCATGCAATGCATGAAAAATGATTTTGTTTTTATTTCTTCATATTGACTCAAAAAATTAATTAATGCATGAGATGCATGGATCATCTTTTTTTTTATTCTTCTACAAAGAATATGAATGAGTTACAAAAATGTGGATGAGTTACAAAAAAAAAAAGGATTTACGCAAGCCCATTTTTTATTCACAGAAATGCATGAGTTACAAAATACGAATTTTTTTTTGTTCTATTTTTTTGTTAAAAACAAAGAACTTGTGTAAATCATTTTTTTTTTTAGAAAAAACTAAAAAAAAATTGGATATTTTTTTTGACAAAATGAAAGAAAAAACATGAAGATGAGTAAAAGAAAAAATGCCCCCTTGTGTCCTAAGACGGACAAGACTTAGGGATTGACACACCTAAAGTTATGATTTTAACTCACTGACCCTTAAGCTTGCTCTATCAGTGAAAATTGGGTAGGGTCTAAACTTCTAAAAGTCATGGTTCCCAGATTGCCCCTATCCCGAAAGATAAGGATCCGATTCATGAATCTAGTCACAAGTAGGGATAAACCCTCTCAATATGACCATCCCATGATATCGGGTACAACCTAACTGGTGAATCGACAAATATCAGGGGGGTACAAGACCTCTTCAATGACAATGTCGACACACCGCCTAATCCTTAAGCTTCCACAAGCTCGGGTATAGAGCTAAAAGTGTGTGAAATAAGTGTAAGTGATGTGTGTGCTGGGAGCATACAAACCTGCTCCAAACCTATTAAAATGAAAACTACATCACACATGCAAAAAAGAACAGCCAACAACATAATAATTCTCTACCCTAGAGTTGCAACAATATACACAGGCATATATTAAAGCATATAAAAATTTACAAAACAAATAAAACAAAGAGGGGTAAAACTAATATTTTCAAAGTTATTAAAAGAAGTTGCACAATCAACTATGATAGGCCTGACTCTCTAAAGTCCCAAGTGGAGTCGCCAGCTGTCGCGACCGTCCCGTCCGGGAGCCGCGAAAAAGGGATAAAAAGACAGAGGAGTCGCCACTAAGATTTTTATTGGGAAAATCTTAGAAAACCCAATTATTTAAAGGTAAACTGGTCTTTTAAAAAAGAGAGATATGAGTCCGGGAGTCGGTTACGAGTAGGGAATGTATTAGCACCCCACACCGCCCGTTTAAAAAACGGTACCTTAAGTTAATTGTGCAAAAAAACATTTTAATAACCTTTTAAATATTTATTTTACTCCAAAAATTATTTACAAGAAAGAATTATTTTAAATTTTAATTTTTGACTTTTATTAAAAAATTATATTTTTAACTTTATGGTTTATAAAAACTAAATGAGGTTGAACATGGCACATGAGTCCATAGAGCAACCTCAAATCTAAGGGATTAAACATGGCACCGTGTCCATAGAGCATCCATGGAAAGAGAAAAGTTTAATTATTTTGATTAATTCTTTTAACATAAAAAGGGACAAAAAAAAAGGAAAATTTAGTTTTGGCCCGACAAAATGATTTATCTTGCTCCTACGTATTCCCGGGTGCGATGGGAAACTCAAAGCCACGTAGTTCTTTAGAAAAACTTACTTGGTTGGTTTTAATTTTTTTTAAAAGGATTTTTTTTGAAAAGATTTTTGACAAGACAAAGAGGTGAAATTTATATTTTTTTTTAAAAGCGTTTTCATTTATTTAAAGCAAGAAAATAGAAAATATTTTTTAAAAGAAATTTTCTTTTTTATCATTTTTGTCTTTTTTTTTTTTAAAAAAAAACGAGTGGGTTACCACATTATTCAAGCCCATATTATAACAAAAAAAGGTTCCTCCACAAGCCCATCATGCAACATAAAATGAACACAAACAGCAAAAATGAAGATTAAGCAGGCAAGCAGAAATGAAGATCAATGGCTATCTGAACCAGAGTACCCAACACGGAAGCGGCGTCGCGAGCGATGAAGAGGGTGGTCCGGGCGGCGATGATGATGACAAGAACGTCCGGTGGTGGTTTCGCGGCTTCGTCGTCGGAGCGAGGTGGGGCTGGTCGTGTGATGGTCGCGACGCGGATCTACGGCTCGAGGTGGCGGAGGCGACAGGTCGACGGCTCAGGAGGTGGGCGAGGACGCGACGAGCGAGAGCGGTGGTGGGTGGAGCGGATCTGCGTCCGGACGGCAGGGGCTTGTGACGGTGAGATCCGGCACGGCGGTGACTCGGTTGCAGCCTCACAGCTGTGGGTCCGCCTTGGACGAGGCGGCGACGCGCAATGGAGGTTGAGGTGGCAGAGGACGCAGGTGACAGAGGACGCACGGCGGAGGTGCTTGGGACCAACGTTCTGATCTGTTTTCCAGGTATTAGGATATTCGGTTTTGATTGAGATGGGGTAGATGATTTAGAGGAAATTGATGTTGTTAGATGTTGGGGGTTGATGATGATATTGTGGTGGCTGCCATGATGGTTGAAGATGTGTGTGTGTGTGTGTGTGTGGGGGGGGGGGGCTGCTGTTTGTCAAGGGCAATTTTTTTCAGAGAAAACCCCTCCCCTTTCATAGAGAATCAGTCTCTTTATACAGGGGTTCTTTTTTCACCATTGTTTGTCCCAAAAATGTTACCTTGGTTGCACCAGAGGTGTGGTCCTTCTCCAATTTCTCTTCTTGGCTCCTTGCCTCTGGATTCCTTCTTCTCAGGCTGCACCTTTCCTTCCCTTGGTCATGTCCCTTTTTGGCTCTCTTTACATGCTCTATCCTCTGAACACGGGAACAGGCTTCATCCATTTTCATGCTATATTTTCAAACTCAAATTTCAACCAAAGTTGACTTGCCTTTCTTACCAATGTGGATTAAACTGATTTGTCTTTTGCTCTTGGCTGCACATACACGTGGATATCCAATCTAATCCTGCTGCCTCTAACTTTTACTTTTAGTTTTTGTGTCATTTTTATTCTCTTTTTAAGATTATTACATAAATGGATTCAAGGATTGAGCCCAATATAGGAAATGGGCCAACAACATGCACCAAGATTTTTTTTTTAAAATATATTTTTTTTGCAAATTTTTATATATTTTTCTTTTCAAAAATATTAATTAAGAAGATAGAATATCCGGACAAAATTAGACGTTCACATTATCTTAAAATCGCATTTCAGTAAACATACTTAAACAAAAACAAATTTTGATTATAATTGATTATCAAAATCAAAATAATCGATTATCAACATAATCTCTTTTTTTTCCATATTTCATCCACGCTTTCGTGTCTCTGATGGTTTTCGTTATTAGGTTACAATTTTTTTTTTATTTTTTTTTGCAAGGCATGCTAATGCTAAGGACAATGGAACAAGGATGTCTGCGGTGTTATGTTTTCTTGTCTTTCCAAGTTACAATGTGTGATGAAGGACGCGTGACATCTTTAATGTTCCGAGTTCTCTTAATCACGGTGCAGCATGTTGATTCTAAATATTGAGGTGGCGTTTGGAAGAGCTTATTTAAGCTTCTTTTAACTTATCTGATGACATAAGCTCTTATGCAGTGTGAGAAGCTTATGGAATTATCATAAAAACTTATGCACTAAACACCTTCTCCGTGTTTTTCACTATTCGATTCCTCTCATGCCCCTTTCTTTCTTTAAACGCTTATGGCATAACCTCTCATGCGACAATGTCTTATGTGATAAGCTCTTAATTAAGTTGTTTACCCAAACGCACCCTGAATAGTATTGGTTTAATATATTTACGTTTGTTTTTAGGCTTAAATAAGTTTTTGCCCATGAAAAGTTCTCATTTTTTGGTTTTAGTCTTTGTACTATTTTTTCATAGATTTGCATCCCCACATTTTTCAAAGTTAAGGAAATGGTCTACACCATCAACCTGCCTCCATTTTCTGTTGACGTGGCTGACGGAATGCCACGACAGCAATGCCACGTCATCCACGTGGCGTTAAGTTTGTCACGTCAGCAGGGACTATTTCCAAAAAAATTGAAAATACAGGGACAAAATCCTAAGACAAAATTAACAGGGACTAAAATCGAAATTTGTGAACTTTGGAGGGACTAAAAACTTATTTTAACAAAAAAAACTATTTTCCAACAATTTTTCACACCAAGTCGTACAGGGACAGGAAACTACCTCGATATCTCTGAATATTCTCTTAAAGCTATTTTAAGAAACTTATACTCAGTTTCCTCGTCTAGCAATACTTAGGACAATTCTGCAAATTAGAATAGACGAGTTAGTCCTTTAACACAATTTTACCATACAAATTTAACATTTTTGTTAACATCAAAACTTAAGAGATTATTTAACCAAAACCACTTTGGTTCCAACAAATTTGAAACCTATGGCTCTAATATATGATTTGTTTCTATTTTCTATCCAAGTTTTGTCATGGTTTAAATTGTCAAATTCCTTCATCTTGTATGATTTTTTGTACAGGGATATCGACCTAATTTCCTTTTCCTGCACGACTTGCTATGAAATTTGACAAGAAAATAGAAACAAATTCATACATTATGGACCACATTGTTAAAATTACTAAATTCCTTCATTTTGTATGATATATCTAGTACTGAAGGGTACCGAGGTAATTTCTTATTTTTGTCTGACTTGCTCCAAAATTTGGCTAGAAAATAGAAAGAAATTATACATTAGGGCCATAAGTTTCAAATTGACAAATCCCTGCATCTGGTATGATTTCTAGTACTTAAGGGTATCAAGGTAATTTCTTATTTCAGTTTGATTGCTCTTAGATTTGACTAGAAAATAGAAGATAAAAAAATCATACATTAGAGACACGAAGACAAATTTGTCAAAATCATTTTTCTGGTATAATTCCTAGTATTTGGGAATATCGAGGTGGTTTTCTGTCCCAGTACGACTTGGTCTAAAAAAAGACCACAAAATAGTTTTTAGTCCTTGCAAAGTTAAAAAAATTGGTTTATTCCCTATAAATTTTGTCTTAGGATTTCATCCCTATACTTTCAAATTTATTTTTTTGGAAATAGTCCCTGCTAATGTGGCAAACTTAATGCCACATGGATGACATGACACACATGTGGCGATGCTGACATGGCCTCCATTAACCACGTCAGTAGAAAACGGAGGCAGATTGACAGTAGGGACCATTTCCTTAACTTTGGACGATGTGGAAATACAAACCTATGAAAAAATAGTACAAGGACTAAAACGAAAAAATAAGAACTTTTCGGGGGGGGGGGACCTATTTAAGCCTTGTTTTTAAATTAAAATGAGGTGTTGATTGTAACAAGACGATGAATATTGGTCAGAAATGAGACAATTTTTAATCAAAATTTCACTGATTTGAGTGACTGAGTGACTAGTTATCAAGATGAGATGATAAAATTTCAATTACAGTAGTGAGAATTCTGCGTAGTAAGACTTACATAAATAGTAGAAAACCAACTCGGTAATGGTACAAAAATTCGTTAAAAATTTTAGGTTTCTTTCTACAATGAGGTGTTCCCACTCAAAAAATTGAAATAGGTACGAGGAAATATAACCTATCTCCGATCGGTTGCTCTATACAAATCTCTCCCTCTCTCTACATATAACAAACATCAGATTTACTTAAACGAATCTATAACTACAAATATGCCCTATTTTTAACTGATTCTAACAATTTCTTGCTAGGCAACTATTCTAAATATGATACAAGCTTCCCTTCCATTCAAAAGGGGGCAAATTCTTTATATCAGAAGTTGTAGCCTGTTCAGTTAAGTTCAAGTAATCATCTCCTATCACCACAGCATTTTGCACCTTTTCCTTCCTGAAGTTTCTGCCATAAACAGAGCATTTCCCGTGGTCCCTGGTAATGGGCAACCACGTAACCATCCTTGCAACCTTCGTTATAGACTCTGCCTTCATTCTCGTATCGAATGTCTAGACCTCCCTTCTTCATGTCTGCGATCCAGATTCCCATTGCAACGTCTTCTAATTTAAACATCTGCCAGACAGTGATAAAATTCAGTGTTCTTATATGTCACCAAATGCATTTAGTACAAGACACATTTAGAGCCTAATTGCACCTTTCCAAAAATAGTTTTCAACAAGTAACAGATTTTATCATATACCTTCAAATGGCCCTCTCTGTATTTCTTGTACACTGTCCTTGCTATATCATGTGAGATCACATACCCGGGACCATGTGCCCAAGGAGGATAAGTTGCTTCGCTCCATTCCTTTATTATAGCAGCAGGCGATAAGATTCTCTTAAGTTAGATGAAAGTAGACAAGAAAAGACAACAAAGACAAAAGGCAAATGCAAGACACAAAGCAAATGAAGGCACTGGCTTTAAATCCCTAATATAGCTAAGAAAAAAAATAAAAATAAAAATAAAAAAAACTGAAAGTTCGTTTAAATGCTCCAGTAGTGTAGCAACTCCCAAGTAAGCAATTCAGTCCAATTTCAAAGTTAATATTAAGTTCTCATCAGGTTTCTGACAATATAACCTGGTATACGAATTGTCAATTTCTGATGAACATTGAACAAGCATTTGAGAACCGATATACATGCATATATCCATGGCTGAATAATCGAGTTTCAATCTTTTCACGGTAAATACTAAATTATATTCATTATATCTTCCTTAGTTTGAGATGAATGGAGTATATACTTCCACAAAGGAAAATACATTCAACTTAGATTATACTTACAAGCAAGCCTTGTCAACAAACATTGCATATTGAATAAGCTTATAATACAAATTTTTACAAGTTAGAATTATCTGTTATAAATTTATAATCAGAAACTAATAATATAAATACATGGGACGAGAGAAATTTAATTCTTAAATGAGAGGATATCTCTACCTGTGGGCTTATGTACCATTTGCTATCAGAATTTCGATGAGGTCGGGAATCTGAATTGATGAGGCCATATAGTAACCCATGAGCTACATTGATCCTCTTCAAAGAGCCTAGCACTTCATCCACACGAACAAAGGCATCATCATCTGTCTTCATAACAAACTTTGCTGAAACAACCTCCGTCTGTTGAAGAGATCATGTCAATGAGGCAGGGGAAGGATTCTCCAAATTGAAAGGAAAAGACAAGACATTACCCCAAAAATGCAGATGGCTAAAGATTTCCAGGTGATGAGGCTGTAGTAGTCAACAAATGGCATCAGCTGTATATCCCCATAGGTTTGTGCTTCTTTCCACAATTCTTCATTAACTATTTGGCTTTTATGCTGCATCAACTCAAACCGAGGAAACATAATTAAGCAAAAACCTACATGCAACACTAAACAGAGAATTTTTGAAGAAGTGGCAAAACAAAATAAGTATCATGTTCATCTTCTTTTTTTTTTTTTTGATCAACAGTATCATGTTCATCTTGATCTTCATCAGAATGAAAAGGCTAAGATAGTGCAAAGATACTGAAAACAAATGCTTCGATAAAAACAAATTTATAAGCAGCTTTTGCTTATTAATGAGACAAGCCAAAGTCTGAACACCATTAATGAAAAGACTCAAACATTACTTTATTTAGAGATTTAATTAAGTGGCTTTTCCCAATTCTACTAATTTTAATTATGTGAGAAAATCACAAGCAATACTTACCAAACCAACAAAGAAGCGCACAGCTGTTGTATTTGATCTAACTGCATCGTACTGCATCCAGGTTCTTCTGACAGCCATCCGACGCTTAAAATTGTTAGCAGTAGAGAAAACACCAATGAAGAGATCCAATGAGGTCTGTTCAGTTATAGGACTTGATTTCAATGATTCAAGATCAATAATATGCTCTGAATCTTCTGATGTGGGCAGACCACTGGCAAGAACAGAAATTAACTTGAGGTCCCCTGAGATCTTTATCTCACTGACAAGCCAAGGCTCCAAAGTCTGAATTGTAAACAGATAAGTCAGTCAACTATTAAAAAATACGAGTATTAAATAATTAAATATTAAAAATTAAAAAGAAAGTGAAAGAAAGTACTTCACGGAAAGCAAATGAAGTTATGTGCTTTCCATCAACTGTCATCTGGATTCCCTCTGATCCCACTCGAAGAGTTGCAACAAATGGGAGACCTTGTTTAAAGGGAAAGAATTTCTTATTTTCGGATTGTTCTTCTGTTGCTGGAAATCTCCTTGAAGTGTGGGAATGCATGCTGGCCGCATAATGTTGGCTAATGTTCTTCCCTACGATCTTATTGCACTGCTCCAACTCATCAACTGGCAAAAGAAACAGCAATTGTTAAACAAATGAAATTAATAGTAGTTATCCAAAAGCACCTCAGGGAGTTAAATATAGAAAAAGCAAAAGGAGAATTGCAAATAATTTTTGACATAACTTCTGGATCAGCAAAAACCATGCAGACAAAGTTTTCACACAAGTTTAATAGAGCAGAAGACCAGGGTAAAAAAAAATCTTTTAACAAACAAGTGATTTTCATGTGGATAGGATTCAATTCTGTTGCAACTGTACTATGACATCAACAGTACAATAAAACCAGCAAAAAAAAACGAGAATCTTTAATTCAAGAACTCCATATTGCGATCGCTGTTATATAACAAACACTCTTCAGTGGTCACAGAGCTCAAATTTTAAGAAATTTGATTTCAGAATCATCAGAGGAACTTTGATTTCAACTATGAAAACATGTATTCATACGGATGTTGAATCAAATATTGAGTATAGTATATTAACCTTTGCTAACTTTGTCAGGAGTAGGTGATGGACAACGCTCCTCGTCACCCCAATCATGAGCTACTGTCCAGGAGTTTTGGACAATTACTGGATCTTCAGTGATTTTATCACCATGAAGCCTGACATTATAGTGCAAAATAATAGGGGGATCAGGCTCCCCGGGAAGTAGTTCTCCAGTCAGGTCGATCCGAAAATTACCTAGGAGACCATCTGGAACACCAATTACACTGATGGAAGAACCCTGTGTCAGGCCACAAGGTACTTGCAGTTTGTAACTACTATTACCTAGCTCACTGGAATTCATCTTGTTGAGAAAATGGGGACACTGTTTCTCTTTTGTTCTTGAACTATCATTTGCATGACCTTTTCTTTGCTCTCCAATTGAGGAAATCAGACTATTCCATGCACCAGCAGCTTCTTTGATAGCTTCTGCTGCATTGGGTAAACCCTGAGCATGATCAAGTAAGTGGTTCAATTGGTTCCATGTCTGCAGAGCTCCGTGCTCTTCTTTGGAAAAGTTGCTCCCGGCAAAGAGGCTAGATATTAAAACATCAGTGGAAATAACTTGAGAAGCACCATCTGGATTTTGAACTGCAGGCGGAACCACAGGATTTATCCATTCTAGAGGATTGGTACCATTAATGGCAACGGGTAAAGTCAGATAACCTCCACCAACAGGATTTTTCATGACCCCATATCGCAGGATCATAAGCATAAACACCATAAACACTGAGGTAATCAGAACTCCTCCATACAATTTCTTCATTTTGATGATCCTATGATTGAAGCAATAGCCCTGCACCTTCACGGCACTAGATCATAAGGATACCAAACTTCTGCTAAATTGATCGTGGTCTTTCATATGATTCCTCGTTCTAATTGTGAGTAAAAATAGGTTGAAGCCAATAAGGAATGAAGATATTTGATGCAAGTAGTAAAAGCCCTTCTTATTATATTTTAAGAAACATCCATTGGAAAACTTTCACTAAATAGCAGTGCAAGAGTCAGCCCTTTCTTTTAGTTTTCTAAAACCAACATCATGTACCAACCACCAGGCCTTGGAAACTCGTTCTGGATGCTCAGATATCCACCATCAGAATTACTTGGGAAGCATATGAGATTTAGCTAGCATGCTAAACCTGTATTCATAGCAAAAAAAAAAAAAAATAACAAAATTCTGCATTTAACTACTGTAGAATAGTGAGGAAGCATAAAATAACACACACACAATTTTCTGTGAACAATTAGTACAAGCCAAAAGCAAACATATGATCTGTTATCAGTTGAAGAAATTTAACACCTTTTTGTACGGAAATTAGCACTTAAGGTACATCATGGCTAACATGGATCACAGCTTCTTTCTAAAACCAACTTCAGGTACATCACGGCTTCATGTGTTCATTTGCTAGTATGACCTTAGGAAAATATTTTCATATCCCCTATCAGCATCTTATTGAAGAAAAGTATTCCCACTTATAATAAATTATTGTAGCAATTAACATCACTGGTCAATGCCCTTCCCCAGCAAACCACCATTATTTTATTTTATTTTTAGCCAAAGGTCCATGCACACACACAAACGCACATATGCTACGCCTGGGAGGAGAACCCACTTCAAGCTTTGCTCATATATGAAAGGTAAAAGAAGGATTCTATCCCAAACTGAGTCAACTAGTAACTTCCCAGTTTCCAGCACACCACCATTTGGTCAATATAGAACTACAATATTTCACAGTTAGGTAGAGTTGGCTTGTTTTCATTATAAGCCAAATGCGAAATCATAAACTATAATTAGGAGGAATAAAGTCAAAATCAGAATACTCACATGAACAATGACCACATTAAATTGTTTGATAACAATAATAGTACTACAGAAAGAGAAATTCAATCGAAATCACAAATGAAGCATTAACATAGAATTAAATTAAATAATAAGGATCGATATAAGGTTACTTCAAACAATTATTTCGGACTTAAACTCAGATCTTACTCCATCCATCATTTTGCTTTATATCAAATCAACGTTAAATCTTCTCAAATAAATAACTATAAGGACAAAATTTAAATATAAGAGCTCGAAACGTGTTCGAGGAGCTTCTTCCTCAACTTCGTTGCTTTACAGAATTAAATGCCAAGGCAGAGGAAGGATCAACCATAACCAAAAAAAAAAAAATTGCACCAAAAATATAAATAATATAAATAATGATTAGCACTAATTTAAGAAAAAACAGGGAAAAATTCTACAGCGTAGCATCTGAATGCAAAGCAAGCAAACGCAGTATCACACGGATCGAAAAGCAGCAGAAATCAACAGAGAATCTCGAACAAGAAAAAAAAAACGAAAATTACAAAAATCGATGTGGAATTGTGGTGGAGAAGTGCGGGAAGAGAGTTGGAAATTAAGGAGAAGTGCAATGTTGAGAAATAACTAACAAGTGATTGAAGTAAGAAGTGGCTTACCTGGTGAGAATTTTCTCGTGAAAATGTAGAACGAGAGAGAGAAAAGGGTTTGAAGCTTGAAGTAACAATGGGAAAGAAAGAAGTTTAGGATTTCTTTTTTTTTTTTTTTTTTGTGAAATGAAGTTTAAGATTCCTTTCTTTCTTTGTTTCAGTGTTTCTAATTTTGAAGTTTCAGAGTAGCTTTCTTTCTTGTTTGTGTTGTGTTTGGTGTGGTCTTATTCAGTCCCCTTTTTCAACTGCATAGTGAGAGCATAGTACCACGCGGAAGAAAGAAAAGAAACGAAGATAAATAAAGACACATAATAATATTTCAAAAAAGAAAAGAAATTATTGGAAAAGAAAGGGACAAAAGTAAAGTAGAAGTTAGAAGGAAAAAAAACACGGAGACATCTGCCTTCAATTCACCCGCCGTGTTCTATGCTCTCATTACATATTTTTTTTCCAATAAATAATCCGTTTTCTTTTTTAACTATTCAGATTCCAGAACGACCAGAAGTATATCAATGCATCTCATATATAATGGATTAAAAATAAAAGTTATTGTGCAGTCACATAACTATTTAAAAAGTTATAATGTACTTATCTTTTAATTTTTACTATTAAGATGAGATTTTTTTTTTTGACATGAGATTAAGTAGGCAAAATTTATTATTTACATTTATTACAGTAAATAAATGTTTTGACAAGTGTAGTTGAAAATTTAAACTTAACATTTTTCAAAATAATAAATACATCAATTTCTCATATAAATATTTTTTTTTTATTTTTATTATTTTTAAAAGCAAAAACATACATACTAAAAAAAGAAAAAGTTTTAAAAAATAGTACTACCTCCGGACTCAATTATAAACAAAAATAACTAATTTTATATTTATTAAGGAAGTTAGTTAATTTAGTTTAATTGTCTTGATTTATGTAAAAAATGAGTTATAATTATTAAACTATCATTTAATTATCTCGGGAATGTATAATACTCTTCAAAAAGTAAAGGATAATTTGTTTGATTGGTTAATTTTCTTGATTTTTGGAATGCTTGCATTAAATAGAGTTGAGTTGGTTGGATTTTGCTTAATATTTGAGTCCAAAAAATATATGTACTTTTTTAATTATAATCGAGTCTGGAGGAATAATTATTTAGTTACAATTGATTTTTTAACAAAACAAACAATAATAAACGCACTCTAAATTTAACTTTGATGTAGTTCCCTTCAACAACAACAAAAAAAAACTTTGATGTAGTTAACGCTTCTTTTATTATAACCTGATTGATCTATTAAATAAATTTAATATCATAATGTATTATTATTAGATGAACATAAAAATAAAATACGGTGCACAAAGGATCCAATGATACTTCTAAACGTCTGGTTCATTTAACTCTCCACTTTTATTATTTTTCAGAATGATTCTACTTTCCATATTTCAATCAGATTATCAATTTAATTATGATATAGTATTAATGTTAGTAAATTTTACATTACCTCTTCAAATTTTTTTTTTTTTATATTACATCAATTGATTATTTAATAGTCATACTACTTTTTTTAAAAAAGTTTTATAGTAATATTATTACTAAATTTAAAATTTATAATAATTATCATTAAAATCACACGTTAAATTATTTAGCGTTTTTATTTCCATTGCATAATTTTTTTATAATAATTTCATCTCTTCATTTTTTTAACTTAAAATCTAATTATTTATCATCTACTCACGGCTGTTTTCAAAGTAAAAATAATTTGATCAATATCATAAGATAGGTATAAAAAATGTAAAGAAAAATGTTTATATATATATATATATATATATATATATATATATATATATATATAAATTATTGTAGAAATATTTTATACTACAAATTATAATTACATTAGTAAATATTACATATATAATTTTATAATTAATAATTCCAAATTTATCGGATCAAAAAATTATTTGCTTACATGTATAATGATATGTATTTCATTTTTAAATTGTTTATGAATATTTTTATATAAAATTTTCTTTTGTCCAAAGTTTTCAAGTTATATTCTATCAAACAAAAAAAAAAAAATTCAGGTTATATTGGCGGTGTGTGTCTTAGTGGGTTTAAAATAAACGTGACATGACTCATGAGGGTGACCGGCAGAGGAGGAATGGTCAAAGTCCTCCTATTTGTTGCGTTTTTCTTTTCTTATTTTGAATGTTGACCATGTTTATCAATATAATCATTCTAGATTTTTACGTAGCGTTTGGGGTATAAATAAACAAAATATAAATATAAATAAATATTAAATAAAATTTTGATTGAAGTAACATTCGTATTCTGGGTAAAAAGTTTTACAGCTTTTTTATGGTGTAGGGGTAAATTTGACCCGCAAATTATTGAAATAGTATAATTTAAAAAATATTTACATATATAATACAAGTCATACATGGGGAATGTGATTTTTTAATATAAGTCATATATGATATTCACAGCTTGCATGTTTATATATTTTTTTAATTAAATAATATAAGTCGTATGTGATGTTAACGACTTGTATGACTATATAATTTTTTCTTAATTAAATAATATAAGTCGTATTTATCATTAACAACTTGCATGATAATATTTTTCTTTTTAATAAAATAAGAGATGTGTGATATGGACATCAAAAAATGGACACCCAAGTCCGAATGTGTTAATGGATATACTTATATTTACACAATTATCATTATATCTATTTACATAATTGTCATCCTATCTAAAATGTTCAAAAAAAATGTCCCAAATAGATGTTCAAATATCATTTGTATTAAATAATGCTAGTCATATATCTTATTTGTGACTTGCCATTTTTTTAAAAAAATTAAATAATGCAAGCCGTATCTTATGGTAACGACTTGTATCTTAATTAAAATTTCTAGGTGGCGCAGAGACTATTGGTAACTACTTGTATCATTTATTTAATAAAAAAAACCCATGTAAGTCGTTAATAATAGATACGACTTATATTATTTAATTAAAAAAAATTATATAATCATGCAAGTTGTTAACACTACATACGACCTACATTATTTAATTAAAAAATTATATAAACATGCAAGTCTTGAATATCACATATGACTTGCATTAAAAAATCGTATCTCCTATATACGACTTGTATTATATACGTAAATATTTTTCAAGTTATACTATTTCAATAATTTGTTGGTCAAATTTACACCTATACCATAAAAAAAACCCAAAGTTTTATATTGACATTCACTCATATTTTGATATATTTTTTTAATTTAATAATTAAGAGTGAAAAATGTCAAGATATTACTAATGTCTATAAAAAAAAATTATACCCACAGTAAATAGAAATTAATTAAACTCAAAATTTTGGTCTTCTACTTTCAGACAATTTAAATTTTTATCCCTATAGTTTACTTTTAAAAAACTTTATCCCTCAGAGACTGAAATATACTAATAATAATTTGAAATTGTGAGGACCAATTCTTAATAAAAGTAAAGATAAGCATTTAAATAAACATCTATGAGAGCTAAAACTCAAATAATTAGAAAATATATGGACCAATATTGAAATAATTTATATCAATTTTTTAATTACTTATTTTCATCAATATTTTTGTCTTATCTATTATCAATTTTTTGTAATAAGTAATTGAAATGCTTATCTATTATTCTATTATTTTGAAAACGGACCTAAATTGATTATTTTCATCAATTTTTTGTCTTATTTTTAAAAAATTGATGAAAATATATGGACCAATATTGTAATAATAGTTATCAATTGTAATAATAATAGATAAGCATTTCAATTACTTATTTTCGTTTCATTCTTTTTAGGACAAAAATTTATTAGTATAAAAAAAAGAATATTAGTATCGGTATTTGCTCTGATCCAAAAATAACAAATTCCAAGACTCTTCCTCATTTTAGGTCTAAGAAGGGCTAGACCCGACAAACTAGCCCATAAAGTATCTTAAGCGGGGCAAATTGCTCCGACCGACCTAGATTGCCCGGCCTCCCCCTCCTGATTCCGTACATAGTGGACTTTCCCGCCTCGGGAAAGAACCTAATCATATCTATCCCCGCGCAAGTCAGAGAGGAAGAGTAAAATCGCCCCATTTTTTCTGACACACGCGATTACCTACCAAAAACCATCATTACGAACACCATATTATACTGGATTAGAAGGATAAACACGCCATGAGGCATCGGGTAGCATGCTTGGAAGCCACTTGGTTGAACCCAGAGGCATGTATATAAGCAAGTCTCCACTAATGGAGAAGGTATGCAATTTCTCTTTACACGTTATATACTATCTGCAAGACCATTGCTGACTTAATTAAGCATCGAACTGTCTTCACAGTACCCCCATTCGGTTCAACACGAAGAAGCCAAAGGAAGAAGAAGGAGAAGAAGCGGTAATATTGTGCCAAATCAACAGAGGCCAAATACAAAAAGTGACACTATTGAGTTTTGGTTTTTGACCATAACAGTATTAAATGAATAAGACAAAATATATATTAAATTTAAAATCCACAGGTTATGGGTTATTATTATGTAAAAATTGTTTAATATTGGGTTAATTCTTTTCCTTTAGTATATTAGGGGCGACTTCCTACGGCTACTAGCTGTAGGGATACCATGAATTCTATCCCGGACCTAAAACAATAATAAAGGCAACTTGGTTTTTAGATACCCTGATGTCCTCAAGTCCTCACACTTTTATATATACTTTGTTTGTCTTGGGGAATTTTGAAGAGAATGGCATGAAGGAGAAAGAGGTGAGAGAGAACTCATAGAAATGAGAGTTCTCTTATTTGAAAAAGAAGAGATGTGAGAGAGGAGGGAAAGTATGTGACACCCTTCTACCCCGCATGTTAATATAAAACATTTACTTAAAAGAAGTAATTATAAAACATGTATTTATTTTATAAAAATAAAAACTTGGATAAAAAGGTTTCACATCTCAATGAAAACAACGCGGAAATAACATAGTTTTAAAACAATAAAACATAAACAAGACAGATAAAGAAGAACCCAACCCCGATATCACATACAGAGCTGGCATAACCAAAAATCCAGATACATCAAGGAAACAAACTGAATAACTAACAAAACTAATAACTATAACTAAGCATTCTAACTAGAGTCGCGGCTCCTCAGAGTCACTCATCTGTTTGCTGCTCACTATCCTCTACATAAGGAAATACATGCAACAACAGAAACAGGAAAATAGGGAGTAAGAAATCATGTAAACACAACGGCATAGGAATAGGGAATAAGATGAACATACATCATAGCATGGCATAGCAATTTCACAATATACAATATATATACATCATCATATAATATCATAACAACATGTTAATCATCCAACTTATGCTATGCAGTACAACGCAACCCTACTCCACTACTCCATCAATGCATATGGATCCAACTAACTCAGGAAGTCAACTTCGGAGTTACATATCCGTATTGGCCAAAAAGCACCAACACCGGCAGTTCCCCAAACCATGGAGGAACCCCTTGGATAGCCGACGTATCATAACTGGATACGCCACCTCGGGGGCGCACGGTTCATCAAACCATGGGCGAACCACTCGAGACTTGGGCCAGATCATCATAAATAGGACGACCTCCCCTATGTTGAACACCCCCCTCAACATCAACTCCAATGCTCTTTGCAAATGGCACAACAACACACAAGGCAACCACCTCCTTTGCTTGGGCCTAAAAGCACCCAAGACTTATCACCAACATCAACATTAACACCTTAGACCCAAACCATGGGGTCAAGGCCCCCTTGACCAAAAAGCACCAAGGTCCAACATAACAACATCTCGACCAAAAAGCATCGAGAGCACTTTGGCCAAAAAGAACCAAAGCGTGACAACGTGCGGTAACCCATCGGGTACCGGCTTAACCAGCTTATGAGTCTTTGTTATATTAATTAATCTTTAATTAAGTTATCTAACTTGTTATCATTTGATTAGTGTATTCTTACATCATTTGGGGATAATTGGGGTAAGCACCCCTTTAATACATTAATCTTAAGTTCTGACCAGTAGAGGGAAGCACAGGCGTACTAAACCCCCAGTGCGGTCGTGCTCACTATCCTGCACGGCCATGCTCAATGCACGGCCTATTTTCCAGAATTTAACTAGGAACACAGTCGTGCTCCCTGTTCAGCACAGTCGTGCTCCTAGGCAGGGTCATACTGTTTTGGGCAGAATTCAACGTGTTCTTGGAGTTTAGGCTTCCTAATTCTCTCAAATCAGATCCTAGGGTCTTAACTAAAACATTCGGCATGAAACCTCACCCCTCACTAACACAGTTCATGTCTTATGAAGCTTTGAGGAATTAATCCCTTAATTCCTATGTTAACTAAGAGTCCTAATTAAATCCGCTTAAGGTCATATTAACATATTCAACATAACGGTAATATCATCATCAACAACATATCCAGTCAATGTGATCAACATAATCCATGTCATAACAACAACATTCATAATCATGGGTAGTCATACCAATTCAACTAAAACTCATGGCATAATACAATTCAATAGGCATACCACATCAAGAACAACTCAACAATTATAACAAATAGGCATACCAATTAATCCAATTAAACATAAAAACAATTCAGTCATACAACCAGGCAGATCATGGCATCAATACATTATAACAACAATAAACGGGGCTATGGGAATCCCTCATCTTACGCTACTCCTTAGCCTAGTGTATACACTATTCTTCTCCCATACCTGGTATGAGGTTCGCGTTTCAAAAGAAGAAAGAGGTTCCTCTAGGGTCTTGTCTCAAAAGCACTTATCTACGACCTCAAGAACAACAAGGAAACACCTTAATTAGACTCTTAGGCCGAGAAATCAAAAGGGAAAGAACGAGAGGGATGAGGTGTTATAATCTTACCTTGTTTTAAGGTTTAAACAACGTCTTCGCAGCGATGTTATCCTATCAACGAATGGTGAAGAACGGTGCAAGAACGGGTTCCCTAGAGAGAATTTTCTAGAGACGGTTGATGGAAATTGAGAGAAAAAGAGAAGGGAGGCAGCTCTGAGTGTTGTGAAGTGATAGACTAGGGTTTATATAGTGTTTTAGGGGTTAAAAATAGGTTGTAATGCGTTCGCGAGGCGAGCCATAGAACCAACTTGTCAGTTGGATTCGCTCGGCGAACCCGAAAGCGCGGAGCTGAATTTTGGGTTTTTGTGAGGTGAACAAAGGCTCGTGGGTAGAGGTTGAAACCTTCGAATTTGGCCAAAACACATGAAATAATCTTTGTAGATAATTCTCTTAGCTTTCCAATGCCACAAAGATCATCTTCATCGGACATCTAGAACTCAAGATATGGCCAAAACGGTGAAACAGGTTACTAGGACTCTAAGACAATTGAACCTTCCTAAGACTAAACCTTCCCAACATGAACTTAGACATAAAAAACAAGCATAACAAGCATATATAAGCTAATCCTAACACATTAACATTTATTAACATATGGTGGAATTCAGGGAGTTACAATTCCACCCCCCTTTCAAAAAATTTGTCCTCGAAATTTCTACTTACCTCGGTTGAAAAGGTGCGGGCACGACTCCATCATCTTGTTTTCCAGCTCCCACGTCGCACTTTCCTCAGTAGCCCCACTCCAAATGACTTTGACCAAAGAAATTTCCTTGCCTCTTTGCTGCTTCACCCTCCTATCCTCGACTCGCAGGGGTAACACCTCAAAAGTCAAGTTCTCTTTTAACTGTATGGTATCGAGGACTATCACGTGACTAGGGTCATGAACATACTTTGAGTTGGGGCACATGGAAGACACTATAAAGGTTGGATAAGAACGGTGGTAAGGCTATTTGGTAGGCGACTTCGCCAAATCTTTTTAGGATTTGGTAAGGACCAATGAATCTAGGAGTAAGTTTCTTCGCCTTCATCACTCTATCAACCCCAGTTGTCGGAGTAACTCTCAAGAATACATGATCGCCTTCCTAGAATTCGAGCACCTTCCTCCTTTTGTCATGGTAGCTATTCTGCCTACTTTGTGCCGCCTTCATCTTTTCCTGAATCATCCTCACTTTTTCAGTGGTTTCTTGCACCACTTCAGGTCCTAGTACAACACTATCATTGGGTTCACTACAACACAAGGGTGTCCTACATCTCCTCCCATAAAGAGCTTCATAAGGTGCCATCTTAATAAAGGAATGGAAACTATTGTTATAGGTAAACTCTATCAGGGGCAAAAACTTATCCCAACTACCCGACTGCTCTAGTACACAAGCTCTAAGCAAGTCCTCTAAGAACTGGATGGTTCTCTCAGACCGAATATCAGTCTGTGGGTGATAAGGCGAACTAAGCCTAAGCCTGGTATCTAAAGCCTCTTGCAAACTGTTCCAAAACCTAGAGGTAAACCTCGGGTCTCTATCTGAAACTATGCTAGAAGGTACACCATATAGCCTAACTATCTGCCTGATGTACCGCTTAGCCAACTTTTCCAAAGAGTATTCCATATTCATCGGGATGAAATGGGCGGACTTAGTCAGTCTATCCACAACAACCCATATAGTTTCAAAACCGACTGGAGTCCTAGGGAGTCCAGACACAAAATCCATGGAAATACTATCCCATTTCCATTTTGGGATACTTAACGGTTGTAACTTACCTGATGGTTTCTGGTGTTCTATTTTAGCCTTTTAGCATACTAAACACGCGTACACAAACTCAGTCACCTCTTTCTTCATCCTAGGCCACCAAAACATCCTCTTAAGATCCTGATACATCTTAGTGGCACCCGGGTGCACACTCAGTCCACTCTTATGTCCTTCTTCAATGATCAACTTTCTAAGCTCCGAGACTGATAAGCCTCTGGCTCATCTAGTTTTATGGCTAGTATGACCAGGGTTTTGTGCAAATTATATCCTATTTTCACCCAAATTAGATTAGATTGTCCTCAAGCAAGGTTTTGAGTCTCTAGAATAGTTTTAGGTTAATTTAGCTAGTTCTGAGTCAAATAATCCACTTATAGTTGTGTCTTTGTTTTCAGGATAAGTTGGAAGGCAAGAGAATAAAGAAAGCAGGGGTTCGCCCATGAAAATCTATGCTCGCCACGCGACCCGAAGCTTGACTGTTCCAAGAAAATGCAAGGTCTCTGGTTCGCCCCGAAGAAGGTCTCGCCCGCGAGTCTTGCAACCCTGAAAAGTCGAGACGATCACGGCTTGCCGTGTTGAAGGTCACGGCCGTGGCAGTTTTGAAGTTGAAGAGTCTCGCCTCGCGAGCATCCATTCGCCTCGCGAGCCTGGGAAGTCGAAAAGCATCACGGTTGGCCCCGATGTTCATAACAGGCGTGACAAGAAGACTCTTCAGTTCCTCGCCTCGCGAAGGATTGTTCGCCTCGCGAGAATACCAAAGGTTGCAGACTGTTCACAAGAATCGCGTCGCGAGAGGGGCTTCGCCTCGCGAATAGGCTTAATTTCTGACTAGTATAAATTGATGTTCTGAACAGTTTGTAAAGACTTCTGCTTCTCCATTATTCTGTTTTACATTTCTTTTCTGTGTGTTTTCGTTTTTGTTATGGAGAACTAAGTTTCTAGGATTGATCTATTGCAATTGATTTCCATATACTTGAGGTTCTTGTATTTTCCTGTTTTGTATGCTTTTCCCTATTCAATGCCATGCTTTATATTTCTGTTTGTTTAATTCAGGAGTATAATGTATTGTGTTGATTTATTTTCGGTGATATCATGTTCCTATAATTAATCGCGTTTGTTTAATTCGCGTGTGTACGTTCATGTTCGTTTAGTTCATGAGGGCTTAACCCCGTTTGTTTAATTCGGGAATAGGGACATGTATCTGTAGTAGTAGTTTCGTTTGTAAATTGTTGCTACAACCGGGAGGGGATGAGAATCTGCTTAGGGCTTGGAAATTGCATGAACCTATGATAGTTGAGAAATCAAGAGCAATAGATTAATCTGTTTTTGGCCATTTGATAACCTCTTTGAACTGTCTTGCTTTATTGCTCTGTTTTCATTATTTTGTTTTCTTTGATTGCATCTCAATCCGAACCACCCCCAAAAAAAAAAAACTTATTTTTGTGGAACATAACATTTTAAGAGTCCTTGAGAACGACATCCGAGTTGTCGCCCTAAACTACATTTTTAAAACCCGCTCGTCCTTTTTGGCGCGTGCGCGACAGCGGGACCAAAAATTGGCGCCGTTGCCGGGGACTCTTGTTTTGTTATTTTCGCATTTTATTTTCTGTTTTTCTCTTTTATTTTTGTTTTTGTTTTGAATTAGTCTGGCTACTAGATCTAACTGCCCTGAACTGTGTGAATTTGATCCTGAGATAGAAAGAACATTGCATACACTCCGTAGAGAATTTCGGGCTAGTTCTAGTAGTGATTCTAATTCCAAGTCTGTTTTTGAAAACATGGGAGACCAAAGGACATTGAGGCAGCTTGCTGCCCCTGATGTGAATTACAATGGTTTGTGCATTGCATATCCTGGTGCTGACACTCCTTTTGAATTAAAATCTGGGCTAATCCATTTGTTGCCAAGATTTAATGGTCTTGTAGGTGAGGATCCACACAAGCACCTCAAGGAATTCCAAGTCGTCTGCTCCACAACCTTGAGGCCAGAAGGAGTAACTGAGGATCATATCAAGTTGAAGGCTTTTCCGTTCTCACTCCAGGGAGCTGCAAAAGATTGGCTATTATACCTTGAGCCGAACTCCATTACCACATGGAACGACTTGAAGAAGCTCTTCCTAGAGAAATATTTTCCTGCCTCCAGAGCCGCTTCAATCAGGAAAGAAATCTGTGGCATTAGGCAAGGAAATGAGTCGCTAGCTGAATATTGGGAGAGGTTCAAGCAGTTGACATCCAGTTGCCCCCAGCATCAGATTTCTGAACAGCTCCTCATCCAGTACTTTTATGAAGGGCTACTGCCGATGGATAGGAATATTTTGGATGCTGCTAGTGGGGGAGCGTTGGTTGACAAGACTCCATCTGCTGCCAAGCAACTCATCGAGAACATGTCTCTGAATTCCCAGCAATTTACTACCAGAAGAAATTCTGTTGAGACTAGAGGTGTACATGAGGTCCGCACTTCCTCTTCTAGCCATGACCGTGATGATAGAATTGATAGGCTCACTTCTTTGGTAGAGAAATTGGCAATGGATAGGGTTTAGCCTGCGGTGTTGTGTGGCATGTGCAGTTCTCCTGAGCACCCATATGAAGCATGCCCCATTTTGCAAGGAGGATCGATTCTTGGAATCACCTCAAGCCTTTGCAGTCCATCCAGTATAATCAAGGCAATAACTGAGCAGTGCACAAGACTCCGGACCTCTCAACAAATAGGTACCATCCCAGTGGAGTAATCGTCCTAATCTGCGGTATGGGAACTCATCCCAACAGCGACCGATGGCACCTCGGAAATCCTCCGGTGGCCACTTCGCACCTTCTCGGACCTTCAATGGAAGACATGTTCAAGCAAATGACTTCACAATTGACTTCACAGATGAATGCACAAATGACTACACTTTTCCAAAGAAGAATGGGAGCGATGCTCGGCAAAAACAAGTGCTAGCATTCAAGATTTGAGGACACAGATTGGACAGATGGCCACATACATAAATAACATTAAGCAAGCTCAAAGAACAACCCAGCTGCCAGCACAACCAGTGATAAATCCCAATGCCTCCAACCCTAATGTGAGTGCCATATCTCTGAGATCGGGAAAAGTTGTTGAGGCCACCTCTGGAAAGGATGAAGAAACTATTGAGGTTACTCCTGAGCCTATTGTTGAAGTTGAAGCTGAGAAAGTGTATAGACCACCCATTCCATTCCCACATAGATTGCAGAATAATAAGAAGATTGGTGGTGAAAATAAGGAGAAGGAGATTCTTGATGTTTTCAGAAAAGTAGCTGTAAATATTCCTCTCCTAGATGTGATCAAGCAAGTGCCCAGATATGCCAAATTTTTGAAGGATCTATGCACCAACAAGTGGAAGATGAAGACTAATGAGAGGGTTGACTTAGGAATGAATGTCTCAGCACTTATCCAGTCTAAGCCATAAAGAGTTGTTGCTTTAACCCCTACTCAGGCACTGCCACAGAAGTGCAAGGATCCAGGCACCTTCACCATTCCATGCACTATTGGGGACAGGAAGTTTGAAAACTGCATGTTGGACTTGGGAGCATCAATCAATGTCATGCCTACCTCCATCTTTAACAACCTTGATCTTGGGCCATTGCAGTATACAGGTCTTACCATTCAGTTGGCTAACAGGACCAGTGCCCGACCCGTGGGAATGGTAGAGGATGTGCTAGTGCAAGTTGATGATTTGATATTCCCTGCGGACTTCTACATCCTAGACATGGCAGGAGAGACTCGATCCGAGAGATCACCTATAATCTTGGGCAGACCATTCATGATGACATCCAAGACCAAGATTGATGTTTATGATGGGACTATGTCTATGGAGTTTGGTGGTATTGTGGCCCAGTTCAAGATCTTTGATGCTATGAAACACCCATTGGAGGAGCACTCTGTTTTCCACTTAGAGTTGCTTTCAGAGCTTATTGAGGATACTCATGAGGACTTTATTTCTGATTTTCCTTTTCTTTCTGATTTTGATGATGTATATACTTGTACTAACTGCACTAACACTAACCCGTGTTCTGTTTGTGCTGAGTTTCTGGATTCAACTTTGCAGGATGATAGTGATAATGAGAGTGAAGCTGTCTATTCAGCAGAAGTCCTTGACCCCATGGCTACTTCCAATGCACCATCTGTTGAGCAGCCACCTTCTTTGGAACTCAAACCACTTCCTGAGAACCTGAAGTATGCCTACTTGGGGAGGAATGCAACATTGCCAGTCATCATTTCCTCCAGCCTCAACTCTGACCAGGAAGCCAAGCTTTTAGAGGTTCTGAAGAAACATAAGAAGGCTATTGGGTGGACATTGGCTGATATTCCAGGAATTAGCCCCTCCAGATGCATGCACAGAATTTTATTGGAGGATGGGGCTAAGCCAGTAAGACAGGCCCAAAGGCGACTTAACCCACTGATTCTGGATGCGGTAAAGAAAGAGGTGACTAAGCTTCTACAGGTATTATCTACCCCATCTCCGATAGTACTTGGGTAAGTCCGATTGCAAGTTGTACCAAA
Source organism: Sophora flavescens (assembly GCA_030762895.1). Classification (NCBI taxonomy): domain Eukaryota; kingdom Viridiplantae; phylum Streptophyta; class Magnoliopsida; order Fabales; family Fabaceae; genus Sophora; species Sophora flavescens. The sequence goes on from CM061065.1 coordinate 132,876,142, forward strand.
GAAGTCCGGTCTAACAAAGAGGTTAGGAATGAAAATAATGAACTTGTGCCTACTAGAGTCCAGAATAGCTGGCGAGTTTGTATAGACTATAGGAAGCTAAACCAGGCCACCAGAAAGGATCATTTTCCTTTGCCGTTCATAGATCAGATGCTGGATCGGCTGGCTGGTCAATCTCATTATTGTTTTCTAGATGGCTTTTTCGGGTATTTCCAGATTCATATTGCCCCTGAGGATCAGGAAAAGACCACCTTCACGTGTCCCTTCGGTACGTTTGCTTATAGGAGGATGCCATTTGGCCTTTGTAATGCTCCTGGCACCTTTCAAAGATGCATGCTTAGTATTTTATCTGACTTTATTGAAAATTGCATAGAGGTGTTCATGGATGATTTTACTGTGTATGGCTCCTCATTTGATGCTTGTTTGCATAGTCTAAGTCTAGTTCTACAAAGATGCATTGATACTGATCTGATTTTGAATTATGAGAAATGTCACTTCATGGTAGAACAGGGGATAGTTTTGGGTCATGTAATTTCCAAAGAGGGTATTTCTGTAGATCCTGCAAAAATTAATGTGATTTCTTCATTGCCTTACCCATCTTGCGTACGCGAGATCCGTTCTTTTCTTGGACATGCAGGTTTCTACAGGCGCTTTATAAAGGACTTCAAAGAAGATAGCACCGCCATTGTCAAACCTCTTTGAAGAATGATGCCTGTTCGAGTTTGATGAAAAGTGCAAGGAGTCATTTGACTATCTCAAGAAAGCGTTGACTTCTACCCCTGTCATCCACCCCATTTGGACACACTCCCTTTGAACTGATGTGTGATGCTTCCAATTTTGTTGTGGGAGCAGTTCGGCACAAAGGGTGGGCAAGGTTGCCCATGTAATTCACTATGCTTCTAGGACCTTAGATGCTTGCATGGACAAATTACACCACCACCGAGAAAGAACTCGCTAGTTGTTGTATTTGCACTTGATAAGTTTAGGTCTTATTTGCTAGGTTCTAGGGTGACTGTTTTTACTTGACCATGCAGCTTTGAAATATCTCATTGAAGAAGCCAGAAGCTAAGCCAAGACTAATCCGGTGGATGCTTTTGCTCCAAGAATTCAATGTGGAGATAAAGGATAAAAGTGGAGCTGAAAATTTGGTAGCAGATCATTTGAGCCGGATAGCAAGGGATGAGGATACTTTTCCCATCCAAGATGATTTCCCTGATGAGAGACTCTTACATCTGTATGGGGTAACCCCCTGGTTTGCTGACATTGTAAATTTTCTTGTTGCTGGTGTTGTTCCTGCAGGTACAAGTAGACATAAGTTCCACAAGCTCAAAAGCGATGCAAAGTACTATGTGTGGGATGATCCCTACCTGTGGATGTTTTGCAGTGACCAGGTTATTCAGAGGTGTGTACCCGATCATGAGACTGAGTCCATCCTGCATTTCTCACATGCCTCTCCAGTTGGAGGACACTTTGGACCTCAGAGGACAGCAAGAAAAGTCCTGGATTCTGGGTTTTACTGGCCCACAATTTTTAGAGATTCATATGAGGTATACAAGAATTGTAAAGAATGTCAAATAACAGGCCCTGCCATCACTCGTAGGAGTGAGATGCCTCAGCGGCCAATGCTTTATTGTGAGGTTTTTGATGTGTGGGGGATGGACTTCATGGGTCATTTCCCTCCTTCTTTTGGTTTTGTATATATTCTTTTAGCTGTAGATTATGTTTCAAAGTGGGTGGAAGCAATCCCCACTAGGACTAACGATGCTCAGATTGTTTCCAAATTTGTTAGGTCCAACATTTTTTGCAGGTTTGGCATACCCAAGGCCATCATCAGTGACCAGGGCACACACTTTTGCAACAGAACCATGGAGGCCTTACTCAGGAAATATGGGGTTGTACATAGAGTGTCCACTGCTTACCATCCCCAAACCAATGGCCAGGCTGAAATATCAAACAGGGAGATCAAGCAAATTCTAGAGAAGATGGTGCAGCCTAATAGAAAGGAATGGAGCCGCCGTCTGGAAGACGCACTGTGGGCCCAGAGGACTGCTTTTAAGACACCTATAGGAATGTCCCCCTTCCGGCTTGTATTTGGCAAGGCATGTCACCTCCCAGTGGAAGTTGAGCATACGGCATATTGGGCGAAGAAAGAGTCAGAACTTGGACATGAAGAAATCCGGTGTTGAAAGAAAACTGCGATTCAGCGGCAACTTGAGGAGCTTAGGTGGAAGCCTATGAAAGCTCCAGGATGTATAAAGAGATAAAAAAAGATTTTCATGATAGGATGATTGTTAGGAATGTTTTGTTTGTGTCTAAGAAAGTCTTATTGTTTAATTCCCGCCTGAAATTGATGGCTGGGAAACTTAGGTCCAGGTGGATAGGACCATTTGTGGTTACTAATGTGTTTCCTTATGGTGCAGTAGAGATCAATGATGCAGGTACCAACAAAACCTTCAAGGTTAATGGGCAAAGGCTGAAGCCATTCCATGGTGTGGATGCTGTTGTTCCTGTGGATGCAAATGTTGAGGAGCTCTCCTTGGAAGCTCCCACTTACACTGATACTTAATCAGGGAGTTCCCTTTTCCTTTCCCTCACTCTGATTGTATAGTTCTGTTGTTCATTGGGGACAATGCATGTTTTAAGTGTGGGGGAGGGAACTAGTTGTAGTTTTGTTGAGTCTTGTTTCTTTGAATAAAGCTCCTGAATAATTTGAAAAGCTCAGGAGTATTTATGTGTTGAGTCTTTTGTTGGCAAGTTGCTAGATTTTGATTAATGTTGCACAGATTGCTTGCATGATTGATATGTGATGATTCCCCCTAGGCTGAAATTTTTTTGTTTTTGAACAGTGATTCCCATGTGAAATTGAAAACTGAACTTTGAGATTTTGTTATGATGGCATGATTTATGATAAGTTTGGGGTGATAGGAAGCACACACTAGGGATAAAATCTCTTTCAAATAATTTGCATGAATGTCCAGGTGAGGTTTTGAGCCTCCAACATGTTTTTGACTGTGTGAAAATCATTTTCAAGTTGCACTTTCCTGAATTTGATTGAATCTCTTTTTGGTTTGCATGATTATGTGTTTGCTTCAGATGATTTAGGCATTTTCTTTGTAAATAGCTACCTGGCCTGAATAAAACAATTCCTAATGCATGTTCCCTAGTTAGCCCCTTTGAGCCTATTAGCCTGATTAATTCTTGATAACCTAATGTTATAAGCCCAAAAATCTGGAAAACCATGTTAACCGATCTTAGGATTAGGAGAGCATGTAATCTTAGAATGGGTGCAAGAAACTAAGTTTGGGGTGGCTGCAAGATGTGATATGTGTTGTTAGGATTAAAAAAAAAAAAAGAGAGAGAGAAAAGAAGAAAGAAAAAAAAATACAAAAATGCCAAAAAGGCTGTTGGAAATAAAAAGGCTGTAGCCACCCAGAAGCATAGAGAAAGAAAAAAAAAATTAAGAAAGGAACTTTAGTGAATTTCAAAGTGTAAAAAGTTCATGCTCTCTTAGTTCCTAGGGTCTTCAGCCTAGTACCTTTGTATATCCTACCCTTAGCCAGGCCCCATTACATCCCATAAAAGACCTTTTGATGTTGCTTGCATGTTGTCTGTGGGAACCATTTTGAGATGAAAATCAAATTTATGGGAAGTGTTCTTGAAAAGTGAAACTGAGTGCAATGTTAATAGCCTGACACAAACTGAGTGATTGAGTGATATACTAAATGCCCTTGTGAGGAAGGCAGTTGTTTGAAGTTGGTGATCTCCCTTTTGTGTGTAACTTAGATCCCCTTCTTAGATTAATGATTGTTTGAGTGATGAAATTCTCAAATGTTTAGAATAAATGAATGTGGGGATTGCTCTGTTTGAAAAGGGGGGAAACAATGAAGAAAACTGTTTTGATGAAGTTGCTTGAATTTGTGCAATGTTGATTGAATCTTTTAAGCTTGCCAGGTCTTGAGTCTTTTTGATTTTTGAGTCTTAGTTTGCTTGGGGACAAGTAAAGTTTAAGTTTGGGGTATTTTGATAAGCCTCTGGCTCATCTAGTTTTATGGCTAGTATGACCAGGGTTTTGTGCAAATTATATCCTATTTTCACCCAAATTAGATTAGATTGTCCTCAAGCAAGGTTTTGAGTCTCTAGAATAGTTTTAGGTTAATTTAGCTAGTTCTGAGTCAAATAATCCACTTATAGTTGTGTCTTTGTTTTCAGGATAAGTTGGAAGGCAAGAGAATAAAGAAACAGGGGGTTCGCCCCGCGAAATCTATGCTCGCCACGCGACCCCGAAGCCTGACTGTTCCAAGAAAATGCAAGGTCTCTGGTTCGCCCCGCGAAGAAGGTCTCGCCCCGCGAGTCTTGCAACCCTGAAAAGTCAGAGACGATCACGGCTTGCCCGTGTTGAAGGTCACGGCCGTGGCAGTTTTGAAGTTGAAGAGTCTCGCCTCGCGAGCATCCATTCGCCTCGCGAGCCTGGAAGTCAGAAAGCATCACGGTTGGCCCCTGATGTTCATAACGGGCGTGACAAGAAGACTCTTCAGTTCCTCGCCTCGCGAAGGATTGTTCGCCTCGCGAGAATACCAAAGGTTGCAGACTGTTCACAAGAATCGCGTCGCGAGAGGGGCTTCGCCTCGCGAATAGGCTTAATTTCTGACTAGTATAAATTGATGTTCTGAACAGTTTGTAAAGACTTCTGCTTCTCCATTATTCTGTTTTACATTTCTTTTCTGTGTGTTTTCGTTTTTGTTATGGAGAACTAAGTTTCTAGGATTGATCTATTGCAATTGATTTCCATATACTTGAGGTTCTTGTATTTTCCTGTTTTGTATGCTTTTCCCTATTCAATGCCATGCTTTATATTTCTGTTTGTTTAATTCAGGAGTATAATGTATTGTGTTGATTTATTTCCGGTGATATCATGTTCCTATAATTAATCGCGTTTGTTTAATTCGCGTGTGTACGTTCATGTTCGTTTAGTTCATGAGGGCTTAACCCCGTTTGTTTAATTCGGGAATAGGGACATGTATCTGTAGTAGTAGTTTCGTTTGTAAATTGTTGCTACAACCGGGAGGGGATGAGAATCTGCTTAGGGCTTGGAAATTGCATGAACCTATGATAGTTGGGAAATCAAGAGCAATAGATTAATCTGTTTTTGGCCATTTGATAACCTCTTTGAACTGTCTTGCTTTATTGCTCTATTTTCATTATTTTGTTTTCTTTGATTGCATCTCAATCCGAACCCCCCCTCCCCCCCCCCCCCAAAAAACTTATTTTTGTGGAACATAACATTTTAAGAGTCCTTGAGAACGACATCCGAGTTGTCGCCCTAAACTACATTTTTAAAACCCGCTCGTCCTTTTTGGCGCGTCTTGCGCGTGTGCGACGACCAGGGGACGTTTGGTATACAGACTCTATCTTTGAATCTCAAGACTTCATCACTTCCTTCCTTAAAACTAAGTTCTCTACCCTGCGCAAGCAACTCACGCTGGTCTAGGAGATACAGGTCTAACTTCCCGACCCTCTCTAACCCGATCCATCAAATTGTTGGTAACCTTCAAGGTTCCAAGCCTAATGCTCTCAGGGGTAACTTCCCAAGCTAAACTTGGGTCTCTAAACTCCTCAATCAGATCCATCTCCCTAATCATCAAAGCGGAGCCGTGCAATGTTTTTCTACTCAAAGCATCGGCCACTACATTGGCCTTTCCTGGGTGGTAGGTCAGATCAAATTCATAATCATTTAGGAACTCCATCCACCTACGTTGCCTCATGTTCAACTCCTTCTGATCAAAGAGATACTTCAAACTCTTATGATCACTAAAGACCTCAAACTCGCTCCATACAGGTAATGCCTCCAGATCTTTAAGGCAAATACCACAGCTCCTAACTCTAGGTCATGTGTAGGGTAGTTCCTCTCATGGGTTTTCAACTACCTAGAATCATAAGCTACTACCTTACCATCTTGCATCAACACTCCACCTAAACCTTGCTTCGATGCATCACAATACACTACGAAAGGTTTACTAGGGTCGGGCAAAACTAAAACTGGTGCTGATGTCGATCTATTCTTAAGGGTTTGGAAACTCTCTTCACACCTAGAGTCCCACACAAACAACTGTCCCTTTTTAGTGAGACGGGTTAAGGACAAGGCTAACTTAGAGAAACATTCTATGAACAACCTATAATACCCTACTAAACCCAAGAAACTCCTAATCTCGATCACTGACTTTGGCGCTTCCCACAGGAGCACCGTCTCTACTTTAGCCTGATCCACGACTATCCCACCTTTAGAGATCACGTGACCCAAGAAACTCACTTCCTTTAACCAAAACTCGCACTTAGACAACTTAGCATACAACTGCTTCTCCTTAAGGGTCTGCAAGACGACCCTCAAGTGTTCCTCCTTGGTCTTGGAGTACACTAAGATGTCATCTATGAAAACCACCACAAACTTATCCAAGTAAGGGTGAAAGGTCTTGTTCATATAATTCAGGAACACAACAGGAGCATTAGTCACACCAAAGGGCATAACTAAATACTCATAGTGACCATATCGCGTTCTAAACGCTGTCTTCAGGATGTCCTCAGACTTAACCCGAATCTGATGGTATCCTGACCTCAAATCTATCTTCGAGAAAACACAAGCCACGATCAACCGATCCATAAGATCATCAATCCTAGGGAGGGGATACCTATTCTTATCGGTCACCTTGTTGAGCTGTCGATAGTCGACACACAACCTCATACTGCCATCTTTCTTTTTCACCAACAACACTAGCGCTCTCCATGGGGATACGCTAGGCTTGATGAACTGTTTCTACATCAGATCCTCTAACTGTTCCTTTAACTTACCTAGCTCTATAGGAGACATTCTATAGGGTGCTATGGATATAGGCCCAGCGCCAGGCACCAAGTCTATGGCAAACTCCGTATCTCTCTCTAGGGGTAGTTCGTAAACATCCCCCGAAAACACTTCAGGAAATTCTCGTACATCAGGCGTGCTGTCGACATCAGGAGGGCTCTCGAATCCCAGGGAAGATAACATCATGTACACTTGGGCTCCTTCGTTCATTGAAGCCTTAACTTGGTTGGCAGAGAGAAAGCTATGATCCCTAGACTCCACTGGAGTTCCAAAAACTATGGTTTTATCAAAACAATTCAGAAGGACGTGATTGGAAGATAACCAGTCCGTGCCAAGAATAACATCAAGGTCTTTCAGAGGTAAGAATGCAAGAACAACTACAAAGTTCTTATTATCAATAGATAATAGAACAACCTTTATGAACATAAGAAGCACTCACAGACTTCTTGGATCGTCCAAGACAAACCACCAAATGTAGAAAGTCAAGTCAAAGCGAACCTATAGGTACTTAGTACCACGTAACATTGTCCATATAAATATAGACAATTCAAACAAGAGCACACAGAAGACTCACAACAGACTCATACCACGTCCGAACATGGTTGAACTGCTCTGATACCACTAAATGTGACACCCTTCTACCCCGCATGTTAATATAAAACATTTACTTAAAAGAGATAATTATAAAACATGCATTTATTTTATAAAAATAAAAACTTGGATAAAAAGGTTTCACATCTCAACGAAAACAATGCGGAAATAACATAGTTTTAAAACAATAAAACATAAACAAGACAGATAAAGAAGAACCCAACCCCGATGTCACACACAGAGCTAGCATAACCAAAAATCCGGATACATCACAGAAACAAACTGAATAACTAACAAAACTAACAACTATAACTAAGCATTCTAACTAGAGTCGCGGCTCCTCAGAGTCACTCCTCCGCTGGCTGCTCACTGTCCTCTGCATAAGGAAATACATGCAATAACAGAAATAGGAAATCAAGGAGTTAGAAATCATGTAAACACAACGGCATGGGAATAGGGGATAAGATGAACATACATCATAGCATGGCATAGCAATTTCACAATATACAATATATATACATCATCATATAATATCATAACAACATGTTAATCATCCAACATATGCTATGCAGTGCAACGCAACCCAACTCCACTAATCCATCAATGCACGTGGATCCAACTAACTCAAAGTCAACTTCAGTTACATATCCGTATTGGCCAAAAAGTACCAACACCGGTAGTTCCCCAAACCATGGAGGAACCCCTTGGATAGCCGACGTATCATAACTGGATACACCACCTCGGAGGCGCACGGTTCACCAAACCATGGGTGAACCACCCGAGACTTGGGCCGGATCATCATAACTAGGACGAGCTCCCCTATGTTGAACATCCCCCTCAACATCAACTCCAATGCTCTATGCAAATGGCACAACAACACACAAGGCAACCACCTCCTTTGCTTGGGCCTAAAAGCACCCCAAGACTTATCACCAACATCAACATTAACACCTTAGACCCAAAGCATGGGGTCAAGACCCCCTTGGCCAAAAAGCACCAAGGTCCAACATAACAACATCTCGACCAAAAAGCATCGAGAGCACTTTGGCCAAAAGGCACCAAAGCGTGACAACCTGCGGTAACCCATCGGGTACCGGCTTAACCAGCTTATCAGTATTTGTTATCTTAATTAATCTTTAATTAAGTTATCTAACTTGTTATCATTTGATTAGTGTATTATTACATCATCTGGGGATAATTGGGGTAAGCACCCCTTTAATTCATCAATCTTATGTTCTGACCAGTGGGGGAAAGCACGGACGTACTAAACCCCCAGCACGATCGTGCTCACTGTCCTGTACGGCTATGCTCAATACGCGGCCTGTTTTCCATAATTTAATTGGGAGCACGGTCGTGCTCCCTGTTCAGCACGGCCATGCTCCTCGGTAGGGCCATACTGTTCTGGGCAGAATTCAACGTGTTCTTGGAGTTTAGGCTCCCTAATTCTCTCAAATCAGATCCTAGGGTATTAACTAAAACATTCGGCATGAAACCTCACCCCTCACTAACACAGTTCATGTCTTATGAAGCTTTGGGGAATTAATCCCTTAATTCCTATGTTAACTAAGAGTCCTAATTAAATCCGATTAGGGTCCTATTAACATATTCAACATAACGGTAACATCATCATCAACAACATATCCAATCAATGTGATCAACATAATCCATGTCATAACAACAACATTCATAATCATGGGTATTCATACCAATTCAACCAAAACTCGTGGCATAATACAATTCAATAGGCATACCACATCATGAGCAACTCAACAATTATAACAAATAAGCATACCAATGAATCCAATTAAACATATAAACAATTCAGTCATACAACCAGGCAGATCATGGCATCAATACATTATAACAACAATAAACGGGGCTATGGGAATCCCTCATCTTACGCTACTCCCTAGCCTAGTGTATACACTATTCTTCTCCCATACCTGGTATGAGGTTCGTGTTTCAAAAGAAGAAAGAGGGTCCTCTAGGGTCTCGTCTCAAAAGCACTTATCTATGACCTCAAGAATAATAAGGAAACACCTTAATTAGACTCTTAGGCTGAGAAATCAAAAGGGAAAGAATGAGAGAGACGAGGTGTACGAACCTTACCTTGTTAGGTTTAAATAGTGAATACGATGATCACGTCTTCGCAGCGATGTTCTCCTATCAACGAATGGTGAAGAACGGTGCAAGAATGGGTTCCCTAGAGAGTTTTTTAGAGACGGTAGATGGAAATTGAGATAAAAAGAGAAGGGAGGCAGCTCTAAGTGTTGTGACGAGATAGACTAGGGTTTAGATCGTGTTTAAGGGGTTAAAAACATGTTGGAATGCGTTTTGGGCTTAAAAAGAACCTAAATCGCGTTTTCTGGTTCTGTACGTATTCGCGGGACGAATCCCCGTTCACGGGCCGAGCCAGAGAACCAATTTATGTCAGTTGGATTCGCGAGGTGAACCTGAAAGCACAAAGCTGAATTTTGGGTTTTCGCGAGGCGAACAAAGGCTCCAGGGCGAGGCCGACATAGTCGAATTTGGCCAAAACACATGAAATAAGATTCGTAGATAATTCTCTTAAATTTCCAACGCCACAAAGATCATCTTGATCGAACATCTAGAACTCAAGATATGACAAAAACGGTGAAATATGTTACTGGGACTCGAAGACAATTGAACCTTCCTAAGACTAAACCTTCCCAACATAAACTTAGACATCAGGAACAAGCATAACAAGCATATATAAGCTAAGTCTAACACATTAACATTTATTAACGTATGGTGGAATTCACGCTGTTACAGAATATGTGCTGGGGTCACATGAAAAAAATTATCTCATCACTTGCCAAAAGTTGAAAAGAGAGATGAAAAAAAAAATTGACAACCATATATCTACAATTTTATTTTGGATTGTGCAAATGTGTTATTAGAGAGCTTAAGTCAATTGCTAACATAATCTCTACTTTTTCTTCCTATTTTTTTCATTTTCCCAATGTAAATTAGTTATGATACATACATACATACATACATACATACATACATATATATATATATATATATATATATATATATATATATATATATATATATCAAAAACTGAATTTTTATTTTTACTTAACATATCACACTAAAATTATAAATCTTATTAAAAAAAGTGATCAACTAATAAATTTGATATAACAAACAAATCACAATTCAATTATCCAAAATTTTATAATAAACATTTATTATCTACAATCAAACTCAAATAAATTTAAATAATCTATTATTGTAATATAAAATATTTATATTTATTTGAATGCAATTGATTTAGTAAACTAAATCTAGAACGTTTGAAAATAAAGTTATTATTCAATTAATAATTTTATTTGAAAATAAAGTTAACCTATTCAAAAAAAACTAATTCACTCTATATTCTAATTCTAATATAATATAGTTTCAAATTTTAAAATTAAAAACTTATTCTTTAATTTATTTATTAATTAATTAATAAACATTTTTTATTTTTTATTTAATAATATTTGATATGATATAAAAAAATTATTATACCTAAAAATATATAAATTCAAGTTATTTTTTTTATAATTTAAAGATACTAAAATTTATACTATTAAATATTCGTACAACGTGTTTTTACCCTCAAGATTGCGTGTGAAATAAATCAAATTCCTTGTAATTTTTTTGGGTTCTAAACCCAGTGTATTCCAACATTGTTAACGAATGATTAATTACTATTCGCGGGGCGTGGTTTCTACTGGCCAAGCATTTAGGGGTGTCCACGGTTCGGTTTTGAGGCAAAAAGTCATCCGATCCAAAGATAAAAAGAACATGCGGTTTGGTTCGGTTTGGATGACTTCCTTAAAAAAATTCGATCCGATTAAATATGGTTTGGATCGGTTCGGTTGATTCGGTTTTTACCAACACATCATTATATATTTATATTGCATCAAAATATCAAGATTACAAGCTAAATTGAACAAAATCTTAAATATGTATATACTTGTTTATATATTCATGTAATAACATTTCATAAAATATGTACAAAATAAATAAGTATCATTATCAACTAGTTCCAAAACATCTTTTTTGATGTTTGTAACTTAGAAATAGTAAAAACAAAACAATTATGTCAAAACAAACTAGAATGTATTATTAGGGAAAAAACCAACAATTCAAAAATAAAAAATGTAAAAAGTTGAATAAATATATATTAAATTTATATATACGGTTTGGTTTGAATTGGTTCAGTTTAAGAAAAGGAATCCGAAATCCGATTCGATCGGATTTCACAAAACAAGATCCATAAAAATCCAGTAGACATCGGTTTTGTTCGGTTTTCGGTTTTCGGTTTTCTTTTGGATTTGTTTGGATATGAATACCCCTACAAGCATTATTTTAACACCGCCAGGAATCTAACACAGGAGCAACCCGAGTTGACCCCTAGAGTGTCACAGGGCATGCCTTGCATCCACTAGGTCAAGAGGCTTGATTTCTTTGTAATTATTAGATGATTACTAATACAAATTATTAAAATATTCTTATATGTTTAAAATATAAAATATTTTATAAAAACATTTAGAAACAATTTATATCTCGTGCATGGCACTGGTTAAGAACACTAGTTTGAAAAAGAAGAAAAGTGAAGGAGGAGAGAAAATATGTGCTGGGGTCACATGATAAAAAATCTCTCATCACTTGACAAAAGTTGAAAAGTAGAGATGAAAAAAAAAAAATTACGACGGTATATCTACAATTTTATTTTGGATTGTGCAAATATGTTATTAGAGATAAGTATTCCTTAAAAAAACTATATTTTTTTTTATCGACTACTTCTCTTCTACATCCAAACGTCCTAGATATCTATTCATTCTGTAGTATGTACTCATTCTTCATTCTCTCATACTTCTTTCCACCTTAATTCATCTCTATCCAAACAAAGACTTTAGGATTGTTTATATTTTATTTTTAATATTTTCAAATATATTATCATATCCCAACATCTATAAATATATTTTAAATTTAGTAATTAATTGTTATCGCTATGATTAATTAATTATCAACAAATTAAAATACTTAAGAATTTAATTGATATATACTTATATTATCAACCAATCAGAAATTGATAAATCATTAAAAATCTTTGATTCTTATCCAAATCACCTTAAAAATTATGAAAGCCATAATTTCTAATTGATTCACAATATAAATTTTTTTCATCATATAAATAAATTAAAAAAAAGCCGCCTTATTGTTTTTTCCCGTCAAACCGCCAGTTGGCAAAGATTGATGGGTAAAGCAAAAGCCCAATGTCTATTTTTGTGACTTCCAACATCAGATATCTTTGTTTGGGAGCAAGCCCAGGCTAGGGCCGGCAATGTGACATAATTACTGAAATGTCCTTGATGCACTTGTCTTTGTTACAAAGCGAAAGCGTCGTTTACGCTAAGCTATAGTTGAAATGTAACTTTCTGAACCGGCCTAACAGGGTGTAACCAATGTTTAGATCGATAATAAGAAGACATGAACAATGTCAGACAGACATTATAAGTTACAACCAAACGTAATGAAAACCCTTTCTCATTTTTTAATGCAGTCTTCAATTTTTATATTGTGTCAGGCGACATGAATTGTTGGTAGATTTTATCATTGTATAAGGTGCGTGGTTCGATGTTTCATGTGTAGCAAAGCATTGCCATTTGCAATTGACAACTCACCTAAGAGTAAGATTGATAGTATATACCTAAATTGGTAAGGTGCACTGGTTGGTTTGATCACATTGGGCAATTCGAACTTGGTTGGGTCATGGCCTGATTGGCCTCATGGGTGGGTGTGAGAGATAAAATGTCCAAAAGTTGTTATATTCGTTTATATATGCTTGAGAACACGGCCGAAACTAAAATAATTCTATTAAGAGGAACAAAGAAAAATAATTTTATTTACAATAATTAAATTAAAATAATATATATTTATATATATATATATATATATATATATATATTTATTTATAAATAAATTAAATTTAGAAATTTTTATACACACCTCAATTACGTGCCACCATTGCTTGGCAAGGGGTATCTTGCTTTATCATTCGGTTTTTATTCTCTAATTATTTTTTGCGGTTCTTCTTAGTAGTTTAAATTAAAATTTAAACTATAGATGATTTCATTGTTGTTAAAATATATGATTTCATCTATAGTAAGTTAATGATGCAAATGTTTGGCCTAATTATTTGAGAACGAACTCTTCTGTAAATATTTTTAGCAAAAGATAATATTAATATAGCATTCCCCGCATTTCAGTTTTATTGCATTTTTGTGGTAATTTCATGCTGGTTGTTTTTTTTTCTTTCCTTCCATATCATCTAAAATAAATGTGTATTGAATAAGTATTTCTTGTATGTGGGAAAAATATTGTTTAAAGAGTTAAAAGAGATAAGTTTTTATTAAAAATTAATATATTTAACATCTTTAAAATTAATCTATTTATTATTTAGTTTACGTAAAAACTTATCATTTTTTATTCTTTAACCAGCAAGACCGATCTTTAAAATACATATTAAGGGTCCATTTGTTACGAATTAAAAATAAATGATTTTGACATTCAATAATTTATAAAGATAATCTTTTAGAGATTTTAAAGAAAAGCATAAACTATTTTGTATTTGTTTACAATCATAAAAATTACTTTTCTTTTAAAAGTAGTTAATGTTTTTTTTCAAAAGCTAACGAAATTAGTTTTTCATTTTGATTATAAAAATGACTTTTATGAAAATCTTAAACAAATACAGTCAAAGTCATTAAAAATGATTTTTTATTTTAAAAAAGTGATTTTTTCCCTTCAAATAATTTGTAATAAATCAATGTAAAATACATCTCTATGAAGAAAATAAAACCTTAATGTCTTTTGTGGTACGTGATTCATAAGATTGTTGCATTACCAAAAATATTATGGCTTTTAGTTTCACAAATCAGTGTGAAAATATATGCAAGTCATCAGTAGTAATTAATGTTCTTGTTTTCTTTCTTTTTGGTTTTGGTCAACAATCGGACTTTATTCTTTTCCCATGACTTATTCTTGAGGGAAGTCGTTTTTGTTTAAGAATGCTAACGTTATTATTTAATAACGTTTTTATTGAGAAATAAAGAAAATAAAGAAATAAAGTTTTTATTGAGAATTGATTTAATATTTTAAAATAATAAAATATTTATTTTTTTAATAAAAATTTATTTTTATTGGTTTCTTAACTAGTATCCTTATATAACTCTTTTTTTTTTTTTTTTAGAATGTTAGGATACTGATTAAGGAATTAAATATATATATATATATATATATATATATATATATATATATATATATATATATATATATTGAGACTTGTTATATTTTATATTGTGAAATATGATAAATTTAGTTTTTCCATCATATTTTGATTTTAATGGTTTTCTTGACCAAGTGCCCTTGGGCCTTGGCATTGATTAGGATGACCATTTTTTATTGGGGGTTTTGGGGTGGGGGGACACTTTGAGGAAAGTCTTTGATGCATAACACTTTCACCATAGTTATTTTAATTGCATTGAATGTAATTGAATTTTTTGGGCCCATTTTGGAACTTGAATATGTCTAGAGATAATAAGGAGTAATGGATTTTACAAACTCACCAAAATTTGCCCATAACTTATTTTTGAGGGAAGTCGTTTTTTTTCTTCCAGAATGCTAGGATAGTGGTTAATGAACTTTAAAAGATAAATTTTCGTTGGGACTTGATGTATTTTATATTGTGAAGTGTGACAAATTTAGGTTCTGTTTGATTTGTTTCTTGTTTCCTATTTTCATTTCCTATTTTTAGAAAAATTATAACAAAAATAATTACAAAACTATTATTTTGTTTTCAATCTGTTTCTTGTTTCCAATGATTTGTAGAGAAAACATTGAAAACAAGTTAATATTTTTGTAAGTATCTTTGTTGTAATTATTTTGTGAAATCGGGAAATGAAAACAGGAAACAAGAGAAAAACCAAACAAATTTTATTTCCATTGCTCATAAAAGATTATTAGTAGCATAATCTAAGAATATGTTACAATAAGGGCTCGTTTGGTGGTCAGGATAAGAGAGACAAGATATGATAAGCTATCATATCTTGTCTGAAACTATTGTTTGGTGAGCCAGCAGGATAGGATAAACAAATCCTGTCACCTATCATATCCTGTCCATCTAGTTAAAATTTTATCCTGAGGGGGAGCTGGATTAGAACTCAACATGATAGGATAAAGTGATTTAAAGTATAAAAATATTTTATATATAAAATAATAAAAATATAATAAAATATAATATGGTTACCAAAAAAGGTCTAATAAAATATAAAATAATAAAAATATTAATAATTAATTTTAAAAATTATTTTTATTTTGTTATAAGACTAATTTTGTTACTTTATATTATTTTAAAAAACTGAAAAACAAATAAAAAAATATTCTAACAATTTAAGTATATATAAAGTAAAAACTAAAAATGAATATTTAAAATTATAAAAAAAATAATTTAAGTTAAACAATATTTTAAATATTTTAAATTTTTTAAATATTATATGTAATTTTATCATAAGGACAATTTTGTCTTTTTATATAATCTTAAAGAAATGAAAATTATAAAAAAAACTAATATTTAATAAAATATGAAAACATTCATAACAAACACAAAATTTTTAAAATTCATACTAAAATTATAATGATATCAAATTGGTTATCTACTGGATACCAAACGTCGGATAGGATATCAAGTTATCATGCTCATATCATATTCTACTCCTATCATGCTCTCTTATCCTATTCGTCCCTATCTTATCCTGACTACCAAACGAGTCTTAAGGGTCTTGCTAACTCGTCCTCTAAGGACGTTGTTTAATGAATCAAAAAATAGAATACAACTCAAGACACTTTCCTGAGTTGTATTCAAAATTTAACTTTTAAATTTTGAAAACATTGAATACAACACTTTTCAATACATAATTTTTATTTTTGATTTCTTAACCAATACACTCATGGCATTAATTAACATTTGCCTTACAACAATAGCTATAAAGTTTTGAAAGATTACTAACATGTTTGTACAGCGTTGAAGGAGCAATTAATACTGTGCATTGAATCCAATTTAAAAAGATTACTAACACTCTTGAGGAAAGTCTTTGTTGCATAATACTTTCACGGTAGTTATTTTAATTGCGTTGAATCTAATTGAAAATTTTGAGCCCATTTTGGAACTTGAATATGTTTGGAGATAACAAGGAGCAATGGATTTTACAAACTCACCAAATTTTGTTTCCGTTGCTCATAAAAGATGATTAGTAGCATAATCTACAACCTATTAAAATAAGGAGTTCCCTAAGGATATTATTTAAGGAATCAAAAAATTGAAACTATTTATTGATAATTGTAACTTTTTTTTAGCAAAGATAATTGTAACTTTTAAACTCTGAAAACATTGAATACAACACTTTCCGATGCATAATTTCTATTTATTTCCTTAATCAATATCTTTAGAACACTGGTTAACATTTTCCTTATAATAATAGCTATAAAATTTTAAAATATTACAAACATGTTTGGTACCGAGCAGAAGTGTGCATCTCTAACCATAAAAGCTGCTGTTATTAGCTTTTCAACGTGTGCCTGACCCCACCCGACAGGCAACTTAACATACACTGATTTTTTTTTAAAAAAAAAAAAATCAGATTCACGAGCTAATTAGTCTGCAAATATATTATCACTTTGCTTATATAATAGGTTAAATTAATCTTTTGATCATTGTATTTTTTTTTTAAATATAGTTTAGAAATTTTTAAAATGATTCTCATACTTTTAAAATTATTTAAACAAGACAATATATTTTAAACACATGTTCAATTAGTTGGTTACTAATTATAAAATTTTATAATTAAGATAAAAAATATAATGTTAACACAAAATGGCTAATAAATGACTACAAATATTCACGCGTGACCATTTAATTTTGTTAAGATAATTTCTTTAATTAATCAAATTGATTTTTTCAAATAAATAAAAAAATCAGGTAAATTCTCTCCAAAAAAAACCAGGTAAATTTTTTTAAAAGGTAAAAAATTATATAAAAAAAACAATTTTGATAGGAACAAGGTGGTAATAATAATTATAAAGTCATCTTGATGGCGCAATTCCTTCGGCTTAAGCCATCATTCTAACCCATAACCCAGTAAACCTAAGCCACAACCCAATACCAAAACCCATGACCCATCTAGCAGCCTGGCCCATTTTGTGAAAGACTGAAAGATGAAAACTGGTCAGCAAGCCCTATACCATCCACTCAACGACCCACTCCTCCTCCTGGGTGGGACAACAGAGATGGGCCCTTTCTCAACGCCATTTGGGTGCTGCTTTTTACGCCACAGGTTCTTCTCATACACCACAAAATTTTAAGAAACTTTTGAATATTACTAAAATACCCCAATTACCTTAATACACTCCTAAACTTATACCCAGAAATACACCACACTCCTCCCCCTCTTTCCCTCTTCTTCCCCCTTCACCCCCACCCATTCAATAATATTTATATGTTATTTATTTTTTTTATTTCATTCTTTCATTTTGAATACCTTGAACCCACAAAGAATTGCTCCTTCTTCCATTGTTTTTATACGAACTGCTCTTTCATTATTCCGGGTAATGAATAGGTGCGTCTGTACTCTGTAATACCGGATGTTAAATTTCGGTTTCAGTAAACCGGATCTTAAAAACCGGTAGAGTTTTTTTTCTTACAAAACGCCTTCTCTTCCTTCCTCTCCTGGAATCACAACACTGGTTCCTCTTCCAAAATCACCGTTAGTAAACAGTGCATTCACTTGCTAACCGTTCTCTCGCGCTTTCGCCGCCCGATCGCCTCGCGGATCAGCCTCCTGTCTTTCTCCATCGGGTTCCTGAAACTTCTCATTGACGCGCTCGCGCAGGAACAGGACGCAAACTCACAGATCGGCGTTGTGCCTCGCCGCTGCGGTTGAGGCGGCGCCGAACCCGGGCGTGGAGGCACTGCAGCGGAACGCGCTGCCGAGGCTGGGGGAGCTTGCTAAGAGCGATGTGTGCAGGGCGAAGGCGGCGGTGCTGGTGCTGGTGCTGATCAGAAGCGTGGTCACCGTCGGCGGCGCGGGGAGCCGGGGAGTGAGCCATGGTTGCAGTGGTTCTGTGCTTGGATTCATTGCAAAAGGAAGCAGAAGAAGAAAATGAAAGTGAGCACAGCAGACACAAACAAAATGTTTTAAGAGATGTGTATAAGAATAATTTGTGGTGTACAAAGCAGCACCCACGTCATTTTTTCCTCTAACAATGGATTGGAAAAGCTTTTCATTTGGTTCTTATTCTCAAGGAAATAAGGGTGGGTTTGGGTAAACAACTTAATCAAGAGCTTATCACATAAGACCTTGTTACATGATAGCTTATGTCATAAGCGCTTAAAGAAAGAAAAAGAAAGAAAGGGACACGAGAAGATTCGAATAGTGAAAAACACAGAGAGGGTGTTTATTGCATAAGCTCTTATGATAATTCCATAAGCTTCTCCCAGTGACTTATGAAAATAAGTCAAAAACTCCTTATGGGATGACATAAGTTATTTTTATAAGCTCTGCCAAACACACTGCATAAGAGCTTATGTCATCAGATAAGTCAAAAGGAGCTTAAATAAGCTCTTCCAAACGCCACCTAAATTCAGGAAGGGTCTTAGGGTTTGGCATATCTCATAAGCTAACTTATAGCTTATTTGACTAGCTTATAAGTGAAGTTGACACGGACAAACATAAGAAGGGGGTTGAATTTTGTTTGTTAATAATTTTCGAAAACAATCTTTAAAACAGTTTTTGCACTCAAAGAGATTTGGAACAGAAACACATAGAGAGACAAAGATTCTTTTTAAAAGACTTTAACAAAAGCAATATCAAAACCCAACAGTTAGTATAAGCAAATAAAACTGAAGAGTTTAGGGATAGAAGATTCACGCAAGAGATTTTATCTCGGTTCACTCTCTTCCAACCAAGAGCTACGTTCAATCCCTTCGACTTGAAAGATTTATCCACTATTTCTCCAAATAGATTACAACCAAGTATTCAACATCTCTCCAGGTTACAAGTATTCATTTCTTACCAAACATCTTCAGGCTCTAACTCTAACAAAGAGATTTATCTGACTTATCTGATGACATAAGCACTTATGCAGTGTGTTTGGTAGAGCTTATAAAAATAACTTATGTCATCCCATAAAGAGTTTTTGACTTATTTTCATAAGTCACTCGGAGAAGCTTATGGAATTATCATAAGAGTTTATGCACTAAACACACTCTCCGTGTTTTTCACAATTCGAATCCTCTCATGCCCCTTTCTTTCTTTTTCTTTCTTTAAGCGCTTATGGCATAAGCTCTCATGCGACAAGGTCTTATGTGATAAGCTCTTAATTAAGTTGTTTACCCAAACACACTCTTAATGTTTGATCTTCTTAACTCACCATGTGTGAGAATATGACAGTTTAAGATCAGTTGAATATTACAACAATATTCAAACTAAAGAATACAGACTCTTGCTCTTGAAAGAATAACGGAATGAATAATTATCAAATGGCAAAAGTTCAGCTAGCAAGATTGTGTAGGCTAGAGTTATTCTTCAGTATCTGAGGTCTTCAATTTATAGTGACCTTCTTCTTCACTTGTATTTTTTTAACGGTTACTTTGAATAATCTCGTTTAGATATAGCATTTAATGCATGATATCCGTTGTGACTGATAGCTTGATTGTAGCAATGCTGAATAGTACTCTTGGTTATCGAGGTAGCATGAATTTGGACGTTCACTCCTCTGAGTATTACAGCTTGAGCACTTGTTGTTCCTCTTTTATGTATAATCCAGCTTTTTCAGTCATAGAGTTGTCATCGTACAGATCGTTTTGCAGCATCTTATTTGTACGATTCTGCTTTTTGCATTTCTTGATTGTACTATGTTTCTTTTACAACAAGGTGAAACATTAAAGCAGATAAAACAAATATGAAAAATAAATATTCTAATGAAATAAATATCAATCATTTGAAATAAATATAAGAGATTCGGATTGCATTTAATTCATTCAAAGATGGAGCTCGTCTAAAAAGAAACTCCGTCTACTCATTCATATGAGAGTCCAAGTCTGTTCTATATTTTACTTAGCTCGTCTGATGACGTGGCATATCCTCTTATCTATCAAGTCTTTGGACTTGCTATTCCTTAATGAGTTATAAAGATCTCCGTCTAGAGACGTGACGATTAGAGCTCGTCTACTAGATTACTTTGTGTTTTAGTTCATTTTCTTCAACTAATTACTTCTGTCTGCTTACGTGGCAAGATGGACGCGCTTATTTTCAAGTCTTTGGACTTGCTGTACCTAACAAGTTATTTAGGTATTTATCTAGTAAATATTTAGAGCCTCGTCTACTTAATTAAATGACTTACTTTACCAAAGTACTTGAGCAGCCCGTTTATGGGGGTAGACGCGTATTTTTCAATTTTGAACTTATCTCAAGTTTATTTTACTTATTAAAGTGTTCCTGCAAAAATGAAAGCACATGTTAGATCCCAACTAACACTTTGCCAAGCAAATTTAATCCTTTTGTTAGCATCAAAATTTAGAGATTATTAAATCCAAAACCACTTTGGTTCCAACAATAAGCTTGTTTGACTTAAGTAGAAGTGTTTGGTAAGTAAGCTTATCTCAATAACTTATAATTTCTTCATAAGCTAATTTATTTAGCTTATGACTAGTAGTTTATAGCTTATTATCTTTTCTCTCATTTTTACCCACAATGAAATTTCCACTTTACCATGTCTGTCATAAATATGTTCTTTTATGTCATTTTATATTTATAAGCTAGTTCAACCGCTAATTTTACCAAACATTTCAAATTCAATCAATTAGCTTTTCAGCTATCAGCTAAAAATTAAATTATCAACTATCAACTAGCTTATCAACTATCAGCTAACTTATCAGTTATTTTTGACAAACAAAGGTTTAACGAGGTTTCGATCTGATTGTTTTCCCTTTCATAGCTATTATATATTAATATAACGATTTAATTGATATGCATTATAAGTTAAAAAATTTCATACTCTCAACTAATTATATTAGATTGATTGATATGTTATTAAAAATTGTTTGTGAGCCCATGGCAGGCGAGGCAAAAGGTCTAGGATACACTACATGCTCACTGGTAGGTGTGAGCCATTGTACCCTCTTCCATATCAAGTTGTAGTGGTGTTTATCAATCGATCCAAATCGTAAAAACCGAATCGAACAAACCAAAAACCGAAAAATCGAAATAACCGAAAATTGAAAAAACCGCTTTTTTTAATTGGATTGGATAGGATTTTGGATCCTCTAGTGAAATCCAATCCAATTCAAACCGATATATTATATACATATACTATTATTTTTGAAATTATAGTATTACTCGTAGTTAAACATTTTTTTTTCGTACTTTTATGTTTCTCATTCTCATTAATATCTTTATTACTATGACATAAATGAGACTATTTAGAATAAATATTATTGTCTTAAAGTTATATTTTGCTAAAAAATTTGATGCATTGATTGAATAAACATGAAAAATAAGAAATCATTTAAGTAAAATTGAAAAATAATTAGGTACAATTTATTTGTAGCCAATTCAAGGAAAAAATATGATAAGTGAAAGTAGATATGGAAAATTAATATAAAAGAATGTTAAAAATATCAATAATTATTTTTTCTCAAACTCCCAAATTAAAATGAAAATTATCTTTTGTCTACTATTAAACAAGTAGAAATGACATTTGACATAAGAAAAAAAAACATGACAAAAATCGAATTATCCAATCCAATTCAAACCGCATTTGATTGGATCAGATTAAATCAGATTTTTTAAGAAAGTAAATCGATCCAATCCAAATCACATGATATTTTCATCATTAAATCAGATGATTTTTTAACTCGAAACCGATCGAATCCAATCCCGTCACCCCTTCTTACATATTTGGGATAGGAGTCGTTAGTTGCAGGGGCAGGCGTGGCAAGGTTGCTTGCTATAGGGCGGGGCACGTGAACCGGACAAGCAACACACAACTCGTGTAATCCTGTCAGGGCGTGCATGTGGTTTGATGCTGGGGACTACATGGCCTGCCAACCATATGTGCCTCTATTCGGCCCATTTCCGTTGCTCCCACAAGTAGACACCTACCCGAACATCATTGTGACCACTCTTATTGGGCCTTGGGAATTGGGTTACAATCTGAAATACCTTTGTTTTTTTTTTTTCTCTAAAAAAACGCAATAATTGAGTTTCTTTGTCCATGTCAATAGCATGTTAAAGTACAGTAAAAATTAACTGTGTGTTTGAATAAACTTTTGACAAACGTGATTTTGAGAAGAATTGATTTTGTAGAATTGATTTTGATTAAAAGTGAGTTAACAGTGAAGTGATTTATGTTTGAATGACTTCATGAAAAAAGTGTTTTTTTTTATCAATTCTTGTTGTTTGGATAGTTTGGATCAAAATTGCTTCTGGGTGTGTAATTACCAAAATGGATTTTAACTTGATTTCATTGTCATTATATATATATATATATATATATATATATATATATATATATATATATATACCAACAAGCAGGATAAATATATTAAGATGATTATTTTCTTTTATGTTACATTATGAAACTAAAAATAATCATACACATGTTATTTATCTTTCGAAGTAAAATGTATATGGTAGTAAAAACTTCAAATTTGATGAAATGGACAATAAAAGTACTAAATTAGCATAGCTATTAAATTTAAAGTATCTAAAAATAGTTCAAGTAAGGAATATAATTTATAGTTTGATACGACGCTGAAACATAACTATGATACTAATTATTTTGTTTGAACTCTATAATTTGATCTCGAATCGAGTCTCGAACATGATCCATCTCTGCTGAAGAAGCTATGTTTAAAACTGGGGATGAATCCAAGTTAACTGTGCTATGATCATCATCATCATCAATGTCAAGGATTATATTCTCATCTTCATAACGACTAAAATCAAAATCCATTTCAGCATTCCTTTTGATGAAATTGTGTATAGCCATTGTTGCAATGACTATTTGAACTTGTGTCTCAATTTTGAACTTAGGCATGTGACGCAGAATTGCAAACCTGTTCTTCTATACACCAAAAGTTCTTTCTATTGTGCACCTTAAACTTGAGTGATAAAAATTAAACATTTCATTACGATTTGCAAATCCAGATGAGCGCCTAAAGTCAGGTAGGTGATAACGTTCACATCTATAAGGACCAAGGTACCCATTTGGTGTTGGATAGCCAGCATCCACCAAATAATATTTACCTAATAAAGAATAAAATATAAAAAAGAGTTTTAAGTAAAAGAGAAAATCATTTGTAGCTATACTAAAAAAATTGATTTTCTTGAGGAGGATGTGGAAAATTGAGACTCGCATTGGTAAGAGCATGGTCAAAAACACGAGCATCATGGGCAGTACCTTCCCATCCAGCCAAAACAAAAGTGAAACACATGTTCCAATCACACACAGCCATTATATTTTGTATTGGATATCCCTTTCTTCCAATAAACCTTGATTGGTCGCTGGCACCAACCACACATGGCACATGTGTACCATCAATTGCTCCAATGACATTCTTAAAAAATGGCCAATATCGCTGATCATTTTTTATTTTTGCATGACTATCACGATACATAGGATCTTGTGGTTTAATATATTTGCAAGACAACTTAAGACAAGTAAATAGTACTCGATGGAAGTGTCTACTTACGGTCTCTCCAGAGTGCTGAAACCTTTCTTGAATCATTCTATTACCTACCCCATGGCCAACTATATTTAAAAACGTTGCAACCATCTCTTCAACCCCCATGCGTTTACTGGGCTTTAAACCATGCTCAACTAATTCAGTGCAAAGTTTATGGAAAATATGTTTTTCCATTCGGAACATCTCATAGAAACGAATGTGATGCCCTTGCAATACTTCTTGCACCCATGTATGACCCGTTAGTTCACTAGTTCTACGAGGCTCTTTACATAAATGCCTTACTGCATACTCACCTATTAGTGCAGCCACATAAGAAGCTTCTTCAAAAAAAAATATCGTCTTCGTCTGTAAGTTGATCCAAATGTCCATTCCAGTCATTCATTTTATCTTTTTACAAGTTGCTCAATTTTTGGTTTCTGCAATGAAAGTAAGGTTGAATGAATAGTTATACAGTTTTAAATACAATTAGAAAATAAAGATAGAAATAAGGAAAAAAACAAGTAAAATAAATATTTTCAGTAATAACTCTCAGCCACTACACATAATCAGACACACCATATGAAAATCCTTTTCAAAAGGTCTAGCTGACAGCCCTCAAGTCATTCAAATTGGTTTAGAGATCCTTAAGGAGGAAAGAGGCTACATTCCTGTGGTAGGAATTTTGAATTTATACCAAAAAAGAATTACGAGCAAGATAAATTGGCTAAAAAATTAGTGCATATTGCTCACCAGTCTTTGTTAGTCCAGCACCATCTGTCTCCCCAGTACTTTGTTGAGATCTAGTCGAGGCTGAATGTTTCCGTTGCCTAAATACAGATACATATATAAAAGTGAAATCAACATACGGAACTTGACTTTGGCCTGTTTGCAAATCACCCTATCCTAAATATCTTGAAGCTTGGGGTTGCCCTGACTCGTTAGTCGCAACAAAACGAAGGGAATAAGTATGCATCCACCCATCCATTGATAGGATAAGGCTAAAACAATAATAACCAATATACCTTCATAACAGCTATTTATACAGTAGTAATTACAAAGCTATCTCTCAAGATTGAAATGTATCAACACCCTTGCTAACATTATACCGACTCCTCAGCATAATGCTTATGGCATTCAATCAGATATCACATACATGACTTACTGACTTTATGCATCATTTTTTAACACTATGCATGCTGTACCACCAGAGTATGGATGCTGCAGCAAAAACCATTCACAATGCAGAAAAAAAACAAGAATAAAAACAATGCAGTAAAATCATTCACAGTGCACCAAAAGTTTCAACAAGATTGAGGTTAAATTCAAAGCATACATAATCATTAAAGCATTCATAGATAATAGGGTTCATACATAATCTTGAAAACACGCTGAAAGTTAAATTCCTAATTCTTAATTCCTAATACATAATATTCAAAAGACACACCTAGATGAGACATGATACATAATCCTAATACATAATCCTAATACATAATCCAAAGAGACAGGATACATAATCCTAACACATAATATTCATTGCATAGTCATAAATGGCAAAGGATTATATGATGCATGCCTAAGCCAATGCAACTTTATCTCTTTTGGACCTCGAAAGGCAACAAACATCTCCCTCGCTGGCTTAAACATCATCAATTGACAACATCTTGTATGCCAATCCGGATCATCAGTCATTTCATTCACATTATGAATCTCGGGCATCACTTCACCAATAGATGAACTGGCCATAGCATCATTGCGTGACTTACATGTCTCCACGATCACATTAACAACTTCTGCTATCTTTGAGGAAGCGGTTGCCTTTTTCTTACTTTTCTTTTCAGAACCACCAACACTCTTTCTCTTCTCTCCACTCTTTTGTCCAACACTGGCTTTTGAAGCATTAATATTGAAATTTGCAAACTCAGTCGTTGCTCCAACACTCGCATCTTCACTATCACCCGACCCTTCTTGCATATCTAGGCCCACACCCTCTAGGCATGGACGGTATCCATCATTATCATCATCATCATTGGGCCCATTAGGCAACATCCCAGATGATGGTGCCCAAGCAAATTCTCCATTAGCCACTACGTCCTTAAAAAGTGTGGTTAGTTGGGGAGCAAATTGAAGTCCCTTGTTCCTAAATTTGCCATAAAGAGGGTTTTCCTGTGTGTTCATAACTCATCATCATAATATAAACACACTAAATATAAATCTAAGACTTATAAAACAGAACATTTATTTATCACATACCAATTCTTTGTTCTCCCACCACTCATCTGATGCAACAACGGTATTCTTCACATTATCCCACCCTAGTCCAGTTTCTTTCCCAAATAATTTATACCATACTTGCCATTCTTTTCTCAAGCTATCATATCTGTTCTTCAATTTCACCTTGTCATACTTCCTTCCAGTTGAGCCATTAAATTGTGAAACAATAACTTTCCACCCTTTCTTGGTAAAGCTAGTACCAACGCGTTCACCCTTGGAAACTTGATCCAAGCATGCTTGGATGAGGTATTCAGTCGCTTTAGGATCCCAAACAGCTTTTGATTTCTGTGCTTCATCGTTAGAAACAAGGGGATCCACAACAATTTTCCTCTTAAGAGTAGCCATAGTTCTCTATACATGAAGTAGGATAGAAAATAAAAAACTATGCATAAAACAAAGTCTATATAAGTGTAATTTTTCAAACTTCCATTTTAAATAGTGCAATAGGCACTCAATCAAAAAATCATATATCTCTATAAGTCAACACTCAAATAGAGCAAAGAATGGAGAAGGCAGCTTCTAATATAAGAATGGAGAAGGCAGCTGAGGTGAGGTGTCTGCATAATTTGCTGCAGCATCCATATTCTGCATAATTTGCTGCACCTGACCAGAATGGATAGCACCTCATAATGGATAGACCAAATTATGCATGCTGCAGCAACTTGACCAGAATGGATAGCACCTCATAATTTGCTGCACCACCAGAATATGCATGCTGCAGCAACTTGGACAGACAAACTTCTTGAACAGAATAATCAACCAGAAAAACATATTTAACTAACACATAGGGCAGTAGATCTAACATAGCAGTAGATTTAACATACATAAGAGTAGACATCCTTCAAAGTGAAAATTGATCCAAGCATGCTAAGATGAAGTTCAAGTCCCTAACACTGAAGTTTTGTTCAAAGTGAAAATTGAACCCCTAAAATGGTGCATGCACAATCTTTCTTTTAACAACTACTCTGTGTGTGTCTATATAGTTATAACCTTCTGCCATAGAGTATATTAAAAACTAAATCACACATAACAAAAGGGGTAAGAGCATAATAGCATACCAGAAACAGATCTAATACTCACAAATTTGTTTACTTTTTACAGAACTATATCACAACCAACAATCCAATACCAAATGACAAATAGCAAAACAGAGCTAACAATTACAAATTTGTAACACATTCTACAATCCAGATTGCAAATAAAGATTGATCATTGAAAAATCAAACAAATATAAATCAGCATAACAGGGGTGGCAGAGTAAAAGACAACGCAAATGTAGAGGGGAAAAAGAATATGCAAGGTAGGCAACTTCATACCACTACCTCTGGAAGAATACACTGTTTAGATGAAGATCCAACAACACACCGAATTGTTCTGAAGCAAATGTGAAGGAGGAGAGTCCTATATATATAATTGAAAGAAAATGACAATAAACAATAAATATTGGTAGGTAAATATGGTTGAAATGAATAAATTTACAATAAATTGTAACAACCAAAAGTAATACCTTTTCATCGGAGCATACAAGCTTTCAGGAGGTGTAGAAGACAGAGTTTCCTTCTTAGAGAAATGAGCAGAACGGATCTTTGGATACAAATCTGAGAATAATCACCATAAGGGAAAGAATTGAATGAATGAATGAATTGAACAATGAATGCAAGGAAAAATTGAAGAATTGTTGGTGAGCACCATAAATACATACCATACGACAGTGAAGCACCATAAATGGCAGATGCAGGTGCATGCAGGTAACAAAGGGCAAAAGGAAGGGCAATAGGAGAATATCCATCCAAAATCGAGTTCCTAAGACTCACCTTTGATTCAAAATCGCGTTCCCTAGACTCAAGCTAGGATGAGCAACTTCAAACACTCGCGCTTTTGGGGGATGAGAAATCGCGTTCATCAATTTTGCCAAACATACGGATCTGAACGAGGAATCGCGGCCAAACCCTAGATGTGCGTTTGAGGGTATGGGGACGCCGAACCAAACACGCACTAAATCTAAGTGGTATCTTTCTTATTTGTCAAAAATTCTTACTTTTAAATTTAAAAGGGGACATGATAATTTTTTTTAAGGTTAATAAATTGAATTTTGGAGTGTTAAAAGATTTTTACATTATAAATCGTTCATTAACATAGGATGACAATGAGTAGAGTCTTGGTAGGTACTATAGCACTCATCCTCATACCTGCGTTTTTTATTTTTAGGGTTAAATATGTTTTTAGTCCCTCATTTTTTACAAAAGTTTGGTTTTAATCCCCCGTTTGGAAAATGTACTTTTTTAATCCATCATTTTTTAAAATGTGTCAAATAGTCCCTACACCACATTTCCTTTTGAAAAACAGGGGTCTAAAATCGAATTTTTGTAAAAAATGAGGGACTAAGAATGTGTGATTTTAAAAAACGAGGGACTAAAAATGTGTGGTGTAAGGACCACTTCTGACACATTTAAAAAAACCAGAGGACTAAAACGTTTTTCAAAAGAGGGAATAAAACTGAACTTTTATAAAAAATGAAGGACTAAAAACATATTTAACTCTTATTTTTAAAACTCTCTTATCTGGGCTCATGTTCGCGTGGATAGCAACTTAAATACTCGTACCCTTATCCACCAGATACCTTAGTACTTATATCGGTACCCATTACCCACACTAATTAACTATGAAAATCAATAAATAAAAATAGAACATTAAAAATATAAATATAACTCAATTGAAAAACTATTCAAACATCATATAAACTTAATCACAAAACATTACACACATATTTAATTAACTAAATTAAAATATAACATAATAAATTTAGTAAATAAAATGAATAATATTATGTTTGAATAATGAGTAAATATTACGGGTGACAGACAGTGATGACGAATGAGGAAGTGAGATAAGACAGAAAGGAAATATGAAAAGAAAAGAAATGACAGCTAAATTTAAATTACTTTTTATTTTTTCTCGATTTAAGAACGAGTACAAGCAAGTTAACTATTGTGAAAGTAATACTACAGCACCACTATAGGCTACACTATGAAAATAAGTTTGTAATAAAAATACAAACTTTCAAGATGATAACAAGCTTCACACAAAGAGAATTCAATCTTACTAATGGGACTGATTTAATTTACATTTCTTTTAAGTTAAAATTGGGGGAAGATAGGCCGATAAAATATGGCTTCGTCTTCAATCCTCACTCCTTAAAAGTGAGGATTGATCCACACGTAACAGGAACCATAGATATAAGACTATTATAATGCGACGGTCCAGATGCAATGTGTCATAGCCGGTTAAAAAGATACACGCAGGTCTTCTATAGCAATCGGTAACTGATTTAAATGGTGAATTTTGTTTTTGTCAGGTGCATTTTTTTTATTTGCCAATCTTGGACGCCCGGACGATTCCGTTTTCTGTTTTCACTCTTCGTCCAAGCTTCGTGCTTCTGTCTCGTCGTCATATTGATGGTGTCCATCAACGAAGTGTACAGGTGTACAGTGTTCATCCTTCTGGAGTAACCCCTTCACCGATAACCCACCCCGACCACATCGTTCGAATTGGCAACCCACGATTAATAATCAAAGGTGCGTCGTGGTTTCTACAACCATCGGTCCAGTCAGGAACATGCAATCAGAACCAACAATCAAGGGGTTTGTACATTGGGACCCGATGTGGGTCATCCCGGGGTCGGTCGTCGTCGAGTGCGTTGGTAATTTGCGTCGGTGGGGATCTTCCGTCGTTGGTACGCAGGGGGGTGAGTGCGTTAGGGTTAATCTCCCATTTGGGTATAAATGTTGCATTAAACGCTAATTACATGTTGTGTTTGTTGTTTATCAACGATGGTTATAATTGTTGATTAGATGCAATTGGATGAGTAATTGATTACAGTGAAGGTTGTTTCCCATTATTTGTATGCATCTAACTTTATGTGTGAATGTGAAGCATGATATGGATGTTTCGAAATTAGAAAGCATTGGATGTGTCTTCGGTAGAGCCAGGATGGGAGAAATCTGCATGTCCAGGACGAAGCAACACCATATGTTGTTGAAGTCAAAGGAAATGAGCTGAAGGCTGGTTTTTTTATTTTATTTTATTAGAGCTGGTTTGAAATTTTTGTTGATGACAGACATGATAAGTATTTAATCTGGCAATAATAATACAAAATGGTATTAATGGGCTTGGTGGTTATGTGTTTACTGGGCATGTTGGTCATCCATAGTATGGTGTGGGTAAACTTAAAAGACACTGCTGTTTACACCTTGCAAATTGTTATTTGAACGTTGCAGATTCAATTTGAATTTTTTCCTCCCAAAAATACCCTTCAGTCTCGGTGAGATTTTGCAAGTTTTTTCCGTAACGTAACTTCCAGAATTTATTTTTCGGAAGCTTCCGGAAAACGAAATCCGAACACTCTTACACCTTCGGAATTCAAAATCCGGATGTCTATTTGTGAGTCTTTTGTGATCTATCGGATTATATTTTCCGGAAGTATAAAAATTATCACATACTTTCCGGAAATTACTTGAGGCCATTGTTGAAGATGATACAGTCGCCACTCCACCTGATGAAGATGATACAGTCACCTTCTCATATAACCCATCCACCTGATAAAGATGATACAGTCACCACTCCCACTTTGGCACAAATATGCCAACCTCATGTTCCCACCCATGTATTACAAAGGCAATTTCAAAATCTTCCATTTTTCTTACTCTATCTGTCTCTCTAAAATTCATCTGTCTCATTGGTTATTGCCAAAATAAAAAGAATGGGTTGTGGCTAATTTGGTCAAGTTTAATGCTTTGCTTATTTTTGTACTTTTTATGTACCAAGTTGCTGTTGTTGTTGTAGGGTGTCCCAAAGTTTAACCTTTGATTGAATAACGTGAGTTGCGGGTACTGTGATATGTTTCAGGATGGAAGAGTACTTTCCAGAAAGTAATTTCCGGAAGTTATAATTTTTACTTTTGGAAAATATAATCCGGTAGATCACAAATGACTCACAAATAAGCATCCGGATTTTGAATTCCGGAGATGTAACGAGTGTCCGGATTTCGTTTTCTGGAAGCTTCCGGAAGTTACGTTACAGCCAAAAACTCACCGAGACTGAAGGGTATTTTTGGAAAAAAAATTCAAATTGAAGCTGCAAGATACAAATAGCAATTTATAAGGTGTAAATAGCAGTGGCGAACTTAAAACTGGTATAAGCCACGGGCTAGTGGGCCTTGTTGGGTGTACAAGTCATATGAATAAAGTGTTCATAATAGATTTAAAAATAAAAGATGAGTTTTTTTTTCAATAACCCTGGGAAAACAAAATCAAGATTACCCCTTTTTTAAATCATGTACACAAATGCCCCCCATTTTGTTCCCTGTGAGAAGTCAACTCCCCCATTGCCGACTTCTCAACATATATATATTTTTACCTAGTGGGCTCACTTAGGTTTTTTTTTCTTTTTTTTTATTTAAAATAATTTAGTTAATTTTTTGGTACAATTAATTAGGTTAGTTTAGTTAATTATTATATTAAATAGGAGGTTAAAAAAATGATGATACAATTAGAACTCTATTAAAATATTGAAAATATTAATTACTATTAAATAAAATTAAATACAAGAGTACCTCAACAAAAATTAAATTTCTACGATTAGAAAGAACTTTCGGCACGGTGAGAGAAATTACTCTTGTTATGACCCCGGATTTCGACAGAGTCCACAGGTAAGTTTTCCTTGGGTGGTGTATAACACTATATCATGCTTTTGTCGACACTCCTTCGCCTTCGGTGAAGGAGATTTTATTAACAATCTGTTTGGTGTACACGTTTGGTGTTTCGTACTAGTCGATGGACTCGTGCGATGCATGGTTGAAATATGCACTAGCGATATAATTTCATATTATTTGAAAACACAATACATGTATGGTTAAGTTAAATGTGAAATTAATAAATAAAAGTATAAACCTTGTAAAAAAAGTATAAATCATACAATGCATTTTTTATTTGGAAATTTGTTTTCTATATCTTAAAAATAGTAGGATTATAAAATATGATCGATAAATAAATATTAATGTAAGATGAATACAATCTTACTAATTAAGGTAACACAAATACAATACACTCATGTGTCACACGTATACATGTGCGATGCACGGGTAAGTATTTGTTGCAATAATTTATTTTGTAAATTAAAAGTATAAGATAAGCCAAAGTTATTGACAAATTAATATTAGCATGATATAATGAGATCTTAAAGTTTTCTACATAAAATAAGATTGGATATACGTGCAAGAAAACATAAATTATTATACTTTAACATTCTTTTGCTCTACTTTATTCAACCGGCCCTTGTGCCCAGTTCAATCAATGCTTATAGTATATATAGAAACACAATATATAATGAACAAAATTTCACCTCAAAACACAACTTTTAAACAAATGAGTTCTATGAAATTTTATAAATATCATGACATGTATTAGATTAAACCGGTTACAATTATGTTATATCCTTTCGAAGCAAACATATGAAGCAACTTATTAGAACCCAAATGTAGAATTAAATTGGCCTCACCTACACAACATTTCACACCAAAAATAAATCTCAAAACAGATTATTTTAAAAAGGAGCCCTAAGAAATTTTAAAAATATAATGATATGTATTAGATTTAACTTATTGCAGCTATGTAATCTCCTCGTCGAAGTAAAGATAGGAACTAATTCATCAAAACCCAAATGTATAATCAAATTGATCTCAGTTACAAAAAAAAAAGTATAGGTAATTTAAAATTGCTTAACTAAAGGAAAATCTCGAGAAAGAAATATGATTAATTAAATTTTACAAGAATATGAATTTATTATGATTTTTTACATGTAATTAGATATAAACTAGCTAAGTAAAAATTTGAAATTAATTTAGATGAGAAATAAGTATAAATTTATTACTTGAGAAAATAATTAGAGTAGGCGAGAAGATAATAATTAAGAAAGAAATATATTAAATTTATATGGAGTATAAAATTTAAATCTAGGTTAATTAGGTAAATGAAAATTTATATTTATTTAGATAAATGAAAATATTAGATAATTTAATTGCTTGAGAAGATAATTAGATAATATACAAAAAAATATTCTAAATCTTAAGATTATTAAAATAATGAATTACAAATAGGTTTTTAGATTATATTAAAAATCTAATTTCTTATTGTAATTCATTTATAAAAATATTTTCATATAAAATATTTATTTTCATATTTTATGTGTAATTTTTCTACATATATTAACCCATATCAGAACAACAAAAGCTAAATAAATTGTTTTCTTATTTCAATGATCTCCAATTAATACAGGGAATTTGAAATTTGAAAAAATATTGGGAAGTTGAAAGATGCTATTTAAGATGAGACATTAACTTACTTATAAAAAATTATTAAATTAAATTATTAAATTAAATGACAAAAATGAGCTGCTTTTTAGAGGGAAAAATACCCAGCTAATACTACTTTGCATATATAAAGATAAACTAGATATTTTACCCGTGCGATGCACATAAAAATATATTTAAAGAGATATATTTCAGTTTATTTTGAAAGAATATTGATACTTAAATACAGAAAATAATAAATTAAAATAGTAACAAATAAGTATTTTAAAGAGATTGTTATAATTAAATGCATTTCTTATTTTCTTTTTGTCGCGACCGTCCAATCCAGGAGCCGCGAAAAAAGAAATAAAAAAACAGAGGGGAGTCGCTACTAAAATTTTTATTGGGAAAATCTTAGAAAACCCAATTATTTAAAGGTAAACTGGTCTAAAAAAGAGAGAGATGAGTCCGGGAGTCGGTTACGAGTAGGGAAGGTGTTAGCACCCCACATCGCCCGTTTAAAAAAAACAGTACCTCAAGTTAATTGTACAAAAAAAAATTTAAAAACCTTTTAAATATATATTTTACCCCAAAAATTATTTACAAGAGAGGATTATTTTTTATTTTTAATATTTTTAAATTTTTGTTAATTTTTATATTTTTAAATTTATTGTTTATAAAAACTAAATAAGGTTGAACATGGCACATGAGTCCACAAGGTAACCTCAAATCTAAGGGACTGGATATGACACCGTGTCCATAGAGCACCCCTAAAAATAGAAAAGTTTAATTATGTTGATTAATTAATTTAACATAAAAGAGACAAAAAAAGGAAAATTTAGTTTTGGCTTGACAAGATGATTAATCTTGCTCCTACGTATTCCCGGGTGCGATGGGAAACTCAAAGCCACGTAGTTCTTTTGAAAATATTTGATTGGTGGGTTGATTTTAATTTTGATGAAGATTTGATTTTCTTTGATTTTTTGTTTTAAAAGAGAATTTTATTTTAAAAATAAATTCACCTTTGCACAGAGTCCAAGATAGCGGTGCTATACGATAAACCCTTACAATTCATACGACACTTGAGGATG
This sequence comes from Sophora flavescens, assembly GCA_030762895.1. NCBI lineage: Eukaryota > Viridiplantae > Streptophyta > Magnoliopsida > Fabales > Fabaceae > Sophora > Sophora flavescens. The sequence continues at coordinate 132,911,094 of CM061065.1, forward strand.
AATAAGTCCATACGTCAACGTCGTAGAGTGTTGCGTGAATTCAAAGGATGTTTTTATAAAATGAAATTGGGTAAAATTGGTTATAAGATTAAATTGAAGATATCTTAATTTTTACAAAAGAAAGAATTCACTATTGCACAGGGTTAAAGATAGCGAAGCTATACGATAAACCCTTACAATTCATACAATACTTGAGGATGAAAAAATCATACATCAACATTGTAGATTGATGCATGAACTCAAAAGATTTTTTTTTTAATTTTTTATCACCTTTTTTGTTTTAACAAAATTCTTTTAATTTTTATATTAATTAATTTTTTTTACTAAAGCATTTTTTCTAAAAGGGAAAGAAACTGACCCAAATCTGAAAAGGCCATATCAGTAAAAAAAAAAAAATTGGGAACACATTTATTTTTGTTGGAACCTTATGTATTGGCTCAAACTTTATAAAAAAAAACAACACAAAAAAGGGAAAAAAAGCACAAAAAGAGAGACCTAGTAGTTAGCCCATAGCTTATATTTCATGTTGATGGGTCTAACTACATCCTTGGCCCAATCACAAAATTTTGAAGCCAAAATTTCGGGCCTACCAGATAGAGCCCAAAACATTTTAGAAACAAATTACTCTTCTGTTTTCTGTTTGGCCCAAATTCTAAAAATAATAAAAACAACATAGATGGAAAACAAACAAATGGGCCACATGCTACAAATCCAAACCCAAACCCAACAAACTATCAAAACCTAATGATCTAGCAACATAAATCAAACAAACCCAAAAAGGAAACACAAAAGAATGAAAAAGGAACATAGAAGGGAATAACCGAGGCTCCCAGGCCTCATTCGTTACCAACAATGGAGCTCAAGGAGATGTTGGTGGATGCGGCTGGAACCAGTGGCGAAGGTGAACGACGGAGACGACATCTCTCGCGGTGGAGGATACGGCCTGGGCGTTGTCGTTGAGGGAATGGAGTGGAGGTGGCGCACCCGGGGTCGGCGGTTCGAGACTGGAGCGGACACAGTGATGGAGAAGACATGTGCAGGCGGCGAGGTGGGAGGACCGCTGGTAGGCTCGGACAGGGGAGGGCGGATCTGGTCCGAGGTGGCGTGTTTGGCTGACGAAGCTGAGGGGCGTTTCGGTTCTGGCCTTCACGGCTGGGACGCGGATGGAGGAGAACGTCTGGTCTGAGACGTGGAGTCCGTGACTGAGACGTGGAGTCCACGACTGAGACGGCTGAGGCACGGTGGTGAAGTGGGACCGTGTGGAGGAGATCACAGCGGCGAAAGGGAGGCCTACTTCAGCCAGGCGGCGGCCTCTGGTTCTCTTCCCTTTTTAAATAGTTTTCTTCTATCTATGTATTTGTTCATTGATCAGGGAAATGTTTTGTATATATGATTCTTTTCTTTGTTCTCCACTCTCTGTTCTCCACACTATAATTTTGCCTTATACCGATGAGAACCAGAAAAAGAATCCCCCCTTTGGTCACTGTCGAATGTCTAATTTATAGCACAAAAAAATGAAGAAGATGACAAATCTTCTTGTTAGGATAGCTGGTGTCGGTACAAGTAGTGGGGAGCAAATCAGCCTTTACTCCCACCACTTTGCAAGGGCAGCAATGGTGCAAGGGTAGGAGGAGTGTACCATTATCCCCCTTTTTTCTAGAAAAGAAGAAGATGACAAAAGAGGGGTACAGGCATGGGAGCACAAGAGGTAGAACAACAAAACATAATTTTTATTTTTATCTTTATTTTTATTTTAAGCATTCTTTTTCTTTTTCTTTTTATTTGAGTTTGGGCTATGGGCTCAACACTTGCAACAACAAAAAGAAAATTGGGCCAAGAATAAAAACATTTTTTGTTTTATTTTTATCATTTTTGTTTACTATTTTTTAAAACATTAATTAAAAAAAATCCGGACAAAATTAAGTGTTCACAGCTGCCCCTCTTTACTTGTTTCTTATTAGATAGTAGGTGTAACCGTAGTTAATTGATGCGTGATTTTTAGAGAATATAAAGGCAAGTGCACCTCGTCGCAATCAAGTAATACGGTGGTGAGACCGGTTATCGTATCCACAGGGATCGGATGTCAATTACCAATTCGCAAACTCAACAACTATCTAGACTAAACTAAAGTATGAGAGATTAAACAGAAAATAAAGAAATAAAATGTTTTTGGTCTTTTGGGAATTTTATCGAACACTTGGTATGCAAACAGAGATGTGGCTAAGATTGTTAGGGTTAGACTACACTAATCCTCCCTTAATTGCAATGAAATGGTTATCAACACAAGCACTACTTCAATTATGACAATCAAGCCTTTTCTAAAATACTCAAGCCTAATGTCTTAGGTGCATTGAGCCTAAAACCCCAAATTAAACCCTAATGTCTTAGGTGGATTAACCTGAGATTTTGCATTAAGTCAAGACTTATAAGATTGCAAGCATCCAACACCTATGTCTAGATTCTTGAACTACTTGGCATATGATTCATGAGCATGCCTTAACACCAACCTTTCAGTCATCTATCAAAGCAACATATCATTCCTATGGGTAGCTAATCCAATGAAAGCATTAAGTACAGAATCACATACTCATAAGGAAATAGAGACTTGCATTAAAACACCAAATCAAATACAATCAAGTTCAGAAAAGCTACATCTAACCCCAACAATGGGGGATTAGTTACTCATATTTACAGAAAACCAAACCAGGGAAATAGGAAAAAAGGAGAGGAGAGACTCCATGGGAGCTTTCCTTCTTCTTCACAGCAACCCCTCTCAGCAACTCCCCTCTAGGATCGAAACCCTAGTTGAGCCGCAGCCTCCAAGTCCCCAAGTGCTCTCTCCACCAAAAGCTCCCCAAAACTGCCCTAAAACAGCAACTTATACCAATCAGATCTGCGCGCGTTCGCGAGGCGAGACATGTCTCGCGAGGCGAATGTTAAAAATCTGCATTCATAGAATTGAACTCTCGCGAGGCGAGAGTTTCTTCGCGACGCGAGACCGAAAGGTTTTTCTTTAATACGCCCGTGAGGAGCATCAGGGCCTGGGCGTGATGGCTTCTGTTTCCAGACTCGCGAGGCGAGACATGGGTTCGCGAGGCGAACCAGAAAGGCTTGCATTTTCTCCAACAGTCAGCTTTCGGGGTCGCGGGGCGAATCCAGGCTCGCGGTGCGAATCTCCAGAATTCTGCTTGGCTCAATTTCTTCTCTTTTCAGGCTCTATTTCATCCAAGCATCCATCAAGGCTAATTCTGAGCATTTTTCCATTGAATTCCTGCAAAACAACACCAAAACCACCTTATCTGTTCCAAAGGAAAAACTAACCAAAATCAAACTAAAATGGCCTAACTTATATGCAAATGCATGCAGAAATGTACATGGAAAATGAGGTGAAATCACACTCATCATTAATCTATTATCGTTATAAGAAACGAGTAAAGACATGAACTCCAATTTTGGTCGGGGTTTGCTGACAAGTAAAAGGATGCATAATTAAGAGAGCTTACGGGATGGATTGCCCATAGAAGCTCGAGTAGAAAGATAAAAAGAGCTTACGGGGTATGGTACCCGCTGAAGCTTGACAAAAGATAGAAAGCTTGCGGAGTCGGTTATCCACTGAAGCTTGACAGAAAATAAAAAGCACGCGGGGTCGGTTATCCACTGAAGCTTGAAATTAAATGTTAAAAGCTTACGGAGTTGGTTATCAGCTGAAGCCTGAAAAGGAAATAAAATGCACACGGAGTCGGTTATCCGCTGAAGCTTGAAAAGAAATGTTAAAAGCTTACGGAGTCGGTTGTCCGCTGAAGCTTGAAAGGAAAGGTAAAATGCTTGTCGAGTCGGTTACCCACTGAAGCTTGAAAGCAAAAGGATTAAAAGCTTGCGGAGTCAGGTATCCGCTGAAGCCTGAAAAGAAAGGTTAAAAGCTTACGGAGTCGGTTATCCGCTGAAGCTTGAAAGAAATGTTAAAAGCTTACGGAGTTGGTTGTCCACTGAAACTTGAAAGCAAAAGGAATAAAAGCTTGCGGAGTCGGTTATCCACTGAAGCTTGACCGAAAATAAAAAGCACGCAAAGTCGGTTATCCGCTGAAGCTTGAAAGAAATGTTAAAAGCTTACGGAGTTGGTTGTCCGCTGAAGCTTGAAAGCAAAAGGAATAAAAGCTTACGGAGTCGGTTATCCACTGAAGCTTGACAGAAAATAAAAAGCACGCGGAGTCGGTTATCCGCTGAAGCTTGAAAGAAATGTTAAAAGCTTACGGAGTTGGTTGTCCACTGAAACTTGAAAGCAAAAGGAATAAAAGCTTGCGGAGTCGGTTATCCACTGAAGCTTGACCGAAAATAAAAAGCACGCAAAGTCGGTTATCCGCTGAAGCTTGAAAGAAATGTTAAAAGCTTACGGAGTTGGTTGTCCGCTGAAGCTTGAAAGCAAAAGGAATAAAAGCTTACGGAGTCGGTTATCCACTGAAGCTTGACAGAAAATAAAAAGCACGCGGAGTCGGTTATCCGCTGAAGCTTGAAAGAAATGTTAAAAGCTTACGGAGTTGGTTGTCCTCTGAAGCTTGAAAGCAAAAGGAATAAAAGCTTGTGGAGTCGGTTATCCACTGAAGCTTGAAAGAAAATAAAAAGCACGCGGAGTCGGTTATCCGCTGAAGCTTGAAAAGAAATGTTAAAAGCTTACGGAGTCGGTTGTCCGCTGAAGCTTGAAAGCAAAAGTAATAAAAACTTGCATAGTCGGTTATCCGCTGAAGCTTGAAATGAAAGGTAAAAACCTACGATGTCTGTGCAATTTACTGGGTTTTGTTCTCACAAGAGATAAACAATTGCAATGTATGATGCCAGAAATGTCCTATATGCTTGAGGAAAATCTCAAATGATTTCAATGCACACAAGGAAAGCTCGTAATACATTACTATTTTCATTTTTTCATCATTTAGGTGGTTTTTATTATCACCCTCGACCCCTTAAAGTGTTGATCACAGGAAAGCTTTGAGATGAACTAAAACATGTCAAGTCTTCGTGGAGAATAAAGGCTAAGCACTTTTGAAAGGGTACGCTTCCTTTGCAATGATTGTCCCTATGCTTCTTGTCAGTAGACCACGGTGCCCTTTGTAGGGAGATCATCTTGTTCTTTACGAACTTTTGAGATTTTCAAGGGAATTATAAATGCATCTTGAAGACAAAAATACATGTTTCACATTCCAGTATATACTTATCATGATGAATGCACACACACAATTGACAAAAGTTAAGAGAAAGAGATAAGGGTAAAAGAATTGGGAGTCAATATCATTACATTTGGACTGAAAAGGTATACAAAGCAGATATTACAATGGAGTATGGGATTGCAAAAAGGTTGTGGAGTTTCCACACATCTCCTCAAGTGACATCTCTTTCCATGACTAGTGTTAGTATCTCTCATACCATATCGACTGCTCACTAATCAACATCTGAGAATGCTATCTGCCCCAGTCTTCATGCATCTAGCCCACTGATTGCCCCAATTCATCAGCTTGACGACACTTCCATTGTTTATTTTGTTTTTGAACCCTAACTTTTGCCTAGACAGCCTTTTTGGTTTTTCAGCCTAGCGGGTTGCTCTAACTTTTACCTAGACTGTCTTTTCAGATTTTCAGCCTAACGAGCTTTTCTTTTTTCATTTTTCACTTTTCTTTTCTTTCTGATTTTTTTTGAGGAAGTGCGTTCAAGCATAGTACTTTTTTACTGCATCTGAGTTTATAGGGAGTGGAAGATCTTCCCCATCCATCCTGGTGAGAATTAAAGCTCCTCCCGAGAAGGCCTTTTTCACGACGTAAGGTCCTTAGTAGTTTGGGGTCCATTTCCCACGATGATCCTTTTGGATTGGTAGGATCTTTTTGAGCACTAGATCACCCTCCCAAAACTGCCGCGGGCGTACCTTCTTCTCATAAGCTCTCATCAACCTTCTCTGGTACAATTGACCGTGACACAATGCCGCTAATATCTTCTCTTCAATGAGGTTCAATTGGTCGAGTCGATCCTGAACCCACTCGACTTCTTCCAATTCTGCCTCTCTCAATACCCTTAATGAGGGGATCTCTACTTCAATCGGGAGTACTGCTTCCATCCCATAAACTAAAGAATACGGCGTTGCCCCTGTCGAGGTGCGAATAGAGGTTCGGTAGCCGTGCAAAGCAAAAGGTAACATCTCGTGCCAATCCTTATACATCACCACCATCTTTTGGACAATCTTCTTGATATTTTTATTAGCGGCCTCAACTGCTCCGTTCATCTTTGGGCGATACGGGGAGGAATTGTGATGCTTTATCTTGAAGTTTTCGCACATCTCTTTCATCATCTTGTTGTTCAAGTTAGTCGCATTATCAGTGATAATCTCACTTGGCAACCCATAACGACAAATTAATTCTCTTTTTACAAATTTGATCACGACATTCCTGGTCACATTGGCATATGATGCAGCCTCAACCCACTTTGTGAAATAATCAATGGCAACAAGAATGAAGCGATGCCCATTCGAGGCTTTTGGTTTGATTGGACCGATCACATCCATTCCCCACATTGAGAATGGCCAGGGTGCCGTCATGACATTCAAGGGAGCTGGCGGCGCATGAACCCTATCAGCATATATTTGACACTTAATGGCACCTCTTCGCATAATTAAAGCAATCTGCTTCCATTGTCAACCAGTATTGGCCAATCCTCAAGATTTTCCTGGCCATTGCATGACCGCTCGCGTGTGTTCCAAAAGGTCCTTCATGTACCTCGTCAATTATCCATTTATCTTCGTTTGCATCAACGCACCTCAACAGCACCATGTCATGGTTTCTTTTGTAAAGAATACCTCCATCTAAATAGAAACCCATTGCAAGTCTTCTTAGAGTTCTTTTGTCATTTTCTGAAGCGCCCGGAGGGTATTCCCTTCTTTGGATGAAGGATTTGATGTCATGGTACCATGGTTTTTGATCGGACTCTTCCTCTATCACTTGACAATATGCAGGATGATCACGACTTTCAATTTTGATGAGTGGTAGGTTCCTCTCGTCACTTACTTTGAACATCGAGGACAAGGTAGACAGCGCGTCAGCTAATTGGTTATCTTCTCGGGGAATATGATGAAATGTGACTTCATCAAACTGCTCAATCAAACCTTTGATGTAATCATGGTACGGGATTAACTTGGCATCTCGGGTTTCCCATTCCCCTCTTAGACGGTGGATGACTAATGCAGAGTCCCCGTATACCTCCAGTATCCTTGCCTTTGATTCTATCGCTACCAGGATGCCGAGCGCACAAGCCTCATATTCGGCTATATTGTTTGTAGAATCAAAGCAAAGCCTTGCAGTGACGGGGAAATAATCATTTTCCGGTGAGATTAGTATTGCCCCAATTCCATGTCCCAATGCATTAGTAGCTCCGTCAAATAATAAGGTCCATTTTTCTTTTTCTAGTGGTTGCTCGCGATCAAACAAAGCCATTATATCTTCATCTGGGAAATTACATTGCATCAATCCATAATCTTCTACTGGCTGATTGGCTAGATATTCTGCGAGAGCACTCCCTTTTATTGCTTTTTGGGTGACATAGACAATGTCATATTCTGATAGCAGGACTTGCCAGCGAGCAATTCTTCCAGTCAGAGCAGGCTTATCAAAGATATACTTGATCAGATCCATTTCGGACACTAACCAGGTAGTGTAACACAACATGTAATGCCTCAAACGGCGAGCCGCCCAAGCCAAGGCACAACAAGTACGTTCTAGCAGTGAGTAGTTGACTTCACAACTGGTGAATTTCTTACTTAGATAATAGATGGCATGTTCTTTCCCTCCTGACTCATTGTGTTGCCCCAGCACGCAACCCATTGATTCATCTAGCACAGCCAAATACATGATAAGAGGTCTTCCCGGAACTGGGGGAACCAAGACTGGAGGCTCCTGTAGGTATTGTTTGATCTTCTCGAAGGCTTTTTGACAATATTCATTCCATGTTACTGCCTGATTTTTGCGTAGCAATTTAAAGATTGGTTCACATGTCGCGGTCAGTTGGGAGATGAACCGGGCAATGTAATTCAATCTTCCTAAAAACCCACGAACTTCCTTCTCCGTTCGAGGTGCTGGCATATCGATGATTGCTCGAACCTTTTCAGGATCCACCCTATTCCTCTTTGACTAACAATGAACTCCAGAAGCTTGCCTGATTTCACTCCAAAAGTGCATTTGGCTGGATTCAGTCGGAGCTTAAACTTTCTTAACCGCTCAAAAAGTTTCTGCAGATTATCAGCATGGTCATCTTCGGATCTGAACTTGGCGATCATGTCATCTACATAAACTTCTATCTCCTTATGCATCATGTCATGAAATAAAGCTACCATAGCCCGCTGATATGTTGCCCCAGCATTTTTCAAGCCAAAGGGCATAACCTTGTAAAGGTTCCCCATAAAGTGACAAATGTAGTTTTCTCCATATCTTCAGGTGCCATCTTGATCTGATTATATCCTGAGAATCCATCCATGAAAGAGAATAATGCATGTTGGGCAGTATTATCTACAAGAACATCAATGTGAGGCAGAGGAAAATCATCTTTTGGGCTAGCTCTGTTCAGATCTCGATAGTCGACACACATTCGAACCTTTCCATATTTCTTGGGGACAAGAACGATGTTAGCAACCCATTGAGGGTACTTTACCACTTATAGGAAACCCGCATCCAGCTACTTCTTGACCTCCTCCTTAATCTTTAAAGACATTTCCGCTTTCATCCTTCGTAGCTTTTGCTTTACTGGAGGACACTCAGGCTTTAATGGCAGTTTGTGTTCTGCTACACTAGGGTCTAACCCTGGCATGTCTTGTTATGACCATGCGAAAACATCTTTATAATCCATCAACAACTTGATCCTCCTACTTCACTCCTTTTCTTTCAGAGAAAGGCCAATCTTGACCTCTTTTTTATCATCTTCGGTTCCCAAATTGATTAGTTCGCTCGGCTCTTCATGGGATTGAATTTCCCTGGCTTCTTGCTCTACCAACCTCAACAGTTCAGGAGGGACTTCCCCATCATCATCAGCAACCTCATCAGCATGATCAATAGGATAGTCAAAATTGTATGCTAAGTTATTAACACTGTCATTTTCAAGAGAGTCACTTTTAGATCTGCATTTTGGTAGTTATCAGGGAAAGATGAATGAATAAAGGTTAAAGATGGTAAATTGCATTTATTGGTGATGAACGATGAATAAAAGAGAAAGTAAAAAAAAGAGATAAGAACATAAAGATATTGAATGCATGCATTTATTGATAAGTCATACTGAAACGGAAACAAGTAAGCCCATTACAAAAAAAAAATCCTAAAGCCTTGGGCAGAGCTAAAGGATAAGCATTACAGAATTACTTTGAAAAAAACTTTATGGTCCTGGGGAACTCAATGACCTCCCAATTGTTGAGCTCTGTATCCGGAGGGTATGGATACACCAAACTGACACCATGATCTGCGAGATAATCATCTTCAACAGCTGCTGCTTGGTCCAGTAATGCGAACCCTACACTTCGGAAGCTCTGTCGAATGTCACAGATGGGAACCCTTTCAGCCTCGTATTCAATATTTTCCAGCTGAGCCAACCTCTTTCTTTTCTTCCATTCTATAACCCTCATCTTGTCGGTCTTGGTGGGTTTATATCCCAACCCAAACCTATCCTTGTTCTCGGTGAGTATGAGAATGTCAGTGACACCTTGGCTAGTCTTTCCCAAACCGCTCCCGGGTCGGTATCCTCCTTCGAGCATAACCCTAGCCATCATAATCGACGCTTTAGAGGACTGAGGTTTCAAGGGTGGAACATTATCCCCAACATAAGTGGCATTGGCAATTTCAAGCAATTGGAAAGCGGTCTCGAGAGCTTCTTCGGAAGCTTCAATGTAAGGGGTCGTTGATGGCTTACTCACTAACATATCCTCCTCTCCAGAAACAATTATCAACTTACTATCAACAATGAACTCACTTTCTGGTGCAATGTGGAAGGTACAGCTCCATACGAATGGATCCATGGTCATCCTAGGAGACAACTGTAAGTTGGTGTGATGTCCATTACTTGGAAGAGTATTTCAACGGTGAAAAGGCCAATCTGAATGGGCAATTCAATTTCTCCCATGACTTCCCTTAGAGTGCCATCAAAAGCTCTTACAATCATTGTGCTCGACTTCATATGATTTCCATCGAAAGGTAACTTTACCAGTGTTGACTTTGGCATTACATTCAGAGAAGAACCATTATCAATGAGGACCCTAGCCATGACATGATCTCGACACTTCACAGAGATGTGTAACGTCTTGTTGTGCCATATTCCTTCAGCTGGAATTTCATCATCAGTGAAAGTGATATAATTATCAGCAACGATGTTACCCACGATGTTATCAAGCTTATCAATTGTGATGTCATGAGAGACATGAGCTTGATTCAACACCTTCATCAATACTCTCCTATGTGGCTCATAATTCATCAACAAAGACAAAAGAGATATCCGAGCTGGAGTTTGATTCAATTGATCCACAACCCTGTATTCGTTTTGCTTGATGAACTTCAAGAATTCGCTGACTTCTTCATCAGATACCTCCTTTTTATTATCACCCCCTTTGGTATCCTTTTCAGCCGGCGTTCCTTCCACCTTCTCTTTCCCCTTGCGATCTTTTTCTTCCTTTTCTGTTCCCTCCCTTCGCAAGACCTCTGGAGTATAAATGCGACCACTCCTAGTCATTCCACCAATTCCCGAAATGTTGGTAATCACAGTGGTCCCGTTGGGAGGACTTTGTTGAACCTGCCTATCATATTTCCATGGTACCGCTTTGGTGTCCTTGTAAGGGAAAGGACCTGGGACTCGGATGACAACTGGTGTTGGCCCACTTGAAACCGGCATAGGCTCCTTCTCAGTATAGTGTATCACCACTGGCTTCGGAGCGACTTTCTCAGGAACCGGTTGAGGATTAATCACAACAGTAAAAGGAGTTATCTTAACTAGAGTTGGGGAAATTGTGGATTCAGCGATCATGTTAATGCCACACTCATTGGGTTCAAAACCAATTAAAATGATCTTCATATCTATTAACTGTTGCACAACCTATCGAAATTCTGCGCAGTCTTCAATTGAATGCCCCATATTCCCGTCGAAGTCACACCTTATCTCTTCATTAGGAGTCTTCTCTTCAACAATTGAGGTTTGCACCAATGCATGTTTTTGCATCTCCCTTAAAATAACTCTCATGGGAGTTCTGACATCAGCCACTTGGCTCTTAAGAGTAGGTTCCATAAAGCTATCAATGGCATTGACTCCCGAACCCCCATGATTAGGCACAGGACCTTGTGCCCCATTCAGAGCATCTTTCTGAAAGCTCAACCACTTAGCATCAATAAGATCTTGTACCTTAAATTTGAAAGCCCTGCAGTTCTCAGTGGAATGACCTATTGCCCCCCGCATGATACTCACATTTAGCATTTGGGTCAAACCACTTTGGATAAGGAGGCCCCAATGGTTTCATTGGGATAGGATTCAACACAGATTTACTTATAAGCTGATGCAGTAGCTCAGTGTAGGTCATGGGTATCGGGTCGAAATGTACTGGCTTTCTTTCTGAGTTATACGGTGGTCTTGTTTGGCCGGTGTTTGGGTTTGGACCTAGGGGTTGAACAATTTGAGGTGGCATGGTAAGGGGTGTTTGAGGTTGAGAGGGGTATGATGGCCGATAAGGAGCCATCTATTGAGGATTTGGAAATTGTGAGGTGGCAGCGATGTATGACTGGTTGGCTTGGTGATATGGGGCGTATTGGGCTTGGAAGGCGGGTGTTTGGTTTGGTCTATATTGGTTTGGTTTCTTTTGTTCAAAGGTTATTGCGTGTTCTTCTCCTTCTTTCTTTTTCACAAACGGGGCTCTCTTCGGGCCGTTCATTACTGAAGTCTCAGTGATCTTACCATTTCTCATTCCACTTTCGATTCTTTCGCCGATAATGACCATGTCAGAAAAGTTCGATGACACGCTTCCAATCATTCTATCATAGAAAGGCGACTGGAGGGTATCAATGAACATTGCCACAATCTCTTTCTCGGCCAATGGAGGCTCTACCTGAGCAGCCAGTTCCCTCTATCGTTGTGTATACTCCTTGAAAGTCTCTGTGTCTCTCTTTGGCATATTTTGGAGTTGCATCCTATCGGGAGCCATGTCAATGTTGTACTTGTATTGCTTTAGGAATGCATCTGCTAGATCTTAGAAGGATCGGACGTGGGCCCGTTCGAGATGCGTGTACCAATTTGAAGCTGTGTTGTGACGCCGGCAAGTGTACTGGGTCGTCGCAAGTAATAAAAACACGGTAAGAATTTACCGAGGTCGAACACAAGGATTGGGCTACCAATTCTACCAATTCGCGAGAGATTCAATCGGTTGGTTAAGTAACAGGAAGTGGTTGGAGAGAAACTAGGATCACAATTCAATTTAACAAATCAAATCAAATAAAGATATGGTGATGAAATCTGGAATTAAAAACATCTAAGGTCTCAAATCCACCTACACAATCATGCACAGTACCCAAGTGATGATAATCTCTTCCCTAGGTTCAATTTTAATGTCAACCGGGACCCCCAAATTCTCCTATATTCACTGTCGTGCTCAATAGGACGTATTCGACGATTGGATTAATTACTTACTAGGTCTCATAATCCTAATCTCGAATTTGATTAATTGTTGTTCCCTATAAGGTTGCACTAATCTCCTAAATCCACTGTCGTGCTCATTATTCGATTAGTGATTCCAATCCAAGTTCTAAAACGCGAATCGCCGTTCGGCCTCAAACACGTTTAACAAGTCAATCACGCAAAACATATGATCAACGCAATATAATCAGGATTGGAAAACAAGAATTGAATTAAGGGAGAAAGATATACATCACTGAACACTATACCGCCATGGGTGGCTTCATCGATCCCTTAGACAAGGGGATTAGTTCCTCATGTCCGTAACAACGACGCACGTACAATCGGAATTCATCATAAACCTAAGAATAAGAAAAGAGAAGAGGGAGACGCAGCCCCAGAATAAGGATTAGAAAGATCTACAATCAGTTCTGATGCCAAAAGTCCTCTAATTCTGTTCTGCAGTGCCTTATTTATAGGGAGGCCACGCGTCACGGCCGTGATGGTCATCACGGCCTGGCCGTGATGGTCATCACGGCCTGGCCGTGACGGCTTCTGTTTCTGGCGCTTCTGTGGGATTCAAACCCTCGCGACGCGAAGGGTGTCTCGCGACGCGAGCCTTCTTGTCACGGCCCGTGATGTTAATCACGGCTAAGCCGTGACGGTCTCTGACTTGTGTGGGTTTTGGTCACGGCCGTGATACACATCACGGCTAGGCCGTGATGGTCTCTGACTTGTGTGGGTTTTTGGTCACGGCCGTGATACACATCACGGCCTAGCCGTGATAGTCTCTGACTTCCAAGTCTTCATTATTCGCGAGGCGAGAATCCTGTTCGCGGGGCGAGACCTCCAAAAGTGCTTTTTCCCGCTGCTTCTTGACTTTCCTTGATTCTCAGAGCTTCACTTATTGACCTGAAAACACCAAAAGCAACCAAAAGCGTAATTCTATCCAAAAGAAGCTAAAAACTACACAAAAGACGCAAAACGAGTCAAAGTCTAACTTAGGAACGAAACAAGGCGAATTTGGGCGAAAACGAGATTGAACTCGACTAATTAGCACGTAAACCACCGTCTTACTAGTTATAAAACTAGATAAGCCGGAGGCTTATCAAGCTGCCCCAGTTAAACTGTCTTGGAAGAAGTGAATCAAGATCTTATCATCTTGAGCATATGATGCCATCTTCTTTACATACATGGTCAAATGGTTTTTGGGACAAGTGGTTCCCCGATATTTGTCGAATCGGGTACCTTAAATTTTGGTGGAATTACAACATTTGGCACCAGACAAAGTTCCGAAGCATCCCGCAGACCATAACTATTTACTCCTTCAATGACCCGTAGTCTTTCTTCTAGCACTTCCTGTGAACACCCATTTTTGTCCGTCTTTTATTATAACATTACACTTCAAGGAGACTAATAATAGTAAAAAGAAAAAATGAAGGAAGTAGGGGACTCATAGCTAATTTGATGTTGGTCCCGTCCATCATATGTGACTTACTGTTGGATGGGGAAGTCCAGCCCATCGCATTTGTACTTGCTGTTGGACGGAGAAGCCCCGTCCATCATATTTGTACTTGCTGTGGACGGGGAAGCCCCATCCATCACATGGGACTTGCTGTTGGACGGGGAAGTCCCGTCCATCACATTTGTACTTACTGTGGACGGGGAAGTCCCATCCATCACATGGGACTTACTGTTAGACGGGGAAGTCCCGTCCATCACATTTGCACATGCTGTGGACGGGGAAGTCCCATCCATCACATGGGACTTGCTGTGGACGGGGAAGTCCCGTCCATCACATTGCTTTTGCCAAATGGACGGGGTGGCCCCGTCCAGTCCACTGCACTTGCTGATGGACGGGGTGGTCCCGTCCGTTGCTTTGCACTTGCTGATGGACGGGGTGGTCCCATCCATGGCTTTGAACTTGCTGATGGACGGTACTTGCTGATGGACGGGGTGGTCCCATCCATTGCTTTGCACTTGCTGATGGATGGGGTGGTCCCGTCCATTACTTTGTAATTTATGATGGACGGGGTGGTCCCATCCATTGCTTTGCACTTGCTGTTGGCACCGTCCAGTCCACTACATTTGTCAGTGGACAGGGTGGTCCCGTCCAGTCATTACACTTGCTGGTGGACTGGGTGATCCTGTCCAGTCCTGTCCCTTTTATTTCTGTTGGACGAGGTGGTTCCGTCCACTTCAATTATTTTAATTTCTGTTGGACGAAGAGGTTCGTCCAGTGTATATCTACTTTTGCATATCTAAGTTCCTGTTGGGACGAAGAGATTCCGTCCACTGCAATTTTATTTTCAGGCTGAAGGCCAAAGAATAAAGAAAGAAGAAGGAGAAGATAAGGAAGAAAGGACGAAGAAAACAAGGAGAAAAAGACAATCAACAAAAAGGAAAGGAAACTGAGTTATGCCTCCTACCCACTTTACATACCAGGAAAGATCTCTTTTCCTCCTCTACCCATTGGTCCTTCTTCTTCCTTACCTCCTCCCTCGTTTTAACCTGGCAACCCTACTCCTAACCCTAAAAAGCCATCATACACATCAGACAAAACCCCCCATCTCCTTCTCTTTTCAAACACGCAACCTTCCGGATAAATCACCTCCTTTCTGCTACTCATGCCGCCCCATCTGGACACACGCTATTGCTGCTCAGACCCCCCCCCCCCCCCCTTTTTGGCACCTCCTCTAACCATTGGTCTTTTCATTTTTTTTCCTCATTTTCTCCCTCGTCTTAACCTAACAGCCCTACTCCTAATCCTAAAAAGCCATCATGGCCGTCAGACAAGACACCCCATCTCCTTATCTTTTCAAGTGTGCAACCCTCACATCAAATCACCCCCTTTCCGCTGCTCAGAATGGCCCAAGCCTCGGGTTTCGTACAGACCAAACTTGAAGCCAATGGAGAAGAAGGAAGAAGCCCTCTCCTTCGTCTATAAAAGGAAAGGAAAAAGAGAAGAAGAGGGGGAGGGGGGAGGACATTTTTTCTTAAGAGCAAACGAAAAATCAGAGAGGAGATAGAGAGGAAAGATACAAAGAAAAGAGAAAAAGAGAGAGATTTTTACCTAACGTTTTCTTTCGGAGGAAGAGAGATTAGGAATCCGAGTTTCCTTTTTCTCTTCCCTGTTATTAGAGTAGTTAAGAAGGAAGAGTTGAAGGGGTCATCAAGATTGAATGTAAATCTTGAAACCTTACCACTGAGAGTATACAAAATCATTCTTATTCTGCTCCCATTTGGTAATCTTTGCTCTTTTCGTTGATATTGTTAATATATTTCTCTTGACATTCTTATTTCTCTGTGCTTCTGTTCTCTGAATAAGTTGGTAAAAAGTTTCATTTCTACGTTTCTGTCCCATTTTCAAGAGATAAAAATTATTTATTTTACATGAAAAATAGAGGATGATCACTTGATTAAAGCAACCTTTTTGGGTTGCCCTATGACAAATGTCATGTTCAACCTTTCAGATTTAGAGGTTGCCCTGTGGACTCACGTGCCATGTTCAGCCTCATTTTAGTTTTAATAAAGAGATTCATAACAGGTAAAACAAATATTTCAGAGTTACTAATATTTTACACAACTAATTTTGGGTAACCATTTATGGATTTTCCAGGGTGTCGTGGGGTTAAGTCTCAACGCCTTCTCTAGACATAATCGACTCCCGAGCCCAAAGCTTTTCTTAAAAGGTTTTCCAACTTCCTTGAAACAAAATAAAGTTGGTGGCGACTCCATGTTTTCTCTCTGAGAGGAGATTCGGTCTTTTTTTTAGGTCGCTACAGATGGCGACTCCACTGGGGAGGTCTTTTAAGAGAGTCAAGCCCATAAAATTGGTTTTGTAAATTTTTAGTAATATGTACCTTATTTGTTTTACCTTTTTACGATTATATCTTGCTGTTTTTCTCCTTACAATAATTAAATGACAAAAATAAAAAAATGTTTTTATTTTAGTAATGTCTGTTTGGGTTGTCCTTTTGGTTGGGTTTTTTCCTCTTATTTAAATGATAAGACTTAGTTGTACGCACATTTTAACTCACGTTATTGTTATGTATGTTTCACTAACAGTATTTTTGTTTCCTCCTCCTGTCTTTTCTGTTTCCCATGTTTGAACAATAGGGTAGAGGACTTGTAACCCTTTTTATATATACCTATATTTGTGTTTTGCAGGTTTTTCTTGTCTTCTCTTTTTATTTTTACTTTTAAGTGTTACAGGTTTGTATGCCCCCTTCACACACATCACTATCACATATTGCACACACACTTAGCTCTATACCCGAGCTTGCTCAAAAACTCGAGGATTAGGCGGTGCTCTGATATTGTTATTGAAGAGGTCTTGTACCTCCCGATACTTGTCAGTTCACCACTCAGATTGTACATGAGATCATGGAATAGTCATATTGGGAGGGTTTATCCCTACTTGTGGCTAGATTCATGAATCATATCCTTATGAGGGCAATCTGGGGACCATGACTTTCAGAGGTCTAGACCCGTCCCAACTTTCACTAAT
The DNA here is from genome assembly GCA_030762895.1 of Sophora flavescens. Lineage (NCBI taxonomy): Eukaryota > Viridiplantae > Streptophyta > Magnoliopsida > Fabales > Fabaceae > Sophora > Sophora flavescens. Next base: position 132,928,261 of record CM061065.1, read on the forward strand.
AGAGCAGACCTAGTGACCAACCTGTTTAGAGTCCTAACCTTAGGGTATGTCTATCCCTAGGTTTTACCTGGCCTAGGGCAAAAGGGGGCGTACTTTTATTTCTTCTCTCTATCATCATAAGCATAAATTGTCATGCATGCTCATCGTGAGTATTCACAAAACCAGGGGCATCACATCGCTGCCCCAAACCTGAATGACATATTCGAATATTATTGCACACCTAATAGGCGTTATGTCATAATGAAGGTAATGCATACCCATCAGGGTTTTCAACCCCATTGGGTCCATGCAATGTGAATCATGCAAGATATATTTGTTTTACTATACTCATTTTTTTGTTGTGTCTCTTTGTTGGAAGATTTTGGTATTCACCTTATAGCAAGAAAATGGAAAAGTTTGGTTCAGAAAAGAATACTAGCAACGCGAGTTGTTCCAAGAAAAATATCAAGATCGATGTAACACTCAATGACGTGAAAAGGTTATGTGAACTCAGCCAGCAAATGTCAAAAAAAGCACGCCCGGACTTTGTCAGCAAGTATGGAAGAGAAAATACGAGGAAGTGATGGATGAGCTCCAATATCACATTTCCCAGCTGGTGGAGCAATTTGAAGAGGCATCCATCCACATTCGTATGAGCCATTTCCTTCAACTACCATCGAAGGTGGCCGCATTTTTCAATCATTTTGGGAAACTTGCTAGAGAGTTCAGAAAAAAGAAGATAAAACTCTTAACATAGAACTTTGTAGACCTCGGAAAAGGATGGAAAACATCAATGTACTTCTTTTATTTTGATCAAAGACTCATAATTTGTATCGAAATATTTGTAATGAGATGAAAGTTTTCATCCATGTCTATCGAGCGTTTCTAGATGATATCTACCGAGGAGTACATTCTCCCTTAGATACGTCATCAATTATATTTTTACCCTAAAAACGACGTGTTTTCTGTATAAAAATGAGGACGTTGCTAGTACGGGTGTGGTCCATCGAGGAGTAGATTCTCCCTTGGACTTGACACCAACTGCATTCAAGCTAGAGGGAACCATACCACTAGATTTGATTGCAGGATGAGTTTTCTTGCTATAGGTGTATACGACAGTTCTTCCTAAGAGTACTCTCGCGATCAAACAAAGGGTGTTAACTTACACATGCATACACACACACAAAAATTTTGGGTTTACTAATGAGATTCTAGGATGCTTTACAGAGTCACATCCTTCTGAGGATTCGGGAACCCTTGCGCGACCTAGGAAAGGTGACACCAGTCAAACCCGAGTTCACAATACCAGATCTCGGACCTGGATGGCTGCCCGCATACCTAAGGGAGGAAGAAACTTAAGCCCTGCTAGCAATGAAGTTCTCAATAATTGGAGGTCTGAATCATTTGTTGATGTTATTTCCATGAAGTAATTAGCTTATTGTACTAATTATGAACTAATGTTTACTTTCTTTGAGACATGAATGAAAATATAACACTTTGTCTGGTGTTTTCCTTTTGATTCCATCATTTCTTTTTTCTCTATTTCATTTATTTATTTATTTTAAGCTTTTCTGTCATAAATAAGACCTTTGCCTATACTTCTCCTATTCCTGACTTTTTCTTCCAGGAATACTTCTTCCACTAAAGATTTACCTCGGGAAAGGAACTTTGAAAACTCATTTATTGATTCCCTCGCGGCCGCTGATGAATACAACCTTGAATCCGATGAGGAAGAAGATGACATTGAAGAATTCATAAAAGTGGTGAAACGGTCAGAGGAAGGGATTAGCTCAAATGATGAGGTTGCAGAAGTGATCAATATGGGAACCGAGGAAGATAAAAAGGAGTTGAAAATAGTGTATAACCCAGAGCGAGAAGAAATGGTTGCACTATTCAAAGAATATCTGGATGTTTTTTCTTGGTCCTACAGAGATATACCAGGGGTTAGATCCTGAGATAGCATCGCATAAAATTCCCTTATACCCAGATGTGGCTCCAAAGAAGCAAAAATTAAGGAAAATGCATCCTGAGATGTCATTGAAGATCAAGGAGGAAGTAACCAAGCAGTTGGAGGCTGGCTTTCTGGAAGTAGCTAGATACCCGGGATGGGTAGCTAATATTGTTCAGGTACCAAAGAAGGATGGGAGGGTCAGAATATGCGTGGACTACCGAGACTTGAATAAAGCCAGTCCAAAGGATGATTTCCCCTACCTCATATTGATGTCCTGGTAGACATCACAGCCAGAAGTCACAGGTTTTCTTTTATGGACGGGTATTCTGGGTACAATCAGATCCTCATGGACAATGACGATAAAGAAAAGACAAATTTTATCACTCCTTGGGGAACTTTTTGTTACAAAGTGATGCCTTTTGGATTAAAGAATGCTGGGGCCACTTACTAACGTGCTATGGTAGCATTGTTCCATGACATGATGCATAAGGAGGTAGAGGTATATGTCGATGATATAGTGGCTAAGTCCAAGGAAGGAGAAAGCCATGTGGCAGTTTTGAGAAAGTTGTTTGAGCAGCTAAGAAAGTACAAGTTGCGCCTCAACCCTGCAAAATGTACTTTCGGTGCGTCCGCAGGGAATTTACTTGGCTTTGTTGTCAATAGGGAAGGAATAAAGGTGGACCCTAACAAGGTAGAAGCAATACGTGACATGCCAACACCTAAGAACGAGCGAGAAGTAAGGGTTTTCTTGGAAGATTGAACTATATTGCGCGCTTCATTGCAAATCTGACTAGCACGTGCGAGTCAATCTTCAAACTCCTCAGGAAGAATAATCCAGGAAGATGGGACGATGACTGTCAAGAAGCCTTTGATAAGATAAAGGCATATCTACTGAATCCCCCAGTGTTGGTACCACCTACCCAAGATCGTCCATTGTTACTCTATCTCACCATACTGCCAACCTCAATGGGGGCAATGCTAGGACAACAAGATGAATCTGGCAGGAAGGAGCAGGCAATTTACTATCCGAGTAAGAAGTTTAACGCCTGTGAGGCTCGTTATATGGCAATCGAGAGGACTTGTTGTGCACTAGTGTGGACCTCCAGAAAACTCAGACAGTACATGTTATATCACACCACTTGACTAATTTCTTGAATGGATCCTTTGAAGTATATCTTTGAAAGTCCTCATATCTCCTTAAGAGTTTCGAAGTGGCAAGTGATATTGTCAGAATTTGACATCAAATATGTGACTCAAAAGTCCATCGAAGGAAGTGTGATTACTGACCATTTAGCATAGAATCCTCTTGAGGATGGATGGCCTGTCAATTCCGAGTTCCCAGATGGAGAGATAATGTCCCTCGAGGAAGATGAAGAACAGGAAGAGGTGTGGAAAATGTATTTTGATGGAGCAGTCAATATGCATGGCAGTGGTATAGGAGCAGTGGTAATCTCACCAAATGGCAAGCAGTACCCGATGGCCGTAAAACTGAAATTCGAATGTACAAATAATATTGCAGAATACGAGGCATGTACTGGTGGATTGCAAATGGCACTTGAACTGGGTATAAAGCAGTTGAAAGTCTTTGGGGATTCAGCTCTAATCATTTACCAAGTCAATGGTGAATGGCAGATCAAAGACTCCAAGTTGATTCCGTATCAGAAATACTTGACTCAATTGATTGCAAAGTTCGACGAGATTACTTTCTCGCATTTAAGTCGAGACTAGAATCTATTTTCTGATGCTTTAGCCACACTAGCCGCCATGACCAAGCTGGACATCCATATCAATGTCCATCCCATCCAAATTAGAGTGCAAGATGAACCGGCGTACCGTGCTCATGTGGAAGGAGAACCTGATAGTAAGCCTTGGTATCATGATATCAAGCAATATATTCAGAACAAGGAATACCCGGTAAAGGCGAGCGAAGTAAATAAAAAGACCATTCGAAGACTAGCTATGGCCTTTTTCTTAAAAAAGGAAGTCTTGTATAAAAGAGGATATGATGGTACCCTACTCAGATGTGTGGATGCTCGCGAAGCTAAATTGATCATGATCGAAGTTCATGAAGGAATCTGTGGGACTCATGCCAATGGTCACATGATGTCTAGGAAAATCTTGAGAAGTGGTTATTATTGGTCTACTATGGAGTCAGATTGTATGGAGCATGTTCGTAAATGCCAAAAATGTTAGATGTATGCAGATCGGGTTAATGCACCTCCGTTTCCACTGCAGAGTTTAGCATCCCCATGGCCTTTTTCGATGTGGGGAATAGATGTCATTGGTCCCATTAATCCCAAGGCTTCCAACGATCATCGTTTCATTTTGGTGGCGATAGACTATTTCACTAAATGGGTAGAAGCTGCTTCATATGCCAGCATAACTCAAAGGGTGTTTCTCAAATTCCTCAAGAAGGACATCATCTGTAGATACGGGATCCCAGAGAGGATAATCACAGATAATGCTGCTAATCTTAATGATACCGAGATTCAAAAGTTTTGCGATGGTGTCAAAATCAAACACCACAATTCGGCCCCTTATAGGCCTCAAATGAATGGTACAGTTGAGGCAGCAAACAAAAATATCAAGAAGATCGTTGCCAAGATGGTTGTAAACTATATGGACTGGCACGAAATGCTGCCATATGCTCTACATGCTTATCGGACTAACATACGATCGAGCACTGGGGCAACCCCCTTCTCTCTGGTGTACGGGATGGAGGCTGTCTCACCTATCGAAGTAGAACTCCCTTCGCTAAGAGTCTTGATGGAAGCAGACTTAGAAGAATCTGAGTGGGTGAAATCTCGATATGAGCAGTTGAACATGATAGAAGAGAAAAGGCTGGCAGCTATCTGTCACGAGCAATTGTATCAAAGCAGAATGGCAAGAGCTTTCAATAAAAAGGTTCGTCCTAGAGAATTTTGTGCGGGAGACCTGGTTTTAAAGAAAATCCTCCCTAGTCGGGAGGATGTCCGAGGAAAATGGGCACCGAATTACGAAGGCCCTGATATTGTCAAACAAGCATTCTCGGGAGGAGCTTTAGTTCTGCAAAACATGGATGGGGAAGAGTTACCAAGGCCAGTAAACTCTGATGCTGTGAAAAAATTCTACGCTTGAAGGCCCGCTAGGTTGAAAACCCGAAAGGGCACCCTGGGCAAAAGTTAGGGCAAAACACAATGAAAACAAAACAAAAGAAAGGCCCGCTAGGTTGAAAACCCGAAAAGGCAGCCTGGGCAAAAGTTAGGGCAAAACACAATGAAAACAAAAGAGAAGCAAAGGTCCGCTTGGTTGAAAACCCGAAAGGGCAACCTAGGCAAAAGTTAGGGTAAAGAAACCTTAGGCTGAAAACCTGCAAAGGCAGCCTAAGAGGAGGATATGATCCAACATTTATGCAAGCACTCACCATATTGGGGCAATTTTATCCGACTGAGTATACTGGGGCAAAATTGTTAAGAAATGATTGAAGAAGGTGTGTTTGAGGAATCAGAAACAGAAGCCAAGATCTATGTCATCAAAAGGCTGAGGGGAATCAATTAAATGAAAATCAAAGGACCAACACTGGGGCAAATTTTATGTGATTTTAGTAATTTCCTTTGCTTATCTTTGTCAACCCCTTTTTTAACATTGTTCTCATTGTTATTGTCTCTTAACAACCTAAATTCTCATATTAAGGCAAGAGGTTTTCTTCCACACTCCCCTGTCGTATTCACTCTCATGTCTCAATAAAAGTAAATATAAGTTTAATGGTATGATTTGATAACTCTAATGGTAGCACCAATGAATGGTTTAAACCAAGAGGGCTCAATACTTCAGATTTAGTGGAAGAGGTAGCATGCACTGGAAGACAAAAGAATGATGCAAATAAACTTGAGAGAACAAACATAACATCCGGAGTTTATCGGATTCTTGGGTGACCAACGTTGTCAAAAGAATGAGTGATGCCTTATCCCAGAGCGGCCGGTGAACAAGGGTTTGGTTGGTCGAAGTATTTTCATGGATCAATTGGTTCCGTTGTCCTCAAAAGGAAGGGATTCTCATTCGTTTCAGATTACTGATTTGATTTTCGATCTCTAAGGCTCACTGCTTTTTTATTTTCGAGCTCTGAGGCTCACCACATCTTTATTTTCGAGCTCTGAGGCTCACTGCAATTTTATTTTCGAGCTCTGAGGCTCATTGCAAGTTTTTTTCGAGCTCTAAGGCTCGCTGCATATTTATTTTCCGGTTGGACGAGGAGGTTCCGTCCACTTTATTTTATTTTAGAGCTGAGGCTCACTGTAATTTTATTTTCGAGCTCTGAGGCTCATTGTAAGTTTATTTTCGAGCTCTGAGGCTCGCTGCATATTTACTTTCCGGTTGGACGAGGAGGTTCCATCCACTGCATTTTATTTTCGAGCTCTGAGGCTTACTGCAACTTTATTTTCGAGCTTTTAGGCTCATTGCAAGTTTATTTTTCTGCATATTTACTTTCCGGTTGGACGATGAGGTTCCGTCCACTGCATTTTATTTTCGAGCTCTAAGGCTCACTGCAATTTTATTTTCGAGCTCTGAGGCTCATTGCAAGTTTACTTTCGAGCTCTGAGGTTCGCTGCATATTTACTTTCCTGTTGGACAAGGAGGTTCCGTCCACTGCATTTTATTTTCGAGCTCTGAGGCTCACTGCAATTTTATTTTCGAGCTCTGAGGCTCATTGCAAGTTTAATTTTGAGCTCTGAGGCTCGTTGCATATTTACTTTCCTGTTGGACGAGGAGGTTCCGTCCACTGCATTTTTATTTTCGAGCTCTGAGGCTCACTCCAATTTTATTTTCGAGCTCTGAGGCTCATTGCAAGTTTATTTTCGTGCTCTGAGGCTCGCTGCATATTTACTTTCCTGTTGGACGAGGAGGTTCCGTCCACTGCATTTTTATTTTCGAGCTCTGAGGCTCACTGCAATTTTATTTTCGAGCTCTGAGGCTCATTGCAAGTTTACTTTCGAGCTCTGAGGCTCGCTGCATATTTACTTTCCTGTTGGACGAGGAGGTTCTGTCCACTGCATTTTTATTTTAGAGCTCTGAGGCTCACTGTAACTTTATTTTCGAGCTCTGAGGCTCACTGCAGTTTTATTTTCGAGCTCTGAGGCTCATTGCAAGTTTATTTTCGAGCTTTGAGGCTCGCTGCATATTTACTTTCCTATTGGACGAGGAGGTTCCGTCCACTGCATTTTTATTTTCGATTTTTGAAGCTCACTGTATTTTTATTTTCGAGCTCTAAGGCTCACTGCAATCTCATTTTCAAACTGTAAGGTTTTCTTTTGAGCTCCTCATGTTTTTTCGGACAAAATATGTGTTCATTTTCTTTACTTGTTCATTACTACAATACATGAGAAGTCACGACTAATCATGTCTTCTAGTATGCAACAAGTAAAGAGGGGCAACTGTGAACACCCATTTTTGTCCATCTATTATTATAACATTACACTTCAAGGAGACTAATAATAATAAAAAGAAAAAATGAAGGAAGTAGGGGACTCATAGCTAATTTGCTGTTGGTCCCGTCCATCATATGGGACTTACTGTTGGACGGGGAAGTCCCGTCCATCGCATTTGTATTTGCTGTTGGACGAGGAAGCCCCATCCATCGCATTTGTACTTGCTGTGGATGGGGAAGCCCCGTCTATCACATGGGACTTGTTGTTGGACGGGGAAGTCCCGTCCATCACATTTGTACTTACTGTGGATGGGGAAGTCCCGTCCATCACATGAGACTTACTGTTAGACGGGGAAGTCCTGTCCATCACATTTGCACCTGCTGTGGACGGGGAAGTCCCATCCATCACATGGGACTTGTTGTGGACGGGGAAGTCCCATCCATCACACTGCTTTTGCCAAATGGACGGGGTGGCCCCGTCCAGTCCACTACAATTGCTGATGGACGGGGTGGTCCTGTTCGTTGCTTTGAACTTGCTGATGGACGGGGTGGTCCCGTCCATTGCTTTGCACTTGCCGATGGACGGGGTGGTCCCGTCCATGGCTTTGCACTTGCCGATGGACGGGGTGGTCCCGTCCATGAGTTTGCACTTGCTGATGGACGGGGTGGTCCCGTCCATTACTTGTACTTGCTGATGGACGAGGTGGTCCCGTCCATTGCTTTGCATTTGCTGATGGACGGGGTGGTCCCGTTCGTTGCTTTGCACTTGCTGATGGACGGGGTGGTCCCGTCCATTTCTTTGCACTTGCTGTTGGCATCGTCCAGTCCACTGCACTTGCCAGTGGACGGGGTGGTCCCGTCCAGTCATTACACTTGCTGGTGGACTGGGTGGTCCCGTCCAGTCCTGTCCCTTTTATTTCTGTTGGACGATGTGGTTCCATCCACTTCAATTATTTTAATTTCTGTTGGACGAGGAGGTCCGTCCAGTGTATATTTACTTTTGCATATCTAAGTTCCTGTTGGGACGAAGAGATTCCGTCAACTGCAATTTTATTTTCAGGCTGAAGGCCAGAGAATAAAGAAAGAAGAAGGAGAAGATAAGGAAGAAAGGACGAAGAAAACAAGGAGAAAAAGACAATCAACAAAAAGGAAAGGAAACTGAGTTACGCCTCCTACCCACTTTACATACCAGGCATGACCTCTTTTCCTCCTCTACCCATTGGTCCTTCTTCTTCCTTACCTCCTCCCTCGTTTTAACCTGGCAACCCTACTCCTAACCCTAAAAAGCCATCATACACATTAGACAAACCCCCCCATCTCCTTCTCTTTTCAAACATGCAACCTTCAGGATAAATCACCTCATTTCTGCTACTCATGCCGCCCCATCTGGACACGCTATTGCCGCTCAGAACCCCCCCTTTTTTTGCACCTCCTCTAACCATTGGTCTTTTCATTTTTTTCCTCATCTTCTCCCTCGTCTTAACCTAACAGCCCTACTCCTAACCCTAAAAAGCCATCATGGCCGTTAGACAAGACACCTCATCTCCTTATCTTTTCAAGCGTGCAACCCTCACATCAAATCACCCCCTTTCTGCTGCTCAGAATGGCCCAAGCCTCGGGTTTCGTACAAACCGAACTTGAAGCCAATGGAGAAGAAGCAAGAAGCCCTCTCCTCCGTCTATAAAAGGAAAGGAAAAGGAGAAGAAGAGGGGGAGGGGGGAGGACATTTTTTCTTAAGAGCAAACGAAAAACCAGAGAGGAGATAGAGAGGAAAGATACAAAGAAAAGAGAAAAAGAGAGAGAGATTTTTACCTAACATTTTCTTTGGGAGGAAGAGAGATTAGGGATCTGAGTTTCCTTTTTCTCTTCCCTGTTATTAGAGTAGTTAAGAAGGAAGAGTTGAAGGGGTCAGCAAGATTGAATGTAAATCTTGAAACCTTACCACTGGGAGTAAACAAAATCATTCTTATTCTGCTCCCATTTGGTAATATTTACTCTTTTCGTTGATATTATTAATAAATTTCTCTTGACATTCTTATTTCTCTGTGCTTCTGTTCTCTGAATAAGTTGGTAAAAAGTTTCATTTCTACGTTTCTTTCCCATTTTCAAGAGATAAAAATTATTTATTTTACATGAAAAATAGAGGATGATCACTTGATTAAAGCAACATTTTTGGGTTGCACTATGACAAATGTCATGTTCAACCTTTCAGACTTAGAGGTTACCCTGTGGACTCACGTGCCATGTTCAGCCTCATTTTAGTTTTAATAAAGAGATTCATAACAGGTAAAACAAATATTTCAGAGTTACTAATATTTTACACAACTAATTTTGGGTAACCATTTATGGATGTTCCAGGGTGCCGTGGGGTTAAGTCTCAACGCCTTCCCTAGACATAATCGACTCCCGAGCCCAAAGCTTTTCTTAAAAGGTTTTCCAACTTCCTCGAAACAAAATAAAGTTGGTGGCGACTCCATGTTTTCTCTCTGAGAGGAGATTCTGTCTTTTTTTTAGGTCACTACACTTCCAACTTTTCTTTAGATTGGGAATTCCCTACTAACTGATTCACTGGAGTTTCACCGTACATATTCTGAGGGAAGGGGTATGGCATGTAGGGGGATTCGAAGTTTGGCATCATTTGAGTCCCCTGGGGTCCATAATGTAGGGTGTATTGTGGATTTTTTGGATTGATAGAAAGTGTCACTGTCGGGGTGTTACCATCTGTAAGGTTGACAGTTTGTGTTTGTGGCATCTCGACAACATCGGTGGGGATTGTGTCTGAGTAGTATGTTAAGAGTTTTGAATGCCATCTTGTGGGTTGGGGGCCATTGGTGGCACAAATCCACGAGGCAAACCATATGGGGGATTGTTCGGGTCAAATGAAAGATGAGTTTGGTTGCTTGGATAAATAGTAAGAGGCATCATGGCCCCTGGTTGGTTGAAGCCTTGAATAGGAATCTGAGCAAAAGCGGGCGGGATGAGAGGTGTGGCTGGATGTCCTTCGTTCGAGGCTGGAGGGTTCTCCTCTGTGTTCTTTTCCTTCTGCATTGCTTGTATGATCTCCATCATCTTAGTCATCTGATCCTTGATTTGACTGACCTTATCCCTGATCTCTTGGACTTCTTCTGGTTCATCCGTCATGGCTCTTGTCTGTGACCGAGTGCGATAAGGGTGTCTTCGAGCAATTGTTCAGAAAAGTCGCACACTGTTTTAATCGAAACAAAAGTGAGAACAAAATGTTGGAAAAAAGCAAAAAGCTTTTATGAAAATCACCTTTGGAGTTTATTATTATTATTATTATTTTTGAGTTAACACCTTATAACAGATAAGAGATGGTCCCTCCATCCCACACAGAGAGCATTGTGCTCATAAGATGAAATGGAGTTGACAACAAATCTAGGGGAGAAACAACTCTCCACAATAGATGTTGTCTCAAACACACTAGCAATTCTGAATTGAGACATCTCGTCCTACCCTTTGCGCAGAAGGAAGGATCCTATAAGGCAAATATGTAGTTGACAACATACTAAAGGAAGACCATGCTCCACGATAGGTGTCGTCGCAAGTCAAGTGCAAGAGTTGGAGTGCGAAGGAATCATAGAGGCAAGAACAGATTTCATTAAAAAACTCCTTAAAGCAATACATAGAATCATGGAGGCAAGGACAGATCTCCTCAAAATGATACATAGATTGGGATTACATCATAATTCTCGACATTGTTACAACTTTTTCATCCTAAAGTCAACAGCTTAGGTCTCTTTCTTTTTAGCCCTCGAGCAAACCCTCCACATATTTGCATGAAATCATCCAACTCAGTTGGGAGATGAAGAATAGGGTCCGCACGAATTCGTTTTTCTACATTTTCAAAGCGTTTGACAAAATTCGGAATATAATGGCTTAGCTCCAAATTCATGCTCATATATCTTTTTTCCCATATGTCAATATCTATCCCTCGCTCTCGCGCCTCTTCTCTCCACCACTTCACGGCATTCATTGCTTGAACCCCTCGATCATGATAGTGTTTTGCTGAGGTCCACCCTAAATCGCACTGCTTCTTGATTTCGACTAGTAGCATATTCAGTTCTTGGACCTTTTGTACCAATTCATCATTCATCCTATCTTGTGCACAAATTTGCTTTTGTAAGTTGGCATTGACTCCCCTTTGTCGATTGACTTCCACTTCCAATGACTTTCTCACATCTCCTTATTGAATGACTTCTTCTTCTAACTGACACTTTTCTTTTCTTAGTCGATGCCTCTCTGTTGTCAAGAACAATACTTTGGTTTCAAGATTCTGGATCCTAGTCATGACGCTCAGCGGGACCTTGTCTGTTGATGAGTGTGATTTCACCTCATTTTTCATGTACATTTCTGCATGCATTTGCATATAGTTAGGCCATTTTAGTTTGATTTTGGTTAGTTTTTCCTTTGGAACAGATAAGGTGGTTTTGTGTGTTGTTTTGCAGGAAATTATGATTAATTGCCCAAGATTTGGCCATGATGAAGCTTGGATGAAGATAGAGCCTGAGAGGAGAAGAAATTGAGCCAAGCAGAATTCTGAAGCTTCGCCTCGCGAGACTGGATCTCGCCGCGCGAGCCTGAAGACCAGCTGAACAGCAACAGTCAGCCTTTCTGTCTCGCCACGCGAGTCACCATCTCGCCTCGCGAGCCTGAAGACCTGACTGTGCCAGAGATGTCTCCCTTTCGGTCTCGCCTCACGAGTTACTATCTCGCCTCGCGAGAGATCCAATCTCTGAAGACCAGATTTTTAACATTTGCCTCACGAGCTACGTCTCGCCCCGCGAGTGCACGAAACCCAGAACCCCTATTATAAGCTGTTTTAGGGCAGAATTGTTGGGGGGATTGATTTGCAGGAAAGGAGGCGACCAAGAAACCCTAAAAAATGCAATTTCTGCTGCTGTGACTGGGTGCATCCTTCCATGGAGTTCTTCCCTTCCTTCATCTCAATATCTTTTCTTTTCCCTTTTACTTTGATGATGTGTAGCTAAACTCCCATTGTTGGGGTTAGGTGTAGCTATCTCTGAATTACCCATGTATTTGATTTGATCTTGTAATACAGTTTTTACTTCTTATGAGTAATTGATTTCTATACTTAATGCTTGTTGTGGCTAGCACCCCCATGACTCGATTAGTGTTTTGATATGCAATTGGAAAATTCGTATTAGAACCAGAATTGAAATCAACTACCTGGTAAACCTTGTATCTAGGAATAGATTTAGGTTTATTAGCAATCGTGTAATCCCTAATCATCATGCAAATTCATTAATCTAGGCCACCTAAGGAATTAGGGTCTATTAGTGGATTTAGGCTTTTGTCATCCGAGGAATCGGGACTTGAGTAATCTAGTGTATTGATTGTCATAATTGAATTAAGAACTGTTTATTAGTCATTTCATTGCATGGGGATGAAGTTTAGTGAACCTAATCCCAACATATTTTATATATTTGAAGAATCCTCTTCTCTGCCTCCCAAGTGTTCGATAGAAATCCTCAAAGAACTTTTCCTTTTATTTTGTTGTTTTGGGCTTGATAATTAGTATAGAACTCTCTTCAATCCAAGTATCAGCTTGAATAGTAATTGATTCGGTACATGCTAGTACTTGTCGCAGTCCTCGTGGGAACGATAAAACGGTCTCACCACCGTATTACTTGCACGACTGGGTATACTTGCCCAGATCCGTCAACAAGTTTTTGGCGCCGTTGCCGGGGACTGTGTTTCAATATTAGCATATCCATTTCAGTTACTAATTTAAGCAAAAAAAAAAATCTGTTATAAACTGTTTGCTGTCATTTTTTCTGTTTTGTTTTGCTGTCATTTTTTCTCTGGTGTGTTTGCTGTTTGTGTGCTAACAGTTACTGTTAACACCCTTGTGGCTAGACTGTTTGTGTATGCGAGGTACTATCCCAGTTGACCAACTCCTCTACGATCCTGAAATTGAAAGAACAACTAGAGGAAATCAGAGGCAAGCAAGAGTGTAGAGACTGTTAGAACAACAAGAAGAAGAACAAGAGACTTCCACTTCTCAAGTTCATCAAGAAAGACTCAAAATGGCAGGCAATGGTGAAGGTGCTCCACCACGGAGGACACTTGGTGACTATGCCAATGCAAATGTCAACCGGCATGTCACTAGCATAGCGAGGCCTCAGTGAACTACAACAATTTTGAAATCAAGCCAACTCTCATCAATATGGTTTCACAAAATCAGTTTGCCGGGTTGGAGAAAGAAGATCCTAATAGTCATGTCTCCAACTTCCTGGAGTTGTGTGACACGGTGAAGATAAATGGTGCCTCCGATGATGCAATTCACCTGAGGTTGTTCCCTTTCTCTCTAAGAGATAGAGCCAAGTCTTGGCTCCAATCACAACCAAGGGGGAGCTTCACTACATGGGATGACTTAGAGGTAAAATTTCTGGCAAGATTCTTCCCCACCTCAAGATTTGTGAAGACAAGGGGTGACATCATAAGCTTTGCTCAACAAGAAGGTGAGACTCTGCATGACGCCTGGGAAAGGTTCAAGGAATTGCTCCGGAGATGTCCAAATCATGGGTTTGATGATCATACCCAAATGCAAACCTTCTGTAATGGATTGAGACCGTCAACCAGGTATATGTTGGATGCCTCAGCTGGAGGATCTATGAACACAAAGACAGCGGAGGAAGCATTGATTTTGATAGAGGCTATGGCATCTAATGACTATTTGATGCATCATGATCGGGGTCCCACATCAAGAAAGGGAGTGTTGGAGTTAGATTCCCAAACTGCACTTTTGGCTTAGAATAAGATTATGACACAGCAACTTGAGTCCATCACCAAGCAACTAGCTCAACTCCCACAACAACTGCAAACCGTCCAAGGGACAACCATGCCACCTCAGCAAGTAATGAGATGTGATTTTTGTGGAGGAGATCATGATAATGGAATATGTTAGGCACCACCAAGTTCCCATGAGGAACCTAATTATATGGGGAACTATAGGCGGCAAGGCAACAACCAATTCCCTAACAACTACAACCAAGGGTGGAGGAATCAACCAAATTTTGGTTGGAAGCAAGATGCCGGCCAAACAAGCAAGCCTCTTCCTACACAACCGCCTCAAGACCGGATTTCTAACTTGGAGAACACTCTCAATCAGTTCATGCAATTGACCATGTCAAACCAGAAAAACACCGATGCCTCAATAAAAAACTTGGAGGTTCAAGTTGGACAAATTGCAAAGCACCTAGCTGAGCAATCTAGCAGCAGTTTTTCAGGTAACACTCAAACTAATCCTAAAGAGCATTGCAATGCTATTGTTTTGAGGAGTGGTAAAAGTCTTGAGAATGTGGGCGGTGAGCCTTTGGTGGAGAATCAGAGAGTTGATGAAAAAACAGAAGTGAGTGCCGAGGAAAAAGAGGAAAAAGGCAAGGAGGTTGTAGTTGAGGAAGAGGAAAAAACCAGTGAACAAGACAAGAGGGAGAAGCTAGTGGATGAGAATTCAATTTTGAGGAAGACTAAAAGTCAGATTTTAAAATATGGAGACAAGCCTCAAGTGATCCCCTCTTATGTGAAGTTGCCATACCCTCATTTGATCAAGAAGAAGGAGAAGGAAGAATAGTTTGCCAAATTCCTTGATATCTTCAAGCGGTTACAGATCAACATACCCTTTGCTGAAGCACTAGAGCAGATGCCAACTTATGCAAAATTCATGAAGGAGTTGCTCACAAAGAAAAGAAAGTTTAAAGAAGGCGAGACTGTTGCCTTGACTGAAGAGTGCAGTGCGATACTTCAATGGAAGCTACCTCCAAAGCTTAAGGATCCCGGTAGTTTTACAATCCCTTGCACTATTGGGAGTGTTGCTATTGGGAAGGCATTGTGTGACGTGGGGGCGAGTATCAATTTGATGCCGCTTTCGATTTTGAACAAGCTTGGAGGTGGTGAGGTAAAACCAACAAGGATGGCATTGCAAATAGCTGATAGATCAATCAAGCGTCCTTATGGTATTCTGGAAGATGTTCTGGTAAAAGTAGATAAGTTTATCTTCCCACCGGATTTTGTGATATTAGACATAGAGGAGGATGCAGAAGTTCCACTGATATTGGGGAGACCTTTTCTAGCAACTGGTCGTGCTTTGATAGATGTACAAAAAGGCCAACTTCGATTCAGAGTGCAAGATGAAGAGGTTACTTTCAATGTATTTGAAGCTATGCATCGCCCGAGTGATGAAGAGAATTGTTTCTGCATGGACGTTGTGGACGTAGTGGCTAGAGAAGCCTTTGCACATCAGCACCACTCTACTATTGGGAAGGTAAACATGAGTTCTATTGAAAATCTTGATGAGGAAGAGGCGAAGGAAGTAGAAGACTATTTGGGTGATTTGGAAGCTCATTCCAATCAACTTGCTGTCAAGACTAAGAAGGAAGAGCTCAACATGAAAACAACTCCGAAGGTCTGCAAGACAAATGATGCATCCAATGGCGTTGAAGTCGGGTTTGCTCATCATGTGAGAACAGAACTTCCGCCGGGAAAGTGTAATAAAAGGGCCACGAAGCTCAGAGTGAAAAGGGCAAAGCGGAAGCGCAAATGTTGGCCTTATAAGCAAAATCAACTCTTTAAAGGAGTTCCATGGAAGAAAAGTGCTCTTGCACTTCTATGCCCAGCCGACCCCGGTTAATTGAAAGAAACCCGTCAAGCTAGTGACGTTAAAGAAACGCTTATTGGGAGGCAACCCAAATTTTCTTAACCCTTCTCTTTAGTTAGATTTTGTTTTTGATTTTAACCTCTTGAATAATTTGAGAAGATCAAGAGGAAAATATCGTAGATTAATAGGTTTGTTAAATGTTTTCAGGGAAAGCAGGAATGAGAAGCAAAAAGGGAAGAGACAACAAAGTCAGCAACCATCACGCCCAGACCGTGACCCAATTTTCATGCAATTCCTCCTGACTAGGCATGTGAGCCAACACCCGCCGCCGCCTCGGTAAGTCGTTCCAATTTTTATTTCCTCTCTCCAACTTCATTGTTTACATTGGGGACAATGTAAATTTTTAAGCTTGGGGTAGGGGTATTTTTGCATCCTTCATGTTGCATTCATATAGTTTTGCATGATAGCCTTGCATGATCACACAATTAGATTGCCCTTGTTTAGATGATGCATCCAATTGTGAGAACTAAGTGCCAAATAACTTGAAATAGTGAATTCTTGAACCCAATTCTGTTTATTCTTGTGATAAGGCTACAAATGAAAAATGCTTGAGATGATCATTGATAGTTGATAATTAGCATGTGGTTATGTAGATTTGTGTTTCTCATTGATTTCTGAACTACTAAAATGTGAGAAATTTGAGCCAAAGGGGTACTCACTAAATCTACCCCATTCTTTGTGTTAGAGTGTTATTCCTCTTGGATTGAATTTCTCTAGAACTTGACTTGAAACCGTTTTGAAGCTTAAAAATTTTTGAACATGATTGAGCCACTAGGTATTTTTCCGGCCTTCTTAGCTTTGATTGACTAAATGCTACCCCTTAGTTGCCAAATTTTGAGCCTGAAAGAATAAAAATACTTTTCTTGGTACCTTAAATTACTTTGTTTAATTATGCTTGATAGGACCTTCTAAAGTATTACAAAAGGGTAAAAAGGTAGTTGAAAAAAGTATGGGATGAAAGAATCAAAAATATTTCTCTTGAGTGGAAAAATCTCCCCTTCTCCAAATAAAAGAAAAACAAAAGAAAAAGAAAACAAAATATAGAGAAAGGGATGACAAAAAGAAATGAGAAATAAAACAAAAAGAAAGGAAGAGAGGTGGAAAAATAAATCAAAACCCAAAAAGGTATTTTAGAAGGTCATGCTTTGCAATGCTTGATAGTTTGTATAGCCTTTTGAAATTTTCTTTTCTTGATCTCCCCACCTAACAATAAATCCCATGGCCCCGTTACAACCAAAGCAAAAGACCTCTTGATTCTTAATTGTTTTCATTAATAAAGTAGAGATTTGGTTGATAGTCAAGCCTATGGTAGAAATCATTCCTTGATAAAAATGGAGCGAATTGTCATAGATCCTTGAACACTTGAGTGAGGCGAGAAAGAGAGCCAAGCAAATGAACAAGCTTGGGGTGATCTTCAGGTGAGCAAGAGTGCCCGAATCAGTGAGAATATGAGTCTAGGAAACCTAAGCCCCTAATTGGACTTGAATTGATTGTCTCTTGCTGAATTATTAGAAATGCCTGTTACTTGGATCATTTACTCGGGTTCTTAGTTCACTATCATTGCTCTGTTCGTTTTCATCTTCTGGCCATGGTTTTTGCTTGAGGACAAGCAAAGTCTTAAGCTTGGGGTGATTTGATGAGTGTGATTTCACCTCATTTTCCATGTACATTTCTGCATGCATTTGCATATAGTTAGGCCATTTTAGTTTGATTTTGGTTAGTTTTTCCTTTGGAACAGATAAGGTGGTTTTGTGTGTTGTTTTGCAGGAATTTATGGTTAATTGCCCAAGATTTGGCCATGATGAAGCTTGGATGAAGATAGAGCCTGAAAGGAGAAGAAATTGAGCCAAGCGAGAGTCAAGCTTCGCCTCGCGAGATCGGGATCTCGCCACGAGCTCAAGACCAGTGAACAAAGAATAGTCAGCCTTTCTGTCTCGCCACGTGAGTCACCATCTCGCCTCGCGAGCCTGAAGGCCCGACTGTGCCAGAGATGTCTCCCTTTCGGTCTCGCCTTGCGAGTTACTATCTCGCCTCGCGAGAGATCCAATCTCTGAAGACCAGATTTTTAACATTCGCCTCACGAGCTACGTCTCGCCCCGCGAGTGCGCGAAACCCAGAACCCCTGTTATAAGCTGTTTTAGGGCAGAATTGTTGGGGGGGATTGATTTGCAGGAAAGGAGGCGGCCAAGAAACCCTAAAAAACACAATTTCTGCTGCTGTGGCTGGGTGCATCCTTCCATGGAGTTCTTCCCTTCCTTCATCTCAGTATCTTTTCTTTTCCCTTTTACTTTGATGATGTGTAGCTAAACTCCCATTGTTGGGGTTAGGTGTAGCTATCTCTGAATTACCCATGTATTTGATTTGAACTTGTAATACAGTTTTTACTTCTTATGAGTAATTGATTTCTATACTTAATGCTTGTTGTGGCTAGCACCCCCATGACTCGATTAGTGTTTTGATATGCAATTGGAAAATTCGTATTAGAACCAGAATTGAAATCAACTACCCGGTAAACCTTGTATCTAGGAATAGATTTAGGTTTATTAGCAATCGTGTAATCCCTAATCATCATGCAAATTCATTAATCTAGGCCACCTAAGGAATTAGGGTCTATTAGTGGATTTAGGCTCTTGTCATCCGAGGAATCGGGACTTGAGTAATCTAGTGGATTGATTGTCATAATTGAAGTAGGAACTGTTTATTAGTCATTTCATTGCATGGGGATGAAGTTTAGTGAACCTAATCCCAACATATTTTATATATTTGAAGAATCCTCTTCTCTGCCTCCCAAGTGTTCGATAGAAATCCTCAAAGAACTTTTCCTTTTCTTTTGTTGTTTTGGGCTTGATAATTAGTATAGAACTCTCTTTAATCCAAGTATCAGCTTGAATAGTAATTGATTCGGTACGTGCTAGTACTTGTCGCAGTCCTCGTGGGAACGATAAAACGGTCTCACCACCGTATTACTTGCACGACTGGGTATACTTGCCCAGATCCGTCAACATCTGTATTCTTCTGGACTTTTGAGGTTACGGAGATATCCGCACACAAATCTTTTAAATGTTCATTTTCCTTTGTTAACTTCTCACAACGCTTCTGACCAATGGCTATTTTCAACTCGGCATCTTGCTTTTGTTGTTCTGTTTCCTTCATTTGTGCTTCCAGGACTTTTATTTTTTTTTCCATTTGAGTTACCGAAGGGGAGTAGTCTTCAGCTTTCGTGCTTTCTGCAGGAATGTTGACGGGACCTTTCCTTGATTTTCTCCATGCTTCATACTCTGAGACAATGATTAGGATTGGTCGGCCCAACAGTGATCTCCACGCCATCCTCACATTTTTCCATGCATTTCTAACTTCTTTCACCAACAACTTGGTATTCTCACCATCCTCGTATCGGAAACAGCATCCATCGAGTTGTTCTTCTCGTGGCACGGTTTGCGTCCAACAAAGTTGTCGTAAGGCTATGGCGGGTGTGTAGGATATACACCCTCTCGGGCCCATCAAAGGAACATTTGGATAGTCACCTCAACTATAAATGATATCTTGCCCCTGTTGACTTTCGTACCATGGGCATACCCACTTAAAAGAGTCTCTTTCCACTTTGTCAAACTCGCTCTTCCATTCCTCTTCATTAAGCTGTCTTGTAGGGATGTTATGGAAGCCTCTTAGTGGATCTGAATGGTGGTTGACATAGCCTTTTGCATACATGTGAGTCATGACCCATACATAGAGCAACTGTGCACAACATTTGAGCTTCCCATTTGGATGCCGCTGGCAAAATTCTAGAGTCAAAAGCGTTTCAGCCAATACTGTTGGCACGAGGTTTTTCTTTCTTTCAACTGTGAAGAACACGTCTATTGCTGCTTGATCTATCATATCTAGCACCGATGGAAATAGAACCAACCCATATATTGCTAGTGCCAATACTCTCTCAAAGGTTTCCCAGTCTTGTCGATCCATTAGTTTCCTCAAATGATTTTCAAGAAATTTTCGGGTCAACCCTCGCGAGTTTGAGTGCCCGGTCAAGTTCACTTCAATTTCAGGAAGCCCTAGTAACCCTGCTGTGCCTGCAGGAATGTTGACGGGACCTTTCCTTGATTTTCTCCATGCTTCATACTCTGAGACAATGATTAGGATTGGTCGGCCCAACTGTGATCTCCCCGCCATCCTCACATTTTTCCATATATTTCTAACTTCTTTCACCAACAACTTGGTATTCTCACCATCCTCGTATCAGAAACAGCATCCACCGAGTTGTTCTTCTCGTGGCACGGTTTGCGTCCAACAAAGTTGTCGTAAGGCTATGGCGGGTGTGTAGGATATACACCCTCTCAGGCCCATCAAAGGTACATTTGGATAGTCACCACAACTATAAATGATATCTTGCCCCTGTTGACTTTCGTACCATGGGCATACCCACTTAAAAGAGTCTCTTTCCACTTTGTCAAACTCGCTCTTCCATTCCTCTTCATTAAGCTGTCTTGTAGGGATGTTATGGAAGCCTCTTAGTGGATCTGAATGGTGGTTGATATAGCCTTTTGCGTACATGTGAGTCATGACCCATACATAGAGCAACTGTGCACAACATCTGAGCTTCCCATTTGGATGCCGCTGGCAAAATTCTAGAGTCAAAAGCGTGTCAGCCAATACTGCCGGCACGAGGTTTTTCTTTCTTTCAACTGTGAAGAACACGTCCATTGCTGCTTGATCTATCATATCTAGCACCGATGGAAATAGAACCAACCCATATATTGCTAGTGCCAATACTCTCTCAAAGGTTTCCCAGTCTTGTCGATCCATTAGTTTCCTCAAATGATTTTCAAGAAATTTTCGGGTCAACCCTCGCGAGTTTGAGTGCCCGGTCAAGTTCACTTCAATTTCAGGAAGCCCTAGTAACCCTGCTATGCTTGCAGTGGTCAAGTATTGCCCCATGTAAAAATACACGGTGGGATTTTTCTGCATTGGCAACCTTAACAGGCAAGCATATTCTTCAATGGTGGGTGTAATGTCCATGTTTGGCAACTCGAAGCATCTGAGATGTGGGCTCCAATACCGACTTAGAGCACTCAAAGCAGTATCTTGAACCGGTATGAAAATTAGGTCCAAGATCCCTCCATACTTCTTGACGAAGCTTTTTCGATGTTCTTGAGCCAAAGATTGGCTCAACTCTTTCAAATTCTCTAATGAGTTCAAAATCACCCTGGAGCTCTTGGTGGCGGGAGTCTGAATTTTTCCATCTCTTGTTATCAAAGGTGTTATCTCTTACCAAATTATCTGTGCAAGGTAAGTTTTATTTTATTAATAACATTTGGAAAGCAAAAATACTTATGCATGAGAGTGTACCAAGATGCATGAATAAATGACATATTGATGATGCATGACCTAAAATACTACATGCACGAGCAAGTGTAACTGAATGCATGAATGAATTACATGTTAAGGTACATGCAGAAGATCTTATGATGCAAGAGATATAAATGTAATTATTCATGCTGCAGAAAAAGGCGGAATGCGCTCCCTTTTGTCCTACATAGGTCATATCCTAAAATTTGAACTTCTGAGGTCAAGACCCTAGTTTGGTAGGCTGCTAATGACATTTTATGTGCATGATTTTCAGGACAAATCTAGATCCCTAAACATATGGTTCATGGATTACCCTCATCTAAAAGATAAGGATCCGAATCCACGAACCTCGCCACAGGGACAAATAAGTCACAATATGGTAGTCCATGTACTGGTAGCAATCCGAGCGGGAGAATCGGTGACTATCAGGGACGCAAAAGAATCACAATAACATCACTGAAGCCCCTTCTAATCTCATGGCATTCCAAGACTCGGGTATAGAGCCCAAAAGTGTGTGCAACATGTGATAGTGATGTGTGTGATGGGAGCATACAAACCTTCACAAAAACCTGCTAAAACAAAACTACCCCAAACCTGCAAAAAAGTAACAAACAACACCAATACAAAAGTTCTCTACCCTAAGGTTGCAAGAATATACAAAAGCAGTTATGAAAAAAGAAATAAAACAAAAAGGGTAAAACAAAAATTTTCAAAGCTGTTTAAAAAAATTTTGCACAACCAACTATGATAGGCCGGACTCTCAAAAATTCCCCAGTGGAGTCGCCAGCTGTCGTGACCGACCCGTCCGGGAGCCGCGAAAAAAGAGATAAAAAAACATAGGGGAGTCGCCACTAAAATTTTTATTGGGAAAATCTTAGAAAACCCAATTATTTAAAGGTAAACTGGTCTAAAAAAGAGAGAGATGAGTCCGGGAGTCGGTTACGAGTAGGTAAGGTGTTAGCACCCCACATCGCCCGTTTAAAAAAAAAGGGTACCTCAAGTTAATTGTGCAAAAAAAAAATTTTAATAACCTTTTAAATATTTATTTTACCCCAAAAATTATTTACAAGAGAGGATTATTTTTTATTTTTAATATTTTTAAATTTTTATTAATTTTTATATTTTTAAATTTATTGTTTATAAAACTAAATGAGGTTGAACATGGCACATGAGTCCACAGGGTAACCTCAAATATAAGGGACTGGATATGGCATCGTGTCCATAGAGCACCCCTAAAAATAGAAAAGTTTAATTATTTTGATTAATTAATTTAACATAAAAGAGACACAAAAAAAGAAAAATTTAGTTTTGGCTTGACAAGATGATTAATCTTGCTCCTACGTATTCCCGGGTGCGATGGAAAACTCAAGGACACGTAGGTCTTTTGAAAATATTTGATTGGTGGGTTGATTTTAATTTTGATGAAGATTTGATTTTCTTTGATTTTTTGTTTTAAAAGAGAATTTTATTTTAAAAATAAATTCACCTTTGCACAGAGTCCAAGATAGCGGTGCTATACGATAAACCCTTACAATTCATACGACACTTGAGGATGAATAAGTCCATACGTCAACGTCGTAGATTATTGCGTGAATTCAAATGATATTTTTTAAAATGAAATTGGGTAAAATTGGTTAAAATATTAAATTGAAGATATCTTAATTTTTACAAAAGAAGGAATTCACTCTTGCACATGGTTAATGATAGCGAAACTATACGATAAACCCTTACAATTCATACAATACTTGAGGATGAAAAAATATCATACATCGACATTGTAGATTGATGCGTGAACTCAAAAGTTTTTTTTTTATCACCTTTTTTGTTTTAACAAAATTCTTTTAATTTTTATATTAATTGATTTTTTTTACTAAAGAATTTTTTCTAAAAGGGAAAGAATCTGACCCAAATCTGAAAAGGCCCATATCAGTAAAAAAAATTGGGAACACATTTGTTTTTGTTGGAACCTTATGTATTGGCCCAAACTTTAGAAAAAAAAACAACACAAAAAAGGAAAAACAAAAAACAAAAAGAGAGACCTAGTAGTTAGCCCATAGCTTATATTTCATGCTGATGGGTCTAACTACATCCCTGACCCAATCACAAAATTTTGAAGACAATTTCGGGCCTACCAGATAGAGCCCAAAACATTTTAGAAACAAATTACTCTTCTGTTTTCTGTTTGACCCAAATTCTAAAAATAATAAAAACAACATAGATGGAAAACAAACAAATGGGCCACATGCTACAAACCCAAACCCAACAAACTATCAAAACCTAATGATCTAGCAACATAAATCAAACAAACCCAAAAAGGAAACACAAAAGAATGAAAAAGGAACATAGAAGGGAAATAACAGAGGCTCCCAGGCCTCATTCGTTACCAACAATGGAGCTCAAGGAGATGTTGGTGGATGCGGCTGGAACCAGTGGCGGAGGCGAATGGCGGAGACGACGTCTCTCGCGGCGGAGGATGCGGCCTGGGCGTTGTCGTTGAGGGAAAGGAGTGGAGGTGGCACACCAGGGGTCGACGGTTCGAGACTGGAGCGGACATGGTGACGGAGAATACAGGAGCAGGCGGCGAGGTGGGAGGACCGCTGGTAGGCTCGGATAGGGGAGGGCGGATCTGGTCCGAGGTGGCGCGTTTGGCTGACGAAGCTGAGGGGCGTTTCGGTTTTGGCCTTCACGGCTGGGACGCGGATGGAGGAGAACGTCCGGTCTGAGACATGGAGTCCGTGACTGAGACGTGGAGTCCACGACTGAGACGGCTGAGGCGCGGTGGCGAAGTGGGACCGTGTGGAGGAGATCACGGCAGTGAAAGGGAGACCTACTTCAGCCAGGCGGCGGCCTCTGGTTCTCTTCCTTTTTTAAATAGTTTTCTTCTCTCTATGTATTTGTTCATTGATCTGGGAAATGTTTTGTATATATGATTCCTTTCTTTGTTTTCCACACTATAATTTTGCCTTATACTGATGAGAACCAGAAAAAGAATCCCCCCTTCGGTCACTGTTGAATGTCTAATTTATAGCACAAAAAAATGAAGAAGATGACAAATCTTCTTGTTAGGCCAGCTGATGTGGGTACAAGTAGTGGGGAGCAAATAAACTTTTACTTCCACCACTTTGCAGGGGCAGCAATGGTGCAAGGGTAGGAGGAGTGTACCATTATCCCCCTTTATTCTGGAAAAGAAGAAGATGACAAAAGAGGGGTACAGGCGTGGGAGCACAAGAGGCAGAACAGCAAAACATAATTTTTATTTTAAGCATTCCTTTTCTTTTCTTTTTTTATTTGACTTTGGGCTATGGGCTCAACACTTGCAACAACAAAAAGAAAATTGGGCCAAGAATAAAAACATTTTTTGTTTTACTTTTATCATTTTGTTTACTATTTTTCAAAACATTAATTAAAAAAATCCGGACAAAATTAAGTGTTCACACTTTTAATATTTAATCTCTTTTAATGAGTTGTGGTTTCATTAAATTGCCCACAGTTTTGGGCGAAAAATATAGAAGTTTCACTTCTACTTTTATATATAAGGATTTGCAATATCCTACAAATTAGAAGTGATTAGTAAATATGCATGCCCGGTTATAAAAATGGAACATGAAATATCATATTACAAAAATAAGAAAAAAAACATTTGGTTAAATCATGTAAAACAGTACTAATAAATAGTTTCACTTTTACTTTTATATATAAATATTTCCAAATCCAATAACTGATTACTATTTTATTTAAAGAGATTGTTATAATTAAATGCATTTCTTATTTTCTTTTAATATTTAATCTCCTTTAATGAGTTGTGATTTTACTAAATTGCCCATAATTTTGGGGGGAAAAATATAGAAGTTTCTTTTCTACTTTTATATATAAAGATATTAAGTTGTTAAAATATATGTATTTTTGACCGATTGTTAAAATAAATGTTAATATTATAGGTAAAAGAATGTTAAGAAAAAATAATGTTAAGTATAAAATAAAATAAAATAGGCTTAATTACACTTTTCATCCCTCAAATTTTTCAATTGTGCGATTTTGATCCCTCAAAAGTTTTAATTCCACGTTTAGTCTTCTAGTTTATTGAATTTTACAAAATCAGTCATTTCGTCCATGACTAATCAACGTGTAGTAATGACTGATTTTGCATAATTTAAAAAATTATAGGACTAAATGTACAATTAAATTTTGAGGGATTAAAATCACACAATTTAAAAAAGTTGAGGGACGAAAAGTACAATTAAGGCAATAAAATAAGTATTTTATAAATTTTAAAAAAACAAATGAGAAAAATGTTATAAATATAAAAGAAAAATGTTAACGAATGCCCTTAAAACACTGGTTAATGAATCAAAAAAACAAAGATCTTATTAAAAAATTGTGTATTTAATGTTTTGAGAATATAAACATCTGATTTTCCAAAGAAATCTTACTATTTTAAGATTCCTTAATCAGTGCCCTGATGACACTCAGTAACAAGACCCTAAATAAAATAAGTCAAATTTTCCCCGCCAACGTGCTATGACCGAATGCCTCAAAAAAAAAAAAGGTACTACCACTAAGGCCTGAGGGAACATGTGCAACCAGCTGCTTGACAAATAAAGAATTTCTAAAATGGATTACAAAATATGGGTTACCGCCTATGCCAGTCAAAATTTAGTGGAGAATGCAAACTCAACTTATAAGAAAGAGATTAAAGAATTGCCCGTAAAAATATGGCGCTGTCTTTAATACTCCTTTTTAAAGTTGGAGGATGGATCCTCCGTGATATGTGACCATTGATTTATTATTGTATATAATGAATGGACGAGATGAATCACGTAGAAACCGGTGAAGCATGTTACATTGGCAACGGGTAACCAGATACAAGGATTAAGTTTATTTGGTTGTTCATCCGTAGTTCCGTACCATATGTGGAACCCACCTTCACTGTTCATCTGCAATAATCCATCCCCCTTCTCTCTCACACACACAAAGTTCTCTCAGCTTTCCAAACATGACCAGTAGTAATGTTTGTCTAACCCTCTCTTCCCTGGATAAGATTCTATGATTCAGCATCTTATGTCTTACCTTAATTTGTACTTTTAATTATTCTGAAATTTATGTGTGCATTTTACGAGAGAACAACGATGATTCTGGGCTTGTAGGCTTTTAACACCCCGTGAATGTACGTAGAAAATTTCTTTCTTCTCGGTAGAGCTCATGCACCATCAAGATTATGGGACAAATTTCAAAGTGAGAATTGAGAAAGAACAATTAATTTAAATTTTTTGATCAAGCACGAGATATTAGTTATAGCCTCACAATAAATTTCTAAACTCATAATGAAACCTCATAACCCTTTGTAACTCCAAACCCTCTTTCACCATTTTCTCCCTATATATGTTCAGTGTTAGATAAGAATAGGAATATTGCAACAATAACACTTTCTCTTTCTCTCGCTTTGTTCAACTTCATCCGTCACCGCCAATCATATCCGACTTGCTCTCCTTCCATCTCACGGTGGCGCTCTCGCCAGAAGGCATGGAAGTCTTGGCATATCTCATCTCTTGTTCTTCCAACATCAACTTTTCCGGCAAGTCACGGCGGAGCGCCAACAAGAAGAAGACCGCTTCCGTTGCTACATGAGTTACAGGGTGAGGTAGGATTCATATCCGAATCACCAGCTCATACACGAGATCATCGATGCCTTCGAGGATTGGTTGGCACAACAGAGCAACAAGGGTGGTAAGAACATAACGGAGTCAGAAAGCAAAACGCGAGTTGAATCAGTTCGAGTTGATGGGCTCAGTGAGTAACGAGTCAGGTGAATCGGAATCGGTGGGGGAGAATTGTAATAGTGGTGGGTCGAAGATGAGGAAAAAGAGTATGTTGTAACACCCCTTGGGTAAATTAAAAGAGGAGTTTACTGGTTGTTTTAGGAAAAACTTTTATTATTTTCATAAGTTTAAAAATATGGGGGAATTTTTTTTTCAACGGAATACATCACACAACACAAGAACATTCAAGGGATAGACTTGTTTATAAATCAACATACTTCATCATACAATTTTTCACAAAATGATCTTTATTATCAAACCATATAAAATTATTACAAAGTTCTTCAAAACTTCCTATAATAACTATCAACGAAAACACCTTAAGCTGGTCGTTCTTAAAGACAACTACTGGAAAGAACTTTGTAGTTCTCATAATAGAATTTTCACCAACCTCGTCAAGGACTTGGAGTACTATCCTAAATGAGGTTAGGAGCTTCTCGACACCACTTGCCCTCGTGTGGCAACGCATCCCAACGAAGGGTCAGACAACCTGATATATTGTAAGGGTGAGATATCAATATATGGATAATTATGATAAACTACATACTTGTAACACAAACAACATATACAACAAATATCATCATGTTTACAGCATGACTACTAGAAATCCATCTTTTTCGGACGGATTTTCGGACGGAATTTGGACAAATTTCGGACGGATTTCGGACGGATAATTCATTTCGGACGGATTTCGGACGGAATGACATCCGTCCGAAAAAGCCCCGTGGGAAATTAGAAAATCCGTCCCAAATTCCGTCCGAAAATATTTACGGACGGATTTCGGACAACGTGGAAATCCGGACTGTGGTTATTTTTCGGACGGATTTATTTTTATTTTCGGACGGATTTCGGACGGATTCTGTGATTTTGTTGGTTATTTTTCGGACGGATTTATTTTTATTTTCGGACGGATTTCGGACGGATGCTGTGATTTTGTTGGTTATTTTCCGGACGGATTTATTTTTGTTTTCGGACGGATTTGGGATGGATGCTGTGATTTTGTTGGTTATTTTTCGGACGGATTTCGGACGGATTTATTTTTGTTTTCGGACGGATTTGGGACGGAATACTGTGATTTTGTTGGTTATTTTTCGGACATATTTATTTTTGTTTTCGGACGGATTTGGGACGGATTTCCCACGGAAGAATCAAAAGTCAGAATCTGTCACGGCCGTGACATGTTAACTGAGCCAGACCCCTTGTAAGCAAAATCTGTCACGGCCAGGCCGTGATACCCATCACGGTCGTGACAGACCATTTAGTGAAACAACATTCAAGGCAGAAGCTGTCACGCGATCAAGCCGTGATGCTCATCACTACCGTGACGCATCACTTCACTTACATTACAGTTTCACTATCCATGCGAATTATATGGCACCGATCACTAACATTTGCAGTTTCACATTCAATCACAAAATCATGAATTTGACTATTGTTACAAAATACAGTCTTGGTACCATACAACTTCTAAAAATCAAATACCAATTGCTGCATGCAATCCAAAAGTCATGACTTACAAACTATCAGAAGATCAAACCACTGTGAACTTTGAAGGTCATGTAATGAACCAAAAAGTCGAGGAATCTGAGAATCCAGCCTCTCCAAATTTGCTGACATTTTTCCTTTAGAAGTAGAATGACCTGCATCAATGGAGATGCCCCCACGATATACCTGAAAGATTTATATCCAACAATTCAGTAAAAAAATGAACCTTTCCATCAACCAAGCAAGTCAATTAATTAACAAACAGAAATAAGTGCACACATGTGTTCAACTCTCATTTGTAGAACCCCAAAAGAACTGAGCCGAGAAAAAAGCCCATGTGATCTATACTGTTTAGTATAGCCGTCTGAGCAAATATACATGCTACAGATCAGTAAGATCGATGGTACTTCCAATAGTTGAAAAGTGCAATCTAATTATTTATCAATTAATAGCAATCACCTAAAACTACTTGGAAGCTAGAAGCACAAAATCATACATTCATGCATAATTAATCATGAACCTGCATATAACAAAAAAGTGAAGAAGCTGTATGAGAAACCTGTGATTATCCTTCAAATTACAGAAACCCAATTCCCTATACACCAATTGACTTCCATTGAGTTCCTAGCAATTTCCAAGAATTCTTTGATTAGATGTAATAGACAAAATTGTTGAAAGGCATTGTTCAAAGACATACAAAACACAATAGATAATAACAGGTTTTATTAATTTTCAGTTAGCATTTCTTTTGCGAAAAATGGTGCTTGAGTTGAGCACTACTGACATGCAAAGCAGTCACAACATGGTTGCATATACCTTTAACTCTCAATTCTTATTCACCAAACCTAGGCCACAACATCAATTGACAAAAGAATTAGAATTTAATAGTTAGTTTTTGAATATTTAGAGCAAAAGGCCAAAGAACCATGGTTGCATAATAATGAAGCAAAGAAAATTACTTGCAACATCAACATGGGTAACTAAAGAATGCCTAGATAAAGTGATATCCATATGTGCACCAAGAGTTATATAAGAAGTTGACATTTTGGCATCTAAATAGTAGGATACTCATAAAGGTCGTAAAAGTTGTCTGAACTAAAAATAATAATTTGCATAATAAATTCAAGTGAGGAAAGATGAACATCACAATATTTTATTTGAAGAAAAAAAAAAACCTCATCAATATGAAAGAATGAAAGAATACAAAACATGATCAAGAATATTCCCAAAGCTACAAAGAAACTACACAGGTGACTGGTGAGAAACGCTATAAAACTTCCACCAACAGTTTAGTATCACTGTGATTCTCATCATAATGTTGTAGTAAATGGACAATAACTTACCAATGCAGCCTCTTCAAAGAAGCCTAAACTTTTCTAAGTTCAGCTCTTGTTGCCTAAACTTCTCAGCTTCATTGCCTAAATGACATATACCAATACTTTAAATTCTTCCTATCAAAAGATCATGAAAAAGAACTTTGGAAATCATCCATTAAGAGTCCTAATTGCACTAAATCATAATTAATTTCACAAAAACATAACCAAATTCAAATAAATCAAATTGGGGTTTAGGGCTCCTAAATACAATTTGGGGAGACTCAGAATAATGAAATTGGTTTAGGAAAACACAAATTCATAGTCCCAATTTCATAAAACAACCTTAAATTTCAAGATTAAAATATGAAATCAAAAGGTTAGGGTTAGGGTTTCAAAAATCCATTAGGGGGTTTTGAATCTAGAAGAGATGAGAGGGTTTTGACTCACCCAAGCTTGAAGACAGAGGACGCAGTGACAGCCATGGGTACGGTGGCAACGGCGTACAACTCCGGCGAGGTGGCAGTGGCGGTGGAACATTCCCCTACAACAACCATGACACTAATTCAAAGTCCCAATTTCATAAAACTAAGTTAAATTTCAAAATTATAATATGAAATTAAAGAGATAGGGTTAGGGTTTCAAAATCAATTTGGGGATTTTCTTGAATCTGAGCAAAATAGAGTGTTTTCACTCACCCAAGGAAGAAGAGGAAAGAGGTGGTGGCTATCAGGACCTCCGGCGTGGCGGTCGACGGTGGTGTACAGTGGTTCGCGATGGTGATGACGTTAAACAGAGAAACCAGAGGGACCAACACGTGCGGGACAACGAGTAGAGACGTGTGGTTGGGTCTTCCTCTCCAGATGGTGGCGGGACGATGGCCGAAAGTCCGAAGACAGTGGCGGAGAGCGCGGTTTCGCGCTGCAGGAACAGCTGAGGCACGATCTGCACAGTGACGCGAACCAGGCGTGGCATCGCGCGTTCGGAGCTCGGCTGGCGGCTGTTGTTGTGCGGGTCGCGACTGGCGGGGTTGGGCGGCGTGCAGTTGTGCAGAGTGGAGGAGATGAGACTTTAGTTTTCTTTTAAGTTGTAGAGAGTAGAAGATAAAAGAAAGAAGAAAGAAGATGAAAAAGAGAGAAGGAGGGGTGGGGGGGAGGGTAAGGGGTCTGATGAGGGGAGGAGAGAGTGTTTTTTGTTTTAACTTAACATTTAGTGATAGGTATACAAATGAGTGATAAAATATTAAGCCTAAAATAAACATGTTTTTACTTTTTTGAATCTAAGAATAAAGATTGATAAAGATATGATTTCGAAATTCAAATTAGAATAAAGATTAATAGTTAGACTGATCAACTAAGAAAATACTCGGTCCAAATTTAATCTCCGATTAAGGTCAAACTAGTTTAGTTTCAACTCTAAAATTAAATAGAATGAAAATATGAAAATGTTTTTCTCTTAATCATATTATTTAAAATATTTTTATGTACTGGTAATAATAGTGACAATAATGCAACTTATTGTCTAGTAAGCGTGCATTCACTGAAATAAGTCAGTGCTAACGCACCCAATAAAATAATTTGAAGAGAGTAATTTAATTACTCAAACTAAACCACATAACAAAATTAACATAAACATCCAAATAAATTAAATAATCATGTGTAATTATATTTTAACCGGCTAAACAGCGTAAATAAAAACGGGCTGTTACACGATCTCCGTCCTTCCATCTCGAGCGGCGGCCGGCGACGGTCTGAGGAGGGCGGTGCGACTTGAAGGAAGGAAGGAGGTAGAAGATGAAGGAGAAGAAATGGAGTTTGAGAGGGAGGAAGAAGAAGAGAGAAAGAAAGGGAAAGAAGAAGAAAATAAAGAAAGAAAAGAGAAAAAGAAGACAGCAGAGAAAGAAAAGAGAAAGTGAGATGTTTACGGGTCAAACCAAAATATTTTCAACTCTAAAATTAAATAGAATGAGAATATGAAAATATTTTTCTCTTAATCATATTATTTAAAATATTTTTCTAAACCGGTATAATAGTGACAATAACGTAAATTATTGTCTAATAAGCGTGCATTCACTGAAAGAAGTCAGTGCTAACGCACCCAATAAAATAATTTGAAGAGAGTAATTTAATTACTCAAACTAAACCACATAACAAGTCAAATTGGGCCGATCGGGGCAATTGGCCCGATTAGGTCCTAACAAGTCAAATTGGGCTCTATTAGGATCAAACCAGTCCATTTGGGCTCCATTAGGATCAAAGAAGTACAAATTGGCCCAGTTAGGTCGTATATGACCTAAAAAGTCGATTTGGGCTCTATTAGGATCAAACAAGTCCATTTAGGCATCATTAGGACCATAGAAGTTCAATTGGGCCTTTCGGGGCAATTGACCCAATTAGGTCCTAACAAGACAATTTGGGCTCTATTAGGATCAAACCAGTCCATTTGGGCTCCATTAGGATCAAAGAAGTACAAATTGGCCCAGTTAGGTCGTATATGACCTAAAAAGTCGATTTGGGCTCTATTAGGATCAAACAAGTCCATTTAGGCTTCATTAGGACCATAGAAGTTCAATTGGGCCGATCGGGGCACTTGGCCCAATTAGGTCCTAACAAGTCAATTTGGGCTCTATTAGGATCAAACCAGTCCATTTGGGCTCCATTAGGATCAAAGAAGTACAAATTGACCCAGTTAGGTCGTATATGACCTAAAAAGTCGATTTGGGCTCTATTAGGATCAAACAAGTCCATTTAGGCTTCATTAGGACCATAGAAGTTCAATTGGGCCGATCGGGGCAATTGGCCCAATTAGGTCCTAACAAGTCAATTTGGGCTCTATTAGGATCAAACCAGTCCATTTGGACTCCATTAGGATCAAAGAAGTACAAATTGGCCCAGTTAGGTCGTATATGACCTAAAAAGTCGATTTGGGCTCTATTAGGATCAAACAAGTCCATTTAGGCATCATTAGGACCATAGAAGTTCAATTGGGCTTTCGGGGCAATTGGCCCAATTAGGTCCTAACAAGTCAATTTGGGCTCTATTAGGATCAAACCAGTCCATTTGGGCTCCATTAGGATCAAAGAAGTACAAATTGACCCAGTTAGGTCGTATATGACCTAAAAAGTCGATTTGGGCTCTATTAGGATCAAACAAGTCCATTTAGGCTTCATTAGGACCATAGAAGTTCAATTGGGCCGATCGGGGCAATTGGCCCAATTAGGTCCTAACAAGTCAAATTGGGCTCTATTAGGATCAAACCAGTCCATTTGGGCTCCATTAGGATCAAAGAAGTACAAATTGGCCCAGTTAGGTCGTATATGACCTAAAAAGTCGATTTGGGCTCTATTAGGATCAAACAAGTCCATTTAGGCATCATTAGGACCATAGAAGTTCAATTGGGCCTTTCGGGGCAATTGGCCCAATTAGGTCCTAACAAGTCAAATTGGGCTCTATTAGGATCAAACCAGTCCATTTGGGCTCCATTAGGATCAAAGAAGTACAAATTGACCCAGTTAGGTCGTATATGACCTAAAAAGTCGATTTAGGCTCTATTAGGATCAAACAAGTCCATTTAGGCTTCATTAGGACCATAGAAGTTCAATTGGGCCGATCAGGGCATTTGGCCCAATTAGGTCCTAACAAGTCAAATTGGGCTCTATTAGGATCAAACCAGTCCATTTGGGCTCCATTAGGATCAAAGAAGTACAAATTGGCCCAGTTAGGTCGTACATGACCTAAAAAGTCGATTTTGGCTCTATTAGGATCAAACAAGTCCATTTAGGCATCATTAGGACCATAGAAGTTCAATTGGGCCGATCGGGGCATTCGGCCCAATTAGGTCCTAACAAGTCAAATTGGGCTCTATTATGATCAAACCAGTCCATTTGGGCTCCATTAGGATCAAAGAAGTACAAATTGGCCCAGTTAGGTCGTACATGACCTAAAAAGTTGATTTGGGCTCTATTAGGATCAAACAAGTCCATTTAGGCATCATTAGGACCATAGAAGTTCAATTGGGCCGATCGGGGCATTTGGCCCAATTAGGTCCTAACAAGTCAAATTGGGCTCTATTAGGATCAAACCAGTCCATTTGGGCTCCATTAGGATCAAAGAAGTACAAATTGGGCCAGCTAGGTCGTACATGACCTAAAAAGTCGATTTGGGCTCTATTAGGATCAAACAAGTCCATTTAGGCTTCATTAGGACCATAGAAGTTCAATTGGGCCGATCGGGGCATTTGGCCCAATTAGGTCCTAACAAGTCAAATTGGGCTCTATTAGGATCAAACCAGTCCATTTGGGCTCCATTAGGATCAAAGAAGTACAAATTGGCCCAGTTAGGTCGTATATGACCTAAAAAGTCGATTTGGGCTCTATTATGATCAAACAAGTCCATTTAGGCTTCATTAGGACCATAGAAGTTCAATTGGGCCGATCGGGGCAATTGGCCCAATTAGGTCCCAATTGACCCAATTAGGTCTTATTTAATTCACTTCATAAATCTTATTTACTTTTAAATTTATTAAGATCAAATATTTTAATCATATTTATAAAATAAATTATTTAATATTTTTTCAAGGATAATATAAGATAAATTAAGGAAATATAAAAAATAACACAATCCGTCCGAAATCCGTCGGAAATTTTCGGACGGATTTCGGACGGATCAAGGAAAATATACAAAATAACACAATCCATCCGAAATCCGTCCGAAATTTTCGGACGGATTTCGGACGGATAATGGAAAATATAAGAATCAACGAAATCCGTCCGAAATTTTCGGACAGATTTCGGACGGATCAAGGAAAATATAAGAATCAACGAAATCCGTCCGAAATCTTCGGACGGATTTCGGACAGATCATGGAAAATATAAGAATCAACGAAATCCGTCCGAAATTTTCGGACGGATCATGGAAAATATAAGAATTAACGAAATCCGTCCGAAAATTTCGGACGGATTTCGGATGGATCAAGGAAAATATAAGAATCCGTCCGAAATCCGTCCGAAATTTCGGACGGATTTTGGACGGATCAAGAAAAATATAAGAATTAACGAATCCGTCTGAAATCCGTCCGAAATTTCGAACGGATTTCGGACGGATCATGGAAAATATAAGAATTAACGAAATCCGTCCGAAATTTTCGGGAAATTTCGGACGGAAACATTTCCGTCCGAAAAATCAATTTTTCTAGTAGTTGTGAAAGATTAAACTAAACATAGTATTACACCAATTCATTATCAACTTTGAAAAACAATGATGTTTTTGAAAATTCAACTTTTATGCAATACTCCGGAGTTTTCAAATTTATAAAAAAATTGAGTTGATCAGGCTCGGTTGCCAAATATATTAGACACAACGTAATTTCCACTACACTGCCCAAACTCCTTGCACAGTGTGCAACGTACGTAGATATCCATAGCATACTGTCCAACACAAGGCACAGTTATCCCGGCTAATGGACTTCATTGTCCATCAAGGTGCAATGAAACACCGTAGCATGAAATACCTGGCCCTTCTAGATATTCACATGAAACAACGTAGCATGAAATACCCGATCTTTATAGATATTCATACAAAAACAATGTGGGCACGTCTGCCAAAATAAATGCATGAGAAAATCATTTTATTTTCAGCTTTTCTTTGTGCTTGATATTTTCCTTTCGTCGAGGCTCAAAGCTCACGACTTTTCAATGTTTTTAATATCTTGCAACTTTTATCATCAACACAGGACTTTCACGTCCGAGTGTTTAATCACAACAGTCCCAGACTTATGCATCAATCCTTGGACTTTATGGTCGTAGAAAACAATTTTCACCTTTTTATTACTTTCACCATGTTTCGATCAACTCAACGTATATGGAGCAACAATCCATAGCAACGTACATTGGAACATAGTACATAACAACGTAACACGGATCATAGATCAACGTGCTTTTAAAGTACTAGTATCCCGACGTCTCGGTTATTAGGTTCAACTTTTCTTCTATTTTGCTCAGTGAAAATACAAAACCCAAAAACAAAACTTCCGTAACTCATCCAAGTTATCGGGTACTTTATTTCAATAAAACCTTCTTTTGAAAAACGTTTTTCCTTTGAAATTCATTTTAAAAACCTTATAATAAAACTCCAAAAGTCAATCTTTAGAAAGAAAGTCCTCTTTTAAGAATAGAGGTTTTTTTTTTCTTTTTTAGAAGAAACTTAGTGTAATATATGAGAACTAAAATCTTCTTGGTGAAGAACCAAGAATTTTAATTTGTTTTTAAATAATTTCTTTACCATAAATAGTCTCCAAAAATTTAAGACTTTTATAGAAAATATCATTCAAATCTTCTAGAATGATCTCTTTTCACATTCTGTGAATTAAATCTTTATCTTTAATCTCTTGAATTTTTCACCTAGAGAAATATTTGCCTTTTCTAAAAATACGTTTCAACTTAAAACATTTATTTTTCAACTTGTGTAAAGTTTTCTTAAGGCTTTTATCTTTCCTTAAGGGTTGAGCTCTAACCAATGGTTAGGCTACTATCACTACAAAAAATATGGTGTTTTGCGGCGGTTTTATATGTCAAATAGCGGCGGTTTGAACCGCCGCTAAAATATTTTACGGCGGTTTGGAAACTGCCTCAGAAGTGATTGTCACGAAGCTGTTTTGCGACGGTTTTGAACAGCCGCTGGCACTACAGTCGCAAATTTAGTGACGGTAAGAAACCGCCACAAAAAAATATTTTGAAATAACTATAAAATGTAGCGGCGGTTCTAAACCGCCACAAAATATCACAATTTATAATGTACAGAAATTATAACGGCGGTTTGAAACCGCCACCAAAGCTACTACATTAATAGAAGATAAAAATCTAGCGGCGGTTTTAAACCGCCACAAAATATTAAATATTTGTTTTTTTTAAAACTGATTCAATTCATTATTTGTCTAATTTTTTTAATATCCCTGTTTTAATAAAAACTTTAGACTAAGAACTAATAAATTTATTAAATTGATACACAAAAATGCTTCAAAACCTAATCATTAAAATGATAAAAACATTATTAATAATCTGCAAAAAGCAAAATATTATTCAAAATTATCCTAACATAAAAACATATGTAAATACAAGTTTTTGACACCATTTACATATAATATATCTAATTAAGTCTGTGTGATGATGAAGCTCCATGATCTTCAGGGTCATGACTAGAGGCAGAAGATCGTCTCACTTTTCTAGGCGATTGTAAGTCTGCCACATGGAATTGAAAGATAAAATCACAAATTAGATGCGACTAACTAATTTCACAACAAAGACATCCAAATTCAGCAAGTTGCAACCATAACTAATTACCTGATTTCCCTTAAAATTTTGCATAAGAAAAGCAACTCGGGCTTTCATGTCATCATAGTCAACAAGTTTTGCCTTTAATGAATCCATTTCAACTACTTGTGTCTTTAACCCATCAACTTCTGATTCTAGCTTTTGAATTTTGGCATTAGCTGCTGCCAAATCACTAGACCGATAAGTGGGTCCATATATTTGAGTTTTGGTCACCCCGAATCCTACACCACGGAGTCGTCCAGGATGCTCTGGTCCAAAAACTTTTACAAAAGCCTCATTCTCAGTAGCAGAGTTATTAATTTCATTTTGTAATTGTTCCTACATATAAGCAACCAGACAATGTTCACAATATGTAATAGATGATGATCCATTAACCGGCGGCGGTTTATGTAACCGCCACTATATTTTCGTTACTATTCACTTATTTTCATGTAGTGTATGCAACAATCAACACAACTTCAAGCACTTACAACATAAATAACATAATTCATTTAAGCACATATTTAAATTCAACACGTCATCATATAAATTCATCTAATTCTAAAACATTCATATTAACAACAACTTCATAAACTAGCACATAAACACACACACGCGCGCGCGCGCGCGCACACACACACACACACATATATATATATATATATATATATATATATATATATATATATATATATATATATAAATATAACAAATCAACCTTTCACATCTTAAACAACAACATCAATAAAATCAAACAATCAAAACATACAAGTAGTTACCATAATTTTAATTTCCCTGAGGCTTTCCCCCCTTACCTTAATTCAATTTATAAAAAGCTTCGGTCAGGTATGTTAGAGGAAACGACTCGACGTTCGTCACGACTTAAATTCTAAACAATATATATATATATATATATATATATATATATATATATATATATATATATATATATATATATATATATATATATATATATATATATATAACATAAGTTAAGAATTTTATAAAATCGCCCTAATTCTCCATGCATGCATTCGGCCATGCTTCATAACATAGATTAGAAAATTTTAAATATTTTTATAAGCCTTTGGATTTAGACTTTTGAAGTATCAAATAAGTAAAAATAAAAGTTTAAAACTTTGAAAATAAATTTCAAGCCCTAACCTAATCACCATAGGTTTCGGCCACTAAAAAATTTTGCTTTCTCCAAATCTATTTTCATGCATGTAGCATCATAAAAAGAATCAAACAAGCTTCATCAACTCATTGTGTGAGTTTCGGCCATTGCAAGAAACAAAACTAGGAACTTTAATATTATTTTCAAACACCATAAAAATTAATCTTGCAAAGAATACAATTTGTTTAACATGCATCCTTCCAAATGATTAGAAGTTAGGCTTCATTAACTCTAAAATTTTAGAGTTTTAGCCATGGAATCACAACAAGGAAGGAG
Source organism: Sophora flavescens (assembly GCA_030762895.1). Classification (NCBI taxonomy): domain Eukaryota; kingdom Viridiplantae; phylum Streptophyta; class Magnoliopsida; order Fabales; family Fabaceae; genus Sophora; species Sophora flavescens. Next base: position 132,967,009 of record CM061065.1, read on the forward strand.
TGCATAATTTTCAACAAAATACATTAGTTAAAAAAAATTTCTCAATTAAAAGATCCAAAGTCATGCATGTGTGATTTTTAACACAAGTCCATCCCTTTTTTTTCCTCTTGGTGTTTCGGCCAACACCATGGTCATAGGATTGGATGAATTTCTCACCACATGCAATACATAAACTTAAAGTGAAAATGAGTATAGTTTTGATAAAAATTCAATTGTATGTGAAAAGTATTTATTTGAAAATCATAAGTTGAAATCATGGACTATATAGTATAAGCACTAAATAACCAACATGCAAGTGAAACTCTTTGAAAAAAAAATCATCATCCTTCCTCCATTAGGGTTTCGGCCACCCATTAAAATGATCATAGGAAGTTCTTTTTCAACATGCAAAGGTTGAAGAAAATTGTAAAGATGTTAATAAGCTTTAACAAATGAACATGCATTAAAAGAAAAACCAACTTTCAACAAAACTTATGAACATGCAAGATGACAATAGGAACTTAAAATAAAAGAGCAAGAGTTAAGAATCAATACCCTCTAATTGAAAATGATGGTGAGCAAGAGATGAGTGTATTAAGGATAAGTAGCTTCCAAGTTTAAAGCTTAATGTTGAAGATGAAAAACTCAAGAAAAAAATTTGCAAGAATTTGGATATGATTTTGACAAAAGTGATGAGTGAATGAAGGAGAGGATGGTTGTATTTATTGGGTGTGGGTGTGGGTGTGGGTGTGGGTGGGCGGGGGCTTGAAAATCTAAAATTTTCTATTTTTTTAATTCAATTTTTAAAATTTAAAATGATTACTTTTCTAGGAAATGAAAAATAATTATTGCAATTGTCATGAATAGTGATAGGGGTCACTATTCACATTAAAAAAATGTTGCCAAATCTGGAAAAAATCAGATTTAATCAAATGTGGTTCGTTCCGGTACCGATTGTTACGTAACGGTAAAAACCGATCGTATTTTTATTTGCAAAATTTCACCCAAAAAAACTGAAATTTTCTATTTTTTTAATTCAATTTTTAAAATTTAAAATGATTACTTTTCTAGAAAATGAAAAATAATTATTGCAATTGTCATGAATAGTGACATGGGTCACTATTCACATCCAAAAAAAAATCTTGCCAAATCTGGAAAAAAAATCAGATTTAATCAAATGTGGTTTGTTCCGGTACCGATTGTTACGTAACGGTAAAAATTGATCGTATTTTTATTTGCAAAATTTCACCCGAAAAATTGATATAAAAATAAAAAATTTCTAAAATCATAAAAATAAATATAACTGGGCTAGAAAAATAAAATTTTGAAATTTCGAAATTTTAAAATTGTTTTCGGGTTAGTAAAGCTTAATTGACAGCGAAAACTCAAACCGTAAACGTCTGAAATTTTCTACCGAAAATTCAACTGTAAATTTCTAATATAAAATAAATAAAAATTGACTTAATTTGGTCTATCAAAATAATTCATCATCATTTATGAAATAAAATCTTAAATATTCATATAATCACAATTTACAGACAAGCAGAAAAATCGGGATGTTACAAACTGTACTTTTAATAAAATAAATTCTGAGCATAAAATTTGGTTTATTAAAATAATTCTTCACAAATTATAATAATAAACACTCAATTATTCACATAAACACTTATCTCTTTATGACACTTGTGTCACTTGCACCCATACACTTGGCACACATGCACTTGGTGTTGGTGACACCCTTACACTTGGAACACATGCACTCTTACACTTGGCACACATGCACCTCCACACTTGGCACACATGCACCCTAGTATCTTTGAACCGGTTTTAACTAAATTCGGACGACCAAAATGTTCCATCATATGATCTTCACATTGAGATGATAAAACCCTTTTAACCTCTTTATACTTAATTAATTAGTTAATTAATTACAGTGTCCTCTTACTGTAATTTTTGGAGCATAACATCTGTCATCGAAATATTAAATTATTATATTAGTTAAAAAACCAAAAGCAAAAACCGGTAAGTAACCGATTATTAAATCAGTTTTTCAAATTTTTCATGACTGGTTGAACGACTAGATCTGTTGCCATTTAATGGAGTATTGATACTCAACCCCATGGTTGGAGTATTGTAGAATCGTCCGTAAAATATGGAACGTTGTAACTTTATCATAACTCAGTCCTATCAAGGTGTCCATTAAAAATATATTTCATGTAGAATTTTTTATTAATAAATAAACCTTCATAGGCGGGATGGGCACTAAAGTATCTATATTTGCTCCCATCTTTTTTTTTTATTAAACCCTCAATTTGGTCTTTGAAAAAAACACTCGGGGTCTGAAAAATAGTCCTTATAAAAAAAATTATTCATTTAATCCTTAAGAATGTAATTATCGGGACATGTTAGTCCCTCCTATCGTTAACCACCTTTGACCTCCGTTAAACTGCTGAGGTGTCCTGTTATGTTGCTTATGTGGTCGTTACGGTACTCCTACGTGGCTTTTTTTTTTCATCCCTTCCCTATCAAAACAATGTCGTTTAGGCCTCCCACCTCCCCTATTAAGCTTCTTCTTCCTCCTCCTTCTCTGTTACACTTATAGAAACCCTAGGCCTTCACCATGGATTCATATCCATTATTAACCTTCTTCTTCTCCCTTTCTTCTCTAATTTCAACCCTCCTCACTACGCCCCCTTTTTCCCCTCATCAATTTGAACAGAAACCTGACCACCCATTTCCTAGAATGAGACAGATCAAACCAGTGATGAACATAATACATCATAATTTTGTGGGCCAAATTAGTCTCTTTCAAATTGATTAATAACCCAAATTCATCCCTTACAAAATTCAGAGTGGACAAATTAGTCCCTTGTGGCTGTGCAGAGTATGTTGTCTGGTTTCCTTGAACTGGTTCCTGAGTCTGAAACACAAAAATGTCAATTATTTAGCGACCCATTCCCAAAAATAAAAACCAGAGACCCACAAATGCATGAGAAAACCAAAACCATGAACATCACAAGAAGAACCCTAAGCTTCGAATCTTCACATTTCAAATACGAAAAACGCAAAGCACACAGATTAGGGAAGACAAAGGAACATTACCTTCAGAAACCGGACTTTATCAAGTAACAAACCCTTCCCTTAGGATGGTTTGATTTAGTCAAAACCCTTCACTTCTTCTCCTTCGTGTTGTAGTTCTCCTTTCTTTGCCATTGATACTTTGTAGAGGATAGGGAACGATTGTTTGATAGTGAATGAAGCTTAAGGGTTTGGCAGAGACAGCCCTACACATTCAGAGAGGTCGACTAACAAAACGTCATCGTTTCAGACTCTCCTCTCCCCTTCATACGCCTGTGTTTTGGGCCAACCGAATTTTGTCTTCTGTTTTTAATTTCTTTTTATGTTAATATCCATGCTGGACTAGAAGTAACCAAGGGTGACTGACAACTCAGCAAAAAAATGGGCCACGTAAGCGGTTAACCGAAGGTCAAAGGTGATCAACTAACGGATGGACTAACTTGTTCTGGTAATTACATTCTTAAGGATTAAATGAAGAGTTTTTTTTGGATATGAACTATTTCAGACCCGAGTGTTTTTCTCAGGGACCAAATTGGGGGTTTAGTCTTTTGTTTTTATAAGAAAGGGACTTTAATTAACTAACCACGGGTAGGAGGACAAGGACAAACCCCTCCAAAGTCTTTATCAATAAGCAAACTCAAAAGAGGAAAAGGAACATCTATGATAAAAATACTAAAATGGGCAGAATGTCCTTTATTATCTAGCATATCTGGTACTGTTTTTACTGATATGCTTGCCACTGAGAAAGAGACTTGCCAACTTGGTGCTCTTAGAAGAGAAATTGCCTCTAAGAGTAGAGGTTGGATATAAGAGATGGGAGTAAAACCTTTGGAGATCATATCATGAATCACAAGAGTCAACTTGGAAAATATTTTTCCTGATATTCATTGCCTTAGCCAGTTTTATACCATGGAGCAGACCATTTAACTCAGCTAGAATAGCATTTCTTGGGTTTAACTTACAAAAATAACCCTTAACAGAGGTTCCAAATTCACTCTGATTACTCCCCCCACACAAAGAGCTGCTTCCTTGCTGCCTATAAGACCCATCCGAATTACATTTGTACCATCCAACATCAGGTTTTTCCAAAATTGGTTCTGAGATTGGAACTGAATTAAGGACATGGAACTAGGATGCTGCATTTCTTTTTCAATTAAGTGAACTTGAGAAGATACATCCGCCCAGAAGCTAGAGTTCATGGTTGAAGAATAAGAGAAAATCAACGCATTTCTATCCTTCCAAATGGCCCAAATAGTCACTCCAAAAAACGTGAACCAATTCCAGGATGAAGAACCCATCTTCATCAAGGAAAGATTCCAATCCAGCCACTGATGTAACCCCAAACTGAAGAAGTTGCTGAAAACTTGAGGGTCAATGCACTAATTCCATAAATTTTGCACAACATCACAATCCCTCATCATATGCATCAAACTCTCAGGCACTGCAGCACATCTTGGACAGTTATTATCATGAGCAATACCTCTCCTAAATCTTTCCTCATTGGTTAGCAAGCAGCCATGAACAAGCTTCCAAAGATGAGATTGAATTCGAGCATGGTCTTGCCTCTATGATGCTTTCATGAGAAGAAGATGCCAGAACAGAGTATGCCAATTTGATTGAGAATATACCATCTATTTCGGGTTTCCAAATTAGAAAGTCACTGTGATTTGAAGATGGAACTATGATTGCTTCAATTTTTCACACAGGAATTCTGGAACAACTTGTTGAAGAAGGGATAGAATCTAGAAGATAGTGTTCAAGACAGTGACAATTAGGAATTCACTTATCTTTCCAAAATCTAGTATCTTGACCATTCCTCACACTCCATTCTATATTATCCTCAACCTGTTGCCAAGCTCTAGAGATAGCCTTCCAAACATTAGAGGAGTTATGCTTCATGATGACCTTAGGAAGGAGCTGGGAACTGCATTGATATTTGGCTCTCATAATCTGCACCAAATTTTTTCTCTTTAATGATGCTATGGGCCTCAACTAGCTAACCTGAGAAACCTCAGTCTTCTTAGGGATGAGAGTTAATAGGGTTTGGTTTAAGGAACCAATTTTACTATGATCATTTAAACAATCATTAACTAAATAGAAAAGAGAATTACTAATAGAGTTCCACTGAGATTTAAAGAAGATGGGATGGAATCCATTGGGCCAGGGGATTTATATATCCACTCCCATCTACATTAAATTTTGTAGGTAATTATTCATTTTCATACCCATACCTTCATTAAGAGGGTAATTATCGTATTTATCATGGGTAATTTTATCGAGTACTCATCCATTGTTGTTCCTAAAGTAACACATCATTAAAAAAATACTTTATTTTTATATTAAGAGATTAATTTTGATACATTGTCACTATAAAGCCTTTTTTTTTCGATGACAGCCAATCACACATCAATCCATGTGTGTAACATTTAAAATGTAGTTATTGTAAAAGTTAAACAATTTTTAAAGATGGATCTTACTCTTTCAAAGTGACTTTGTATCGTCCCGCTAGTGTAGCTCAAATGGTAAAACTTCGAGACATTTGGTGTCAGTGAGGTTGACATTCATCCTCAGATCATTTAACAGATCAAGATCTCAATACACTTTATCAAATCACATGAATACAACAAGGAAGGTGGCTGCATCACCTTGTGTAAATTTAGAAGTAATGAATGACAAGAAAACAACAAATTAAACCATGTTATACTTATTCTCAACTAAACACTCTTTAAAACTTGGGGAATTGGATCTGTGAACCACATTTGCTCCTTGGAAGTACAGGGCATTCAATGAGATTTGACCCAGTAGTGTCCACACACATGTAAACTTGGTAAAGCTGGCTGTTACGGGCTGAATCTTTATTACACTCAATCCCTGGGGTAAACCCAGTACCTTCTTTTATAGCCTCTGAAATACTGTCTAGGCTGTAAAATTCATCATCCGGTTCAATCCCTGAAATTCATTTCCCTTCAATGATTAGAAAAGGTGTTGCAAATATGCCTTTTATATAAGATCTCAGGTGCTTTAAAATTTGTCTAACTTTGTATTGGGAGCTATAAAAAGGAGAAAACTTCGATACAATTTCCTAAATAGAAAAATACATGTATGATAGTTAATTAATAAAAATGTAACATGTATTATATATGTGTTGTCGTCGTTGAAAAACTGCCCTACAGCCTACAGGCACCTAGAAAACATGACTTATAGCTAGATAAATTATATCCATGGGAAAACATGATAGAGAGATGAAAGTAATGAGAGAATCTACAAACTAAGATTTTACCGAATGTGTGAAATTGTAATAATACATGGCACATATAGACTAGACAAAGTAACAATTAAGTGAATTAACTAATCACTAATTCAAGTCATCATCAATTATGATCAATTAACAACTAACCACGTGTGGTAATAGTATCATGGATACCTGCATTCTTGAGACTCTGAAGAAGGTTGACTTTCTGCTTTAGTTTGAGAGCTGTTTCAAAGTAGTCACGCTGATCAAGCTCAGATTCTGAGCAGGTACCATGTTTCTCCCATTCGTGTGACCAGAACCTAAACCCATTGCTACTTGGGCAGCTCAGGGATGGCCAGCTCTTTTCCATGCTGCTAATCAGGTCTGAGATCTATACCAAATATGGCTTATATATTTATGAGTATTTCCTTAGAGAATATTGCACTAATAATATCATAACACCGATTAATTATATAAACTTATAAACTATACTATTTTATGCTACTATATCCCCACCCCACCCCACCCCGGAACTTCTATTTTATTCAATTCCAGATCAAGTTTCTAACCGTTTGCTTTTTCAACGTTTGGTATAACAAGAAACTACATATTTTATTTTGGTCTATCCAAAAGATGATGATTATGCTGAAATGACTAATATTTTTGGATAACTAACTATACAGTAACAATAACTAAGGTCTATCCCATTAGGTGAGCTCAGATACATAAATAAACATGATTGACATTGAGAATCAAAAATAAAAATTTTAAAAAGAAAGAAAAATCTCGAGAACAAGTGTGTATGATAGGTTGCTCATTGATATTAACTTCCCAACAACAAATATAGATCTTCAACCAGAACCAATAATTACATTGGGACCTAATGTGTGTCAATAATTTATGCATTGAGCTACTACTACAGGCATGTCAACTAGTAATTCAATTCATCTCCAATCATTACATATATTCACCATATATTTACTTTGAATTCTTATTTTTTTTTTAAATTATAAGTACCTGAGATTTATCAAAGACGCTATCAGGATCACAGTTTGAAGGCCATGAGCCATCTTTGTAGTTAGGCCAAAGTCCATGAATACCGAAATCTGCTGATGGTTTTCCTGTCTTTGGATAACAGCAACTCTGCTTCGTGTCACAATATGCTCCTGGCCACTGCATGATTCACAATTCAAAAATGATCAAGAATCAGAATAGAATGCAAATATGCAGAGATACATTAATTAAACTTATATAAAACATATCAACACAAGAAAAAAATGAAAGGAATGAAAAGAAACATTCATAATGAGAAGAACCCAAATGATTTATTTACCTGCTGAACAAAGTAGAAGAAATCAAAATCCTGAGAAAGGCATACAACTGATAGGTATTGCAGTATTAAAAGCTTAGACAATAAGGAAAAGTTGGGTTTCATCTTTGATGCTTCCTTTCTCTCTATCTCTCGCTTTTTGTATCTCTCAAAGGACTTGAAAATATGAAATATTGGCAATTCTCAAGCTAAGGGAAATTATAATGCAATGATGTTGATATAAAGTGATGTACTTATATAGGCATAAAAGTCATGTACTTAGAGTGAATGATGTTTGAACTTACAAGCATGTCAATGGAATATGCTAACGAATCATGTACCTTTATTATCTTATCTTTATTAATTGGGTCTTACTAACCACTGTCTTAAGAGCATTGATTAAGAAATCCAAAGATATAAATTTTTTGTTGAAAAATTTAACTTTTGAATTTCCAAAGTGTTGAATATACATTACTTTCCAATACTAAATTTTTATTTATGGTTCCATAACCAATATCCTTACAACACTGATTAGCATTTGCTTTATTAATTTATGGCGCTTAATTTTGTGTGTGCTATGTTTCTCCAACAGCTTGTACGTACTACTTCCATTATAAAATGTGTTGGGGTTACCTCACTTCGAAGTTTCGCTATACATGTTTCATCGAGGAATTAATTAATTAATTGATTAATTAATTAATTGTGGTTTCCATCCACTAAAAAAAGGAAATTTTATCCCTCCCAAAAAATAATTACACTGTTCACATTTTTTTTTTATGATACTGGTATCGAAATGAGTTATCAAATATCAAGTATTTTATTATAAAACAAATAATTAATAAATATATAACAATTCATCTTATAAAATACAATACTTGTAACAGTCCAATACCATAACAACTCCCTGACCTAGTCATTTTTTACACCATGGAAAAATAAACATATTTTAATTATTTGTCATCTAAAATATATGTTAATTATCCTCTCACCAAACTATAGCTTGTCAAGTACTTGCATTAAAAGTTCAATCAAATTTGAGGTCAACTTTGCAAGGCACCAAACATATCAATAATGGCATATTCATGTATAGGACTCCCTAAAGTCTGTTTAATTTAATGAGCTTTTTTTGCATCTCCGTGGCAAGGCTATCTTGGACTTCCGTTTATTATGGGAGAAGACATTGTTTGGAATCTATTTAACAAACTTAATTAAAATTAGAACATTTAGTAAACAATGTAAGAAGCTATCTCATAACTCATAAGGGTTTATATTTGTAAGGTTTGAAGACGTAAAGTCTATTTTATTATTTTGTTGTGTGCTTTATGATATGTCAAGGGAATTAAGTTTGGTGTGGTTTTTGCGTGCAAGAAAGTCAATTTGTGGTGTTATCGTGTACCCTTTGTCCCAATTGGATAGATAAACACTTTGGTCGGTGATTTGGTCAGCAACAAGATGTTTTTCACTTTTTCCTAATCAGCTAGCTTTCCATATCATATCAGGAAATTCTCAAGTTTCAGTCCTTACCACAATGTCTTCCTCTTTACGTATTGAACTGCTCTTCCATGCCATTTTCAATCATGCTTTCTCTTTGTACATTAGTAGAGGCTCCCAAGCATGAATTGGTGGGAAAGCAGTACTCTTTTGAAGCCTTTATTTAAAATGAAATGCATAAGAAAATTGATCGAAATCTTCATTGGTGATTGTAAATGGACCACAAAGATCATATAATATTTTTTATAGTCATAATGATATTAAGTATATATATATATATAGTTGATTTGATTGATATTGATAATGACGTGTTTTTGTTGGATGCTTAATTCCGTGTTCACATATTATAAGGGCAACAACCATGAAGCATCCAGATGATAAACTCCCAAAGCAAGTTTAATTTATGTGCCAGCTCACGTTGGATAATATTGATCCAGATCTAGAGGCCGGAGGGAATGGCTTATGAGACTCAAACTTTTAGTTTGGAGAATAAAAAAAATAAAAAATTTCAGTTTCGATAATATGCTAATTAATTAATAAGGTGAGAATACAGAGTTAGTTCGCCTACTACATGAGTGTACCGGAAAGGTTGCATGTAGTTCGCATTTTCATCTTCTAACGTGTACGTACACTGATATGTTTTTAAATTAAGATCATTCATATCAAAGCGCCGCTAGTAAATCTAAAAAGGTTTGCATTTTGTAGATTTTCTCTACTATTGTGAGAGTCATGTTTTGTAGGAATATTATATTTTTCTCTTCGTTTACGAGAGTTATGTTTTTCTCTTTATTTATGAGAGTCTATTATTATTGGATGAAGAAGATGAATGAATTGTTCTCTCCATTTCTCTTCATTTTTTATTGGCAGGTTCTGGTCCAAGACATGTCAGAAGCCATAAGTATCCTTAGTTGGAACTGTCAAGGCATGGGTAACCTGTATACAGTTTTTATCCACAAATATCTCGTTTGGTGTTATTGGCCAGACGCGTTTAGTCATTTTTTCTTTCTAATTTTGGTTTTTTTAGTTTATGCAAATAAAGTCGAAGACAATTGACATTGCATTAAACCTTTCTTGCACGTAGCTCGAAGCATCGACTTCGATCACAATTTACGTGATGAGGGGATATTTCTTCAAAGCTAAATTTTATAGTTACTCTCCCAGACTCGAGGTGAAAAAAAGGAAGTCCTAGGTCTCCACTCCTTCAAGAGGACCGAGTTATAGGGCTGTTATTTCAAATTGTAGGAGTCTTTTATCATCTTATGTTAACAATTCTTTCACTACAAGAAATTCAGCGATTAGCTACAACAAATTTTGTAGTTGATTGGTAGCTAATTTCTAGCAAATAAATTTAGCTATAAATTAGCTACAAAATTGCTGTAAAATTGGTGGTAGCATAATTTGAGGGGCAAATTAGCTAGGAAATGTTTTCTATCTAATTCATAGCTAATCTTAAATAGGTGCTAGCTATTTTGTAGTTAATCCCTAGTAATATGCTATTCAAAATTGTTTTTACTAGCTAAATAGCTACCATATTGTTGAAGCAATTTTATAGCCAATCTATGGGTAGATTTTCTTAGCGATTTTATAGTTATTCCCTAGCTAATTAAAAAAAATAACTCGCTAAATTGGTCCCAAACACCTGTCATATGGACCAATTTAGCAACAATATCTTTTAACTTTATTATCTGGTTGTAGTCGTAAAACAACATACCAAAACCAAAACAACAAAACTTATAACACCATTGCAATTTAGACATTTTACATCGATCAAAAAAGGTTTTTTACATCGGTTATATTCGCCTTATAGAATCAAGTGATATTGAATGTGAGAACTCTTTAAATCGGATACTCACTAGTGTAAAAAGTCACATCTTGAATAGGCACAAACAATCTCAAACATAACAAAATATCTCAAATATCCAAAGTATTGACAAACATGAAATAAGAAGTTTCCATAATGTCACAAATTACAAATTTCAGCATTAAATATGAAAAGAGCATTCTGAATCTTTTATAGTTATAAAATAATAATTGGAAATTGTATCATGACTGAGGCCTTAGAGCATTATATATCTGAATATTATTTAAGCTTCCAAAATGAACTTAAGCATCCAAAGGCAATTCACTCTTAGATTAACAGGATAAAATTATTTAAAATTCCTGTAGTGGATACAGCAACATAATAGGGTAAATGGTGAAACTTTAAATGGACATTCACCTTATCCTCGGGCTCTTTTTCTTCAGTTTCATTAGCAGGACTCTCCTTGTTTCCATCTGCTACATCTTCCTCAATTGTAGGCTTCTCATCACCCAAATTCTTTTTCGCTTTCATTCACAACTTCAGTAGTCACCCTATGGTAGACATTGATTCGTAAATCGAAAAAACAAAAATACAAGCATTACATAACAAAGAATTTCCTACAGAAACCATCTGACTTTCACTATTAAAAATATAGAAGTATTGGGAAGTAAGAAGAGTGTTTGAATTCATTTCTCTGCAAATAACCTAATCTAATCTAATAGAAGCCACAAGCAACATGGAATCCAGAATTAGAAGTTGTATTCACCTTAAGAATTAGAAAATAAAAGAGAATTGTTCTTACATCTTCGCAATTTTCTTCTTTTGCTCTTCTGAGGGAGGTGGTGGGACATAAGATGCTGCATCAATGATTTCCAGCTTTTTTCCAATAATATAAACGAGAAAAGTACCATCTAAGTAAAAGTCATTTTTTCGGGGACAAAAAGATGTAAATAAACCAAAGTCTTTGTTATTGAAAATGGGTAAAAAGATTAGATAACTGAAGTGTAGCATTCAAAACGCACATCATCAGTTTACTTCCATAAAAGTTCACTTAACACCACAAGATGCTAATGAATATGAACTGCGAGCAAAGCAATATAACACACAACCCTGTCAAACATTTTATCAAACATTTAGTATGATAAACTAAGCATTATGATGTCAAAATAAAGTTGTTTAATAGAGAAACACAAAATGACGTCACATTAAAAGCATTATCTTATATTTTATTGGTGCAACCATTAACCTCAATCTAATAGACTATACTAGAGCTGACAAATGAGTAAACCATTCACAAAGTTTATTTAAGAGCAAGTGAAAATGTAAAACTGTGTACCATGCTAAACTTCAAGGTTAAAGTATTACTAAATAAATAATCTCTACTCTCACCTAATAATAATAATTGCAAAATGAATAAATTCAAAATTCAGTTCTACTTGTTTACATTAGTCATAATCTTTTGTCTCTACAAAAACTAAACCCAAAAATAGAACTTATCCACAAGCTGTTCCAATAATTTTTCAAAGTACAACAATTATGAGATAAGGGGCATCAGAACAGTAAAACACTGTGTGAGATTAAGCTATAGTATGTGCTGCTTGATTGCAGATTCCATTGTATAGATATTATGAGATCAGGTAACATGCACAGTCCTCCATAGAGAGAGGGGGGAGGGGAGAAGAAGAAGAGAGTGTGTGGAAGAAGAAACTGAAACAAGAAAGTGAGAATGAAGAGAGGGGGTGAAGCGCCGAACAGCAGTAGTAGTGTTTACTGTAGTTAATATGCGCTTAATTAATGTTAAAACAGCTACTAATTTTATTAGTAGATAAAATTAGTAGTAAAATTAAAAAATTCTTGTAGTCACAGAACCAACCAGTCATAGCTGTTTTATCATCAGTCTCCAATCCCAGTTCCTACAAATAGGAAAAGCTAGATCAAAAGAAAATGAAATTTAAGACCAACCAGGATATAGCCCACTGAGAAGATATAGCCATCAGGATTGTGTCCTCTAATAGGACATCAAAATTATTTTGAAACCCAAGACTTGTAAAGAATGAAGTCAGTAACAGATATGTTCAACCAACATTTCTCAGCATTTAGTTACACAATTGATCGGTTTGCTAGCAGAATCAAATTTCCCACAAAAGACAAAAAAATTCTGAGATTAGTGACAACAGCCAATCATTTGTTGGTTGATTGTCATTTATAAAATCATTAGTTGTGGTTCTACTAGTAGAATTAGGAGTAATTTACGACAGAGAGGATCAGTGCATAGACCACAACTAGGCTAACTAATTAAAGGCATGAACTTATCTATTGTTATAGTTAAACTCAATTAGTAAGCTTTAACAACATGCATAAAGAAAGTAGTATTTGATATGAGAGAAATACAAACATGTCTAGTATTTGTGGCACACTAATGTCACCAAATCACGAGGGCTTTTTACCTTCTTTATGGCCTTAAGCTGCTCACTTAACAAGTAGTGGCACTACACACCGCTTATCTTTTCTTCAATTGCTTTTGCAATTGATTCCTGACAAGAATCAATACAAGGTTAAAAACATGATGAAAAATTAGTGCAACACAAACAAGGAAGCAAAAGACATTATTACCTGAATTTTTCTAATTTCCATCTCTTTCTTTACCAACTCCAATGTGAGTTTTAATCGTTTATACACCTGTTCAACAAAATTAAGCATTATAATTTTCTGACACTTTTCACATTGAAATTTGTTCGACTCTTTTCAGTTTTTGGTTTGAAAGAAAGACTTAGACGTAATAATATACTTACAAATTGAACTGGTTTGTCAAGAATGGATACTTCTTTATATGCTAACTCAAGAGTAACAAAAAGAAAATCAAATTTCCTAAAAAAAGTATGGGCCAATAAATTGAAACTTATTATAGCATAAAAAATGGAAAATATAGTCTGCACCACATCAAGTAAGAGCTCAGTGTCAGTGACCCAAATGTACTCACATCTAGCTCTTCAAGGACTTGATGGCGTTGCAATTTGTTTGCCCCAGGAGGAGATTTAACTCATCATTCTTCACAACCCATCATACCTTAACATAGATTGGCATGTAAAATCCAGGGAAAGTGGTCTATGTGGCAATGGTAATGCCAAAACCTGGTTCAAAGGAAATGAGAAAACACAAACATTCAAATATTAATGATATAAGTAATGAAGAAAAATGATCATAAAGCGACACTGAAAAGAGATACCATTCATAAGCTCCAATTACTTTTATTTTTCAAAGCATGTAAAAAATTTAAAAATAAATAACAAACACCAGATAAACTGGATGGATTGTTCTTAGAAGCATGCAATATATGTGGCAAGAGATTTGCAATTCCACTTGAAATACTACAAATATCTTTACACTAAGTGCAATTGAAGAAGAAATAAAACAGTCATTTATGAAGAAGAAAAAAAATAAAGAAATACTTTAGCTTTACAGTGCTTAAACTAAACTATTTCCTATAATTTTTTTTTTATAAAAGAAGAAATATTACTAAAGAGAAAAGGAGATAATATACAACTTGGGGGAGGATGAGGTTCCTCGTAAACCGAAAGGTAAAAATGAAAACAATGAGCAATGAGGCTAAAAATGCTACATAGTTGTTTGCCTATCAGTGAAGAAATTTCCCTTAAAAATGCCTATTGTTCTTAAAATATTGAAAAGAATCACAATGATTAGTATTAAATAAATCTCAACCTTAGCTCAACAATAATATACAATGGAACCATGTACATAACATCGCTAAAAGTAAAATTTAGAACTTCATAATTATAATTTTCTTAGTAATTATTTAGAGATGACTAATAACAACAATATTATAAGCAAAAAGTCCAACTTTTCACATTTCAGGGTTGTAGGTAGCACCGAAGAAGAGGGAGGTTGCAGGGGGCAGGGTTAAGAACAATGAAATACTTCAAGGATAATTTACTATTATATCTTGTATATAAGCTTACCTTGCAATACTTATTTCCATCATGAAGTGGTTTCTACTTCCCCTGTTAAAGAGAAGAGAAAACAAAATATCAAGACAAATTCAGTCTTCTATTACCCCACACGCAATGCTTCTTTTTTTAGAGAATGAGTTACTGAAAAAGTAGAACAAACATTAACCTACAACTATAAACTATATTAAGTAGAAAAAATTAGCTATATTCAGTCTAACAATTGACAAAGGAGTACAATAATCATGATCAAAATCAATATTTTTTTTATAAGCAAACAAATTCATTAAAGAAACACACAACAGAGTAATAGCACAAGATTAACTAATTTAACTAAGCAATATTATAATAATACATAGTTAAATTAAAAGCATAACTAATTTAATAAAATAAATAAGTTGGCATCACATAGGGTCATCATTCCCCAACACCCATAACCATGACAACCTAAACCAAATGAAATCATGAACAAGCAAGTATAAAAATAGCAGTAATTCTCGTTGAGCCATTTTATCAAGCACTTGGTGTGCATTATAGACCTTATCAACAGTAACCATGTATGTGTTGTTAATCCTTCCCCAAAATACATAATGAAGCAAGGAAGCCTATACACATAATGTCAAATATGCACATAAACCAAGGCACAACTTATACATACATACACATTTCACAATCAAAATAAAAAGAGTTCACAGAGTAGAACATTGTTAAATCACAAATGAGATAAGAAATCGCAAATACTAACAAAATCGATCAACAACATAAGCCTATGAGATCATAAACACTGGAAATTAGACCAAACACCGAAAATCAAAATGCATAGAGTAGCTTTGGGATTTCTATGTTTCAACAAAGAAAAAGGGAAATGAGCGACAGATTTCAGATGTGGAGCATTACCGTTTCAGAGATTTCTATCGCACGATGAAGGAGCGTGAAGAGATTTGAGATTCTGCTAGAAGAAGAATCGTTTCAGTGAAGAAAAATCCTAGAGAATTGATTTGAAGAAGAAGAAGACGGAGAAGAAGAAGGAGCGTACTTGAAGAGAGAGACTGAAGAAAGAGAAACTGAAAAATAAGGGGAGAGAGAGAGAAAGTTTCAGGATGAAAAGGTAAATAACAAATAAAAAGGTCAATATGATTATTTTGAAAAGGTAAATAATAAAATCTGAACAACAATGGGATGTATTGGTAGGATAAACTATAAAATTTGGATGGCAACTAATGAACAGTTAATTAGCTTAAGATTAGCTACTAATTTAATTGCTAGCTAAAATTAGTAGCAAAACTTAAAAATTCTTGTAGTGTTTGATAGAGTTTGTTAGGAGGAAAGTCCATGTAGTTGGTCACTCTTTGTTAGGGATGACTACATATATTACTATTCTCCAAATTCATGATGATATTATCAAATGTATTACGTTCTCCATTATTAATAAAATTGCTTAACTTTTCTTTTGTTAAAAAAAAAAACGTGTACGTACACTGGTTCAGGTGTAACATTTTACATTTCTCCGCAAGAAAAGCATTAACAAAAGGAAGTTGTGTGTTACAAAGAAGGTCTAATAAATATAAGGATGGAGATCACCTATCCTAAAATGGTATCTTATTCCATATCTCATCCATTTAGATTGTACCATGTTATTTAAAAAGAATATATTTATAATAAATAATGTAACTAATTTTCCAAATGACACAATCTAAGTGAGCGGAATAGGGAATGAGACATCATTCTGAGACATAGGATCTCCATCCCTAATACACGATCCTCCCTTAGATTTTCAGTGCATGTGCGAACTGAGAAATTGGTGTCATTTTTTTTATAAGCTTTATATATATATATATATATATATATATATATATATATATATATATATAAAGATGGAATATAATATTTTTTGTATATTATACATTTAATTAAAATGTAATATTAATTGTAAACAGGTCGATCTATTCCCACTCATACTTATAAGACTTCTCAAGTTTTGTGCCTGAATTTTAAAAAATAATGAGACCCTCAAGTAAAAATTTTAACTATATAAAATTTATTTTAATATTTAGCACCCAAAAAAAAATATTTTAATAATTTTTTTGTTCCTCGATCAGGAGTATCCCCGCCAGAAGCCGGGGCTAATCTTCTGTAGGGGAGTGAATGGCACCCGAAGGTGGGAAACTCCCTCCCAGTGGAAATTCGCTCCATACGCATGAGTTGGGATTCGAACATCAAACACTTGGTTTTGAGACACAAGTCCACCTCCACTTGTGCCAACATCCATTGGTAAATTTTTATTTTAATCTATACATTAATACATATATACTACATAAAAATAAAAAATTGGTGCCCTTAAAAAATGAGACATGTACGGTTGCACCACCAAATCATGCTCAGGGCCACTGGTCTAATACAATTGATAATTGACAGATAATTGGATTACTTTCTACATATCGAAAATGTTGGATTTTAGTCATTAGTATCTAGCTAGTGCGTGTTTGGATTAGTAGTAAATTTTTTGAATATTTCAGTAATTGATTTTTCTTATGATCGATTATAATAGAATCAGATTTATGTTTGAATGTGTTTGTTGAAAAATGATTTTAAGATATCTATTTCATTTGAGCTATGTAAATTAAGAAATCATTTTTATATAGTAAATTACAAAAAAAAAAAAAAGTTATTTATATAATTTAATAATATTTATTTGTAAATTAGTTTGCATGATGAAATGAGAAGAATGATATTAGTTTTAAAATAATATAACATATAATTTTTTAATAAACTTCAAACTTCTAGTTTTTATTAAAAAAAATCTCAAAAATAGTTATTTCGCAATTTAACCGGTTCAATTTAAGATACCAATTTCTACAAGGAAAACAACTTTTATCATGAAAAATAGTTGTTTGACAATAGGCATGATAATGGGTACACTTTTGGTAGGTACTCAATTTTTTTTTATAGGCAATATATTAGATTGTTAGTATTTATTATGTTAGTGGGAGGAGTTGAACACACAATCTTCTTATCACTCCAAATCTTATGTCCCTCTCCCAAACCACCAAGTCACCTTATCACTCCTCTTGGTAGGGTACTAATATATAGTATCCGTTCCCATACTCACGTTTGAAAAAATTATCCGTACCGGTGTGAGTAGCAATTTTAGTACCCTTACTCGTATACCGTCTGAGTACCTAAGTACTCGTATCCGCTTTCGTTACTCGCACTTTAACTGTGAAAAAGTAATAAATAACAAAAGAAGCATTATAACAATTAAAAAACGATCCAAAGGTCTTTTAAATCTACTCATAAAACATTACAAATCAATATATATATATATATATATATATATATATATATATATATATTTGGTAACCATGATATAGGTACGAAGTATCCACCACCGTTAGCAGTGACTAATCTTCAACGGGGAACCTATTGGGCACACAAGATAGGTTCTCCCCTCTCAACCATGTTTTCTCCATACACAAGAGACATGATTCGATAGGAGTGACAAAGCGGGTTGAGCCTGACGGGCTAACCCGCCTAACTCGCTTTTTTTGACGGGGCGGGTTAGAGATTTCAACCCACCAACCCTCCATGACCCGTCCCGCCTAACCAACCATGAAAACAGGGCGGAAGTGGGGCGGGTCAGGTTGGTTTTTAAAAAAATATATACTTTTTACATTTTTTTTAAAGTTCTCATATTTAGTTTTTTTTTTTATGTGGTTTAAAATATTCAAACTAATTTGTGTTTGTGTGGTTATGGAGTTATGGATTATTGGACTTTTGATTAGTAGTTAGTACTTTTGGATTATTGAACTAATTTGTGTTTGTGTGGTTATGGACTTTTGATTATTGGACTAATGGATTATTGGACTTATTGTACTAATGCATGTTTTATTTTTAGCCTTTTTTTTATAATAATTATTTTTAGCCTTTTAAGTTTTAATGTTAGTCATGGCTTTAATATTCACTACATGAGTACATGGTGATTGTTAGAAAAATGGTGCCATATATAATTTAGATTCTCATAATTAACCAAGTAAGTCTTTTTATTTGTAATTTTTCATTAATTTAAATCATTTTCAAGTTGAAACATGATTATAAGATAAATTAAGTAATTAACTATTTAATTTGTTTTTATTTTTTAACTTTCTGACGGGCCAACCCGCCAACCCACCACGGGGCGGGGATGGGGTTATTTTCAATCCACTTTCATAAGTCAACCAGTCCCGCCTCTTTTTACACGGATTGGCGGGGGGGGATTGGTCTGCTTTGCCACTCCTAGGATTCGAACCCCTCACCACTTGTTTAAAGTGTCCAAGTCCCTTACCACTTGAACCAACCACATGTTGGTACAAATCAAAATATTTAACAAAATAAAAACAATTATTTTAGCTTCTTAATAAACCTTGTGTCAAATTTTATATAGGGAATTTTTTTTATACATTTTATAGATTTTAAAAGCGCTTCTTTGAGAATGTATTCAAACACTAAATAACGAGTTTATGGCATAAAAGTTTTCCGCATAAAGTTTTCTCATATAAACACTTAAATAAATTGTATACCCAAACAAGCGATTAATCAAAAATTGAAACGAGTAGTTTATTAAGAAAAAATATTGAAGATAAGGGTTATCATTTGCCTCTTTCCTATTATTTTTTGAAGTGTTGCTGTTTCGTATGAGAATCCTTGGTACCAATTCCGACAAAATTTGTTTCAAACAATAGAGTGAACATAATTGGCTAATGGTCGGAGTTAGAAAATCAAAGAAAAGAGAATATGACCCTCTCTTCTTTTTTTTACTTTTGTTATTATATTTTTTTTTCTTATAACATGAGAGAAAAAAATTTGAAAAGAAAAAGAGAAAATCCAAATCTGAGTCAAACAATAAAATTAGGAATTTCATATTCGTATAATTAAACATTTCTGTTTTTTTTTTTGTTAAGCTTAAGAATCTACACATATCTCAATGGTCAAAAGTTGCAACTTAATTTGTGAATTTTTTGTTTGTTTACGTGAGACTTATAGTATGTCTTACATGAGAAAGGGAAAGAGAGACAAAGGAAATAAGAAAGGGGTAGACACTACAAGAAATTATGTGATTAGCTACAAAAAATTTAATAGTTAATTTGTAGCCAATCTCTAGCAAAATGAATCAGCTACAGATTAGCTACGTAATGACTAAAAAAATAGTGGTAGCACGAAATGGGCGGCAAATCGGCTAGAAAAATTGTTTTAGATAGTTGGTAGTTAATTTAAAACAATCCTAGCAATTCTGTAGCTAATCCATAGTAATAAGTTGTTCAAAATTGCCTTTTCCTAACTACATAGTTAGGATATTGTCAATTTCATAGCAAATGTAGAGCTAATATCTTAACACTTTCCTAGCTAATTTGTTGCTAATTCATAATTAAGGGTTAATGTAAGTTTTGCATTCCCGAATCTATTACGTAGGCAACTTGTAGCTAATTTCATATTCTTTCCTAGCCGATTCACAATTTTTTTTTATAAACAAAATTTTATTAATTGGGTACAAGTGGTACTGGTACCCCAACCAAACAAAACAACCAAGGCCAAACATAACACCAACCAAACAGCAACACACAACAAACTCAATAATACATAGCTAATTAACAACTTTACAAAACAAGTTCACAACAATCCATAGGGGCAATTCAATAGTCTATACAAAGACTTCAAAACAAGTTTACAAAACAAGTTCAAAATAAACTCCATAGCCATCATCATTCATCCTCACGATCTTCCTCCCCTACTCCACCTTGCAATGGTGGTTGAGGCTTAAGATTTCTGAATTGGGATCCACCAATCATGGATAGGATGGGCACCAACATAGGCACCGATTGTGTTTGGACAAAAGAAGTCATCGTTGTATTTGCATGTGTAGATTTTACAGTGTTGATATGGCCCAAGATAGAATCCATTTTACTAGTGTAGACTTTCCCTAATAAAAACATGCAGAAATGGCATATTAGTGATGCTTCCAATTGCAATAAAAATCAAACACTTATATACATGGATAGACCACTTACAACATTTGTATACCCAACAACAACGGTAGCCAAGCCTTGTCCAAACGAATTGGGTGTACTAGAAATTAACGAATGGTAGTTATTATTTTACAATAGGCTTAAAGATAATGAGTAATAAAACAATGACAGATTCATGGACTATTAACGAGAATATATGATGATTTAGCGTTCTTTTATACTATAAATTCAGGATTACTTTTCTGTATTAACATTATTGTAAGGATTTCTTCTATAGCTTGAGATTGGTCAAATAAAAGTTTTAAAACCAATTTTTATTCATATCTTTCTCTCACTCTTCACTTCTTTATCTCAGCCTTCATTCTCTCCTAGGCACTAGACAGCTCTATAGAGTAAAAGTTATCTATACACAAAAAGTATTAATATATATAGAGTAAAAGTTATTGGAAAATGAGAAATGAAAAGATAGACCTATATATATATATATATATATATATATATATATATATATATCTGTATATATAACAAAAACCCAATGAACAAATCAATGTATGGTAGCCAATAGCCCAATAGCCTAAATCTCCACAACTTGTTCACGAGATGCTAGAAAATTTGAATAGAATCAATCAATAAAAAGAATAAATATGTGATACATATAAGATTGAATTGCATATAATAAATATGCATTACATAATAAGTATGCTAATTATATATAAGCCTGCATGACATAGGCTAATACACAAATAAACTTTATCTCCTCATTCCATTCGTTAGGTGAACTTGACTTACTGAAGTTATCTTCAAAGTGACATAATTGCATGCCATTATTGCAAGTCATTTGGTAGTATACTACTGTAGGTTAAAGTTTATAAGTAACTCATGTCACTAAATCATATTGAGAATGTGATAAAGACATAAAGCAATAGCTATCCAATTTTGCCTCTAAAAAGTGAACATTATTCCATTGAACAACCAAAATGAAAAGAACAAGTGTAAGGGACTAAATTGTAGTGACACTTCAGTAAATATATCCACCCATTTTTTCAAACCAAACAAGGTAGGGTAACTGCATTACCCAAGTAAATGGTACAAAACCTTGTTCAAGATCCCAACACAAAATTCTTCCAATTACAATTATCCATAGCAAACCCCAAAACACCGCCACTCCAATCTCCGCAACTTTATTTCCTAGCACCAAGTATGACATCTACCAAGCAAACAAACAAAAAAGTCACTATATTAAAAAGTTCATTTTATTTTAAAATGTATCTCCTATACTTGTACACCCAATCTAAGTGTAGATATTGGAAAGAAGTAGGACAAGAAATTAAAAGAGCACCTAAGTCCCAGCAATGATATCTACATGGTGAACTCCATTTGATAAACCTGCAAGTTGTTAGTTCACATTATTCTTCTGCACTTATAGTTATGCAACAATTTAAGCTAATAACTCTCATGTCATTAATTAAACAAGATTCAATAACCCTCGCCTTGCAAGCCATGAAATTTCAGCAAAATACCGCCAAGTTTTAAATAATATAAAATAAACAAAATCTTTGCAACCCCTTTCTCCATCATTAGATTTGCCTCTATATCTACAAGCAATCCAATGACCCTTGTATACAGCTTTTGTTTCTCTAACACTTCCAGCAACTATCATTTTTCAATTCTGAAATATAAACATGAAAACTAAGCATACCTCTCCTTCCCATATGAAGGTAAATGTAGATACTAAAAAAAAAAATCAATAAAATAAGCGTAATTATGAGCTCGGGTTCGAACCTTGGGTATGGAAAAAAACTCAGCTGGGAGGGATGCCACCCATCGAGGTGCTTAACAAACTCCCACGGGAGATTAGTCCCCGTCTTAGGTTGGCGGTGGGATACTCCTCGAAGTAGATCCAAAAAAAAGTGTGAAAAACATTTTCAATAGATTTCCGGCAACAAAACCATTTGAAAATTACGAAACACTAAAAATCAACATTGCAAAAATCAAAATGCAAAGAAATGTAGTTCTTACTCTCTCATAGTTCCCGATAATAGCAAATTCAAAGAGGTAAAAATCAAAATCAATCAGCGAGAAAACACAAGGCAACCACAATTCTCAACTCAAAAATCAAAATCAAACTCAGAAGAGGTAATAATCGAAGGAAATTGAGACCTGAAAGGGCCAAAGGTGATGGTGAGAACAACGATCGAAGACGGTCCAGATCCGGTAGAGACGGTGCAGATCGGAGCGAAAGCCGACACAAATCAATGGCAATGAAGAAGAAACTAACCATAGTTCCTCGATCTAGCGCCAATCGGAGAGGGAACGAATCTGAAACACAACGCAGAAGAGCGTATAATTCCGAAATTCAAAGTGAACCTATAATAGACCGAGAAATAGAGTAGAAAAATTGAAAATAAATTTGCAATCTGCGATCTCAAGAATTAGGAAAAACTCATTGATTAACAAATACTTAGAACATGGAAGCTCAAATGCAAACTCAGCTGAAGACAAAATGCAAGCTCGGAAAGTGCAAGAGCTTTGACGGTGAAAAAGATGCTTTAATGCGGCAGAGGTTAGTATGGAAGGAGGGGGATCTGCTGCGGTGGCAGTTTGATTTCCCAGTCGTATCTCCGGATATGGTGGTAGAAGCCAAGAGAGATGGAAAGAGTGAAATGCTGAAGTGTGGAGAAAAAAGGATTAAGTGTGAAAGAAGCAGGTCGAGAGAAAGAAAAGGGAGAAATAGTTTATAAAATAGCTAATTAAGTATTATTTGGGATAATACATAGTTAATTAAGTATAAAATAGCTACTAATTTTATTAGTAGGTGTTCTTACCACGGGTTTGCACCCGGCCCACTTTACCGTCGGGTTAGACAAGCGACCTGTACAACCCGGGACAACGGCCCAACATTGACCAAGGTCTGGTTCGAACATAGGCCAGACATGAGGGTTAAGGCCCAACTTAATGGATACCAGGGACAGAGTAACCCACTTACTCGGCCAGAATGAGAAGGAATGCACTAGCCCGAGAATGAGAACCCCTTGACCGAGTACTCTACTTACTCGGCTCTGAGTCCTGGCCGACTCTACCCACTCCCCAAACGAGAACACTACCTACTGAGTCTTCTAGAGTACTTACCCAGTACTCGACCAAGAATACTTACCCAATACTCAGCCAAGTACCCAGTACTTACCCAGCTCGGTCAAGCTTCTCGAGTACTCTATCAAGTGTACTTGCTCAGTACTTGGCCAAGTACCCAGTCCGCAGTCTACTTGGCCAAGAATACTTACCCAGTACCTACCCGGTACTCGACCAAGAGTAGTTACCCACTTCTCGAGAACACACTCGGGTTACTCGGACCGAGACCTTAACAACTCTACCTGAGTACCGAAGCAATCTACTCGGGCATACAACGAGACGAAGTACTCGATACTCGGTCGACCACTCATAGACTATCGAGCATACCAAACGTCTCTCGAGCTTATCCTCCGAACCTACTAGAACGTTCTCAAGGATACATGTCTCAAATGCTAGCTGGCAATTGTACGACCAAAACACGCGTTGCAAGGATATTGGAGACCGGTGGAAAGATTCCCCACTATCGCAATACCGGTTAACGGATCGACGCAGGGACCACCTGATGTACGGGAATATCCCCACTCGTGTATATATAGGGGAGGTAACCCCTCGAATGAGGAAGGGACCTTCCAGGAAAAAACATAATCTCCGTGAACTACCCATAACCCTAGTTCTACCGCCGGAACACCACCTTCTCTATGAGACCCACCATCATCAACAACCCTAGGAAGGGTAACCCCTCGAATGAGGAAGGGACCTTCCAGGAAAAAACCATAATCTCTGTGAACTACCCATTACCCTAGTTCTACTGCCGGAACACCACCTTCTCTATGAGACCCACCATCATCAACAACCCTAGAACTACGTAGGCCCTGATTCCCTACCGGGATATGTAGGAGCGGAGATCTCACTCCGTCAGGCTTAATCCACAAAACCCCCACCTGCGACACCCCTTCTAGGGTCATCACATAGTTACCCAAATAAAGAAAATTAAATTATTAAATGCTGGTTACTTTCGGAAAATATACTTTAAGGTAAACGTCCCTTACGAAAATAGTGCTGATTTTTTTTTTAAACATCGAACCATCGTAAACGTAAACAAACGTATATGTATATCTATATATATGCATCATCTTTTAATTACACCCTATATCTAATAGAAGATAACAAAAGAGCCCTCATAAGTATAGGCTATTCTCTGTTAAACTAAGTAAAGAAAAGAAGGACATATACATATAAGTAACGAGTAGTCCAGAACCATACCAAAAACTCATGGCTCTCGGTGAGCGGATCAAAATCGACAAGACTCGCTACCCCAGAACTATACCTATAGCTGGTCAAGCTAATGAAAACCATTGGGGAGATCATGATGATCAACCCCACCTACAACAGATGTATCTGATGAAGATACCTCTGCTCCCGCTCCCTCTTCGGAAGAATCCTCATCATCAACAGCAGGAGGGTGGAACTCAAGATCGTCGTCAAAGTACTCATCGGGGTCCTCCTCAACCTCATCCAAAACTACCTCAACAGGAGGCATTGCTGGTCCTGCTATCGGAAGCGGATTCGGCTGAGGTGGCAAATCAAGTAACACATGCTCAACCAAGTACTGTAAGTATAGCCATACCGGAGGTAGAGATACCTCAACAGTCTCCACAATGTGTGTCCTTTGCTGCGGTCCTTCCTCCACCGTGCCAATTATTTCTCTACTGGGGCCATGATAGGTGGTGCTGAGTGCCCCAGGGTTTATCTCCCAGGAACCACCAATCTGAGCTCGATCAAACGTGATCGATCGAATCCTCGAATGTGCCAGAGGCATATCCGGTTCCATCTAATCTCAGACGTAAAGATATATGCACAAGTAGAGAAACCACAAATAAAACATGCAAGAGTGAGAAACCAATATATGGATTTTACTCGACAACTACATGCTAGACACCACATAACACATACACATTTATCACACAAGCATTCATAAGCAAATAGTTTATCAATGGGTTTAACACCCCAAACGTCATCCTTGACAATTATGCATGAACACTTCATATTCGTCGTCTAACTTTGCGCCTAATCTCATGAGATATCCCAACACATGGTGAGTTAATCAGGCTCAAATGCCATCCCATGGCATAAAGGCACGCAGCCATAACCCATTGCACATTGTCCACACTCAGGGCATCAGTGATAAAACCGTAAATGGGGTTTCATTGTCCAACCCGGGCACAATGAAGAAAATCATAGTATGAAATACCTGACGCCGCAAGGTAATCACACATAGAACCGTGGGCACGTCTGCCAAATGCATGCAAAACACTTTTGCTCATAACCCTTTTATTTGTGTTCAATCTTTCTTTGCCGAAGCTCAAAATGGCTTACGACTCACATAGTTTTAAACATCTTTAAAACTTTCATTACAACACAGGACCTCACAGTCCGAGTGCTCAATCACGACACCTCTCGACCGATGCACCAGTCATAGGTTCGTGGTAATAGAAAACATCTTAAATGTTTAAACACAGTATACACCACGTATACAGTACAAGACCCCAAAGTCCAAAGGACCCCAAGTCCGTAACAACAAAGAACCTTAGTACCCCGACGTCTCGGTTACTAAGTTCAACACCACTTTCAACACGGTTGAATTAATTTTGCTTTCAGAAAATCTTTTAAAATTGGAAATTCTTCATTAAAATCTTTAAATAATAAAGCTTAGTTTTCACAAAGGTGAGTCACTTGAGGTTTTAAACTTACTTAAAATACGTACTGCCGTTTCAAAATACTTGCCGTCTACACTTCCAAATTTGCCGTCAATTATCAATTTTAAAGCTTTTTAAGCCAAAACTTAGATTTTTCCACTTAAACAATTTTCTAAAATCATAATTAACTTATTTTCAACAATTAATTTCATAAAATAACATTTTATAATATTACGGAATTTCTTACGTAAAAATTAGCAGTGCAAAAATATTTTCACGGTTTCGCTCTCATTGTGACTCATAATTCACTCTTACAGTAATAAATCATTAAAATAATAATATTTTCCAAAATTCCTTATTTTTCCCAAATAAAAATTTCCATTAATATTATATATCAATATTTTACCGTTAAAACATTGAATATAATTTACTTAAGCTTCTTAAAACTTTTATCCAATTAATTTAATTGGGCACTGACCATTGTCAGGCTTCTCAAACAACAACCAACAATAATATCACAGAGATATTCCCACGCAGATCATGCATCATAGCATCATAATATAATTACAGATAAACAATTAAACGCAATTAAACCAACACAGATACAAATATCATAACTTAAACAACTTAAATAAATACTAACAGACAAATAATTACAAACAAACACAGGATAGCATATAGCCATCGAATATATCCCTCAGGTATTCCCCTCTTACCTTTCGTAGATTCTCTTATGAATTAATGAATTTCGTTGGAAGTCCGGATGTCACGTATACGTTGCACTCACTCAACCTTCAACCATTACAATCAAATAATTACAAATCAAGAAACTAAAAATATCCATAACCCTTCTACATGGTCACAGCTTCAAGGGGTTTTGGGTGACTAAAATTTCTAATCATGATTAAGTCATGGATTTATGGTCCTTAATCAACCAAGATCATGGATGAAAATTTTGAACAAAACTCATCAAATCTCACCCATTTAGGGTTCGGCCATCATAGAGATTTTGAGTAAGGATTTTCATTTTAATAAACTAACATGGATTAGAGTGTGTAGACATACATGTCATATGAAATACATGATCATACATGACAACACATGAACAAAACTCTTACCAAACCCATCCTGCTAGGTTCGGCCATAGCTAGTTTATTAGGAAGGAAAATTTTGATTACTACATGCTCTTGGATTTAGATAGTATGCATGATATCAAGAACATAGGAAGTGATTTTCATCATCATGAGATTTTTCTAGAATTTGTTATGAATTTTCAAAGTTCTAGATCTAGAAACTTAAAAGTGATGAACATAGATGAGATAAACTTTGAATCATGAAACTTATTGAAGAACATAGACATGATTAGGGAAGGAGAATAGGATTCACCTCTTGAAGATCAAAGACAAGTGAAGATCCAAAGACTTGCTTCACAAAATGATGATAGGAACTTGGAACTTTTAGGTGTTTTTTTTTTGTGTAAAGTGTAAAATGGCAAATAATGAAGTGAAAGTATGTTTTTAAAGATGTGAGCTGTGCCACTTTTGAGGGATTTAGTGGAAAGGAGGCGGCTTCTTCAAGGATTTAGGTGCAAATAACTCACAGGGACCATTTTGCAAAATTCCAAAAGTATAAGGACTATTTTGCAAATTCCAAATAGTTTATAATGATGACCATGTGCAACACTTAATGTGTTCACATTGTGACTCATCATGGGAGTTATCTTGAAGCTTCTTCATCAACTTGTCGCTATGTTCTTAGGAAAAAGCTAGAATGCTTTGGAATAATGGAGAAAACTTTAGAACTTTTGGGAAGATTGGAGAATGTTTTGGAATGAACAAGAATGAGCTTGGCTCATCCAAGTTAAGGGCAGCCACCACTCCTCCTTGGGCTTGCGCATGGCCATGGAGTTTTGGGCTTGGATTTAATTGTTTTGGCCCAACAAAATGCTTAAGGCATAAACATAATCTAGGAAACTTATATGATTTCAAATGGGCTTCATGAAATTTAATCCATGGACAAAGAATTTGGGCCTCAAGGCCACGATCCTCTAATGGGTTTGGAGCAAAGATTCTGGCCCAATTCACTTGGAAAAACATAGGAACTAACTTAGGGCCCAAAGTGCAATTAAGAGAAAGTTCAAGGACTTAAGTGCAAAATTCATAAATTGCCACTTTAACCTTGTAGAATCTTCTAGACTCAAAAGTGTGACTCGTCCCCATGAATCATCTCAAAATTCTAAGATAACCTCTTTATAGACCCTTGGAACTCCAAAATCCACTATGTCGTTCGCCCGATTACGTATTTCGATCAGAAACGTATATTATTTCATTTTTTATGAAATAATTCTAAAAATACAGAATTGTAGGAAATAAAATAAAATCTTAAGTCTTTCGTTCACGATTTAAAATTAGGTCTTTTGAGCAGTATAATTATACTGTCAATGGAATTCGCGGGTCGGGTTTCGCCTGACTTCCCAACCTGAATTTTAATCGTAGCTTCCTACATTCAAGTAGAGTTGAGTGGTAAACTCCGTTTATTTAAAATAATTTTCTAAAACTCTAATAAACCTATAAACATATTTATGTGTATTACTGTTATTTAAAACAGTGAAAGACAGGGTGTTACATCACCGCTCCGCCGAGCCGGAGCTCATTGTTTCTACTCGAACAAAATCGGACAGAACAATTGGCTCCCACCGTGGGGAAAGGTAAAACTATGCCCCGACCACCCAAGTCATTAGCCACCACACTGATCGGAACCACCAAGTATGGCGTCTCCCACTTTTATCTTCCTTCCCCAACCCCTTTCAAAGAAGAAGAATGCTCTGCGCTTCCCCTCTTGGTTGAGAATCATCTCCCGCACTTGGTTGAATGCTCTGCGCTTCCCCTCTCGGTTGAGAATCATCTCCCGCACTAGGTTGAATGCTCCGTGCTTCCCGGACTTGGTTGAATGCTCCGCGCTTCCCGGACTTGGTTGAATGCTCCGCACTTCCCCCCTCGGTCGAGCTCCGGCTCCTGCACTTGGTTGAATGCTCCGCGCTTCCCCCTCTCGGTTGAGCTCCGGCTCCCACACTTGGTTGAAGCTTTGCGCTTCCTCTTCTCGGTCGAGCTCTGGCTCCTGCACTTGGTTGAAGCTCCGCGCTTCCCCTTATCGGTTGAGCTCTGGTTACCAACTCGGTTGAAGCTCCGCGCTTCCCAACATGGTCGAGCCCCGGCTCCTAGTAGTTGGACCTCGGTCTAAAGAATTGGTCGAGCTCTGGCTCCATACTCGGCAGAGGAAACACCGAAGCTTTTCCCTTCTTGAACCAGGCTAGTTGACGGTTAAATGAAACACAAGTCCTTTTAGGACAAGACGGAAGAATGCACTTTGGTGCAACCGGTAAAATCTAGTAGCTCCTTCTCGGGATAAATCTAATAGCACTTTGGTCAACCTTTCCTTTTTAAGTCGGGATGAACCCCTTTGAAATAGACTAAGGTGGAGCTCTCGTGCTCCCTTAACTAAGCTGGGCACGGTCCATGAGCCCACTTATTCAAATCATGTTGGGACAAGCCTCCAAGCAATATTCCTAGAGGACGAAGACCAAGTCGGAGCGTTTCTAGAAGAAATCAAGTCAGGAGAGAACTCTTCAAAAGAAATAATGAACGCCAAGTTACTCGAATACATCAAGTCGGGAGCAAACTAGTCCATCACTATTTAGAAGAAACAAATGCGGAAGACTAGAGAACCAAAATCCCCATCACCAAATGGTAAAGTCGAGGTCGAGCTTCGGCTCCCTCAAAACTCACAAGTCGAGCCCTGGCTCCCTAACATATTCGAGCTTCGGCTCCCTTACTTGGTCGAGCTTCGGCTCCCAAAGTTCAAGGTTAAGCTCCGGCTCCCCAACTTGGTTGAGCTTCAGTTCCCAAGTTGAAGGTTAAGCTCCGGCTCAGGATCCGAGAAACTTCCCGAAAACACACCTGGTTCTCGGTCAAGTTCCCTTGATGGGCACACAAAACCTCGATCACCCCACTTGGGCATCAAGCCAATCATAATGTACGAACCTCGAGAATAGGGTGACACACTCGGGCATATGTGGCTAATCGAGCTACTACCTTGATTGAGGGAAGAGCACATCCGGGCGAGTGCCACATGCA
Organism: Sophora flavescens; assembly: GCA_030762895.1. Taxonomy (NCBI): domain Eukaryota; kingdom Viridiplantae; phylum Streptophyta; class Magnoliopsida; order Fabales; family Fabaceae; genus Sophora; species Sophora flavescens. The sequence goes on from CM061065.1 coordinate 132,997,761, forward strand.
CTCGGTATACTCGGACTACCCATAACCCTAGTTCCACCGTCGGAACACCACCTTCTCTACAAGACCCACCATCATCAACAACCCTAGAACTACGTAGGCCTTGATTCCCTACCGGGATACGTAGGAGTGGAGATCTCACTCCGTCAGGCTTAATCTACAAAACCCCCACCGCTCCACCGAGCTTGAACTCATTGTTTCTACCCAAACAAAATCGGACATAAAAGTAGGTAAAATTAGTAGCAAAAACAAAAAATTCCTGTAGTGAGAATGCATTGCAGGTGAATCTGCACTCACAATTTATTTCACGTAGCTTAACCAACTAAGCTGACTCAAGTGAGCGATATAATTTATGATTTTAAAATAGTGCGGTAAGTAATTTTTATTTCAATTTGGTCATTTAAATTTTTAAAGTTTTTGTTTTGACCAAAATTTTTAAAGTTAATCAACCTTAATGCTTGATATTAATTTTCTTATAACAGTGTCAGTTAGTGTCATATGTGACAATGAAAAAACTGATAGCGCACATCATAGGGATAAAAGTGGTGTGTTGGTCTTCTTCTCCAATTTGGAAAATCATTCTCACTTCCTCAACACCAACTGGTTGTTGGAGAATCCTTTTTTCAAAACTGAGCTAGAAGCGATAAATGATTAGTACTGTTATATATAAAGGTCTAAAAAGGCACCAATTCTCACAGATTCTTAATTGGCCGTAAGTACATACTTTTTATTGAATAATAAGCAAAGTTTCAATTGATCACTATTTTATATGACAAGGAGAACAGCATGTAAACTAATAAGAAAATGTTAAATGCTAACAAGTGTCCTCATGACAGGATTTAATATTTGAAAAAGTGAAATGCTAAGTGTTATCGAGTGTTCTCAGGACAGCATGAAAACTTACTTTTCTTTCTTAGTTTCTTAGAGAGTGTCCTAAGAATACTCGTTAGCATGACCCAAATTAATATTAGCAAATGAACATGAGAAGAAGATTATCTTAGAAACTATGACTCATTTCTAGATATTAAAATGATGGGAACTCAATATCTGATCCACATTTGCCACTAGGGAAGACAGGGCACTCAATGAAATCTGCACCAGAAGTATCCACACATAAGTATACTTGGTATAGCTGGCTGTTTCCTGATGTGTCCACATTGCACTCAATGTATGGAGTAAAACCAATTGCATCCTTTATAACCCCTTTGATGCTGCTCAAGCTATAGGATCCCCCATCTGGGTTTATTTCTGTCACCAAATACAATGTTTCTCATTAATTTGGTAAAAGCATTGCTATCATATCACAAAAAAGTATGTAGGAAATTAACAAAAATTTTAAATATGTACCTGCACTTGTAAGAGCTTTGAGGAGGTTGGCTTTTGTTTTCAGGTTGAGGGTTGCTTCAAAATAGTCATGTTGATTAAGGATTGACTCTGAACAAGTGCCATGTTTATCCCATTCATGTGTCCAGAATTTTATCCCATCGTTGCTTGGGCATGACAGGGTTGGCCAATCACTTTGCAAATTTCTAGTGAGATCTGATACCTACCATTATATACACAGACTAATTGAAAATTAATCATCATTGAAATACAAAACATATTTAAATCAAGGTTTTAATTTGCGATTACAATTGCGATTGCGGTCACACCGTGTTTTATTGTGTAACAAAGTGACAAAATATTTACATGTGAATGATAAATAGGTTTAAATTGCAATCGTGATAGCATTGCGTTTTATGTTATTATGGACAATTGAGTAAAAATGTGATCATTTCGACCTCAATTGCGGTTTTGTGCCGAGATTTAAAACTCTAATTAAAATAGATTATGTTTGCCTATTGTCATTCATTCCTGAGGTTAAGAAGAATCTTCTCTTTTTTTAAAACATTTCTCTGCTTAGCAGTTTTGGCATGAACGTTTAATTAAGTAAAAGATTACAATGACTTTGAAAGTTTGCACAAGGACACATAGAAAGAGGACAAGCTGATGTTTATGTTGCCCCAACGGAAAGTTGCACATCAGAAAGCGTTTGTTTAGTGTGGGAACAAAAGGCAAACACATTGACTCGTAAATTGGAAGCAGTATTTTATTTACTTACAGATAATGATTATAATGATTAAATGGGACCCAAAAGCTTAGTCCTTTTAGGTCAAATGGAAGGGAAGAGATTAAAAAAAAGTGACCCAAGCAATGTATTTGTTATATATTGTATGCATATTAGGGTTCGGGCTAAGATGCACCACCCATGTTTTGCATTACCCACTACAACCATTCATGTGTGGTAAATTTTGAACCAATCAAATTGTCACATGGGTTTGGTCAAAATTTCAAACTTTCTAGTTGTATTTCTACTGTAGTCAAATATAAACATTATTCATATGAGTTAAACTTGCAAATACAAAAAGCACATATATTATATATAATATACTATATTCATATAGTTTGACTACCGTATAATACAACTACAACTAGAAAGTTTGAAATTTTGACCAACTTATGTGGCAATTTGAATGGCCCAAAATTTGCCACATGGATGATGCAGTGACTGGTGTAATATATGGGTGGTGCACCATATCCCAACCATGAATATTAACATATTATGAACAAGCTGCATAATATGAGAATTGCATGGTCAGTAAAAGCACAACTTTTCAGACAGAGATCAAATAAAAAATTCAATTCAAGTGGTGCACAATGAAGTACCTCAGATGGATTAAAAGGGTTGTTAGGATCACAGTTAGATGGGTATGAACCATCCTTGTAATTAGGCCAGAGACCATGAATGCCAAAATCTGCAGCAGGCTTCCCACTTGTTGGGTAGCAACAACTCTTCTGAGTGTCACAGTATGATCCTGGCCACTGCAAATGCACAAACCCAAAATTAAACTATCTGATAAAGGGATTTTTCATTTTAACTCAAAGTATGACCTTTCATTCAATGACATTTTATGTTACCTGCTGAACAAAGTAGAAGAAATCAAAATCCTGAGAAACACATAGAACTGTGAAATATTGTAGCAGCAGCAGAAGCTTAGTCAAAATGGATCCCTTAGACTTCATTTTTTACTCTCTTTTTTTTCCTCTCAAATGAGTTGATTGGAAAGGGACTGTGATATTTAAGGTTTTGAGTGGATGCCACAATTATGGAATGGTTTTGGGGGATACATGAATTTATAGACAGAAATGGAAGGTAACAACTGAAAAGGCAGAGTATCAGAGCAGTATATGCTCATTCCTCTTATTTGCCTATGATTTGATTTGGTTTTCGTGTGTAACTGCTGCTGAATAATTGTGACGTGTCGGCCCATCTTTTTTTAAATATTTTTTAATATCCCATGAGACAACGTTTTGGATCTGAAAGCTTTATTTTATTTTATTTTTAATAATTTATTCACAAATTTATGTACACGTTACTCTTTTCTATGTATTTTGTATCATATATAATCATACTTGCTCTTGCATTAGTTTCAGCAGATCTATATTTTACTTCCGTCATTAACTATTGTATGGTTTTTTTTTTTTTTGAAATCTATTGTATGGTGATGTATACCCACATGTTATGTATCAAACTATTTTTTTTCTATGGCATAACCTTGCCATGTAGTTATGATATTGGTTAAACAAACCCTCTTCATGTGAAAAGGCATAGACTATGTTTGAGAGTTTTAAAGGAGATGAAGTGAAGGGATAATAATAGAGCGGTTAGTAATGGAGTGGACCATTCCATTATTTGAAAGTTTAACGAGAGAATTGAGGAAAATCTCAAACCCTCAATTTGAAGAGTATAAAAATGATAGGGTTTGGATGGGACATAGTGGTTTGAGTTACCAAAAAAAAATTAATTTAAAGTGTATTTTTATTTTAATTCACTAAAATTTAACTATAGATTCAATTTTACTTATTGACTTTAAAGATAAACTTAGTCCAAAAAGCTTTTTTCCTCCTCAAGTAAAGGTGATAAATGGGCGTTGCATAAAAAAAAAAAGTTTTCCTTTTTCTTTCGAAGGATGATATCGTTTTTGTTTTTAAAGAATCTAAATCTAGGACATTTTTTTCCTTCTAAAATGGATTTGTTAAGTTGTATAGTATGTGTTTTTTTGGTAAACAGTTGTATAGTAATTTTTTTTTTTTGGGTAACATGTATAGTATTTTTATTATGGGTCTTTTTATGTGCTTTCATATTATAGGCCAAGGGCAATGCAGTGTTTTTCTTAAATAAAATTTAATGTTTTAAATTATATTTCATTAAAAGTTTTGGTGAGATCAAGAAGATAAATAAAACAATGATAAAGAATTAATTAATTAAATTTAGAAATTTATTAAGTATATTTGATTTTATGAAGAGGAAATAGGAAATAAGAGAATGCATAAAGAGAATTGTTATAAAAACAGAATCAGAAATGATATTATAACACCAAAGTTGACAACTATACGTATAAAATATACTAACTAAATGACAAACCACTAAAAGATAAAAATAATAAAATAATGGGTTTATTCGAAAAAATAGAAAAAATAATGGAAGAGACTAATAAAAATATTATTCAATTAATAGAAAATACCAATAAAATTGTAAATTACACTTATAATAGAATACAAAAAGGATAAAGTGAAATAAATAATATAAGAGATACATTAAACAATATAAGTAAAGGCAAAGAAATAGATGAAAATAATGATATTGAAAAAATTAGAAAAGTTCTCGAATAATTAGAACATCTTTTAGAGGATGAAGAAAAGAATAAATGTATAACAATAAAAGATTTACAAGAATTATTAAAATCAAGAGAATTAGAAAAAATAATAGTAAAACAAGAAATACACTTGGAACCATCAAAATTATCTAAATCAGTAACTTCATGGAGAGGATAAAAGATGAATATATGGAAACATTAAAGAAATCAAATGATTTAGAAGAAATTCAACAATTATTAAAACAATTAAAATAATTGAAGAAGAACATGACCAAATACAAAAAATAGATCCAATAGATCAAGTAATAAAAAAAATGATGAAAACGAAGAAATAATTTTAAACTATAGTTCATCTTCAGAATCTAAAGAAAATTATATAAAAATGGAAAAAAGGAGAATATAGTGGAACAAAACCCAAAAGAAAATGGGAAGAATATAGATATACTCCTGATGGAGCATGGGATAAATACGAAGGAGAAACAATGTATAATAAAGGATATGCAAGAAAAAATAATCACTACAAGAATTTTCGCTGTTTCCCAGGGCCTATGACCCTGGGAAATCCATAAAATCCGTGGGAAAATACACATTTCCCAGGGATGACCCACGGATTTAGATCCCTCGGTTTTCAGCTGGCCGGAAACGTTTCCCAGGGTTACAGCCTTGGGAAATTTCCCAGGGATAGATCCCTGGGAAATTTCCCAGGGTTCTAACCCTGGGAAATATATGTTTTGTTTAAATTATAAATAAACATTAATTTATGCTAAAGTGGATAAATAAATAATTATTATTTTTATATGAATGCATCAACAAAGAAATTAACATCATAATTCAAGCAAACAATTTGTTCAACACAAAATGTTATTCAAGTCATATTTGTTCAACGAAAAATAATAAACATAATAAACATGATAAGTAAAATAAACTAAGAATCCCCATTATAAGGCTCCTCAACAAAATGGTCAAGAGAGTCGTCGTCCTCCTGAGCACGCTGGGTGGTCTGACTAGGCTGTCGTCGCTGTGAAGGGATGCTCTTCTTCTGCCGCATCGCCTTTGTCTCCATCGGTTGTCGCATCGTATCCATCATCACACGATGCTCCTCATCCCTCCGCTCTCCTCTCTTGGGAAGCGACCAACATCTGCCTCAATCGAGCAATCTCCTGCGACTCCCGAGGGTAACGTCTGCATGTGGTGGACGCTCAACCCTAAGCTCTAACTTGCGCGAGGCCCCTTTCCGATAGTTGCTTAGGCAAGGTCCCCAAAGACCGTACAAACGACCCTTATACTTGCCGCCGACGACTTCGCCCAAAACATTCAGCGCAAGTCGCTCGTCCTCCTCCGTGGGTTAGGCTGGGGTGGATGGTGAAGAGGCTGATGATTGAGACCTATGTTGACTCATCCTCTCATGAAACTCCTCCTGTTACAATACATCAGACTATCAAAATTTGAACAATATGTTACAAGATAAATTATGCAGAAAAATGGACAGAGTTTCCCTAAAACTACAACATCCCAATGTTTACAAACGAACAACCGCAATTTAAATCCATAAATCATCATCAAAAGCTCAATAGGATGCACACAAATTCTCATGTCCAAACTAGTTATAACATTTCCAATGTCAGGCAGTATCAATAGGTCCAAATATAAAGTGACTCTACAGACTCAGTAATCAAAACATGAATAGTATGTTACACGATTAATTATGCAGAAAATTGGACAGAGTTTCCCCTAAACCTCAACCTTTACAAATTGAACACCACAATTTAAAACTGCAAGTCATCAAAAGCTTAATAAGATTCACACAAAGCAATATATTCAACTCCCTAAAAGTCAATGCTCAAAAGCCAATGCTAAAACTAGTCATAACATTTGAGGCTCTCTGCCTCTCAAGTCTAGTAAAGTATGAGTGCTACAATATCTATTAAAGTCAATAGCTTCTTCAAAAATCAAAAGGGCATATTACCTGAGTGCGCTTGGAGCGCTCATCTATGTACTCGCCGGTAGCCTTCCTAGTATGGGTGCGTTTGTGAACCTCATGAATCTGTACTCCTCGATTATACCGGCGAGCCTATAACACAAGCATAGATGATTAAGATAACAAGTAATGAACTATGATGTTGGAATAAATACATTTAATGCATAAAGAATGACAGTATGAGCATACCATACGATCCGCCCACTGCGACCGGGAAATGCTTCCTCCCGTGTGTGCGGCTCCCAACCTTTTCTGATGCTCTATTTTTCTTTGCCTGAGCAAAATTTTTTTTAAATTGATCAGAAGCCCAATAACGACGCAACTCCTCCCAAATACCATCTCCAATCCAGGATCGCTGTATGCCACTCTCACGAGCCTCCCTAAGCATATCAGAAAGGCGTTCGGAGGCTTTATGGTGAAAGATCCTCTAGATCTCCGACTCATCTTCGTTCCTCCATGCCGCCTTGACCTGTTTTAAGATAAATAACAATTGTTATACTAATAGTTTCGGAAATAATAAAAACCACATTAAGTAAATTGAAATTTGCTACTTACTCTAAACGCATCAAACATACTAATCCGCTCATTGTCAGTGAGTTTTCCCCATGATGTAAATGCCCTATGATACCTTTGCTGGATAACAAACGCGATGGCACTCGCTGCTCTCTTACAAGGAAGGAACCTTAACAGTAAAGAAGCATGAACCAATCAAACACATGGTAATAAATTATGATACAATGCATGAATCAACCAAACACATAGAAATTTAATTAATTCTTACCCGTTACCACTAGGCCTAATAATAGGTCGACCATCGGGCATGAGCTCAACTACCTCTGCTGCATCTAGCTCCTCTAGCTCCACTGGCTCCTCTGGCTGCTCATGCACATCTGCAACTGAAGGTGAGCGTGAATAGCCTGGACTATATTGTTGCTCCTCATCCACACATGCTGAAGGAGATGCTCTATAGTGTGCATGTGTCGTGATCCCCGGGGTGGGAATCATATCGAAATGAGGCGATGTAGGTGCAACACGTGGAGTCAGTGAAGGTGCTAGCTGTGGTGGGCGCGATGTAGGTACATGTGGGTGTTGTCTTGACGATGCGAGGTAAGCGTTGAAGGCATACGTGAGTATCCATCTATAGACTCACGAATCACTAAATTTGTGGAAGGTCTGTTCCGACGACGACGGGGATTTGGACGGGGGTCAGTATCAACCATAATACCCTTACCCTTATCGATGGGTGGAAGTGGGTCACGTCCTGCGGACATGTCTAAAGAGCAATTTAATGTTAAAACAAAAGTTATCGAGATATAGCAATAATATAAGTTATCTAAGTCATTAAAGTAAACAAATATAACTAACTAATAATCCAACAGCCAAAAATAAGTTATCTAAGTCATAAAGTCAACAAGTATAACTAACTAATAATCTAACAGACCAAAAATAACTTAACCATCCAAATCATAAAGTCTTCGAAGATCTAATACAAATTAACTACGATTTATTCAGAATTTGAGTCATCGTCTTGAGTCCTGTTGAGTCATTATCTTCTTCCTCATCATCTTCAGATCCTGTCTCTCCATGTTCTTGAGCGAATTATCGTCTTCTTCATCCAAATGCTCCTGGATGGATGACAAATTGGCGATATTCACTTCTTCACCAATGACTTGCAAGTCCCCTAAGCCATCAATAGGGTCAACTTCAATGACTTCAGCTACATGTGACATTACATCCACTTGATAAGGCACTTCTCCCTCTGAATCATCCACTTCGATGCTACCCCTTGGTGTTGTCTTGATGGCGACGGACCAACCTCGTTTGTCCTTACGAGTTGGTGGATAAGGTACGTAATACACCTGTCTCACATTTTGTGCTATGATAAACGGATCATCCCTTTGATATCTTCTACTCATTCGGATGTCCACAGTATTACATTTCGGGTTAAATTTTGTGCCTCTACCGGACGGATCGAACCAGTTACAATAAAATAGAACTATTCTTTTAGTATAGTCTAAAAAAGGGTACACCAGTTCATATATATGTTGGATCACGCCGTAGAAGTCATCTTCAATTCCTTCTGTGAGACCCTTTACATGGACCCCGCTGTTGATGGTTTTTTTGCCCTCCGTCCATGATTGGGTATGAAATTTGTACCCGTTCACGAAGTAAGTGTGCCATTCTTTGACTTCTGTATTAGGACCATCGGCTAAGTTCCTTAAGTGTTTGTTGATGGGAGTTGGTTGCTCACGGTAAACCTACATATGTCAGTTCTAAAAAATCATGTCTACATTTTACTCACAATGGATAATTCAAAGATTTTTAAGATACTAACTTGTTGCTTAAACCAGATTGGAAACTCAGCATGTATACGAGTGGACTATTCTTGCTCGCTGTTTGCAGATATCAAGAAGGCACTGTAAAGTTGGACAATATATATTATAAGCACAAAAATATATACTATTAGGTATTTGAAAGAAAAAGATACGAAATGCGTACTCAAGGTATGGTTTAACTTCGGTACAATTGATCAAGACATGAACATGAGCCGACTTCCTCTCTTTGTCCGATAACCAGTGAGAGGTCTCCTTCCCGGAAGCACGACCAGGCTGGCAAAAGACTGACAAGGTTAACGGATGTCTTTCACTTTCACTTTCCATTTCATTCCTACTATTTTTTGGTGACAACATGAAGTTCTTGAAATAATGGGAACAAAAATGGGTTGTCTCACGGTGTAAGTAAGACGCACAGATTGATCCTTCAACCTTAGCCTTATTTTTCACCGACCGTTTCGAATCACCCATGAATCTATAAAACAACAAGAAGTTCATAGTCATATCCTTTCACTTCGAATGGAAAAAAGTCTAATTAAAATTCTATGATGGTTATATTACCTTTCAAATGGATACATCCACCTATATTGAACCGGTCCACCAAGCCTCGCTTCATACGCGAGATGTACTGGGAGATGCTCCATAGAATCAAAGAAACCAGGGGGGAATATTTTCTCCAACTTGCATAGAATTATGGGAATATTTTGCTCCATCCTAATCAGGTCATTCTCCCTCAACGTTGCAGAGCACAAATCCTTGAAGAATTGACTCAATTCAGTAAGCGGATTCAATATATGCACGGGCAATGAACTAAAAGCAATAGGAAGTAAACATTCCATGAATACATGACAATCATGGCTTTTCATCCCATGCATCCTTCCTTTGTTAACATCGGCACATCTTGCTAAGTTGGAAGAATAACCGTCTGGCATCCTAAGTTCTGTTATCCAGCGACAAACGGTCTTTGCTTCATCGACAGTTAAAGTGTAACTAGCTTTCGGTTTTAAGATCTTCCCATTAGCCTGCGACTTTAGCTCCAACTCCGGTCGCCTACGGTACAAAGCTAAGTCCATTCTTGCCTTCTCATTGTCCTTGGTTTTCCCACTGACATTCATGACAGTGTTTACTATGTTATCAAAAAAGTTCTTCTCTATGTGCATAACATCGAGATTGTGTCTCAACAAATTATCTTTCCAATACGGGAGGTCCCAAAAAGTACTTCTTTTTGTCCAGTTATGGCCTTCCCCGTATCCTTGTAATTTGGACACACGACCATTGCCAGTGACTTTTGGTAGTTCTCTTACTCTACTCCAAATCTCTTCCGGTTTGAACCTAGGCGGCGGTGCATCTTTTTCAACTTCCCCCTTTTTGAAGGCATTCTTATTCCGTCTAAATGAATGATCCATTTCCAAGAACATACGATGCGAGCCAAACCAAGAACTTTTCCCCCCGTGTTTCAAGGTGAAGGCCTTTGTATACTCCATGCAATGTGGACATGCCAATTTACCATGAGTCCCCCAACCAGACAACATACCATAAGCAGGGAAGTCATTAATGGTCCACATCAAAGCTGCCTTCATTATAAAATTTTCCTTCCTTGCGATATCGTACGTCAACACGCCGCTCCACAACCTCTTCAAATCATCAATCAAAGGCTGTAAATAAACATCAATACCAGCCTTCGGATTGGATGGTCCCGGTATGAGACACGTCAAAAACATATAAGGTTTCGACATGCACATATTAGGAGGAAGATTGTATGGAGTAACAATTACGGGCCAACAAGAATATGGTGAAGCCGACGCTTGGATATACGGGGTAAAACCATCGGAGCTTAAACCAAGTCGTACATTACGTGGATCCGAAGCAAAATCAGTATGTATCCGGTCAAAGTGCTTCCATGCTTCGCCATCGGATGGATGCCGTAAGACGTCTGAAGTTCTTTTGTTCTCAAAGTGCCATGTCATTTTTCCTGCAGTTTGCATTGATGCGAACATTCTCTGTAGCCTTGGAACTATTGACAAATAGAACATCGCCTTTACGGGAATTGGTTTGTTATTACTTGTCCCAGACTTGGGAGGGCAATACCTCGAAGCTTGACAAAATTTGCATTTGACCAAAGCTCCATCATTTATGCCGAATTCATTGTCGTAATACAACATGCATCCATTAATGCAACAATCAATCCTCTTGACTTCCAATCCAAGCTTCGACACTAACCTCTTTGCACCGTAATAATTCTTTGGTACAACTCCTTTTATAGGTGTCATGTCCTGAAGCATTTTCATAAAAAAATCCAAACACTTTTCAGGAATATTCCAATTGGACTTGCAAGCTAAAAGCCTCACACACAGCGATAATTTAGAGTCTGAGGCCCCTTCAAACAATGGCTTTTTTGCTGTCTCAGTTAAAAGATTATAAAATCTTTGTGCTTCCTCATTCGGAAGATCTTGATGTTATCGTAATCATGCGCCTCGTTTACCCCGAGAGCATCAACCACCATCTCCTGCATTGACACAAACTGTTCCCCACATCCCATATCTGCACGAGTGCTTGAGGCACCGTGCAATTCTCGTCAACCCCTAAATCAACATGTGGCACTTCTTCACCATGGAGAGTCCAAATCCAGTAATTTTCCGGAACCCATTCATATCCCAGTCAGTCTTCACAAGGTCTTCACTCTTAATCTTTCGACATCGGCATTTAGCACACGGACATCTAATTCGGTTTCCATCATCGATGAAACACTTTTGTCGCTTTGCTTGGGTAACAAACTCTTCAACCCCATCTACGAAAGTTGGTTTCAAACCCCTTCTTTTCGGATATAGCCTATCATACACCCAACTACGGTTCGAAGGATAACAATCCATCTTCTGCATATTAATAAAAAATCCAGATAAATTTTAACATTAAATTTCAACATGTCCACTTAGAGATAGTATTAGCATCGTGAATAGGGAGGTACAACTACAAGCAATGAGCTAACAAGCACACATATTTTTAAATTTTATGTGAATGATTTTACGGCATTTATCTTACCACACTCCAAAAATACTCAAATAATGCAAATCTTTGGAGTTGTAACTAGCACAAAATAACCACTAAAACCCTTTGAAGTTGCCGTACAGAACTAATAACTATCTTCCAAAGAAGAAACTGGTTACCACAAATAGCTTATTTACCATCAAAGGTCCCTATATTAACATAGTAACTATATGCATTAAAATTAAAACAAGTTCACGAGTATAGGGTAAAAAGAAAATTTGCAGATAGGTTCATACTAAACCAAAGTTCATCCGAACTTCCAAATCTTACCCTAGACGCATCAACACCCCGTTTAAAAGCAATAGTTTTCAGGATCATATCTACAATAGAATATAGATATCATATACAAGCAAACAGCATACAACCATACCAGTCTTAGAACAATATATTGAAATCACTTAGTTAATAACAAACAATAAAATAGAGGTGTAGAAATCTCACAGTTCTTCGTGGAATGATTCTTGAGAGAAAAGATAACTTCAGACTTCTTTATCCACTACTTGAAATTCGGATTAAAGACTCCTCTTGATGACATGGGCATTTGGTGACATGGGCAAGACTCCTCTTGATGAATCAGAAGATCACTACATGACAGCAATAGGGAACCATGAGAGGTATTGTCATCCACATGAATGATACTGCTGTCCAACACACAGCTTCCACCAATATCTAAATCACTTGAAGAATTCAGACACAAGTTCCCTAAAAATCATTACTTAATTTCCTGTAAATAGTTGATTACTCAAAAATTAAAATTCAATGCACACTATTAATTTATATACTCATGATTCAATAACAGACTATTGTTGATTTAATGGAAAGTAGGAAAAATCAATGACATGTCATACTAGACTTCTTGTTTATTTATACTCAGGGATTATATAGATTCCGGTTCAGTATATCTTACTCCAGACTCGGGTGGGGACTGTGGAGTACCTTACGAAACATACTTTCCAATGCCAACTGCAGCAAAGGATAAACCTTGGTACTCTATTGAACAAGGAAGTGTTCATTTCACAAGAATATCAACTGACCATGACTGGTCAGAAAATTCTGATCAGGTAAAATGAGGGGAGCCATTATTTTGTTTATCATATTTCTATTTTAATTGAATAATTACATACCATATGTAACTTTTCTATTGAAGTATGCATGGATGCGAAAGGACGTGGCATCAGTTAATCGACAAAAAACTCCTTGGCTAATCTTCATGGGGTAAGTGAGTTGTGCACATTTTTAAACTATAGGCTTTTGCTAGTTCACAGCATCTTTGGATCAATCTATTAAGCATAACATTCTTACATGCAGACATAGACCGATGTACACCTCTTCTCCAGGATTATTTTCCACTGACAACTTGTTTAATAAAGCTGTGGAGCCATTGCTATTAGAGAATAAGGTTAGCACATCAAGCTTATTATACATTTATACCTTAGTTTATGTTCCTTGTAATAGCAGTTGACTCTATATGGTGATCATGAAGCAGGTTGATTTGGTTCTTTTCGGCCACGTGCATAATTATGAGAGGACTTGTTCCATTTATCAAAGTGAATGTAAAGCCATGCCTACAAAAGATGGAAAAGGAGTTGACACATATGATAACAGAAATTACAGTGCCCCCGTGCATGCTGTCATTGGCATGGCTGGCTTCACCTTAGATGATTTCCCAAACATTGGTGTAATAATTAATTATCTCTTCATTATACTCTCTTCTAACCAATCCTCCACTCTCCCCATATTTTCTCTTCTTTCTAGATAATTACATAACATAGATAGGTTCATTCATATGTATACATCCATATCTTCATGACCATGCTTATGGTTTTTCCCTAAGCAATCAAATTGTCTGTTGTCATGCATGGACAGGTGAAGAGCTGGAGCCTGAAAAGGATTTCTGAGTTTGGTTATTTCAGAGCACATGCTACTAGGACAGATTTAAACTTGGAGGTTATTATTTACATGCTTATACTCCAATCTCAGTGAGCACCATAGAAAAACAAGTTAGAAATGACAAGTTCATGTTTTACTCCTTCAATCTACATCTGTTTCTATGTTGCTATCCATTGATCAAGGATTTCTCAGTGGATGTGTTTTCTGTGCAATCTCTTTTTTAATAAAAGTTCTCCTCACAAGGATAACAAAGAAACTATAAAACACAAAACAGAAACAGGCATCTCATTTAAACAACAAATAAGCAAGAACAACAGAACAAAGTGATTATTCCACATCAAGTCTAAATTTTCCATCTTCCAATTTATCACTCTTTTGAAGCATACCAATGTCAACAAAGCACCTTGATATTATAGCTGCTAATCAAATAGAATTAATTAACCTTAAATTAATTTGGCATAATCAACCTCAGCATTCTTTCCCTTCCCAACTTCACTCACTTTCCCTCTTCTCGATATGAGCCTTGTAAGCTAGAAAACCACAGAGCATAAGGGAAGGATACTGTTAAGACAGTGAAGAAAACTAGCATAAGGGACTAGCTTACCGAACGAAGGACGGAGGCGCGACCAAAGGACTGAGTCGTGACCGGAGGAAGGCGGCACGACCGGACCGGAAAGGGACTGGGAGACACGAAGGTGGGTGGGGGCAGCGTTTAGCAAGGGCGCGAAGGAAGGAGTGAATGCGGAAGGAGACTTTGAGAGTGGGTTAACACCACTTTCCCACGGCTTAAGCCGTGAACGGAGGAAGGCGGCACGGCGGGACCGGAAGTGGGCTGGGAGGCACGAAGGTGGGTGGGGGCGGCGTTTACCTAGGGCGCGAATTGAAGGAAGGACCAGAGTGCATGCGGAACTGTGTGGGTTAACACCAGAATTGCCGCTCCTCTTTACGACGGCAAAGGCCGTGGGAAATGCCGTGTAACCACTTTCCCACGGCTTAAGCCGTGGGAATTTCCGCTTCTCTTTACGACGGCAAAGGCCGTGGGAAATGCCGTGTAATCTTCACACGGCTTATTCCGTGGGAAAATAAATCCTTTTCCCAGGGTTCTACCCGTGGGAAACAACAAAATCTGCTAGCTGCGGCCTAACCCGTGGGAAAACAAGCGGGAATGTTTGGCGCTTATTTTCCCAGGGCTCAGACACCGGGAAAACTAGCGAGAGTTTTCCCAAGGCTTCAACCGTGGGAAATATTATAATTTCCCAGGGATTTATTTCCTTGGGTAAAAATCCCTGGGAAATAGCTTAATTTCTTGTAGTGAATAAGTGGACAAAAATTCAAGAAGAATTTAAACCTCATTATGAATCAACAAGATTGGGAAATATATTAAACATTGATTGTGTAAAAAATAAAGAAGAAGTATTATTACAATGGACTAATGAATTAATATTAATAACAGCAACCGATAAAAAATTCGATAAACTAAATATAATGGATGTAAAAAACTTTCTAAAATTTAAAACAGGAGGAAATGTACAAAGATTTTTACTTAGCATTAAAGATGAAGCTTGGCAAAGACATGTAAGATCATTAAATAATAATCAAGATTTTTCTAAAATGGTTATGGCTATGATCTATTAAGAA
Organism: Sophora flavescens; assembly: GCA_030762895.1. Taxonomy (NCBI): domain Eukaryota; kingdom Viridiplantae; phylum Streptophyta; class Magnoliopsida; order Fabales; family Fabaceae; genus Sophora; species Sophora flavescens. The sequence goes on from CM061065.1 coordinate 133,013,339, forward strand.
TTTGTAGGATATAATATGTTTGATCAACAAGAAAAAACAAATGAATTCTTACATGAAAAAGCTAAAACTCATTTGAATAAAATGCAAATATGTGATATGTGTCAAATAGAAAGCTTCATTTGTGAATACCAAAAATATTATTATTAATTAAATGAAGAAACAAAAGAAATTTATAAATACATTTTTATAGATAAATTACCATATGCCCTTAATACTAGAATAAAAAAGTTATGGGAATCCATGCAAGATGAAACAACTAACACTATAGGAGGAATTATTCAAACCGTATACCAAGAATTAAGAAAACAATGTTTAGCTAGAGAAACAATAAGACAATTAAATAGAAGAAGTAATACAATTTGCTGTGATATTCCAAAAATGGAAAAACCTGGAAAATATGGCTGCGAAAAACCAACAAGAAAAAAAAAATTATAAGAAACCAAAATTAAAAAGAAGATATCCAAGAAAGAAAACATATTATAAAAATACTAAGAAAAAATTCTTTAGGAAAAGAAATTAACACCAAGAAAATATTGTCCGAAAGGAAAAAAGAAATGTGTCTATTGGATATGTAATGTCGAAGGTCATTATGCAAATGAATGTCCTCAACGAAAAGAAAAAGATTTTAAAGAAACGTCAAAATTAATAAAGCAAGTATAGCAAATATATGAACTTGAACCACTAGAGGAAGAGTCAACTGATACTGAAGAAAGTATATATGAATATCTCGAAGATGAATTATCTTCAGAAGAAACAGAATCCGAATAATACTTATATAAAAATAATAGTAGAAAAAAAGTAAAAGAGAAACTGAAGCATATATAGATATTGGAGCAAGTATTTGTCTAGCAACAAAAGCATTATTTGATAAATGGAAAAAATTAAGAAAATCAGTCAAAATACAAATAGCAGACGGATCTTTACATCCACTATTTTGGGTAGTAACAAGAGCTACGTTAATTATACAAGAAAAATTATTCATAGTACCTACAATATATCAACAAAACACAAGCGTAGACATGATTATTGGGAATAACTTTCTAAGATTATATGCACCATTTTCCCAGTATCTAGAATATATATCTTTAAAGACATCATATATTTATAAAAAATAACAAAGAGAAATAATAAATATCCCAATAATTCATTTTTCTGAATGTATTTATTCTAAAAAATCAGAGCTTAGCGAGCTGAATCGTGGTGAACTAGTCAAAGAAATATGTTTAAAAATTCGTCATGTATTAATAATCTTGAACCAAATAGACGAATTCCAGCTCATATAAAAGAACTTTTGAATAAAGTATGTAGTGAAAATACACTTGATCCAAATATTAAAAAAAATATTGAATTAACAATATTAAAATTAAAAGATCCAACAAAAGAAATAAAATGTAAACCAATGATTTACACAAAGCAAGATATAGATGAATTTGTAAAAGATATTGAAGAAATATGCAAAAAAGGATTAATTAGACCATCAAAAAGTAAACATTCAGCACCAGCTTTTTATGTGGAAAACCATAATGAAATAAAAAGAGGAAAAAGAAGGATGGTAATTAATTATAAACAAATAAATGACGCAATGGAAGGTGATGCTTATTTTCTTCCAAGAAAGGATTTAATTATTGAACGAATTAGAAATATGAATTGGTTTAGCACTTTTGATTGCAAATCAGGATTTTATCAAATCAGATTATCTGAAGAATCTAAAGCATTAACAGCATTCAGTTGTTCTCAAGGTCAATATGAATGGAATGTACTTCCAATGGGAATGAAGCAGTCACCAGGAATCTTTCAACGAAGAATGGATTTAATACTCTTAGAATTTAAAGATTTTTGTCTCATATATATTGATGATATCTTAGTCTTTACAAATAAAGATTTAGATGATCATTTTAAAAAAGTTAAGTTAGTACTTAATAAATGTTTAGAACATGGAGTAGTATTAAGCAGGAAAAAGGTGATACTAGCCCAAAATAGAATTAATTATTTAGGATTAGAAATTGAGAAAGGAAAAATTCTAATGCAAAAACATGTGTTAGAAAAATTACGGAATTTTCCTACCAAATTAAAGGATAAAAAGAAGTTACAAAGATTTCTGGGATTACTGACATATATTTCCAGTGAAGGTTTTATCAAGGATTTTGCAGCTGAAAGGAAAGTACTCCAACAAAAATTAAAGAAACATGCCCTTTGGTCTTGGACCAAGGAAGACGAAGCTATTATCGAAAAAATGAAATTAATATGACAGGATCTTCATGAGCTATATCCTCCATCAGATGATGATCTAATTATTATAGAAACCGATGCATCTAATGACTGTTGGGGATGAGTCATGAAAGCAATGCCCCCAGGACAAAAGAAAGAATTGCTATGTCGATACGCATCTGGAACTTTTTCAGATTGCGAAATTAATTATCCAACACATGAAAAAGAAACTCTAGCACTAATCTTAATGTTGGAAAAGCATCGGATTTATATACTAGATAAGGAATTTATTGTTCGGACTAACTCAACTTATGTTTCATGTTTTAAAAATATTAATCACAAAGGAACCTATAAGCAAGGGAGATTAATTCGATGGCAAATGAAGTTATCTAAATACAGTTATTCAATTTGTCATATTAAAGGAGAAAAGAACGTCTTTGAAGATATTTTATCCAGAGAATGGAGCGAGGCACAACAGAATTATTGAAGCAGCAGTACCATCTTAAAAAAGCACTAGAAGAACAGAAGCTGAAGGAATTAGAATTGATCAAATCAGATTTAAAAGTACTTGAACTCCAGATTCAAGCAGAAAAGATTTTAGAAGAAAGAATTCCAAATGCAATCAAAAAAGCAGCTCGAAAAGAACCAAATAAGTGGTACGCTGTCTTTAATGGCCCAATGCCAGGATTCTATGATGATTGGTACAAAGCAGCTCCTCATTGTCAAGGGATATCAGGAGTTCATCATCAATCATTTCCAACCAATGAAGAAGCAGAAAAGGCTCTGAAGATTTCTCAAGAAAATGAAAAAACAAGAAAAGGTAAGGAAGTAAGTAAATAAATTTATCTCGGACCAAGGACTTACTCGGAAACAGCACAAATAATGAAAACTGAGACAAAAAACCCAATGAAGATTCTAGGGAGAATTCCATCCTCCTTAGATAATTACCCAATAATTACCAGAAAAGACCATGAATTACTAGTTAAATTTTCCGAGGAAAAATTTTATGAACATCTTAGAAGATTAACTAACTGGGAAAAAGAAAAAATCAACTTTTTTTACATGGTTGATAGAAATGTCTATGGACTTAAAACAATAATTACTCTAGGAGCAACCCGGCTCTAGCATTCAATATGTTCCAATTTGGACTAATCGAGTGTCTTTATCCAAGCAAGAATCTCGAACAGATTAATCTGTTCCCACATTACTTCAAAGAAGCAGTTCAATTGTACAAGAAAAAGGTAGCTGGAGAAAGGACTATTTACTAAAAGTTCTACTCAGCATACCCAGACTTTCAAACAAAACAATCAGCTAAGCATTTCGCCTTCATAGGCATAAGCAACAATAATTTTCCACTAATGGACGAAGCAAGGAGAATCACATATGATGAAGATGACATGAGAACAATAATAGCTAACCAGTTGGAAAGCATTTACGGACAACGTAATGCAATAGGACAAAATTCTTTTGTCAAAACCAATTATAAAGGTACAAATATTTTGCTTTTAAGTAAAACACTCGGTAAAGCAATGAAGGAAAAAGACTTAAGCATCTTGACAAACTTTGAATTCCCATTCTATGCATTGGAAGGACCACAGATGAATTACAAACCAGCTGTCCTAAGCAAACTATGTGCATTAATCAAATAAAGCAGGAATCATGAATGCAAAAGATGCACGAAAAGACAGATAGCACTAGCAAGCACCAAGAAGAAGACAGAGACTCAGATGAAGCAATAATTGAAGAATGACGTAAGCACTGACGTCATCAAGTAAAATTATTGAACAATGACGTAAGCACTGACATCATCAGTCGAATTATTAGTCCATAAGCAATGATTCGAAGGACATTTATGTAAATTATGCTTGTATTTCTAGTCTATAAATAAGTCATCTTATGCCGAGGCAAAACATAATTCAGAATTCAGTTTCAATTCTCACTTGTATGAAGTCTCTCTTTGAGAGTAGTTAGCTCAATCTTTGTGGTATAGCTCGGATGGTTGAGTGTCCATCCAACCCCCCCATGTAAAATAACCAATTACTAAATAAAGTCTCTCTTTCATCAAATTATTCTGTCAATTACTCCATATCAAGCAAAAATTAAAAGAAGGAAACAACGGAAGCAGAAGTGGGCAGAAGCAAATAACTTCAGAAAACCAAAGATTATGTATGATTACTAAGTCACTCTTTTCAGGACTAGATTTATTTTATACAAAATAATGTCTGAGATAGATCAGATAGAAACCAGTGAAATAGAACATTTACAAATTACTTAAGAAGATGGAAATTATAAAGGAAGCATCTTAATTAATCCAAAATTATTTAAGAAAATCCAGAAAGAAGATCTAGATCTAGTAGAAACAGCAAATATGGTAGGAAAGAAAGGAAAATTAATAAATATATTAAAGAAATTCAATCAAAAAGAAAATATAATATATTATGAAAAAATAATGAATGAATCACCCATAGACATATCTGAAACTCAAGGAAGTACAAGTATTCAGTTAATAAGTAAAGAAAAAAATTCGGAACTAAAAAGAAATCTAAAAAACCAAGAACACAGAAAAATGTTTGGATATATTCATCTAGGAGCAGTACAAGTTCTAATTAAAACAACATTCTAAGAAGGAATAAATTCACCAATTGAATTAGTTCTAAAGGATAACAGAATAAATTATCCAAAAGATAAAATACTAGAGTAATAGAAGGAAATCTAGCCTACGTAAAATTAAAATTTGAAATCATACCAAGTATAGGAATTCCATTAAATACTCAAAGACTAAATCAAGCGTTAACTCTTGAATACAAAATTTTAAGAGAAACCCTAATGAAACCAGGAGATAAAATATTTTCAATAACATACTGTGTAAACTATGCATTAACCAATTCACACTATAGTATTACCTTCAGAAATAATGATAGAATAGATATTCCAAAATTATTTGAAGATATAGGAAAAATTTATTATCCAAAGAACGAAAAATGAAATAACAGAATTATGAACTTTTATAAGCAAACCAAGATTCTTGAAATAGAGTCAATTCCAAGACCAATTATTTTTCCAGAACAAAAAATAACTAATGAAGAAAATGATATTATAAAAGTATATAATCAAGGAAAAGATTTAACTCTATATTTAAAAAACAAAATATGAGCAATAAAGAAAAATTTAAACAATTCATTGAAGAATTTTATCTAAAGAAGGATAGAGCTGAAATAGATATTGGAGACCTTACTGGAGCTTTAGATTACTATCTAGAAAGAAATCCAGAAAATAGAAATAGAAAATTAATTGAAAAACATCTAATAAGAAAAGAAAAGGAATTAATTGATTTAGAAAATAAAGAAAGAAAAATAAAGGAACAATGTAGAAAAGGAATGAAAAATATAATTGATTGTATGAAGAAATTAGATCTTGAAGCTTCAAGCTCCTCTTCAAACCTAACTAATTACTTCAGAATTGAAGCACCACCCTTTGAAGATAGTGAATAAAAGAAAAATGGATTTAGATGAACAGACGTGTAAAGAAATAATAAGTATATTACAATTTAACCTTCCAGTTGATTGTAAACAAATTATAATAAAAAATATAAAAGAACAATTTTGGCAAGAAGAATACTATTTACACAGCTTAGATATTGAAGTTGGATTTGAATATCTAGAAGAAATGTAATTAATCGAAGAACAAAGATATTCTGATGATGAATACTGGTATTCAGAATAATGGATAAAGAAATATTAAGCATACTATCTATGAATCTACCAAAGGATTGTAATCAAATAATAATTAATAAATTAAAGAATCAATATAAATAGGAATAATTATATCTAAAAAATATACAACAAAGAATACAATGAAAATATGGAAATGAAGTATATAATGATCGTGATTACTACTTTGAATTATGTAAAAATCCTAGATATTATTTATGGGAATTTGAATTATATAATGATTCTAATGTTTACATAAATGTAAATAAAATTTGGAATTAATAAAAGATGATCAAAATACAACCCTTAGAAATGAATAATATAAAAATTTCTAAAATTCTAAAATTAATAGGGTGGTACCGATTTGGTATCAGAGTTAAGCAAGTAAAAGAAATATGGATCAGCAAAACATAGAAAAATTTGTATATAAACTAAGTATGCTAGATTTAACTAATCAAAGTAATTTAAGAAATTTAATACAAGAATTAAAAGCTGAAGCTACAGATGTATGTGAAAGACATATGAATTATCACTCTGAATATTGTGACTGTAGAGAATATGATAGAGAAATAGAATTAATAAGAGTAATTATTAATAAACTAGAATCATGGATAGAATAATATTCTTTTATATATATATATATATATATACATATATCAAAAATACCATCGTATAAATATGGTTGTCCCATACAGAGTTGTCAAACTCAGTTGTTAGAATAATACAGCTGAAAGAGAGTTTAAATAGAAGAAAGAATATGTAGCATATGAATTTTTTTTTTACTAAAAAAGATATTCATTCATTCAAATTTGTAAAATACATCGAAAGCAACACAAATTCAACATCACTAAAAACCGAAAAGGATGAATCCGCGAAGAAACTCATAGCACCCAGGTTAATAACATAACATGGCAAAATGCCTACAAATGTGATAAATCAAAGTGACCGGAATACACATGCCTCCGGATCTGGAACGCTGACGCCAAAGTCTTGATTGAATCTGTAATGGATCGAAGCTGATCTGTCAATATGAACTAAACGAACGTTGCAATAAAATGGGAAACCAAATGATACCGTAACAAGATGATAAATAAAACAATGCTGCACCCAGATGACGAAAAAATATAGTACCATAATACTTTTTAAGTTTTAAAGGAGAAAAGAAAGAGTATAATATATGTATAAAAAAAGAAGAAGAGAGAGAGTATAATATAATAAAATATCTGACTTTTAAAAAAAGAGGATTCTTATTTTTAAAAAGATTGATAAAGTTATTAGAATTGAGGTGCAAATCAAAATCATAATATGTTTATAACTCTTTTGGAGTTATGGTTATGTCGGAAGCCAAGAGGAGGCGCTTTGTTCACACGGGAAGGTTATTATTAAACGGAGCTGTCTGACGTTGATTTGATTCCATTCAATTTTTTATGGTACTAGAGAGTCTTACATACTTTTTGTATACTTAGTGGAAATAACACCCGTGTGTGGCATGGATTATTATTATATTTTGAATTTGTAATATTTATATGTTTATTTTTCAATAAAAAAATTATGAAATTGATTATAATCTAAATATATTAAGAAATGGTATATATAATAACTAATATTTAATAATATCACATACATACATAGATAGATATATATATATATATATATATATAAAAGAAATTAAATATTTATGTTAATAATATGTTTTACAATATAATATCAATTAATAATATTTAATGTTAATCATTAATACATTTCAAGTAAATTTTACTAGCCAGTATAGATTATTCAATCTTAATTGCAGGTTCACGTTGAAAATTGATGCTACTACAAAGTCATGTGACACCGTATATGTTTATCTATATCTCTCACTTACTTTTTATCTTCTTTATATACACGTTTCTCAAAAATACACTCAAAAAACAAATGAAACACCTTATATCCCATTTTGTATACAAAAATAATCCCCGAAAATCTTAAACACTTATTAAAGAACACGGATTCCAATGTATTTTTCTGAGTAAGAAATCACCCATGATTATACAATGTTATAAAACGTGTCAATGAAATATTTTATTCTTTTGTTAAAAAAAAAATTATTCTTATATATGCAAAATCGAGTTCTCCAAATAAAGTATAATAGATTCCATCTAATCTGAGTCTAACTGATAAGACCTATTTAAGAGGGAAAAAGTCTCTCAACATTTACTATTTTCATTAATAAGACTTGAACCCGAAATCTGTATATAAAAAAAAACACCAGAAGAATTTTACCCTATTAAATGAATCTCTTCAACTTGACCCGAATTATCTTAAATCAAATATAATCTCCGTTCTCCGGATAAAGAGGGTCTCACAACAAAAGAAAGAGTATATCACAAGCCTTAGCGGCCTGTAAAATGTTCAAGCCTTAGCGGCCAGTAAATTGTAGTCCAATCAATGCCTTCTTGGTCAGGGCCATGTAGAGTGATTTTGGGGCCTAAGACAAAATAGTATTTTGAAGAGACTTAATATAATATAAATTATTAATTTTTATATTCATCTTCTAGCATTTTGAATTGACAAAAAATTATTTATTAGTACAATATTATAAAACTTGGATCTATCATCGACCCTGTCATGATAATTCGGTCATGATACCAAGTCAATGGATCTTTGATCAAATTAATAAATCATTGATTAAATCGCTTAAATCTATATATATTAAAAAATTATAAACAATGAAAACTTGAAAATTTAACACTTACAAAATTTATAAAATAATTCACTCTACACTTTGAAATTTCTCAAAAGAAAAACACAGTACAAATTAGTATAATTTAACAATATCATCTTTGTTAATTTTAAATGAAATAATCCTCTTTTGATGAGAAAAATACCCAACAAAATTCCAACTTAATTAATTTATATATATAAAATAATAGAAAGTATATTTGAAGGCTTAAGTCATAAGTGTTGGCAAAGTGTGGGCCTAAGGCAATAGCTTCAATGGCTTTTGCCTTTTCCACGGCTCTGTTCTTGGTAAGTCTTCTAAAATAATACATGTAGTCAATGCTGCGGGCTTGATCTCCAGGAATCATGCAGGAGACAATATATTGTATTCTATATTGAATTCTTTACCGCTTAGATCTACTGAGTCCTGACTACTGTCCCAAGGTGAAATATACATTATTTACACAAACAAACATGTGTGCCAAAAAATACTAGTAATACAATGTTACATTACATGAGAATGAACATGAAGCTTCCAAGGTAATGATTTATACCAAGTGCATTCCCAGCAGTATTTGAAAAATGGAACAAACTTTTCTTCTTCTTCCAAGGTCCACAGAATTGCTATTCCAAACACAACAATAGAACTTAATTATGTGCAATAAATAGACCAGTTTTGTTTTCCCTTTCAATTTTGCAAGAGAATCGTATATTGGCTCAACAAACTCCACTACCAGTAATCCCCACATGAGCATTTCCCATCTTTGAAATGATGAAACCGCTGGACATCTCTAAGAATAATTTGCCTACCAAAGATCAATGATATAAATTTAGCAGCATTATGGCAATCCCCACAGACTCGAAGGTTTTTTACCACACGAATTGTCGTTCCGGGAGGAGTATTCAGAAGCCCATAAGTAATGGCCAGTTTCTCACTGTGATATCTAAGAATAATTTCCTTCTCTTCATCTCCTATGTCTGCATGAAATACTAGAGATGTATCAGCTACATATCCAGCCAGCTTCAATTCCTTTACCAACTCATCAAGTGCATGATGCAACGCGGTAGAAGTTGAATGAACTCCATCCCCGCGAAAAATTCATGCACAACATTGTTGACCTCTATAGAGCTACAACCAGGAATTTTTACTGCTCCTTTGTCCATCATCATTTTCCTTAAGAAATTGACATCTTCCCATCTTCCAGATCTTGCGCACAAGTTCGACAAAATAACATAATCCCCACCATGAGAATCATCCAGTTCAAAGATCCTCTGAATTACTTGCTTCCCCATTTCAACATTGCCATGACTGCTACAAGCAGATAGCAATGTCCGCCAGAGAATTGGTGTGGGCTTAATTGGTAATTCATCTATGAATTTATAAGCTTCATCCAAGCGTCCGGCTCGACCAAGTAAATCCACCATACACCCATAATGCTTGATACTAGGAACAATCCCATACTCATGAGTCATACTATGGAAGTACTCATAACCTTCCTCTACCAATCCGTTGTGACTGCATGCATACAATATACCTAAAAAAGTTATCTCATCAGGCTGCACTTTTTCCTCCTTCATTTCTTCCAACATTGATATGGCTTGGGAACCATGCCCATGAGTTGCATAAGCAACAATCATTGCTGACCAAGCCTGCGTGTCTCTCCTACGCATGTCCCTAAATACAGAAATTGCATCATCCAAACTCCCACATTTTGCATACATATCTATAAGTGCAGTATTTACCTTCACATATTGATCAAACCCATTCTTCCTAACATACTCATGTATCCACCTCCCTAAGTCCAATGCTCCTAGCAAAGCACAAGCCGAAAGTGCAACAAGCATGGTGACATCAGTTGGTTTAAGACCAGTCTCTTGCAATTCTCTGAACAAAGCCAAGGCCTCATTGGGCTGACTATTCCGCGCATAACTTGTAACGATCGCATTATACGAAACAACACACGGTTCGTCAATCTTATCAAAGACCCTTCTAGAAGCATCTATGTCATTACAGGCAGTGTACATGTTTATGAGTGTTGGACAAACATACATGTTATCACTGACCCCAAGTTTGACAGCAAGGCAATGCAGTTGTTTACCTTCCTGCAGGGCCTTAACCCTTGCACAAGCCTTGAGAAGGGATGAAAAAGTGTAATCATCTGGAAGGAGGCCAGAGCATAACACTTGAGAAAACAACAAAATTGCTCTAAGTGGGTCATCAAATCGGGCATACCCACGAGCCATGGTGTTGAAAAGGACAATGTCCGGTTGAGTGATTTGGTCAAACAGGTGGTGGGCATGGTCCATGGAAGCTTTTGTGGGGTTAGAGGTGCAGAAATTGATGAGCTTGGTGAGGACAGTGATGTCATTTTGGAGATGGGTTTTGATTGTGTAAGCTTGAATTTGCTTGAGCTCTTTGAGAGAGGTGCATTTGGGTATGAGGGAAAGAAGGTATGGTAAGGGTGCAAGTGAAAGTGTAGTGGCTTCATATCTTGGTGTATTTTTGTTGGGTTTTGTGGGAGAAAGTGAAGTGAATTGGAGAATGGGTGCTTCCATTATTGTTGTGCTTCCAATTACTCCAACCTTAAACTGTGTCTATATTTGTGAGTGCATCTGAAAAGTTTGTGGTGGAATAGAGACATGACATGAAACAGTGGAATGTAAGAGAAACAGATGGATAGAGTTACCAGACCGGATTAGATTTGTACAAGGGAGTCAAAGAACCGAGAACCTGTTCCGGTTTACAATAACCGGTTTGGGATCACTATAAATGTAATAACAAGTTATGAACTATTAACAAAGAATATGTGTTCATCAATGAAAATATGTATAACAATTGTTATAAATGTTCTATTGTTATTAGAAAACAACATCTAATATATCTATAAAATTGTACATAAATTTTATCAATAAGAAAATGCAAAATCGATGACTTGAAAGTTATAAGTGCACTTATAATGAGATTAAAATCTAAAATGACAATGCTAGGGCACTCGTTAGAAGTCAAAAGTAATCATATTTCATTGGAAATGACATTTTCAACGTCTTGATAAATGATATATTTAATTTATCAATGAAAACTTATTATTTTTTTATTTCTTAACTATGGGACTGGTTAGCAAGACCAATTTAAAAATATGTATAACTAAAGAGAATGTTAACCAAATCCCTTAAGAATTGATTAAGGAATAATAACAAGAAAGTTTGTATGAAAAAATGATGTATTCAATATATAAAAAGTATTACATTTAGTTTTTCAATACAAATATTCCTTTTATAATTTTCTTAATCAATGTCCTTAAGACGCTCGTCAACAACACCCTAACTAAAAAAAAGAGTAATTTATTAAAAAAAGAGTAATTTACATCGTTCATCCATTATAACTATAGTAGCGGACAACACAATGACACCTAATAACTATTGAAGTTAATGTGTGAAACCCATCCCTTTCGTGTAGTGTAGTAGAAATCTGAATTTTTTTTTTTTACCCTAAGTAAATTAAAAATTTAAAGACGTTAAAGGAATAAATATTATATTTTTGAAACTAAGGATCAAATATCAAATATGTGGAGGAAGGAGCAATTACACATTAATATAAGGACCTGCTGTAATAAACAAAAGCTTAGGTAATTAAAATGCAAGAAGGGAGCATTCTCCCCTTGCTTTTCCATCGTTGACAGAGAGGGATGAAAAGAGAGAAGTGGGTGTTAGGGTTGTTAGAGGTTAAGAGGAATTTGGTAAGTCCTCTCCATCATTTTCCTCTTCTCCCCTCTTAGAAGTCACAAATCTCATGTTCTTTTTCTCTATTCTTATTTAGAAGAAGAAAGAACTAGAGGAACTCTCTTTAACCTCAAGGATTTCTAGGTTTTGGACAACCTCAAGGTAAGGGCACAGGGCAAGGATGGACTACAACTTGCGTGAGAAATTATGATTTGCTGTAGCCTCTGTGTGTGTGTGTGATTTCTTAATAGTGGAATTAGTTGTGTTTAATATATTAATACTATGATGAGTTAAGTTTGAAAAAAAAAGAGAAAGACAGTTGTTGCATTAATACTAATAAACAGATATACTTATGAAATTTTTATCCTAATATGATTAGTGGTATAAAATGTATTTTCTTTAAGTTATCACTAGTTGGTTTATTGATTTAGTTGATGAATATTTGGTGAAACCTCTCTTATAATGCATTAGGAAGGCATAAGAAATATATGTTTTTGTTTTGTTTTGTACTTTACTTGCTTATCCAGACCAAGTTTTGAAAGTTAATCATTTTGGTTTGCAAGTAAAAAGGAAAAGAAAAGAAAACCATCTCATCGTATGGTCACATGTTGAGTAGTGCCATATGGAGTGTTTGGCAATGTGTTTGGCAATATACAATGATTGGGATGGTTCACAATGATTGATTGATGAGTAAACTTAGCGGTTGAGATGTTATTTTTTAGTTTATTCATTTATTAAGATATTTTTTTTAAGTTCCAAAATGAATCATTTATGGAATGTTACTCTTCCTATTATCTACTGTGAATGAGCCTAAAGAAAAAGAAAACAAAACGCCATTGTTTCCAATCCCATTTAACAACTAATTTAAGATATTAAGGTAAATTGATGGCTAAGCAAAGAATTCATGTAGTCCTATTCTACATTCTCATGAATTTTTTTTATTTATTTATACTATTTAACTATACATCCCTTACTTATGTAACTCACACCCGTAAGTGTTTTAGATGCAGGAATAGCATTTGTTGTTGCTAGACCATCCCGAGCTACCTCGTCTTCTTGAGAGAGTTTTAGTGTTATGCCTTGACCAAAAAAAAAAAGTCTTATTTTTTTCTGGATACTTTGTCTTGTAAAACTCCTTTATCCAAGAGCTGTTTTTTTAATTATATATTGACGAATTATTTTCTTTGAAGAACTTTATAAAGTGACGATGAGTTTTCCTTGATGAATTTGGAAAGTTATGGTTGATTTTTTTAGAGAATTTTAGGCTTCGGAGGTGAGACCTCGTCCCTCCCCTCCGGTCGATTCACGACTACGGTTTTGGGTCGTGACATAATGTCTTGTATCTTTGAGATGCATCTCTCTCTCTTGGCTTTTGTTAAATGTGAACCATTTGGCTCATTGGCTCCTAAAATTACATTTCCGCCAATGAGGCTAAATAAAAGACGTGAATTCTTTTAGTACCTACCATAATTTTAGCTTTTATCTTGTATAGGTGACCCAATCAAAAGGTGTCATCTCGGTTTTAATTTCACACATCATTCGTGAATAGGATAGTTCTACACTAATTTAGTTTAATAACCCTTCCAAAATTTATCTTTTAATTTTAGACCCAAAAACCAATTTGAAAAAAATAAGAATTAAAACTCCTTTAAAATTTTTGTTTTGGCTTATTGATACTAAGGTTCCTTATTTTTTAAAAAAACAAAACTTAAACATTCCTTTCCCTTCCCGAAATCTCTAAGCATCCTTCATCCATCATTTTCATTTACCTCTACAAAAATCGAATAACACCATTCCAGCCCTAAGTACCAAAATCGAATAGTTTTGTTTTGTTTTTTTTTTAAAAAAAACCTCTAGATCCATAAGTAAAAACAAAAAGGCAGTGAGATTAGTAGGGGTTGACCAATTTCTACACTTCTATTCACCCTCACCACCACCACTATCATTTCTTATCTTACTTGGCATGTGTGTACCTCTAATACGAGTCATTTAGTATAAATGATTTGACAAAGTGTGGGATAGGATACCAATTGTTACAGTGTTTGACACATTACTGTGCATTTGCATTACATTTCCATACCTATAACTCGGGTTCCGACAAATATGCCCAATACTTGCAACCAAATTTGACCACAAATTGGCATAGATTTCCAAAGTCTAGAATCTATAACACAAGTCTTCACCTGCAATTTGACGATTTCATCTCTACTATATTTCCCTTGAAGAACCTGTACCCAAAGCGCTTTGTCATTAGTGAGAACTCCCCATCCTAGCTTTAAAAGAAAAGCCTCATTCATCCTATAAAGACTTTTGAAATTTTGACCTCCCTCTTCTCTGCTCTTGCACATTATTTCCCACCTGACCAGATGAGTTTTTTCTACAAGTAGCGTCACTGCCCCATATCAAATTCCTTTGAGCCTTTTCAATAGAAAGAAGAATAGATTTTGGAATCCTTTCATGTTGCATGTGGAAGGATGCCACATATCCAAGCACTGACTGAGCCAGAGTTATTCTATCTGCAAGAGATAAACATTGTTTTTTCCAGTCACCAAGGCGGGCTTGGATTTCTCAGAGATGAAATGATATCCACTTGAATTAGTTTTCCCCGAGAAAATACGTGCCCCCAGATATCTTGATACGTATTTTTTAATAGGCAAGTGTACCCAGTCGTTCAAGTAATACGGTGGTAAGACTGGATATCGTCCTCAGGGATCGGTTGCCAATTACCAATTCACAAAGTCAACAACTATCTAGACTAAACTATGGTATGAAGTAAGATCAAAATTGAAGATAAAATAAAGCAATAAAATATTTTTGGTCTTTTGGGAATTTTAACAAACACTTGGAGGGCAATAGAAACGGGGTCAAGATTGTCAGGGTTAGACTACACTAACCCCCCTTAATTGCAATGAAATGGTTACCAACACAATTCCTAATTCAATTATGACAATCAAGTCTTTTTAAATACTCAAACCCTAATGTCTAAGGTGGAATGAGCCTAAAACCCCAAATCAAACCCTAATGTCTTAGGTGGATTAATCTGAGATTTTGCATTAAGAATCAAGACTTGTAAGATTGCAAGCACCCCAAGACTTATGTCTAGGTTCATAAACTACTTGGCATTTGATTCATGAGCATGCCTTAACATCAATCTGTCAATTGTCTATCAAAGCAACAAATCATCCCAAGGGTGATCAAACCAAGGAAAGCGTTAAGCATGGAATCAAATACTCGTAAAGAAATAGAAACTTGCATTGAAACCAAATCAAATACAAACAAGTTTAGAAAAGCTACATCTAACCCCAACAACAAGGGGATTTAACTACTCATAATGAATGACAATACAAAAGCAAAGGAGAGAAGAGATGAAGAACACTCATAGAAGAATCCTCCAATCTTCTCCCATTCCCAAAGCAAGGAAAACATCCCTTTTTAGGGTTGGATCCCTCTTCCACCTGTCTGGCCTCCAAGTGCAAACTCCCCCCTTTTATTTCTGCCCTAAAACAGCCTATAAATAGATGTTCTGGGTTTCGCCCGCTCATGGGCGAGACTGCTCACGAGGCGAAACCGGGGTGATCTGACTCTGCACATCGGGGCCTTCAGGCTCGCGAGGCGAGACAGAAAGGGTGACTGTTGCTGTTCAGGCTGGTCCTCGGGCTCACGAGGTGAAACTTCCAGAATTCCTTTTCCACTGCTTCCTTCATTTTCCTTGACTCCAAGAGCTTCACTTTTAACCTGAAAATATAAGATAGCATTAAATGCTTTATTTGACTCAAAATTAACTAAAATATCCTTAAAACTACTTAAGAGACTCAAAGTGTTGCTTGAGGACAATTTAAATCTAATTTGGGCGAAACGAGATATAATTAGCACAAAACCAAGTTTTTTCTAGTTATAAAACTAGATGAGCCAGAGATTTATCATATCTCCATAGATTTTCAGCTATAGAAAAGCCTCCTTGATCAACACTTTCTTTGGCATCTTGGGAAGAGACATTCTTGGAGAAACAAACACTGGTTTTCTACGGATTTACTTGTTGTCCTGAAGTCGGGTAGAATTTATCAAGACAATTAAGCACAACCCGCATTTACTTGAATCAGTAATAATATGCGATATATATATATATATATATATATATATATATATATATATATATATATATATATATATATATATATATATATATGGGGACAAAGGATCTCCTTGTCGGATTCCTCTAGAGGGATTGAAAGATTCAGATTTTTCACCATTCCATAGAACCTTATAAGAAGTAGATGTTATAAAAGACTTGATAAGGTTAATAATATCCTCCCCAAAACTAAGATCCTTATGGCATTGAGAAATAAAATTCCAATTTAATCTATTATACGCTTTAGCTAAATCAATTTTAATAGCCATAAATTTTTTCTTACCTTTCATACTACCCATAGAATGCATCATTTCTTTGGCTATGATGATGTTGTCTTGGATATTCCTACCTGGAATGAAATTACCTTGGAAAGGGGATATGATAGAATCAAGGATGGGTTTAATCCTATTCATTATAATCTTAGTGACACATTTATAAATAACGTTACATAAAGCAATATGTCTAAATTGATTTATGAATTCCGGATTTTTAATCTTCGGAATCAAAAAAATGAGAGTGTTATTAATATCCTTAAGAAGCTCAGGATTGCTCCATGAAGCTTGGATAAAATTAGTTACTGATTCACCAACTATTTTCCAATTTGCTTGGTAAAAGACAACTGAGAAACCATCTTCTCCAGGAATCTTATAAGGGCCAATATTGTGCATTGCTTTTTTAACTTCCCCATCAGAACACTGAAGAGCTAAACCACTGATAACAATCAGATCAATAAGGGGATAGGAAATAGAAGTACCTGCAACGTTTATGATAGATAAATCTTCTGAAAAAATATTCTTAAAATGAAGCATAGCCATAGATTTCAAATACACCTGATCCAAGTTCCATTCACCATTTTCATCCCTCAAAGCAAAGACTTTATTTTTCCTCCTTCTAATTATGGTTTTTGTATGATAGTAATGTGTATTACGATCTCCATCCGTTATACATTTGGCTCGGGACTTTTGGAATCATAGAAGCTCTTCTTAGCATAGGACCTTCTGTAAGTCTTTCTAAATATCTTTTTCAAGGTTTTCTGGAAAGCGGTTTCTACCATATATTGAAGATCTCTTTGAATTCCATTTAGCCTTGCTAAGAGTTTCTTCTTCCTACAGTGAATGTTTCCAAAAACTTGTTTATTCCATATAGGCAGCGTTGAAGAAAGGAGATGCAGATTGTCTTTTAGAGTCTTATCCTTTTTCCATGAAGTAGAGATAATATTTTGGAAGCCTTCATGGTTTAACTATGCTGCTTCAAATCGAAAAGGTTTAATACCAGTAGGAACATGCATACCATCTAAATGAATAAGTAAGGGATGGTGGTCAGAGTGCATTCTAGTGAGATTCACAACTTGAGCTTCTTCAAACCTAGTCCTCCAAGCAATATTTCACAGGGCTCTGCCAAGGCATTTGAAAACTCTATCGAAGCCTCACCATTGGGGACCTTTCCAAGTGAATTTGGATCCCATATATCCCATATCAATAAGCATACAATCATTAATCCAGTTAGCAAAGTTCTCACATCTATTGTAGTCCACAAGACCCCCACCCTTTTTTTCTTGGGCACAAGCAATCTCGTTAAAATCACCCACTAACATCCATTCCTGTTGCATAGATTGTGCAATAGCAAAAAGGGGTTCCCATAGTTCCTTTCTCTCCACTACCCTATGGCTAGAATATATAACAGTTAGGACCCAAGGTTTATCATTGTTGACCTTCACCTTAACATGAAGGAATTGTTCATGCTCAATGATTTTGTTAATGCTAATATCATCCATATTCCAAAGAATCCAAATACTCCCGGAGTAACCCCCGACTTCAACTAAAACAGAGTGAAAATAACCAAGGTTTCTAATAACTTTTTTAGCTTTTTCCCCACTACAGCTAGGTTCTTGTAAAGTTATCACATCCAGTCTATTAATTCTGACATATTCCTTAAAAGCTTTGGAAAAACCTTTTCCCAAAGCTCCTATAACATTCCAATTAAAGAAAATCATGATAGGAAAAAAAAAAAATAGAGTAACAAATAAAGAGCATAAATACCTCAGGGATGCATAACATCCTCTACTTGAACATCACCTGCAGCATGAGAGTTTTGGATGTGAATATTATCCCCCAGCATGGAGTCCAGCGAGTCTCCTTGATCCTGATAGCCAATGTCACGGGGACACGGGTTGCTGATACCATTCCTATTGCAATTGGAATCTTGGAAATTATTTGGTGAATGTAGGGATGGCAATGGATAGGATCTGGGTAGGGTACTATAGTATCCATCCTCATACCTGAAGTTAATACAGGGAAACACAAGAAGGGAGTTGAATTGTGTTTGTTAACAGATTTTCAAAAAAACCTTTTCTCAAACACTTTTACAAGCATATCAAAATAAACAACACACAAACAGGAAAATGTTTTTGAAGAGTTAACAAACTCAAATTCAAAACCCCACAGTTAGTATAACCAAAAACTGTAAAAGATAAGGATTAGAGGAATCAAACAAGTATTTTATGCTGGTTCACTCTCTTCCAACCAAGAGCTACGTCCAGTCCCTTCTACCTGAAGGATTTTCTCCACTATTTTCCAAATAGATTACAAGTATTCAACACCTCTTCAGGCTACAAGTATTCTTTCTCTACCAAGCCTCTTCGGGCTCTAACTCTAACAAAGAGGTCTACAACTTTGATCTAAGAACTCACTATCGTGTTGCATAAGATTTTTGATTTTGACTATGTACTAATTACGTGTTAAGTTGCATGCAAGATCACTCATCCAACAAAGCAAAACTAGCGCTCGTCCAACACAGGGAAAATATAAGCGCTCATCCAATGAAGTGAACCAAGAATGACGTCCAACAAAGTAAAGAGTCGACGTCTAATGAACAACTAAAGAGCTCGTCCCACTGAAATACAACAAAATCGCGTCCATTGAAGTACAACAAAAGCACGCCCACCGAAATACAACAAGAAAAGCGCATCCACTGAAATACAACAAAAGCGCGTCCACTGAAGTACAACAAAAGCACGTCCACTGAAGTACAACAAAAGCACGTCCACTAAAATATATACAACAAAAGCACGTCCACTGAAGTACAACAAAAGCACGTCCACTGAAGTACAACAAGAAGAGCGCGTCCACTGAAGTATAACAGAAGCTTGTCTGCTGACGTGGCACTTGGAGCTCGTCTACCAAAGTAACAGAAGAGCTCGTCCGTTGACATGACACTTGGAGCTCGTCTACAAAAATTAACAGAAGCGCGAGTCTATTGAAGTAAAAAAGAGAGCTCGTCCACTAACATGGCATATAAAGCTCGTCTACCAGTTGGAGCCCGTCCAATTACCTTGTGTTAGCACTTGTAGCAGTTGAAGCACGTCCAATAACTTGTGTTAGCACTTCCGTCTACTGACATGGCAAAATGGACGCGGCAATTTGCTATTCTTTCGAGATAGAAACATATATTTTACTCTTCAATTAGACTTGGCTATCCTTTCAGATGGAAACGATTATTTTTCGAGAAGGACGCAAACTCTACAAGAATCAACAGAATCTCATTTCAAGAACAAGAATCAAGAAAACAGATTTTGTTAAATCAGATCCAAATCTGTTTTAAATGATCCCAACGACTATAATTTGTCTTCTATATAAAGAGGGATCAAATGAACACTTTTCAAATGAACCTAACTCATTCTGATTGTGAAACGAAGAAAGATCCAAAAGTGCTTCATCTCTGAGAAAAGTGTGATATTAGTTAGAACTTCAATTTGTATAATCAGACTTTTAGAGTCGTTCTTCTACTCAATTCTTTTCGTGAATTAGTGTGATTAACAGAGGGTATCTCTTAGGCTTGAACAAGGATAGAAGGGATTCTTGGGTATATAAAAGCAAGTGTGCTTTTTGGTGAATTCTTGAGCAAGGAGGTTATCCTTGTGTTGCTGTAATTGGAATTTTGTAATTGCTGATTATAGTGGAGAAAACCACAGAGGTGTGGGACTGGATGTAGGCTTACCAGAGGAGGTAGCCAAACCAGGATAAATCGGTTTGCGTGTTCTTCTCATCTCTAAACTCCATATACTTGTTATATGCACTTGTGTGTTGTGAATGAGTTTTAAGAATACTTGTTAACTTGAATCTTTGATCTACAATTTGTGTTAAGCTTGTTATTGCTTCTTATAATTCTTCTTAACATCATCACTTGTTCCATAACCTGATTCTTGGGAATTAAAATTGAGTGAAAACCAATTTTCTTTAAAGAAACACTGTTTTGCTTTAAATTGTTGAAAAAAGTTTTCAATATCTCAATTCACCGCCCCCCCCCCCCCCCCCTCTTGAGATCGTAGCCACTACCAGCACCGTTGAGACTGATAACTTGATATGCTTCTTGGAGAAGTGCTTTTGATTATTAGAGGAATGCTCAAAGTAGAGCTGTCACTTCTCTGTTGTACCAAAGGTTACTTTCTGATTTTCCATATTTGTACTTGACTTGATCTATACAACAATGTAGTTGACAGAGTACAAAGGTTTATAGTTTCGATGGTACGAAGTTCTTTTATCCAAAAGATAAAGATTTTAAACAATAGAAGCAGCAAGGGTAAAAAGACATATATTCTTTGAATTAAATAAGCAATCATTTGAAATAAATACACTTAAGCTTAGACGGGTTCACGTTTTAAAACTAGTGGATGCGCAGGTCTGTGGACGTGCAAGATTAACTTATCAGTGAGACGGGCTCGTCTACTAATAATGCGTCTACAGACATTTCGTCTAGTTCCGAGAGTTTGGACGTGCTATACTTAAGAGCTCGTCTGCTGACGTGGTGTCTAGTGAAACTACTCCGTCTATCAAGTCTTTGGACTTGTTATATTTCAAAGTCTCGTCTATTTGATTTTTATGACTCGATTGTTTAATTTAAATGTTTTAAAGGTTTTTATTGAAAATTAATTTGGGTTACTAATGTAACAAAGGGCGTTACAGGATGTAAGAGGATTGTTGTTGTTTGGCACATAGGGAATGGGTACATGCCATGGGGTGTAGGTAGATTCAGGTTCATATTCAGGCAAGGGATAGAAAGGTCTGGTTGACTCTGGTTCAGGTTCATGTTTGTGATAGAGTATTTTCCAGTCTCGTTTGACTTTGGCCCAGCTTTCAGCTTAGTCATCATAGAGAACTGAAGGGTTGGTGTAAGGGAATTTGGTTCTTGGAATTTTGGGAAATGGGGCACCCGGGTTAATCCCTACATCATCTGGTTGATTGAACCAGGGATCATCTGCAGGTATTATGGGTTGGAAAAGTGGTCTATTTGGTGGTGAGGTTTGTATAGGTGAGTAGACATGTGAGACTGTTTGTGGTGATGGTAGTGTGGGTATGTAAACATCAGTGTCAGGTGCATCAACAACATTATCCCTACTTTCTGAGCTTTCTACTAAGGCATCTACTGCTAATTGAACAGGTTCATTACCATAGATATTTACCTCAGAAGTCACAGAGGACTTAGCTTTTCTTGAGGGTTACCTTCTCCTGGTAGGAACAACAATATCATCAGCAGACACAGTAGTTTTCTGCTTCTTCAGAATAGCACGGATGGGGATATTGTCCTCATCATCTTCATCTTCATTATGAGTCGGGACTAGATTCCTTGTCCTTTTCTGAGATGGAGCAGGTTGAGGGGCAACAACAGTTTGTTCCGTGATCATAATGCTAGCAGCATGCTTTTTGGAAATTGGTTTCCTCGCAGCAGTAGTTTTTCTTCTTACTGTCCTTTTCAGCCCTAGAGTCTCAGCATTGTTGAGCTCTATTTGTTCCTCCTTAATCTTCATCATATCTTTTGCTTTAGCCATAACAACAGCAATGTATGTGCTGAGATTCATGTTGGCTATGTTTGTCTTCCCAAAGTCAGCAACAGACATACCCTTCTCAGTTAGAATTCTTTCTTGCTCTTCAGGGGACTCAAAGAAAGAAGAGTGTCATAGATTCCTTGAGACTTGAAGATCTTTGACAAAGGTGACAAAGATGGAATTGCATCGAGCTTCTTCTTGTGAACAACAAAGATCCCCGAATCTTCCATAGAGAATTCTCGGGCGAGGTTGATTTTAGTCTCGATGATGATATGGCAGAGACAAAACTTGTGCAGAGATGACAAGTTGTCCTTAGACCCAGTTTTGTAAAAAAACAACCTTGTTCATCGACTGGTGAAGAATGTGAACCTCATCCTTCATTTCCACTGATTTCCAAGAATGAGTTCTTACTGTATCTTCTATCATCATGAAGGCAGCTATCAGCTCAGAACCACCAAGGTCCTTCTCCCGTGCATCGAAAAAACCACTCCTTCTTGAGCGCAGTTGATATCATCAAAGATGGTCTTTTCAGAGACAACTACTCTTTTTCCAAGTACCTCAGTAGAAATCTCAGCAATTGCTGCATGATGGTTTCTCCAGAAATCCCTCTTCAACCAAAAGAGCATTGATGTTCTTACTCACATATAAGTTATATTCTTTCAAAATTCCAAAGTTGAAGTGGTGCTCAGTATCAAGGTTCAGCTTGTCCACATTGAAAGCAACAAAAGAAGAAGCCATTGATGAGGTTTGAGAGTTTAAGGTTTAGTGGCGTGAAAACAGAGTACTCAAGGGGTCAAAGAGAGAAGATTGTGGAAGGTTTTTCAGTGGGAAAAAGTATTACTTAAAAAGATTTCGAATTTGAAGAGTTTTCCCAAAAAAAAAATGAAAACCTGTGAGAAAGGGAGTAATGAGTACTCATGCGGCGCATGTTTTTGAAACCGTAAAAAGCTATTGATGGGATTGATGGAAATAACCGACTCAGCATAAGGATATTTTTAAATATGTCTTGCACAATAATTAATGCAAATTTAATAATAGATAGCATAGACGAGTCTGATAAAACTATGTAAATAGTAAATGGACGCAATGCCCATTGGAGACACATGTAACATGAATTGGATGCATAGTTAATTCACACAAATCATATTAAGATGTTTTCTAATAAATATGAATCTATCATCTGCAAGAGGTTTTGTGATGATCTCTGCCCATTGATGGCCAGTATCCACAAATTGTATATCAATAATGCCTTTTTGCACATAATCTCTAATAAAGTGATGTTTAGTCTCTATATGCTTAGCCCTTGAATGCAATATTGGATTCTTAGATAGATTTATTGCAGCAAAGATTATCACACATAAATGGAATACTACTTATAAACACATTGTAGTCCTCCAATTGATGTTTGATCCGTAGAAGTTGTGAGTGAAACAACTAGCAGCTGAAATATACTCGGCTTCAAAGAGCTTGATAAGGCAATAGTCCTTTGTCTTTTGCTTGACCATGAGACTAGATTAGCTCCAATGAAATGACATCTTCCACTGGTACTTTTTCTTTCTATTCTATCTCCAAAGATAGTCAACATCACAAAAATCAACTAATTTGTAATCACCATTTTTCTTAAAGCACAAACCTAGATTAGTAGTTCCTTTTAAATATCTAAATATTCTTTTAATCACTGATAAATGAGATTCTCTTGGATCAAATTGAAATCGAGCACATAAGCATACATCGAACATAATATCAGGTCTAGACGCAATAAGATATAGCAAAGATCCTATTATACCTCTATATACCTTTTGGTCTACCTTTTTATCTTTATCATCTTTGGTATGGAAGCGGGATGCATATGAGTGTTCATAGGTTTGCAGTCACCCATCTTGAATTTCTTTAACAATTCCTTTGTATACTTAGTTTGATGGGTGTACACCTCGTCCACTATTTGCTTAACTTGAAGTCCAAGAAAGAACTTGAGTTCTCCCATCATGCTCATTTCAAACTCTTTCTGCATAAGCTTAGAGAATTCTTTACATAGAGATTTATTAGTAGCACCGAAAATTATGTCATCAACATATATTTGAACAACAATAAAACTAGACTTATTGGATTTTCTAAATAAGGTTGCATCAACCTTTCCTCTACTGAATCCATTGTCCATTAAGAATGAATTTAACCTTTCATACCAAGCTCTATGAGCTTGTTTAAGGCCATATAAAGCTTTCTTTAGCTTATATACGTGTTCAGGTTAGGTTTCACTTTCAAAACCCGGAGGTTGCATAACATATACTTCCTCAATAAGAACACCATTTAGAAAGACACGTTTTACATCCATTTGATATAACATTATACTATGATGTGCAGCAAAAGATAATAAGATGCGAATTGCCTCTAATCTAGCAATTGGTGCAAAAGTTTCAGTGTAGTCTATACCTTATTCCTGTGAATAACCTTGTGCAACAAGTCTAGCTTTATTTCTTATCACCTGGCCTTATCATTTTCATCAAGCTTGTTTCTGTAAAGCCATTTGGTTCCAATAACTTATTTGTCTTTTGGTAAAGGCACAAGAGTCCACACTTAACTTCTCTCAAAATGATTCAGTTCCTTCTTCCTGTGAATAACCTTGTGCAACAAGTCTAGCTTTATTTCTTATCACCTTATCATTTTCATCAAGCTTGTTTCTGTAAACCCATTTGGTTCCAACAACTTATTTGTCTTTTGGTAAAGGCACAAGAGTCCACACTTAACTTCTCTCAAACTGATTCAGTTCTTCCTGCAATGCAAGAATCCAGCCCTCGTCCGGTAGAGCTTCATCTACTGTCTTTGGTTCTAACTCAGACTAATGTAGAATCATCTTGCTCTCTGAATGTAGATCTGGTTCTTAGCTTATCATTATGATTCCCAATGATTTGATCTTGTGAATGATAATTCTTGAAGTACCAAGACCTCTGAACATTTTCTCGTTGAGAAGTTGAAGTTTCTGACTCATGTTGTTGAAGATCGTCCACTTGATCATCAGTTTTGACATTTGTTTGAATTTTAGAATCCTAGAGATTCAAATCTGCAATAGCTTCATCAAGCTCTGATAATTTCTTATCAGGCTGTTTGTCATCAAACTTAACACGTATACATTCTTCTACTACTAAAGTTCTAGAATTATAAACTCTAAATCCTTTTGATGATTCGGAATATCCTAAAAAATTCCATTATCTACTTTAGCATCAAACTTACCAAGTTGATCTTTAATATTCAATATATAACATTTACAACCAAAAGGATGAAAGTAAGATATGTTGGGTTTTCGTCCTTTCCACAATTCATAAGGAGTCTTATTCAAGATTGGTCTAATGTATATTCTGTTCTGAATGTAGCAGGCAGTATTAACAGCTTCAGCTTAGAAGTGTCTAGGGACAGAGTTATTATTGAGCATTGTTCTAGCCATCTTTTGAAGAGATCGGTTCTTTCTCTCTACCACACCATTTTGATGTGGTGTTCTAGGTATTGAGAAATTGTGAAGTATACCACTTTCTTCACATAACTTATGAAATAGCTCATTTTTAAATTCTCCCCCATGGTCACTTCTGATTGAAGTGATACACATGCATTTTTTATTCTATACACGTTTGCAGAATATAGAGAAGACCTTGAAAGACTCATCTTTGTGAGCTAGTAACATAACCCATGTCCATCTACTGTAGTCGTCTACTATGACTAGATCATATTTCTTTCCACTAACAGAGGCAGTCATAGTTGGTCCAAACAGATCAAGGTGTAGCAACTCTAGTGGTCTATTGGTACTAATATTCTTAGATTCAAAGGAACCTTTGACTTGTTTTTCCTGTTGACATGCATCACAGAGAGCATCAGATTTGAACTTAAGGTTTGGTAATCTGTTGTGACACCGGCAAGTGTACCGGGTCGTCGCAATTAATAAAACACGGTAAGAGTCTACCGAGGTCGAACACAAGGATTGGGCTACCAATTCGACTAATTTCGCGAGAAATTCGATAGGTTTAGTTAAGCGAAGAAAGCTGTTGTGAGAGAGATATTAAGATCGCAATTCAAATAAGAAATCGATTAAAGCTAAGGTGATTAAATTCAGAAATT
The DNA here is from genome assembly GCA_030762895.1 of Sophora flavescens. Classification (NCBI taxonomy): domain Eukaryota; kingdom Viridiplantae; phylum Streptophyta; class Magnoliopsida; order Fabales; family Fabaceae; genus Sophora; species Sophora flavescens. The sequence continues at coordinate 133,039,731 of CM061065.1, forward strand.
TAAAATATCTAGGGTTTCAAATCCACCTACCCAATCATGCATAGTACCCAAGTGATTATGTATTCCTCCCTAGGTTCAATTACAATGTCAACCGGGACCCTCAATTTCTCCTAAATTCACAACCGTGCGCAATAGGACGTATTCAACGATTTGGATTATTTACTCACCAAGTCTCATAATCCTAATCCTCGAATTCTGTTAATTCTTGTTCCCTACGTGGTTGCACTAATCTCCTACCCACTGTCGTGCAATATTCAATTAGTGATCCCAATTCAAGTTCTAAAACGCGAATCGCCGTTTTCGGCCTTAACACGCTTAACTAGTTAATCGTGCTAGCATATGATCAACACAATAATATCGAATTGGAAAACATTTATTGAGAGAAGGAGAAAAAACATACATCACGTGAACACTACACAGCCATGGGTGGCTTCATCGATCCCCAGACGAGGGGATTAGTTCCTCATGTTCGTAACAACACACGAACAATCGGCAAAAATCTCCATAATAAAATAAAAGAAGAAAAGAAGGAGACGCCGCCCAAAGAGTAACAAGGATTCGCCTAAAACTGCTCTCAAAACAATGGATAACAACTTGATACCTAATTCGATCCGAAACAGCCTTTAAATAAGGATTCTGTTTCCGCCACCATGGGGCTAGCTTACTCTCGCGACGCAAAATTTAGTATTGGCGCGCTTCAAATTTTGGATTTTCGCAAGGCGAGCTTGTATTCATGAGCGAGTCTTCAAACCTCAATCATCACAGTAGTGACCTTCATCACGGCTAGGCCGTGATGGTCTCTGTCTTCCAGGGTCTTCAAACTCTCGCGGGCGAGATGCTTTCGCGGGGCGAGATTCAATGACCTTCATCACGGCTAGGCCGTGATGGTCTCTGACTTCCAAGTCTTCATGATCTCGCGAGGCGAGCTGTCTCTCGCGGGGCGAGTCTTCAAACCTAAATTTGTCACAGCCGTGACCTTAATCACGGCTAGGCCGTGATAGCCTCTGTCTTGCAGGTCTTTAGACTCTCGCGGGGCGAGAGTACACTCGCGGGGCGAGTGTCTCCAGAATTGCAATTTCCACTATTTCTTGGCTTTCCTTGACTCCCGGAGCTTCACTTATTGACCTGAAAACACCAAAAGCAACCAAAAGCATAATTCTATCCAAAATAAGCTAAAAACTACACAAAAGACGCAAAACGAGTCAAAGTCCAACTTAAGAACAAAACAAGGTAAATTTGGGCGAAATCGAGAGTGAACTCGAATAATTTGCACAAAAACCACGGTCCATCTAGTTATAAAACTAGATAAGCCGAAGGCTTATCAAAACACCCTAAACTTAAACCTTGCTTGTCCCCAAGCAAGCTTAAAACTCAAAAACGACTCAAGACTTGGCAAGCCTAAAAGAATCAATCGATTTCGCACAAATTTAATGCAATCAAAACATTTTTTCTCCAATGATCTCCCCCCCTATATTAACGTAATCCCCACATTCATTACCTTAAACATTTGAGAACTTCATCATTCATGCAATCATTAATCTAAGTTGAGGTTCATAGTCACACACAAAAAGAAGATCACCAATTTCAAACAATTGCCTTCCTCACAAGGGTATGTAAAATTTCACTCATTCGCTCAAATTCGTCTAGGCTTTCAATTTTTTTCACTCAATTTCACTTATCAAGAGCACTTCCCATGAATTTGATTTTCATCTCAAAAATGGTTCCCACGAAAACATGCATGCAACATCAGAAGGTCTTTTAAAGGTTGTAATGAGGTCTGGCTCAAGGTAAGATATTCAAAGGATAGAGGCTAAGTCCCTAGGATCAATGAGAGCATGAAACTAATATCACAACAATTGAATTCACTCTCATATTATTCTCTTCCTTGCATTTGGTGGCTACACACCTCTTCCTTTTTATATTTATTTTTCTTTGCCCTTTTTGGCATATATTCAATGCTTTTCATTACTCATTTTTTTTTTCTTCAAGCCTTCGGCCCTTACTTCCGTTTTTCTTTTTCTCAACTATGATTCATGAACTTGTAGCCACTCCAAACTTAGTTCCACAACAACACTCACAAAGCTAAAATTCCATACTCTCCTAAATCCTAGGATAGGGGAAAATCATGGTTTTTCTGAGTTAATGGCTTGTAATGTATGGTCATCAAGAACAATAGGCTTCAAGGCTCAATGTGGCTAACTAGGGATCATTCATCAAGGTTGGTTCAATTTATGGCCAAGTAGTTAATTCAAAGAAAATTGCCTAAATCATTTGATGCAACACATAATCATGCAAACCATAAAGAGATTCAAGCAAATCCAGGAAAGTGCAACTTAAAAGTGATTCACACAATCAAAAACAGAGTTAGAGGCTCAAATCCTCACCTGGACATTTTGCAAATTGTTTGACCGAGATACAATTCCTAGTGTGTGAACTCCCTCACCCCAAACTTGTCATAAATCAAGCAATCATAATAAATCTCAAAGTTCAATTTTTAATTTTTAAGTGGGGATCAACTTTTCTATTATTAGAACCTAGGGGGGATCATCAATGGTCAAATAATTCATGCAATCAATCTATGCTCAATTTAATCAAAATCCAACAAGCTTGCCGACACGACATTCATACAACAACTCTTGATCTTCTCAAATTATTCAAGAGCGACAAACAAAAACAAAAACAAAAAGAAAAAGAAAACAAAAGTTAAGAGAGGAGAGGGATACCTAGCTTGGGTTGCCTCCCAAGTAGCGCTTGTTTAACGTCCCGAGCCTGACTCAAGTCACCCCAAAGGGTTAATCCAGATAAAGCACTTGCTTGCCAATTGGGACCGATTTCCCATGATAATGCTTTAGCCTTTGCCCATTCACCTTGAAGTTGCCGGAAGCCCCTTCCAATTCCACTGCTCCGTTGATAGTGTGATTTTACATGATGTTTTCTGTATACTTTTGCATGCATTTTGCATATAGATTAGGCATTCTTTATGTGATTTTTGTTAGATTTTCCCTTGGAACGGGTGAAGCGGTTTCTTGGTGTTGTTTTGCAGGAATTCAATGTAAAAATGATCAAAATCAGCCATGGTGGAGCTTGGATGAAATAGAGCTTGAAAAGTGAAGAATATGAGCCAAACAGAGCCCATCACGGCCTGGCCGTGATGACCATCACGGCCATGATCAAGCAGAGCAGAAGCCAAAAGTCAGAATCTGTCACGGCCTGGCCGTGATGCCCATCACGGCCGTGACAGACCAAAAATTAAAGACTCGCCCAGGGCAGAAGCCATCACGGCCTGGCCGTGATGGCCATCACGGCCGTGACGCGCAACAGGTCTATATAAAGAAACGCAGCAGACAGAACAGGGAGTTTTTGGGGTCCATTTGAAGGCATTTGGAGGCTGCAGCTGGGCTAGGGTTTCAACCCTAGCAGGGAGCCAAGAGGGATTGCTTTGAAGAAGAAGGAAAGCTCACATGGAGCCTCTTCTCTCCTCTTCCTTCCTATTTCTCCTGGTTTGGTTTTCTTTGTTTTATGAGTAGTTAAATCCCCGTGTTGGGATTAGATGTAATCAAACCTATGTTTATGTATTTATCTTGATCGATTAATCTATGTTCATGTCTTCATATTAGTGGTTATTTTTCTCGTGCTTAATGCTTGTTGTGGCTAGCACCCCATGACTTGATTTGTGTTTTGGTATGCAATGGGACGTTCGTATCATAACCGGAATTGAATTTAATCACCTAGTAAGCCTTGTATCTAGGAATGGAACTAGGTTTATTAGTAATCGCGTAATCCCTAATCTTAATGCGAATTCATTAATCTAGGCCACCTAAGGAATTAGGGTCTATTAGTGGATTTAGGCTCTTGCCATCCGAGGAATCGGGGTTTGAGTAGTGTAGTGGATTGATTTTAATATCTGAAGCATGAATGGGAGGTATCTAGTCCTGATAGTGCATGAGTTAGAGGTTTGGTGAAGTCTAGTCCCAACATATCCTTTCGCACGCCAAGTGTTTGTCAAAAGTCCCCAAAAAGACAAAAAGATTTTATTCCCTTTTCTTTTGTTTTTTTTACTTTCTCTTGATAAATAGTTTATTCTATATAGTTGCCGAGTTTGCGAATTGGTAGTTGACATCCAATCCCAGTGGATACGATAAACCGGTCTTACCACCGTATTACTTGCACGACTGGGTATACTTGCCCAGAAACGTCCAACAAGTTTTTGGCGCCGTTGCCGGGGATTGGTTTTGCCAATATCAATAGTAACAGAGGAGGCAACTAATTTAGACATTTTAATTATTTTTACTTTTCTGTATATATTTGATCTTTTTGTTTTGAGTTGTGTTTGTACAAGGTGGATGCAACAAATGGAGACTTATTACTTTCCCACCTTGGATGGAGTTACAAAATACCACTTTGGGCCTAATGTAGTCTTGGGAGACTACGGGCCTGGGGACGTCACTGCCCTCATGCACAAGCTTATAGTGTGATAATGAAGCATGAGGAGGAATGGGAATGGAAGGAGCAAATACCGTTGAAAGCTGCTCTAGAACAGTATTCCCAAGAGCTATCCGCCTCTGAGGCCAAGGCAAGAGCAAATTGTGAGAGTATCGAAGCTGTGAAGCAGAACTTCAAAACGCACGTTGAGGAGATTTGCCAACAGTTAGTACAAGAGTCATATGAAGCCCAATTTGAGGAAAATCTGGTTTGGGGGATAGTTCAAGATGAAGACGAAGTGGTAGGGGATTCCACCATGCTTGCTGAGCAGTTTGATTTTTCTGCATTGGACAAATATGTCGGCTTGCATGCATGTGTGGACATTGGTAAACTAGTCCCTTCCCCATTTTTTTCAAACTTCCTGGTGAAAATGCCATTTGACCCGCTAGGAAGTAAGTGCATTATTATGGTTACAAAGGTCAATGGATATTCCACCCAATGGCTGGGTGGAATTGAGAATAAAGTTATATTATCTGCTACAATCACCATCCCAATTTCCATTTGATCCGGGAGGAGGATCCGGTGGATGCTTTTTAATAAGTCAAGCTAGTGACATTAAAGAAGCGCTTATTGGGAGGCAACCCAAATTTTCTTTTCCTTTTCCTTTTTCCTTTTTGTTTAGTTAGATTTTATTTTTGATTTTAAACTCTTGAATAATTTGAGAAGATCAAGAGTTTTCTTTTACTAATAAAATTGCCAAGTGATTCCAGGGTAAGAAGGAAGGAGGGAAGAGCAAGAAGACAAGAAAAAGCAACCCAACTCTCAAGCAGTTTCTGACTGAAATGAAAGCCAACACCCGTCACCGCCTCGGTAAGCCGTTCCAATTTGTATTTTCTTTTATTTTTCTTCTCCTCTTTCCAACTTGATTGTTTACATTGGGGACAATGTAAATTCTTAAGCTTGGGGTAGGGGTATTTTGCATTTGCATTTTGCATGTTGCATTCATATAGTTTTGCATGATCACATAATTAGATTGCCCTTGCTTAGAATTTTGTATCCAATTGTGAGAACTAAGTGCCAAATAATTTGTGATAGTGAATTGTTGAACCCAATTTGTTATTCTTGTGATAAGGCTGCAAATGAAAATGTTTGAGATGATCTTGGATAGTTGATAATTAGCATATGGTTCTGTGGACTTGTGATTTTCATTGTTTCTGAACTAAAATGTGAGATTTTGAGCCATAAAGGGGTACTCACAAAATGTTACCCCATTCTTTGTGTAGAGTGGTTATTCCTCTTGGTTTGTTTTCTCTAGAACTTGACTTGAAACCATTTTGAAGCTTAAAATTTTGGAAACATTTTTGAAAATGATTGAGGCAATAAGTATTTTTCCTGCCTTCCGAGCTTTGAATGATGAAATGCTACCCTTTAGTTGCCCAATTTTGAGCTTGAAAGAATAAAAATGATTTTCTTGGTACCCTGAAATGTTTTGATAAATAATGTTTGATGGGACCTTCTAAAGTATAACAAAAGGGTGAAAAAGGTAGTTGGAAGTTTGGGAAAAGAATCGGAAAAAATAATTCTCTTGATTTGAAAATTCTTCCGTTCTCCAAATAAAAGTAAAAGAAAAAGAAAAAAAAAAAAGAAAGAAAATAAATAGAGAAGGGGAAGACAAAAATAAAAAAAAAAAGAAAAAGAAAAAGAAAGAAAAGAAAGGTGGAAAAATGAATTGAAAACCCAAGAAGGTATTTTAGAAGGTCATGTTTGCAATGCTTGATGTTTGTGTAGCCTTTTGAAATGTCCTTTTCTTGTTTTCCCCACCTAACGATTAATCCCATGGCCATGTTACAACCAAATAAAAGACCTCGTGATTCTAAATTGTTTTCATTAATAAAGTAGAGATGTGGTTGATAGTCAAGCCTATGGTAGGATTCATTCCTTGAGGAAAATTGAGCGAAACGTCTTATTCCCCTAAACACTTGAGTGGTGAGGAAGAGAGCCAAGCAAATGAACAAGCTTGGGGTGAGCTTCAGGTGAGAAAGAGTGCCCAAATCAGTGAGAGCATGAGTCTAAGGAACCTAAGCCTCTAATTGGACTTGAATTGATTGTCTCTTACTGAATTGTTTGAATTGCCTATTGCTTGGATTATATGCTCGGGTTCTTGGTTCACTATCAATGTTCTGTTTAGTCTTCTGGCCTTAGTGATTGCTTGAGGACAAGCAATTGAATAAGCTTGGGGTGATTTGATAGTGTGATTTTACATGATGTTTTCTGTATACTTTTGCATGCATTTTGCATATAGATTAGGCATTCTTTATTTGATTTTTGTTAGATTTTCCCTTGGAACGGGTGAAGCGGTTTCTTGGTGTTGTTTTGCAGGAATTCAATGTAAAAATGATCAAAATCAGCCATGGTGGAGCTTGGATGAAATAGAGCTTGAAAAGTGAAGAATATGAGCCAAACAGAGCCCATCACGGCCTGGCCGTGATGACCATCACGGCCATGATCAAGCAGAGCAGAAGCCAAAAGTCAGAATCTGTCACGGCCTGGCCGTGATGCCCATCACGGCCGTGACAGACCAAAAAGTAAAGACTCGCCTAGGGCAGAAGCCATCACGGCCATCACGGCCGTGACGCGCAACAGGTCTATATAAAGAAACGCAGCAGACAGAACAGGGAGTTTTTGGGGTCCATTTGAAGGCATTTGGAGGCTGCAGCTGGGCTAGGGTTTCAACCCTAGCAGGGAGCCAAGAGGGATTGCTTTGAAGAAGAAGGAAAGCTCACATGGAGCCTCTTCTCTCCTCTTCCTTCCTATTTCTCTGGTTTGGTTTTCTTTGTTTTATGAGTAGTTAAATCCCTGTGTTGGGATTAGATGTAATCAAACCTATGTTTATGTATTTATCTTGACTGATTAATCTATGTTCATGTCTTCATATTAGTGGTTATTTTTCTGTGCTTAATGCTTGTTGTGGCTAGCACCCCCATGACTTGATTTGTGTTTTGGTATGCAATGGGGACGTTCGTATCATAACCGGAATTGAATTTAATCACCTAGTAAGCCTTGTATCTAGGAATGGAACTAGGTTTATTAGTAATCGCGTAATCCCTAATCTTAATGCGAATTCATTAATCTAGGCCACCTAAGGAATTAGGGTCTATTAGTGGATTTAGGCTCTTGCCATCCGAGGAATCGGGGTTTGAGTAGTGTAGTGGATTGATTTTAATATCTCAAGCATGAATGGGAGGTATCTAGTCCTGATAGTGCATGAGTTAGAGGTTTGGTGAAGTCTAGTCCCAACATATCCTTTCTGCACGCCAAGTGTTTGTCAAAAGTCCCCAAAAAGACAAAAAGATTTTATTCCCTTTTCTTTTGTTTGTTTTACTTTCTCTTGATAAATAGTTTAGTCTAGATAGTTGCCGAGTTTGCGAATTGGTAGTTGACATCCAATCCCCGTGGATACGATAAACCGGTCTTACCACCGTATTACTTGCACGACTGGGTATACTTGCCCAGAAACGTCCAACAAGTTTTTGGGCGCCGTTTGGGGGATTGGTTTTTTCAATATCAATAGTAACAGAGGAGGCAACTAATTTAGACATTTTAATTATTTTTACTTTTCTGTATATATTTGATCTTTTTGTTTTGAGTTGTGTTTGTACAAGGTGGATGCAACAAATGGAGACTTATTACTTTCCCACCTTGGATGGAGTTACAAAATACCACTTTGGGCCTAATGTAGTCTTGGGAGACTACGGGCTGGACGCCAGCCCTCATGCACAAGCTTATAGTGTGATAATGAAGCATGAGGAGGAATGGGAATGGAAGGAGCAAATACCGGTGAAAGCTGCTTAGAACAAGTATTCCCAAGAGCTATCCGCCTCGGAGGCCAAGGCAAGAGCAAATTGTGAGAGTATCGACGTGAAGGAGAACTTCAAAACGCACGTTGAGGAGATTTGCCAACAATTAGTACAAGAGTCATATGAAGCCCAATTTGAGGAAAATCTGGTTTGGGGGATAGTTCAAGATGAAGACGAAGTGGTAGGGGATTCCACCATGCTTGCACGAGCAGTTTGATTTTTCCCGCATTGGACAAATATGTCGGCTTGCATGCATGTGTGGACATTGGTAAACTAGTCCCTTCCCCATTTTTTTCAAACTTCCGGGTGAAAATGCCATTTGACCCGCTAAGAAGTAAGTGCATTATTATGGTTACAAAGGTCAATGGATATTCCACCCAATGGCTGGGTGGAATTGAGAATAAAGTTATATTACTCGCTACAATCACCATCCCAATTTCCATTTGATCCGGGAGGAGGATCCGGGTGGATGCTTTTTAATAAGTCAAGCTAGTGACATTAAAGAAGCGCTTATTGGGAGGCAACCCAAATTTTCTTTTCCTTTTCCTTTTTCCTTTTTGTTTAGTTAGATTTTATTTTTGATTTTAAACTCTTGAATAATTTGAGAAGATCAAGAGTTTTCTTTTACTAATAAAATTGCCAAGTGATTCCAGGGGTAAGAAGGAAGGAGGGAAGAGCAAGAAGACAAGAAAAAGCAACCCAACTCTCAAGGCGCTTGACATCAAATGAAAGCCAACACCCGTCACCGCCTCGTTAAGCCTCAATTTGTATTTTCTTTTATTTTTCTTCTCCTCTTTCCAACTTGATTGTTTACATTGGGGACAATGTAAATTCTTAAGCTTGGGGTAGGGGTATTTTGCATTTGCATTTTGCATGTTGCATTCATATAGTTTTGCATGATCACATAATTAGATTGCCCTTGCTTAGAATTTTGTATCCAATTGTGAGAACTAAGTGCCAAATAATTTGTGATAGTGAATTGTTGAACCCAATTTGTTATTCTTGTGATAAGGCTGCAAATGAAAATGTTTGAGATGATCTTGGATAGTTGATAATTAGCATATGGTTCTGTGGACTTGTGATTTTCATTGTTTCTGAACTAAAATGTGAGATTTTGAGCCATAAAGGGGTACTCACAAAATGTTACCCCATTCTTTGTGTAGAGTGGTTATTCCTCTTGGTTTGTTTTCTCTAGAACTTGACTTGAAACCATTTTGAAGCTTAAAATTTTGGAAACATTTTTGAAAATGATTGAGGCAATAAGTATTTTTCTGGCCTTCTGAGCTTTGAATGATGAAATGCTACCCCTTAGTTGCCCAATTTTGAGCTTGAAAGAATAAAAATGATTTTCTTGGTACCCTGAAATGTTTTGATAAATAATGTTTGATGGGACCTTCTAAAGTATAACAAAAGGGTGAAAAAGGTAGTTGGAAGTTTGGGAAAAGAATCAGAAAAAATAATTCTCTTGATTTGAAAATTCTTCCGTTCTCCAAATAAAAGTAAAAGAAAAAGAAAAAAAAAAAGAAAGAAAGAAAATAAATAGAGAAGGGGAAGACAAAAATAAAAAAAAAAGAAAAAGAAAAAGAAAGAAAAGAAAGGTGGAAAAATGAATTGAAAACCCAAGAAGGTATTTTAGAAGGTCATGTTTGCAATGCTTGATGTTTGTGTAGCCTTTTGAAATGTCCTTTTCTTGTTTTCCCCACCTAACGATTAATCCCATGGCCATGTTACAACCAAATAAAAGACCTCGTGATTCTAAATTGTTTTCATTAATAAAGTAGAGATGTGGTTGATAGTCAAGCCTATGGTAGGATTCATTCCTTGAGGAAAATTGAGCGAAACGTCTTATTCCCCTAAACACTTGAGTGGTGAGGAAGAGAGCCAAGCAAATGAACAAGCTTGGGGTGAGCTTCAGGTGAGAAAGAGTGCCCAAATCAGTGAGAGCATGAGTCTAAGGAACCTAAGCCTCTAATTGGACTTGAATTGATTGTCTCTTACTGAATTGTTTGAATTGCCTATTGCTTGGATTATATGCTCGGGTTCTTGGTTCACTATCAATGTTCTGTTTAGTCTTCGGCCTTAGTGATTGCTTGAGGACAAGCAATTGAATAAGCTTAGGGTGATTTGATAGTGTGATTTTACATGATGTTTTCTGTATACTTTTGCATGCATTTTGCATATAGATTAGGCATTCTTTATTTGATTTTTGTTAGATTTTCCCTTGGAACGGGTGAAGCGGTTTCTTGGTGTTGTTTTGCAGGAATTCAATGTAAAAATGATCAAAATCAGCCATGGTGGAGCTTGGATGAAATAGAGCTTGAAAAGTGAAGAATATGAGCCAAACAGAGCCCATCACGGCCTGGCCGTGATGACCATCACGGCCATGATCAAGCGGAAGGTGGCCAAAAAGTCGGAATCTGTCACGGCCTGGCGTGATGCCCATCACGGCCGTGATGACCAAAAAGTAAAGACTCGCCAGGGAGGGCGAAGCCATCACGGCCATCACGGCCGTGACGCCATCACGCAGGTCTATATAAAGAAACGCAGCAGACAGAACAGGGAGTTTTTGGGGTCCATTTGAAGGCATTTGGAGGCTGCAGCTGGGCTAGGGTTTCAACCCTAGCAGGGAGCCAAGAGGGATTGCTTTGAAGAAGAAGGAAAGCTCACATGGAGCCTCTTCTCTCCTCTTCCTTCCTATTTCTCTGGTTTGGTTTTCTTTGTTTTATGAGTAGTTAAATCCCTGTGTTGGGATTAGATGTAATCAAACCTATGTTTATGTATTTATCTTGACTGATTAATCTATGTTCATGTCTTCATATTAGTGGTTATTTTTCTGTGCTTAATGCTTGTTGTGGCTAGCACCCCCATGACTTGATTTGTGTTTTGGTATGCAATGGGGACGTTCGTATCATAACCGGAATTGAATTTAATCACCTAGTAAGCCTTGTATCTAGGAATGGAACTAGGTTTATTAGTAATCGCGTAATCCCTAATCTTAATGCGAATTCATTAATCTAGGCCACCTAAGGAATTAGGGTCTATTAGTGGATTTAGGCTCTTGCCATCCGAGGAATCGGGGTTTGAGTAGTGTAGTGGATTGATTTTAATATCTGAAGCATGAATGGGAGGTATCTAGTCCTGATAGTGCATGAGTTAGAGGTTTGGTGAAGTCTAGTCCCAACATATCCTTTCTGCACGCCAAGTGTTTGTCAAAAGTCCCCAAAAAGACAAAAAGATTTTATTCCCTTTTCTTTTGTTTGTTTTACTTTCTCTTGATAAATAGTTTAGTCTAGATAGTTGCCGAGTTTGCGAATTGGTAGTTGACATCCAATCCCCGTGGATACGATAAACCGGTCTTACCACCGTATTACTTGCACGACTGGGTATACTTGCCCAGAAACGTCCAACAAGTTTTTGGCGCCGTTGCCGGGGATTGGTTTTGCCAATATCAATAGTAACAGAGGAGGCAACTAATTTAGACATTTTAATTATTTTTACTTTTCTGTATATATTTGATCTTTTTGTTTTGAGTTGTGTTTGTACAAGGTGGATGCAACAAATGGAGACTTATTACTTTCCCACCTTGGATGGAGTTACAAAATACCACTTTGGGCCTAATGTAGTCTTGGGAGACTACGGGCTCTGGGGACGTCACTGCCCTCATGCACAAGCTTATAGTGTGATAATGAAGCATGAGGAGGAATGGGAATGGAAGGAGCAAATACCGTTGAAAGCTGCTCTAGAACAGTATTCCCAAGAGCTATCCGCCTCTGAGGCCAAGGCAAGAGCAAATTGTGAGAGTATCGAGCCGTGAAGCGTAACTTCAAAACGCACGTTGAGGAGATTTGCCAACAGTTAGTACAAGACTCACATGAAGCCCAATATGAGGAACAACAGGTTTTGCGTAAATTTCAAGATGAAGACGAAGTGGTAGGGGATTCCACCATGCTTGCTGAGCAGTTTGATTTTTCTGCATTGGACAAATATGTCGGCTTGCATGCATGTGTGGACATTGGTAAACTAGTCCCTTCCCCATTTTTTTCAAACTTCCTGGTGAAAATGCCATTTGACCCGCTAGGAAGTAAGTGCATTATTATGGTTACAAAGGTCAATGGATATTCCACCCAATGGCTGGGTGGAATTGAGAATAAAGTTATATTATCGCTACAATCACCATCCCAATTTCCATTTGATCCGGGAGGAGGATCCGGGGGATGCTTTTTAATAAGTCATGCTAGTGACTTTAAAGAAGCGCTTATTGGGAGGCAACCCAAATTTTCTTTTCCTTTTCCTTTTTCCTTTTTGTTTAGTTAGATTTTATTTTTGATTTTAAACTCTTGAATAATTTGAGAAGATCAAGAGTTTTCTTTTACTAATAAAATTGCCAAGTGATTCCAGGGTAAGAAGGAAGGAGGGAAGAGCAAGAAGACAAGAAAAAGCAACCCAACTCTCAAGCAGTTTCGAACAAATGAAAGCCAACACCCTTCACCGCCTCGTAAGCCGTTCCAATTTGTATTTTCTTTTATTTTTCTTCTCCTCTTTCCAACTTGATTGTTTACATTGGGGACAATGTAAATTCTTAAGCTTGGGGTAGGGGTATTTTGCATTTGCATTTTGCATGTTGCATTCATATAGTTTTGCATGATCACATAATTAGATTGCCCTTGCTTAGAATTTTGTATCCAATTGTGAGAACTAAGTGCCAAATAATTTGTGATAGTGAATTGTTGAACCCAATTTGTTATTCTTGTGATAAGGCTGCAAATGAAAATGTTTGAGATGATCTTGGATAGTTGATAATTAGCATATGGTTCTGTGGACTTGTGATTTTCATTGTTTCTGAACTAAAATGTGAGATTTTGAGCCATAAAGGGGTACTCACAAAATGTTACCCCATTCTTTGTGTAGAGTGGTTATTCCTCTTGGTTTGTTTTCTCTAGAACTTGACTTGAAACCATTTTGAAGCTTAAAATTTTGGAAACATTTTTGAAAATGATTGAGGCAATAAGTATTTTTCTGGCCTTCTGAGCTTTGAATGATGAAATGCTACCCCTTAGTTGCCCAATTTTGAGCTTGAAAGAATAAAAATGATTTTCTTGGTACCCTGAAATGTTTTGATAAATAATGTTTGATGGGACCTTCTAAAGTATAACAAAAGGGTGAAAAAGGTAGTTGGAAGTTTGGGAAAAGAATCAGAAAAAATAATTCTCTTGATTTGAAAATTCTTCCGTTCTCCAAATAAAAGTAAAAGAAAAAGAAAAAAAAAAAGAAAGAAAGAAAATAAATAGAGAAGGGGAAGACAAAAATAAAAAAAAAAGAAAAAGAAAAAGAAAGAAAAGAAAGGTGGAAAAATGAATTGAAAACCCAAGAAGGTATTTTAGAAGGTCATGTTTGCAATGCTTGATGTTTGTGTAGCCTTTTGAAATGTCCTTTTCTTGTTTTCCCCACCTAACGATTAATCCCATGGCCATGTTACAACCAAATAAAAGACCTCGTGATTCTAAATTGTTTTCATTAATAAAGTAGAGATGTGGTTGATAGTCAAGCCTATGGTAGGATTCATTCCTTGAGGAAAATTGAGCGAAACGTCTTATTCCCCTAAACACTTGAGTGGTGAGGAAGAGAGCCAAGCAAATGAACAAGCTTGGGGTGAGCTTCAGGTGAGAAAGAGTGCCCAAATCAGTGAGAGCATGAGTCTAAGGAACCTAAGCCTCTAATTGGACTTGAATTGATTGTCTCTTCTTGAATTGTTTGAATTGCCTATTGCTTGGATTATATGCTCGGGTTCTTGGTTCACTATCAATGTTCTGTTTAGTCTTCTGGCCTTAGTGATTGCTTGAGGACAAGCAATTGAATAAGCTTGGGGTGATTTGATAGTGTGATTTTACATGATGTTTTCTGTATACTTTTGCATGCATTTTGCATATAGATTAGGCATTCTTTATTTGATTTTTGTTAGATTTTCCCTTGGAACGGGTGAAGCGGTTTCTTGGTGTTGTTTTGCAGGAATTCAATGTAAAAATGATCAAAATCAGCCATGGTGGAGCTTGGATGAAATAGAGCTTGAAAAGTGAAGAATATGAGCCAAACAGAGCCCATCACGGCCTGGCCGTGATGACCATCACGGCCATGATCAAGCAGAGCAGAAGCCAAAAGTCAGAATCTGTCACGGCCTGGCCGTGATGCCCATCACGGCCGTGACAGACCAAAAAGTAAAGACTCGCCCAGGGCAGAAGCCATCACGGCCTGGCCGTGATGGCCATCACGGCCGTGACGCGCAACAGGTCTATATAAAGAAACGCAGCAGACAGAACAGGGAGTTTTTGGGGTCCATTTGAAGGCATTTGGAGGCTGCAGCTGGGCTAGGGTTTCAACCCTAGCAGGGAGCCAAGAGGGATTGCTTTGAAGAAGAAGGAAAGCTCACATGGAGCCTCTTCTCTCCTCTTCCTTCCTATTTCTCTGGTTTGGTTTTCTTTGTTTTATGAGTAGTTAAATCCCTGTGTTGGGATTAGATGTAATCAAACCTATGTTTATGTATTTATCTTGACTGATTAATCTATGTTCATGTCTTCATATTAGTGGTTATTTTTCTGTGCTTAATGCTTGTTGTGGCTAGCACCCCCATGACTTGATTTGTGTTTTGGTATGCAATGGGGACGTTCGTATCATAACCGGAATTGAATTTAATCACCTAGTAAGCCTTGTATCTAGGAATGGAACTAGGTTTATTAGTAATCGCGTAATCCCTAATCTTAATGCGAATTCATTAATCTAGGCCACCTAAGGAATTAGGGTCTATTAGTGGATTTAGGCTCTTGCCATCCGAGGAATCGGGGTTTGAGTAGTGTAGTGGATTGATTTTAATATCTGAAGCATGAATGGGAGGTATCTAGTCCTGATAGTGCATGAGTTAGAGGTTTGGTGAAGTCTAGTCCCAACATATCCTTTCTGCACGCCAAGTGTTTGTCAAAAGTCCCCAAAAAGACAAAAAGATTTTATTCCCTTTTCTTTTGTTTGTTTTACTTTCTCTTGATAAATAGTTTAGTCTAGATAGTTGCCGAGTTTGCGAATTGGTAGTTGACATCCAATCCCCGTGGATACGATAAACCGGTCTTACCACCGTATTACTTGCACGACTGGGTATACTTGCCCAGAAACGTCCAACATCCGTATGGGAAGACTTGTAGGATCTTGAATGGTCCTGACCACCTCGATTTCAGCTTTCCAGGAAAGAGCCTCAACCTTGAATTATAAAGGAGTACCATTTGTCCGGGCTCAAACCTTCTAGGCAAGATGTGCTTGTCATGCCATGCCTTAGTCCGCTCCTTGTAGATTCTAGTATTTTCATAAGCTTGCATGCGGATCTCGGACAACTCATTCAGATCCAAAAGCCTCTTGTCACCGGCTTTCGTCAAGTCAAAGTTGAGCTCCCGAATTGCCCAATAAGACTTCTCTTCCAACTCCACCGGTAGGTGGCATGCCTTTCCAAACACCAAGTTGTAGGGAGACCTTCCAATTGGAGTCTTGAACGCTGTCCTATAAGCCCATAAAGCATCATCCAATTTCTTTGACCAATCCTTCCGTGAGGAGTTGACGGTTTTTTCAAGGATACGCTTCAACTCACGGTTGGATACCTCCGCTTGCCCATTTGTTTGGGGATGATAAGGAGTAGCGACTCTATGCTTGACCCCATACTTCTCAAGAAGCTTGTGCAATGGATTGTTGCAAAAGTGGGATCCCCATCACTAATCAACACTCTAGGGACCCCAAACCTCGAGAAGATATTGCGCCTTAGGAATTCCATGACTACTCGCGCATCATCCGTAATTGTCGGGATTGCCTCTACCCACTTCGACACATAGTCCACAGCCACCAGAATGTATTGGTAAGAGAAGGAGGGTGGGAATGGTCCCATGAAATCTATCCCCATACATCAAAGAGCTCTACTTCAAGCATGCAATTCAAGGGAAGTTCATGCCGCTTAGAGATATTGCCAACTCTTTGGCACCGATCACAATTCTCAACAAAGGTACGGGCATCCTTGAAAAGCGTTGGCCAATAAAACCCGCTTTGAAGAATTTTTTCTGCGGTCTTCTTTCCCCCATAGTGCCCACCATAATCCGAGCTATGACAATGCCACAATACGTTTCCGATCTGGTCATGGGGAATGCACCTCCTTAAGATCCCGTCTGAGCATTGCTTGAAAAGATATGGGTCCTCCCACATATAGTACTTTGCATCCGAGAGGAACTTCTTCCTTTGTTGACGAGTCCAATCTTGCGGAACCACATTTGAAGATTTGAAGTTGGCCATGTCCGCGAACCAAGGAGGGGAATTTTCAATAAGTGCTAACAGCTTTTCATCAGGAAATTCTTCCTTGATGTCTAACGACTCCTCCTTGGTGTCGGGATTGACCAACCTAGATAAGTGGTCCGCCACACCATTCTCGGATCCTTTCCTGTCCTTAATCTCTACGTCAAATTCCTGCAAAAGAAGAATCCACCGCATTAATCTAGGTTTGGCCTCTTGTTTTGTCATCAAGTGTTTTATGGCCGCATGATCAGTGAAAACCACAATCTTAGACCCCACGATGTAGGATCTAAACTTATCCAAAACAAACACCACAGCAAGTAGCTCTTTTTCAGTGGTGGAATAATTAGCTTGTGCCTCATTCAAAACTTTACTTGCATAATAAATTACATGAGCTAATTTCTCCACCCTCTGCCCCAAAACAACCCCCACCGCATAATCACTAGCATCACACATGATTTCAAATGGCAAATTCCAATTAGGTGCAGTGATTATGGGTGCGGTGACAAGCATATTTTTCAAAACAGTGAAGGCATTTAAACAAGAATCATTAAAATCAAAGGATACATCCTTCACAAGAAGGTCGCAAAGCGGCCTTGCGACTTTGGAGAAGTCTTTGATGAATCTCCGGTAGAACCCGGCATGCCCCAAAAAACTCCTCACCCCCTTTACAGTGGTTGGTGGGGGCAGCTTCTCAATCAACTCGATCTTCGCCTTATCAACCTCAATCCCCCTGTGGGAGATTTTGTGCCCCAAGACTATACCTTCCTTGACCATGAAGTGGCATTTCTCCCAATTGAGCACAAGGTTAGTCTCTTGGCACCTTTTAAGCACCAAACTCAAGTTCTTCAAGAAGTTGTCATATGAGGTTCCAAAGACCGAGAAGTCGTCCATGAACACCTCAACGCATTTCTCCACCATGTCCGAGAAAATAGAAAGCATGCACCTTTGGAAAGTGGCAGGGGCGTTGCACAATCCAAAGGGCATCCTCCTATAGGCAAAGACTCCTGATGCGGTGTATTTTAAAGATTATAATTGAAGGCAAGTGCACCTCGTCGCAATCAAGTAATACGGTGGTGAGACCGGTTATCGTATCCACAGGGATTGGATGTCAATTACCAATTCGTAAATTCAACAACTATTTAGACTTAACTAAAGTGTGAGGGATTAAAACAGAAAATAAAGAAATAAAATATTTTTGTCTTTTTGGAATTTTGTCAAACACTTGGTATGCAAACAGGGATGTGGCTAGAATTGTCAGGGTTAGACTACACTAATTCTCCCTTAGTTGCAATGAAATGGCTTCTAACACAAGTCCTAATTCAATTATGCCAATCAAGCCTTTTCTAAAGTACTCAAGCCTAATGTCTTAGGTGCATTGAGCCTAAAACCCCAAATTAAACCCTAATGTCTTAGGTGGAATAACCTGAGATTTTGCATTAAGTTAAGACTTATAAGATTGCAAGCAGCCAACACCTATGTCTAGATTCTTAACCTACTTGGCATATGATTCATGAGCATGCCTTAATACCAACCTTCCAGTCATCTATCAAAGCAACAAATCATTCCTATGGGTAGCTAATCCAAGGAAAGCATTAAACACAGAATCACATACTCATAAGAAAATAGAGACTTGTATTAAAATACCAAATCAATTACAACAAGTTCAGAAAAGTTACATCTAACCCCAACAATGGGGATTTAACTACTCATGATAAGGAAATACAAAAAGGAAAAAGAGAAGGGATGAAGAACACTCATAGACAAGCTTCCTCCAATCTTCTCTCCATCCAAGAGCAGAGAAAACGCCCCCCTTTTTGGGTAGAAACCCTCTCCAGCCACCAGCCTCAGCCTGCCTCCAAGTGCAGATTATTTTAGGTTAGAAGTTCGTTCCCTTTTCTGTTCAGTGCAGGTTCATTTATAGGTCCGTCGCCCGTCACGGCCGTGACAGCCATCACGGCCAGGCCGTGATGGTCTCTGACTTGGGCGCCTCTTCATTCACTTATTCATCACGGCCGTGATGGTCATCACGGCCAGGCCGTGATCGCTTTCGACTTTTCCAACTAGCGAGGTCACGGCTGTGATAGCCATCACGGCCAGGCCGTGACGACTTCCGACTTTTGGCTCAATCTTTCTTCAGCTATCGCTCCCCTCACGGTAGTGAGGCCATCACGGCCAGGCCGTGATACTCTCTGCTTGGCTCATAATCTTCACTTATAATCTCTTTTTTCATCCAAGCTCCACCAAGGCTGATTCCTGGACATTTTTCCATTAAATCCTGCAAAACAACACCAGAAACCACCTCATCCGTTCCAAAGGAAAAACTATACAAATTCAACACTAAATTGGCCTAACTATATGCAAATGCATGCAGAAATGTACATGAAAAATGAGGTAAAATCACACTCATCAAATCACCCCAAGCTTAAGACTTTGCTTGTCCTCAAGCAAAAACTAAGGCCAGAAGAGATAACAGTCAAAGCATGGATAGTGAACCAAGAACCCGAGTAAAATGATCCAAGTAATAGGCAATTCAAACAATTCAGCAAGAGACAATCAATTCAAGTCCAATTAGGGGCTTAAGTTTCCTAGACTCACATTCTCACTGATTCGGGCACTCTTGCTCACTTGAAGCTCACCCCAAGCTTGTTTATTTGCTTGGCTCTCTTTCTTGCCTCACTCACTCAAGTGTTCAAGTATATATAACAATTCGCTCCATTTTCCTCAAGGAATGATTCCTACCATATGCTTGACCATCAACCAAATCTCCACTTTATTTATGAAAAACACTTAAGAATCAAGAGGTCTTTTATTTGGTTGTAACGTGGCCATGGGATTAATCTTTAGGTGGGAATAACAAGAAAGGGATATTTCAAAGGGCTAGACTAAGTATCAAACATTTCAATACAGGACACCTTCTAAAATACCTTCTTGGGTTTTCAATACATTTTTCCACCTTTCTTTTCTTTCTTTTTCTTTTATTGCTTTTTTGTCATCCCCTTCTCTATTTATTTATTTTATTTTTTTTCTTTTATTTGGAGAAGGGGAAATTTTTCAAATCAAGATTATTATTATTTTTTTTTTTTTGATTCTTTTCCCAAACTTTCAACTACCTTTTTCACCCTTTTTGTGATACTTTAGAAGGTCCCTTATCAAGTATATGTATCAAAATTTTTCAGGGAACCAAGAAAAGCATTTTATTCATTCAGGCTCAAAATTGGGCAACTAAGGGTGGCATTTACACATTCAAAGCTCAGAAGGCCAGAAAAATACCTATTGCCTCAATCATTTTCAAAAATGTTTCCAAAAAATTTCTAAGCTTCAAAATGGTTTTAAGTCAAGTTCTAGAGAAAACAAACCAAGAGGAATAACACTCTACACAAAGAATGGGGGCAGATTTAGTGAGTACCCCCTAATGGCTCAAAAGCTCACATTTATCAATTCAAGAACCAGTGAGAAACACAAGTCTAAAGAAACATATGCTAATCATCAACTATCCGAAATCATCTCAAGCATATTCATTTGCAGCCATATCACAAGAATAAACAGAATTGGGTTCAAGAATTCACTATCACAAAAAAGTTGGCACTTAGCTCTCACAATTAGATGCTCAATCTAAGCAGGGGCAACCAATTCATGTGATCATGCAAGACTAAACCTATATGAATGCAACATTTACAATGCAAGATATGAACATATGCAAAATACCCCTACCCCAAGCTTAAAGATTTACATTGTCCCCAATGTAAACAATCAAGTTGGAGAGGAGAGAAAAATTAAATAAAACAAAAGAAAAATGGAACGGCTTACCGAGGCGGTAGCGGGTGTTGGCTCACATACTTTTTGGCTTTGTTTCTCCCTGCTCTTTTTCTCCTTCCTTTATTCAAAATCTGAAGACACTTAACAAAATTAACAAACCTCTTGAGCTTCTCAAATTATTCAAGAGGTTGAAAATCAAAAACAAAAACTAACTAAAGAGAAGGGTTAAGAAAAGTTGGGTTGCCTCCCAATAAGCGCTTCTTTAACGTCACTAGCTTGACTTATTAAAAATCATCACCTGGATCCTCCTCCCGGATCAAATGGAAATTGGGATGGTGATTGTAACAGTAAAATAACTTTATTTTCAATTCCACCCAGCCATTGGGTGAAATATCCATTGACCTTTAAAATTATAAACTCACTTCCTCTCGGGTCAAGTGGATTTAACAAAAGGAAGTGTGACAGACAAGTGGGAGGGGCTAACTTTCCAATGTCCACACATGCATGCAAGCCAACATATTTATCTAGTGCAGTAAAATCAGATTGCTCAACATGCATGGTGGAAGGAGTGCTATCTAGATGCCCTGCCTCCTCACTTGTTGTTTCCCAAGGATTTGTGGAAGGTAATTCCTCTTGTTGTGGTTCACTCACCACCACCACTTCATTTTCAATTTCATTCATTCCCAGAACCAGATTTTTCTCATGAGGCTCTATGGGAATCATACATGGTGGTGGAGGTGGTAAATATGCCCAAAAGGTTTCCCAATCCTCCTCGGAGTATACATATATAAGCTCACCAGTCATAGGATCGACTCGTGATGGGATGTTATGAGATAGAGAAAACTCCTCGAAGAATTCTCCCAAATTTATATCGCCATCCCACCACAAGTTGTCCTCCAAAACAGGACTGGAAGCTTCCTTATCAGGTGGACAATAAAAATTTTCCATGACTTTTGTGCACCTTACAAAACAGAATTCAAAACAAAAAATTCAAATATATACAGAAAAATATCAAATATACACAGGCAATAAAAAAATGTCTAAACTAGTTGTCTCATTTGTTACTAATGATATTGACAAAGCCAATCCCCGGCAACGGCGCCAAAAACTTGATGCGGTGTATTTTAAAGATTATAATTGAAGGCAAGTGCACCTCGTCGCAATCAAGTAATACGGTGGTGAGACCGGTTATCGTATCCACAGGGATTGGATGTCAATTACCAATTCGTAAATTCAACAACTATTTAGACTTAACTAAAGTGTGAGGGATTAAAACAGAAAATAAAGAAATAAAATATTTTTGTCTTTTTGGAATTTTGTCAAACACTTGGTATGCAAACAGGGATGTGGCTAGAATTGTCAGGGTTAGACTACACTAATTCTCCCTTAGTTGCAATGAAATGGCTTCTAACACAAGTCCTAATTCAATTATGCCAATCAAGCCTTTTCTAAAGTACTCAAGCCTAATGTCTTAGGTGCATTGAGCCTAAAACCCCAAATTAAACCCTAATGTCTTAGGTGGAATAACCTGAGATTTTGCATTAAGTTAAGACTTATAAGATTGCAAGCAGCCAACACCTATGTCTAGATTCTTGACCTACTTGGCATATGATTCATGAGCATGCCTTAATACCAACCTTCCAGTCATCTATCAAAGCAACAAATCATTCCTATGGGTAGCTAATCCAAGGAAAGCATTAAACACAGAATCACATACTCATAAGAAAATAGAGACTTGTATTAAAATACCAAATCAATTACAACAAGTTCAGAAAAGTTACATCTAACCCCAACAATGGGGATTTAACTACTCATGATAAGGAAATACAAAAAGGAAAAAGAGAAGGGATGAAGAACACTCATAGACAAGCTTCCTCCAATCTTCTCTCCATCCAAGAGCAGAGAAAACGCCCCCTTTTTGGGTAGAAACCCTCTCCAGACCACTCAGCCTCACCCGCCTCCAAGTGCAGATTATTTTAGGTTAGAAGTTCGTTCCCTTTTCTGTTCAAGTGCAGGTTCATTTATAGGTCCGTCGCCCGTCACGGCCGGATGGCCCATCACGGCCAGGCCGTGATGGTCTCCGACTTGGGCGCCTCTTCATTCACTTATTCATCACGGCCGTGATGGTCATCACGCCAGGCCGTGATCGCTTCTGACTTTTCCAACTAGCAGGTCACGGCCGTGATAGCCATCACGGCCAGGCCGTGACGGCTTCGACTTTTGGCTCAATCTTTCTTCACTCTTCGCTCCCTCACGGCAGTGAGGGCCATCACGCCAGGCCGTGATACTCTCTTGGCTCATAATCTTCACTTCTAATCTCTTTTTTCATCCAAGCTCCACCAAGGCTGATTCTGGACATTTTTCCATTAAATCCTCGCAAAACAACACCGAAACCACCTCATCCGTTCCAAAGGAAAAACTATACAAATTCAACACTAAATTGGCCTAACTATATGCAAATGCATGCAGAAATGTACATGAAAAATGAGGTAAAATCACACTCATCAAATCACCCCAAGCTTAAGACTTTGCTTGTCCTCAAGCAAAAACTAAGGCCGAAGAGATAATAGTCAAAGCATGGATAGTGAACCAAGAACCCGAGTAAAATGATCCAAGTAACAGGCAATTCAAACAATTCAGCAAGAGACAATCAATTCAAGTCCAATTAGGGGCTTAAGTTTCCTAGACTCACATTCTCACTGATTCGGGCACTCTTGCTCACTTGAAGCTCACCCCAAGCTTGTTTATTTGCTTGGCTCTCTTTCTTGCCTCACTCACTCAAGTGTTCAAGTATATATAACAATTCGCTCCATTTTCCTCAAGGAATGATTCCTACCATATGCTTGACTATCAACCAAATCTCCACTTTATTTATGAAAAACACTTAAGAATCAAGAGGTCTTTTATTTGGTTGTAACGTGGCCATGGGATTAATCTTTAGGTGGGGATAACAAGAAAGGGAAATTTCAAAAGGCTAAACCAAGTATCAAACATTTCAACACAAGAAACCTTCTAAAAATACCTTCTTGGGTTTTCAATTCACTTTCCACCTTTCTTTGCTTCCTTTTTCTTTTATTTTCTTTTTGTCATCCCCTTCTCTATTTTTTTTTTCTTTTTCTTTTGTTTTTCTTTTATTTGGAGAAGGGGAGTTTTTTTTTTTTTTTTTTAATGATTCTTTCATCCCAAACTTCCAACTACCTTTTTCACCCTTTTTTCATCCAAGCTCAAAATTGGGCAACTAAGGGTAGCATTTACACATTCAAAGCTCAGAAGGCCAGAAAAATACCTATTGCCTCAATCATTTTCAAAAATGTTTCCCAAAAAATTTTCTAAGCTTCAAAATGGTTTTAAGTCAAGTTCTAGAGAAAACAAACCAAGAGGAATTGTGTTCCCTAAGAACTCTCAACAACTTCTCTTCTTCATCCTTTTTCAAGGCATTGCTAATGATTACCGGATGTTGTCCCTTCTCCCCCAAGAATGCATACCTTAAGTGGGTTGGGAGTTGCTTCAACTCCGGAGCTTTGTTCTCTTCTTCCCCGCCTTCAGTGTTGAGTTTTTCCTTTGCACCTTCATCCCTTGGGAGACTTGGTAAGGCTTCCATGTGCTTCAATGACTCAAGGTAATCCTCATCTCCCAAGGGGTCTTCTTCCTCACTATCATAATCATAATCATGGGATTCTACCAACACTTGTGCAAGTGATGAACCATGGGCTTCTCTAGTGGTCTTTTCCTTGACAATTGAGCCCACCACATCCACTTGATAGACCTCCGACCTCTCCACTGGGTGCTTCATTGCCTTGAAGACATTGAAGACTACATTCTCATCTTGTACACGGAGGGTGAGTTTCCCTTGTTGCACATCAATCAAAGCACGCCCTGTGGCCAAGAAGGGCCTTCCCAATATGAGCGGAATCTCGACGTCTTCATCCATATCAAGCACCACAAAATCTGCCGGAAATATGAATTTATCCACCTTCACTAGCAAGTCTTCGACCACCCCATAAGGATATTTAATAGAGCGATCGGCTAGCTGGAGCGACATCCGTGTATCCTCGGCTTCCTTGATCCCCAACTTCTTCATCATAGAGAGGGGCATCAAGTTGATGCTTGCCCCTAGATCACACAACGCCTTCCCTATATTCATCTCCCCAATAGTGCAAGGTATCGAAAAAGAACCGGGATCCTTCAACTTTGGAGGGAGTTTTCTTTGAAGGATGGCACTGCACTCCTCGGTCAAAGCAACCGTTTCCTCATCCACTATTTTCCGCTTCTTGGAGAGAAGGTCCTTCATAAATCGGGCATAAGACGGCATTTGTTCCAGGGCTTCCGCAAATGGAATGTTGATCTGAAGTTTGCGGAAGACATCAAGGAATTTACTGAACTGTTTATCCTGAAGGGGTTTCTTCAATCTCTCAGGGTATGGTACCTTCATGTAGGACGGGAGGTCCTTGGGCTCTACCCACTTCTTTCTATGGAACTCTTCATCTACAAGCTTTAACCTCCCTCCTTGCTCCGGTGCCTTACCTCTTGCTAACTCCTCTTCTTTCTCAGGTTGTTCTTCCTCAACATGTGGTGGGTTTGAAACCTCAACTTCCGGAGAACTAGGTGCGCCCCTGTTAGATTCCAGCACTCTACCGCTTCTAGTGGTTACGGCATTGCACTGGCTCTTAGGGTTGTTCTCACTGTCACTTGGGAGAGTGCCTGGGAGACGCTCATTTAATTGCTTCGCGAGCTGCGCTATTTGTGTCTCTAGATTCTGAATTGCCGATCCTGTATGAGTCGCCAACTTGTCAATGGCAGTGTTTGTGTTGATCGACGATTTCTCCATTGCTGCACTCATCTTCTCAAAAGCCAGCTCTCACGGTTGTCTTCCATTATCTGTTATTTGCAACTGATTAGGCCCCTAAGAGCTCTTGAGTATTGCGCCTGATCCCAATGTTTGGCCTCGAGACCACTGCTGAGGTTGTTGTCCGGCCAGACCACCACTAGTATTACTCCAAGCGAAACCCGGATGGTCTCTCCTCATATACCCCCTATTCTGATTCTGATTGTAGTCATTCTGTCTGTTTCTCTGATAATTGTTTTGGGGCACAGTGTCATAGAAGTTGTGGCATGAATCCACATGTTCCTGAGAGAAATTCAGCGGGCAAATTTGAGTGTCATGATCCCCATTGCAGTTGTCACAACCCGGAGGCATCCCCTCACGTATCACATTAACCTCTTGTTTCCGGACAAAGCTTCAATCTACATCTTCAACAACTGCTTTTGCTCAAGAATGGCCTCCATTGCCCTTAACTGATTCCATTTGAGGTTTCCCTTCCACGGTTGTAATCATTATATGACATTTTCTCTAACAATGCCCATCCATCCTCGGCTGATAAATAAGAGAACGAGCCGCCAGCTGCGGCATCACAGTTCATCTGATAGCGTCCCCTCAACCCATTAAAGAAATGTTGAACTTTAGAGACGGGGTCAAAGAACGCTGAAGGGCATCTTCTCAATAAGCCATTGTACCTCTCCCAAGCTTCATTATAGGTTTCATCTTCTCGTCTCACTTTGAAAGATGTAACGGCTATTCTTGCTTGTGCCGCTTTCTGAGGAGGAAAATATTTGGTTAGGAACTTTTGTGCCATTTGCTCCCAAGTTCTGATACTGTTCCTATCCAAGCTGTCAACCCAATCGCGAGCGACATCCCTAAGAGAGAGAGGGAAAAGTTGCAAGCGAAACTCATCTTGTGAGACTCCTCTTGTCTTCTGTAAGTCACAAGCTTCAAGGAAGCGAGTGATGTGTCTATGAGGGTCCTGTTTGCCACTCCCATCAAACTGATTCTCACGGATCTGGAATGTGACACATGCTTCCACTCTGAAAGAGTCTGTATTCAGGTTGCCCCTCACGATAGAAGAGTCACAATCTCCCAAGCTGGGTAGATCGTACTCGAAGAGAGGCTTGTAACGAGGAGGAGGAGGAGGAGGAGGAGGAGGATTTTCTTCGGCCATCCTCTCGATAGCAATTGCTTCAAGCCTCTTTCGCTCTCTGGCTTCTTTCCTTAAGCGCTTCTCGGTCTTGGTGATCTCCGAATCAAATAGCAGTTTCTCTTGTGAGAGGGTACCTCGCATACAAAAACACGGCAAGACCAAGTGGAATCAAAGAAGTAGAGAGAAATAATAACGAAATAACAGAAAAAAAAAAGTAAAATCAACTTAACCAATCAATCAAATTTCCTAAAAATTAGGAAAATTGGTTGTGCCAATCCCTGGCAACGGCGCCAAAAACTTGTTGTGACACCGGCAAGTGTACCGGGTCGTCGCAAGTAATAAAACACGGTAAGAGTCTACCGAGGTCGAACACAAGGATTGGGCTACCAATTCGACTAATTTCGCGAGAAATTCGATAGGTTTAGTTAAGCGAAGAAAGTTGTTGTGAGAGAGATATTAAGATCGCAATTCAAATAAGAAATCGATTAAAGCTAAGGTGATTAAATTCAGAAATTTAAAATATCTAGGGTTTCAAATCCACCTACCCAATCATGCATAGTACCCAAGTGATTATGTATTCCTCCCTAGGTTCAATTACAATGTCAACCGGGACCCCCAATTTCTCCTAAATTCACAACCGTGCGCAATAGGACGTATTCAACGATTTGGATTATTTACTCACCAAGTCTCATAATCCTAATCCTCGAATTCATTAATTCTTGTTCCCTACGTGGTTGCACTAATCTCCTACCCACTGTCGTGCAATATTCAATTAGTGATCCCAATTCAAGTTCTAAAACGCGAATCGCCGGTCGGCCTTAACACGTTTAACTAGTTAATCATGCTAGCATATGATCAACACAATAATATCATAATTGGAAAACATTTATTGAGAGAAGGGGAGAAAAACATACATCACGTGAACACTACACAGCCATGGGTGGCTTCATCGATCCCCTAGACGAGGGGATTAGTTCCTCATGTTCGTAACAACACACGAACAATCGGCAAAAATCTCCATAATAAAATAAAAGAAGAAAAGAAGGAGACGCCGCCCCAAAGAGTAACAAGGATTCGCCTAAAACTGCTCTCAAAACAATGGATAACAACTTGATACCTAATTCTGATCTGAAACAGCCTTTAAATAAGGATTCTGTTTCTCGCCCGCTCGCGGGGCGAGCTTACTCTCGCGACGCGAAATTTAGTATTGGCGCGCTTCAAATTTTGGATTTTCGCGAGGCGAGCTTGTATTCGCGAGAGCGAGTCTTCAAACCTCAATCTGTCACAGTAGTGACCTTCATCACGGCTAGGCCGTGATGGTCTCTCGTCTTCCGGGGTCTTCAAACTCTCGCGGGGCGAGATGCTTTCGCGGGGCGAGATTCAATTCTGACCTTCATCACGGCTAGGCCGTGATGGTCTCTGACTTCCAAGTCTTCATGATCTCGCGAGGCGAGCTGTCTCTCGCGGGGCGAGTCTTCAAACCTAAATTTGTCACAGCCGTGACCTTAATCACGGCTAGGCCGTGATAGCCTCTGTCTTGCAGGTCTTTAGACTCTCGCGGGGCGAGTGTCTCCAGAATTGCAATTTCCACTATTTCTTGGCTTTCCTTGACTCCCGGAGCTTCACTTATTGACCTGAAAACACCAAAAGCAACCAAAAGCATAATTCTATCCAAAATAAGCTAAAAACTACACAAAAGACGCAAAACGAGTCAAAGTCCAACTTAAGAACAAAACAAGGCAAATTTGGGCGAAATCGAGAGTGAACTCGAATAATTTGCACAAAAATCACGGTCCATCTAGTTATAAAATAAGATAAGCCGAAGGCTTATCATAATCCTCTCACGAGGTTATGCTTATTTAGCATTGAAATTAAGTTCAAGCTTGCATACCTAACCTTTTGTGTCAAATCCATCGTTCATCTTCAATGGACACTAGATATGAGAAACTTTGATTTGTAAGGTCTTCCAAGTCAATCTTATACAGATTGTTTTGCTTCTTGGCAGTGAATAAGAGTGATCCATCAGGTTTCTTGACATCACACATGTTCTTATCAAAAGAAATAGCAAATCCACTATCACACAATTGACTTATGCTTAGCAGATTGTGTTTTAAGCCATTTACTAATAGAACATCATCAATGGAGGGAAAATGATGTTTACCAATTTTACCTACTCCAATGATCTTCCCTTTCTGATTACCTCCAAAGGTAACCCAACCTTGGAACATACGCCTTTCTCCTGTCATGTGACGTGAGCAACCACTGTCCAAGTACCAGGATGTGTATTTCTTTCCTGTTGTTAAGCAAGTCTGCAACAGGTACAATCTTATCTTTAGGTACCCAGATTGACTTGGGTCCTTTCTTGTTAGTAGTCATTGGACGAGCATGTTTAGTATGCTTATGATGTATGCATCTAGATGTTATACGACCACTTTTTCCACATACTTTACAGTAAGTGCTAGACGAGCTCAGTTTAGTTTTAACATGCAATGTTTGAGCTTTTGAGGTTCTACTATGCATATTTGGTTTTGACTTTTTATGAGATGCTTCATGATTTTCTTTGTCATAGCCAAGGCCAGACTTATCAAGAGGGGACCTAGAGTACCATAAAATTAAACTTAGTTTATCTGAGCTACCTATAAATTTAGACAGAGGGTCTGTTAGATATGTCACATCTTGTTTTAATTTTGTAACTTCACAATAGACAGTTGGCTCACACTTGAGTTTGTCAGTTAGAGTGACATTCTCTGATTTTAGTTTGTCATTATTATTTACAAGACTTATTTTCTCCATGCAAACCCTATCAAATTCTTTAGATAGTTTGGAAAATTTCTTTTTGAGACTTCTATACTCATGAGACAGAATTGATGAGTTGTGCAATAATTCATCAAATGCATCTTGAAGAATGGAAGGGTTAGAATCCATTACCTCTGCATTAGTGTATTCACTTTCAGATGATGTACCAGCCATGAGACAGATATTTGCCTCTTCTTCTGCTTCATTTTCTTCATCAGATGAAGACAGATCCAGATCCTCCCAAGTATCCATCAAGCCCTTCTTCTTTTTGAAGAACTTCTTTTTGTCCTTCAGATCTGGGCAATCATCTTTGAAATGACCGGGCTTTTTACACTTGCAGCATAGAGGTGGACCTTTTTCCTTAGAGTCTGATTTCTCCTTGATGAACTTTTTGTTGAACTGCTTCCTTCTGAAACCACCTTCTTTCTCCACATATGTTGAATCTTTCTGGAGATGAAAGACAGTTCATCCTCATCAGATCATTCATCAGTGTCAGAAGGGTCTGCTTCATCTGAGTATTCCTCAGCTTTAAGAACTTTAGAAGAGCTAGTCTTTTTTACCTTTAGGGCAATATATTTTCCTTTTCTGGAACCTTCTTCTTCATTGAGCTCAAGCTCATGAACTTTTAAAGATCCAAGAAGTTCCCCCAAATTGAGAGTATTGGGGTTCTTTGCTTCTTGAATAGCAGTGACCTTAGGTCTCCACTGATTATGTAAGCTCCTTAAAATTTTTCTGACATGATCTCTGTTCTTATAGGTTTTTCCAAGAGATCAAAGACTGATGCGTGATTTTTAAGATAAAGGCAAGTGCACCTCGTTGCAATCAAGTAATACGGTGGTGAGACCGGTTATCGTATCCACAGGGATCGGATGTCAATTACCAATTCACAAACTTAACAACTATCTAGACTAAACTAAAGTATGAGAGATTAAAACAGAAAATAAAGAAACAAAATATTTTTGTCTTTTTGGAATTTTGTCAAACACTTGGTATGCAAACAGAGATGTGGCTAGAATTTTCAGGGTTAGACTACACTAATCCTCCCTTAGTTGCAATGAAATGGCTTCTAACACAAGTCCTAATTCATTATGTCAATCAAGCCTTTTCTAAAATACTCAAGCCTAATGTCTTAGGTGCATTGAGCCTAAAACCCCAAATTAAACCCTAATGTCTTAGGTGGATCAACCTGAGATTTTGCATTAAGTTAAGACTTATAAGATTGCAAGCAGCCAACACCTATGTCTAGATTCTTGACCTACTTGGCATATGATTCATGAGCATGCCTTAATACCAATCTGTCAATTGTCTATCAAAGCAACATATCATTCCTATGGGTAGCTAATCCAAGGAAAGCATTAAACACAGAATCACATACTCATAACGAAATAGAAACTTGTATTAAAACAACCACATCACTATACAACTAAGTTCAGAAAAGTTACATCTAACCCCAACAACAGGGGAATTTAACTACTCATGATAAGGAAATACAAAAGGGAAAAAGAGAAGGGATGAAGAACACTCATAGAGGAATCCTCCAATCTTCTCCCCATCCAAGAGCAGAGAAAACGCCCCCTTTTTGGGTAGAAACCCTCTCCAGCCGCCAGCCTCAGCCTGCTTCCCCCGTGCAGATTCCTAATTCTGTTCAGTGCAGCTCTATTTATAGATCAGGCCCGCGTCACGGCCGTGACAGCCATCACGGCCAGGCCGTGACGGTTTCTGACTTGGGCGCCTCTTCATTTTACTGATTCATCACGGCCGTGATAGCCATCACGGCTAGGCCGTGATCGTTTCTGACTTTTCCAACTAGCAGGTCACGGCCGTGATAGCCATCACGGCTAGGCCGTGACAGCTTCTGACTTTTGGCTCAATTCTTTCTTCAGCTACTGCTCCCTCACGGCCGTGAGGTCCATCACGGCTAGGCCGTGATACTCTCTGCTTGGCTCAATTTCTTATCTTTTAAAGCTCTAAGTCATCCAAGCTTCATACTTGTTAATTCTTGGGCATTTAATCATGAATATCTGCAAAACAACACACAATACCACCTTATCCGTTCCAAAGGAAAAACTAAACAAAATAAACACTAAAATGGCCTAACTATATGCAAATGCATGCAGAAATGTACATGGAAAATGAGGTGAAATCACACTCATCAAAGACTGTTGGTGATAGTTTGGAATCTTCCAAACATTTGATCTATAGTTTCATGCTCAGCCATTTTAGATAATCGATACTGATGAACCATCACGCTTATGTTTGACTCCTTAACTTGGGATGACCCTTCATGAGCTAGGACAAGAGTATCCCATATTTCCTTAGCAGTGTTAAACCTATGGACTTTATCATGCTCAAGTCTGGTGATAATTCACATCAAACAGTGCTTAGCTTTCAGATTGAGTTGATGTTGATTTTTCTGCTCTTGAGTCCATTGAGCTCTAGGAATAGCAGCTTCAGCATCACCTCTTGGCTCAGTATAGCCAGTTTCAATCAGCTCCCAGATGTCCACGTTTTGTGCATCAAGAAAAGCCATCATTCTCTTTTTCCAGTAGTCATAATCACTACCATCAAAGAGATGAGGTCTGTTGATTGCTTGTCCTTCTATATCCATGCTTGTTGGATCGTACTCCCTCAGCACTTGTTAGATGCTCAACCCTTTCGAGGCTGAGCTCTGATACCAACTGAAGTTGACACAGGGAAACACAAGAAGGGGGGTTGAATTGTGTTTCTTAACATATTTTCAAAAAAGCCTTTTCTCAAACACTTTTACAAGCAGATCAAAATAAATAGCACACAAATAGGAAAGTGTTTTTGAAGAGTTAACAAACTCAGATTCAACACCCCACAGTTAGTATAACCAAAAACTGTAAAAGATAAGGGTTAGAGGAATTACACAAGTATTTTATCCTGGTTCACTCTCTTCCAACCAAGAGCTACGTCCAGTCCCTTCTACCTGAAGGATTTTCTCCACTATTTTCCAAATAGATTACAAGTATTCAATACCTCTTCAGGCTACAAGTATTCTTTCTCTACCAAGCCTCTTCAGGCTCTAACTCTAACAAAGAGGTTTACAACTTTGATCTAAGAACTCACCATGTGTGAGGATTTGAAAGTTTAAAATCAACAGGATTTACACGCAAACTTGTTTTACAATTTCAACAGAGTTTCTACACTATGATATCAGAGCTTGTCTATCTTTTTATCTCTCTCTCTCTTTTCTCTGTCTGTTCTTGAAGTTCTTCAAGTATATATAGATGAAGTGCTTCCCTGTCTTGATCTTCTTCAACGGTATTCAAATTATATCCGTTTAGATATAGCATTAAATGCTTGGATTAGTTGAGACTGATAACTTGATATGCTTCTTGGAGAAGTCCTTTTGATTATCAGAGGAATGTTCAAAGTAGAGTTGTCACTTCTCTGTTGTACCAAATGTTACTTACTGACTTTCCATCTTTGTACTTGTCTTGATCTATAATTACAGCAATGTAATTGACAGAGTACAAAGGTTTATAGTTTCGATGGTACGAAGTTCTTTTATCCAAGAGATAAATATTTTAAACAATAGAAGTAGCAAGGGTAAAAAGACATATATTATTTGAATTAAATAAGCAATCATTTGAAATAAATACACTTAAGCTTAGACGGGTTCACGTTTTAAAACTAGTGGACGCGCAAGTCTTTGGACATGCAAGATTAACTTATCAGTGAGACGGGCTCGTCTACTGATAATGCGTCTATAGACTTTTCGTCTAGTTCCGAGAGTTTGGACGTGCTATACTTAAGAGCTCCTCTACTGACGTGGCGTCTAGTGAAACTACTCCGTCTATCAAGTCTTTGAACTTGTTATATTTCAAAGTCTCGTCTATTTGATTTTTCTTTAGACTTAGTAACGTGTCTTCCTAAGTTAATTTTAAGACCTCGTGTATTCTTATTTTAACGATCTCGTCTACCATAAAGCTAATGGACTCAGAATTTTACCAAGAGTTGTAGGCTGGTCTAGAGGATTGAAATAGAATCTGATAAATTCTATACTTTAATTTTAAGTTCCTCTGACTCGTATAAATCAAATAATCCCTGCATACTTATAACAAACAAGTTAGATCTTTGACAACACTTTGCCATACAAATTTAACCTTTTTGTTAACATCAAAACTTAAGAGATTATTTTAAAATCAAAACCACTTTGGTTCTAACAATACCCTCGTTTGGAAAAAAAATACATGTACCCAAACCCATACCCGTGTGGGTAGAAACTTTAGTACCCTTACTCGTACCCTCTAGATATCTAAGTACTCATATCCGCACCTGTTACCCGTACTTTAACTAAGAAAAAACAATTAAAAACAAAAATAATATTATTACTCAATTAAAAAACCATCCAAAGATCTTTCAAATCAACTCATAAAACATTACAAACCAAAGTATTAAACTAAATAAAAACATCTAAAACATCCAAAATGAGTAAATATCATAATAAACATCCAAAACAATAAATTCATAAACTTGCAAGTAATTTGATAGAATCAATTTACACGGTTTTCCATCTAAAATTTACGTAGTTTTATATTAGAGCGGAAGAACCAATAAAACAAAAAAAGAACAAATGATTACATTGTTTTAAAAACAAGAGTATTTTAACAAAATGTTAAAAATGCAATAAAAGTTGAGATAAAAAAAGGAATATGGATCAAATACACCATCCTGTGAAAAATGGTTGAACCCTTGGTGCAAATAGAACTTGAGAACATTCTTAAAAATTTATATATATATATATATATATATATATATATATATATATATATATATATATATATATATATATATATGTATGTATGGGTGCGAGACTAGGTCGGTATCCGTACTTGCACCCTTCATCATGGGTATTTTTTTCGAGTACCAAGCCGGTAGAGTCTGGATTGCCATTCCTTGGTGAATATGCATTGTTGTCAATTTCCATTGTCAGAGGTGTTTCCTCCGCAATGGATGTTTTTGCCTCCATTGGAGAAGGAGTTTGGCTTTGCGCATTCTGGGGATGCACAAGGTTCCTTTGTTGGGCTCCCACAATTTGGTTATTGGATTGGGTCTGGGGTGTTGATGTCTCTTTTAGGCCTGAAGGATTGCCTTGACCTATGTTGGCTGCCTTCTCCTTGCGCATTTGGCTACCTGTTAGAAAATCCTTCTTTTTTTTTTTCTTCAATTGGACCCATAGTTGTCATACCTTTATCTGACGAAGATTGAGATTCATTTGCTTTTGATGGATCTTGATCAGAAAATTCATTATGTGGTCCGGTGGTCCCCCTAGTCTCTGCATGATTTTCTTTAGAAGCATCGTTTGACGCAACATGATTCACATTGTCTTCATTGATATTAACCTTATCAGTTGCTTTATTCTTAATTGGAATTTCTGGATTTCCTTTTCTTGTTCTGCGAGGTTTCGTGACTAACATCCCGGGTCCATACCGGTCTTGCCCCATCGTCTCTGTTTGCACTTGGATGTTGTCACTATTCTCCTTTGGCCTTTCATCAGATGCAGGATTTTTAGGATTTGGCATTGGTCTCACCATGGATACAAGCATCTTTCTGATGGCTATAACGACCACAGTGAAAACATATTAGATGAATGCATTCATATTCGATCTTCATAGGAACTCCTTCCAGTCTATAGTTGGCCAAGAGAGGTTTATCTAATTCTACTTCCACACACAATCTTGCAAATTTGCCTCTTGATTGCATATCAGCAGTGTGATCTATTCGAACTGTCTTAACTATGCATCAGAGAGAGGAATTTTGAATTGTAGAACTCAAGCGGGAGATCTAAAAGACGAACTTATCCGGCACTTTTATGAATGTCTTCTGATATTTGGTGTAAAATCCAAAAATTTAAATAAGATTATTTTAATAAATAAATAAATAAATAGGATAATATAAGATTATATTATTTATTTTTTTTATAATAAAAATCCAGTAATCCCACGATAGTATAAAATAATTGATTTGAAAAGTTTAAAAAATAAAAACAAAAAACTAGAAACCTACAGCATTCACATATAGGCCATAGTCATCGATGGGGAGAAGTTGGCTGGTCAAATGCCACTCTTAAGGACAACATGTGTCTATAAAAATAAAATTTAAATGGTTGACCCAAATGTTATAACATTCACGTGTTGGGTCCTGAGAAACAAAAAATAAAATATGGGTCATGGGTAGAATTGCAATGGGAAGCGAGTTTTAATTCTTATATTAATTGCTAGAAAATCTATTTTCTACCATAATGTCATCGCACAGTGAAAAGAAAAGGGAGTGTGGATAAGGAGGTTAGCAAGAAGACATCAGCGATTTTGAGTGGAACGTCAATATTTATCTTTGACACTAATTCAAAATCTACAAGAGGTGAATAAAAATAATTTTTCTCATATTTTTATGGTATAATTAATTTGATGCTTCTACATGTAATTTTGTCTTTCTGAAATAGAATAGTAAAATATTTTAGGATTATTGATTATTGATTTAAGATTCTTAAAATATCCCCTCCTTTAATAATTGATTATTTATAAAAGAATATTTTCAGATTATGACGATGCTATACGTGTATCATGTATTGAATTAATAGTTTTGACTTGTCTAATCTACTTTTTCTTTTTATTGATAAAATTGCAAATGCCTTTGAACATACTTATCCTGTTGACATCTAATCAGGTTCATGTACCAATTTTTTTCCATTGTTCATGTTAGAGTTTTGTTTTCTATTTGGAAATTGGAAATCTTGCTGCAGTGGCGTAACATATGTGTTTCTCGGATTTTTTTTATTTCTATATTTATATTCCAATTTTAATAGTAGATAATTTCTATCTATATGAATATGTATAAATATATACATAAAATGCTGCCTGTAAGTTAAGAATATTAATATTATAATAAACATATATTATATTAAATAGTATTGTGTTATGGTATTTGTGTTTTAAAAATATGTTACAGTGTTTGCGTAATTGATGCATGGAGTTTGAGAAAACATTTGGTAGTCATTCGGGATGACGTATTGCATAGTGTATATGAATTGGTCATCACCTTCTGGAAAGGGACGATGGTTCTACATTCTATATCACTATCTGGGATGAGATATCAAATTATTAAAATATTCACATCTGGGATGGAATATTAGATACCTCCATCTGGGATGAGGAAGGCAGTGGAACGCCATTGCATGGATATGAGCTCATAGACTTTAGTGGATTTAGGATTGACACCGATTCTAGGAACCAAAGAGTCAAGTCAAGAGATTCTCGGAATCACCGAGCCATGCTCATGGAGTTGCATTACATATAGTTTGCTTGGTGAATGTGATTAAATGTAATCATATGTGATCGTATTTGATTTTGTGAGTTTGCGGTTTATATGTTTGATATTGATTAATTTATATGTTATTATTTTGGAGATTTATTATAATTATTATTTTGAAAATTAGGGGTACCATGAATGTTTTTTCGATTACCGGGTTGGTCGAGAGCAATATTATTTACGAACCTTTCCATTAAATATTTTTTATTCACTGGGATTACACCTCATTAAAAGGGTTGTTTCATCGTTGTTAAGGATTCAGAGATATGAGGAATTATCTTCTTGATTAGCTAGTTGGTTAGTATTATATCATGGTTGAGGATACCATGCAGACGATATTTATTGGTTTATGTTTATTTTCTCGGTTTTGAGGCTTTTGACCTTTATTTGGATATATAAATTTATTATCATATTATTACTTTGATATTTTATTATTATTTTAATTAATATGAGGTACATTCAGAGTCCGTTAATTTGCGAAATTTTTGTGACAAATATGTTTTAATTTAAATATTTTAAAGGATTTTATTGATTTTTTTTGGGTTACTAACTATGTAACGAAGGACTTACAGCCTGCTTTCCATTGCCGAAGAGCGAGGGAATGGTCAAAAACGATCCATCCATGATCCCCCTGACAGAACAAACTCATAATCTTCATCAGAGTTGAATTTTGGCAAGAAATATCCATTGCACAAATCTACCAATTGCACTGTACCATTACGAGCCCATAAAGCATCTATCTTTTTTTTAGGAAACCATATCCAATCTTTTTGCCAAGCAACTTTATGATCAGAGTTTTCTTCCAATCATTTACTAGGGATTACATTCGGTCCCTTGATAGCATCTTCCTCTGTAGTCTGTAGTGTAGTCAGGGGACTCATCTTGAGGTTCTTCCTCTTCATTTTATCTTCTCCATTCGTAGCCTCTCCTACAACAGAAATGCCAAAGGTAAGATTTCTTTGGGGCTCCTCCTTTTGGACCATCAATCTTTTCCTTAATCCAAGGTTCCTCTTTAGGTACGTTAGAGACTGCACCTCAGAAACTTTTCTCCTACTTTCCGAACTTTCATTCTACTATGGTTCAACAAATCTTTCTCTTTTCTGTCGCCACCTTGCCCTCCGAGTTCATGCGCGCGATTGCCGAGATTCAAGAATGATTAATCGGTTTTTTGTTAAATTAAAAACCGATAAAGTCACCAAAAATTTCAAAATAGTAAATTCTAAGTATTGATTGTCTAATTATAAATAATATATCAATCAAAAGTTTAGAACAAAAAAAACTGCCTAATTAATGTCCTTCATGATTAATCTGTTTTTTGAGCTAAAAAGTTATATGATCCAAAAGTAAGTTTGAATTAAATTGATTCTTATATCAAATCCGAATCAATGCAACCCGATTAAAAGTGGTTTGAATTGGATTGAGTGATTTGATTTTAACCAATACAATAACTAAAAAAATAAGTCTAAATAACACTAATAAATATAACATATAATATGTCAAAAATTAAAATGTTATAAGCAAAATAGTATTAATTTTATTTTTAAAACATTAAAAATAGTAGAAAATTAAGTCACATCTAAATAATAAGTACAATTCGGGAAAAAAATATGTACAAAGTATAATAACATATATTAATCTTTATATATATATATATATATATATATGTGTGTGTGTGGTTTCACTTGTTTTGGTTTGATTTAAAAAAAATCCAAAAATTGATAAGATCTGATCCATTTTCACAAAACAAAATCCAAAAGATTCAATGAATATTAGTTTTATGCGGTTTTCGATTTTCTTTTGGATTTCTTTGGATATGAACACCCCTTACTTATAGTGTTTTTTACTAGCTTATAATGTTTTTTTTCCATACATTACTTAAAGTGGTGTTTGAGTTTATAACTTATTATTTTTTTCAGTCATTTTTATTCTTGATGTTTTTTAATTAAATTCCTCCTCTATCCTTATAATTTATATATATATATATATATATATATATATATATATATATATATATAAAAGGACTAAACTGACTAACTAAATATATAATTAAGATAAAAAAAATTAGAGAATATATTTTTTCTATAAAAAAATGTAAGTTATATATAAAAAAAATATCAACATGCCATTTTATTTATATAATATCATTTTATTTAATATAATAATTAAATTTAAAAAATATTTTTTTAATTTTTCAAATGATAAATAATAATTTTTTTATCAGAAATGATAAATAATTTAAAATAAAATAAATTATTTTTTTGACAAAAAATAAATTAAATTATTAAAAGTGGTAATTATTTAAATAAGTAACATGTATGTATATATGTTATATAATAAATAAAATTTATATAAAAACATATAAACATATTGTTTTATGGTGTTTTATATTTATCAGTTAATTCAATCATTAATTTTATTAAATATACTTTAAATTCAATCATTAATTTTATCAAATACACTTTAAATTCAATCAGCTATATCATCTGTTATCCAATCTAAGCTAAAAATTCATCATCGGTTATCATTTAGCTCATTCATTATCAATTAATTAACTTATACACTATTAGTAGTAAAAAAAAAAAACTTATGCAATATTAACTTAACTTAATCATTATTAGCTAGTTTTTACTAAAGGAGCCTTAATTAATATATTTATTGTTGCTTCATTATTATTTTCATTCAATGTGTAATGAAATGAAAAACGTTTCCAAAACCTAAAACGTTGAACCTCAATATATAATAATAATAATAATAATTATTATTATTATGATATCATATGGTACTATGAAGAGAGAGGAACAAAACATTCCTTACCCCACTTCTCTTTTTTGATTCCTCGGAGTCTCCGTTTAGGGTTGTTTTTGTTTTCTTTATATAAATATTTTTTCCGATATATTTATTTTCAGTCCTCACTGGTCACTTTGTGTCTCTATCTCTGTTCAATTTTCAACCCCTGGTAGAAGACAAAAAGAACAACCAACAACAACAAAATGTACTTTCATTCTGGTAGTGTTACTATGTAAGTCTATATATCCACCTGTGCTCTCGTTAATGTATCTGATGTCACTTTTATCAAAATGTCTGTCATTTTATTTTATTTTTTAATTTATTTTTGGGTCCCCACATGCATTTTTTTTCCACTTGTTTGTAGAACTTTGCCATTTTCATGGCCATTGAAGTAGATTATATCACTTTCACCGAAATCCAATGTGCTAGGTTTACCAGTAATGCTATTTGGCTTTGTCACTATGTGGATTTTGGAAATGTTGGTGCATGAAAATGCCTCATCAGTGTTTCCTGCTTCCTTTGAATTTGACTTCTGATTATAAAGATTGATTTTTTTTTTTCTTCAAAATGCCAGTATTAATGTGCTTGAAGAAGCTCCAGAACATAGTTACCAGATACGCGGTAGTGAGTTATTTGTTACGCCGATCGTCGCTTTTATCTTATTATTACAAGATTTTCTTCGAAGTGAACTCGGTTCGCAATATGCGGTAGTGTGTAGGGTTAATGAGAGAACCTGTTAATTATGTTCCAAAATTTTAATTTTTGTGTGCTGTTTGAATCCAGACCCTTGTGCTGTTTTTCTTTGGATTCACTAAAATTCAACCTTTCCTTATGAACTGTGACCCTAAGGCTGGCTGGTTCTGTAACAAACAATGTAACATATGAACTAGGCGTTCCTTATGAATGTATTCATTACATATTTCTTTTGCCCCCAATGTGCTTCATTTTAATAAAAAAAAGGACATTTTTGTTTTTTGAATATTTTTGTCAAATTGTATGCAAATGAGTTATTGGATTGGGCAGTGACAATTGGAACTTTGTTTTGTTTTTGGATGTTTCTCTGCTTTTGCCTTTAAAATTTTTTGTTTGGTGTAGAAACAGAATGATTGCAAGCTGTAGTAGACAGATATAGTGCTTCTGCATTGGAAGATGACAATGACACAAACTGAGCAGCGTAAAAACACTGAACAAGAGAAGGAGTTTAGGATTTTTCATGAAAATTTTGATCTGAATGTAGTTGCTCATGAGCTGGAGCAGCAGCCTGATGTGCAGAGACAATTATTAGAAAACTACAATAGCCAATACAGTGAATTACCTGGAAGGATGGAGAAGCACAAAGGGAACCATATCGTGGATGCCCAACAACATGGAGAACAGGTACATCAGACAAAGACCCGTGAGGGATGTGTTGATCACTTGTTGATTCTTGCTCAATCTGCTGAAATAGTAGCACAATCTGAAGATGGTGTGGCTGGGATGCATACAAACAACCAAATTAAAGGTCAATACTGAGTACTGACACACTAAAATTGACTTCATTAAGGATTTAGCTAATATCGTGTCCTTTTTCTTCAATGCAGGCTTACATAACAACCTAGTTGATCTAATGTCTCAAGAATATACTGGCAATATAACTGCTGATGGTTAGTGATAGTATTGCTACCCTTATTCAATTTTGACATGTCTTCCGTGCACTTTGGAATCCCAATGTGAGAAGAATGTCGTAACCAACTGCTATTGTTTTGTTTATAGATCAGGAACACTCTCCAGAACTACTGGATAGTTTGTCAGTGGCTTCTCATGTAAGTCGTCAAAGCTGTAGGTTTCGCAATGAAGTTACAAGACCCTGCTTAACTCAAATTCGGAAGCTAGCTAGATGTAAATATCTTATATTGGATCAAGAGAGACCTGAGGATAAACAATGCAAACATTTACAAGGAAAAACAATCCGCCTGAGCCAAATAAAACATCAAGCTAGGTGTAAAAGTAAGAGGGATTTGTCATCACGAAAAATGATCAATGAGCCCAGAAATGAGCAGCCACCAAAAATTATCAACGGACCCAGAAATGAGCAGCCACAAGGAAGAATACTTCGACTGAGTCAGATGAAACATCAAGCTCGGTCTAAAGGCATTTCAACAGCGAAAGACGGTACTGAGGAACATATAGGTGGGAGTATTCAGTGCCACATATTTAAAGGTGAATAAGGAGGAAACTAACAGTGTGAGGAGAGAGGCAGTTCTTGAACTTGGTGCATTTTGTTTATGTCGAATGGTTATATTCTTCATCTGGATGTACTTAAAACATTTTGGTTCCTATGCAAGAAACTTGAGAACACTTGTTTGAGAAC
Source organism: Sophora flavescens (assembly GCA_030762895.1). Taxonomy (NCBI): domain Eukaryota; kingdom Viridiplantae; phylum Streptophyta; class Magnoliopsida; order Fabales; family Fabaceae; genus Sophora; species Sophora flavescens. The sequence continues at coordinate 133,081,322 of CM061065.1, forward strand.
TTATTTAAGCAGAGAGCAGAGTGCTTTTTCCTTGACATTTGCATTAAAGCTGCCTACATTCCTATGACTAACCCATGGTCATCGTTGTTATATAGATATTAAGGAAAAGGTGATTGCAAGGCGATTTGTGGAAGAAGATATTTGTCAAGGGGGTAAGGCTTTTTCTTCCATAAGTATCATTAATGTAGAACAAGATTAATCCTATGGTACTTGATGCTTGAGTTTGTTGATGCAGTCATGTAATTCCTCCACAAAAGCATATATTGAATATCTTTTTAATATCCGTGGCTATGAATACCTATAGATTAAATTGCCAACTTATGTTCCTTGGTAAAAATAAACTGTGTTCTGGTTTCCATGGATGTCATGAAATTGCTTCTGTAAACCATCAAGACACACCCAGCCTAATTCTGAGTTGTTTGTTATTTTTGTGTAATGATACATCTTTATCTTTCAATATAGCTGTTGATACTGACATTCATGCTATTGGGATTTACTTTCCAGATTCCAGTCTCTCCATGGTTGAAGGTGTGCCTTCACATAATATTTTCAGGGTAGCCAGTCAATCATCTGTTGGTATGTTTAATGTAGTTTTGATATATTGTGCATGCCATATTATGATATTAAATAAACCTTAAAGTTCCAGCTTTGAATGAATTTCAGCTGAAGGAAATAATGCTTTGCACAAAAAAAAGAGAGAAATAAAATCAAGATTTTTTAGTTATGATCTTCACACCTAGTATATAAAAGAAAGATAGGATTTGGTGGTTTATGATCTTCATACCTAATGTACAAAAGAAAGCTATTAACAGTTCAGTCTCCGATTATACTAGTCATTCTCTTATGCAGAATACTTGCTCACCAACACTTTGTATGTTGCTAATTTTTGAAGGCAGCGTGACTACTTATCTATAATAAGATTGACCATATTCTAGGGTATTTACTATTTAGCACAAACAGTTTTTAGGTGACTACAATCAATAAGCCATTAATTTGCTGCAGTGAAGTGGGATGATGAAAATATTAGGGAACATCAACGTACTGCAAGGCGATTAAGGGCCTTCAAGACTAAAAAAATGAGGCAGCGGTTGAGGGCAGAATGTATAGGAAATTCTACTAATAGGGGATTGCATGATACAAAGATGAACCCAGTTGGGTTAACAAGTATGAACAATTCACATTGGTTGTCTCATAATGCAGCGTTGCTGAATGATAAAGATTTACTGGCATGTCAACATGAGCTACCTAAAGCATCCAGATGTAATGAAAAGTTAAGAGCAAATCTTGGCGCAGAGAAACTTCAAGGACACTTTGGGTCTAATGGATCATCAAGGCTCAGATGCGAATCTTACGAGCATATTCCAAGCAGACTTCCAGTGCAGAACAATGTACTTTATTTCACCAGATTACCAAATAATATATTCCACCAATTTGGTACCAATATGAGGTGGTTGTTTTATATGAAACAGATGCAACTTAAGGAATATCACCGTGTTGTTGCACGCCAGCATAGAGCTGTCCGCATCAAAGAGAAAAGGGCATTGAAGGATAAGCAACAAAACTCAAAAAATCCTGTACAAGGTAAGACAACATCTATCATCTATGACAGAGTTGTAACAGGCACCCTTGAAAAAGGATAAGATTTTTCAGCATTGGGCTAATTTCTTGTCATGAAGCTTTATATATATATATATATATATATATATATTCTTTTATAGTACCATATGATATCATAGAGACAATTAACGATCCTCATGCCCCTACTGGCAAATCATGCATGACTTCTTTATATTCAGATGGGTTTAATGTATGATAATCAAAAGATTTTTATGTTGAAAGTACAACATATATATTCATTGATCAGTTATATACTCAGAAGCACAAAAGGAATTTATGCCTGTGAAAAGGTTACGCTTAACTCAACTGAGACGTGAAGTTCGTTTGGGGAATCGATGTTCAGTTATACAAGGACCTGTTGAAAATTAGAGGTACATTTTATTCCTTTGATTGAATTAAAAGTTCTTACTATAATCTCATGACAGGAAAATTGTAGCAAAAAATTCTTGATATCATTAATTTTGAAAGAAATAGGTCCAAAATTCATGACTGGTTTTCTTGCTTTCACGTTGTAGAAAATTAGTTTCATTGGATCTCAATTTTTAGTGAATAACTGAGACTTGGGAACTTGGCCTTCCTAGTTAATGCAGTATGTACAAGTGTTTCTGGGTGACTTCGTTAGCAATTAATATTTATTTTTGTGGCTTTATGAAGTATGTGCAATGGATATGTGAGCATCTTAAATGTTATGCTAAGAGAAGGTATTCGTATCCTGTACTCTGTAAATTCAGACTGAACGCAAGATGCTAGAGCTATGTAAAATACAAATAATTGCATGACTAAAGTAGGGTTGATTTCAGGATAGCTATCTTTATTTTCTATTTCTCTGTTTTAGATATCCTTGAAATATCCAGCTAGTAGATAAACCTGTCTTTAAACAAACATGACATATATCTCTTTAATTTTGTTTTCCGTATGGTGTATGTATGTGTAATCCATAAGATGTTGAAGATGTGTTGCATTATACAATTGTTATCCATCTGTGCAATCTGTATTTTTGCCCCACACAGATTGTAATATTTTATTCTAAAATTTCCCTTGATAGTTTGTTGATTGAGAATCAAATATGTTGTAAAATCCCTGTTTATATATTTACTATAAATATCACTGCTTTGTATAATATGTATTTTAAATGTAGGCCTTATTGATTTTGCAATGTGAGCTTGTAAATGCTTTTGCATTTCCCTGTGATAAACTTCAATTTAAGAGCAGATTGTAACCAAAGTTTCATATTCAATTTTGAGTTGCTAGTAAAAATATATATCTTCATGCAAAATTGTTATCATATACTATTAAGAATCTAAGATGTTGTAGTTTGTATGAATTCAGAAATTACTTTTTAGCAGCAAATTGTTGCCATGCTATATGCTATATTGTTTATGATGGCCTACAGTATATACTTTTCATGTGCACTTATAAAAGATTGGAAATTCTCAAAACCCTGATAGGAGATTTATTATTATACCATGCATTTACATGTTTTCTTCTCGTATATAAAATTTATTCTTTAGTTTTAAAAAAATATATTCAATTATTTTGAACTCAGGGCAATGGTTATTAGCTATGGCTGCTATTTGCAAAATCCTCCGGAGCCTTTGATGGAAGATCAATGTTGTGTTTCTTGTTTTCTCGTACAGATTTGATTGGTAGTAAGCATTTTAGGGGGCTAGGAGCCTAGGATTCATACAAGAACAATTCTTGCAAGGATGATGTTTTTTGTGAATTACAAATATACTCTTATATAGAACTTCCCATGACAAACTTCTGGTTTGCTTTATGTGGTAATTATTTCTCTTTCTGAGATATGAGTAGAAAACTAGTTTGGCTCATGTGAATTTGACAAAGGATGGTTCCCAAGGTTGCCTTACATTATATTATCTCTCATGTGATGCTATAATTCATGCATAACTAGATTATACATTTATACGAGTAACAGATATCCCATTTCTACCTTTGTTTTTTACCTATTCCCCCATTTTTTTTTGTTGTAAAATTCAGTCATTAAAAGAGATCATATAATAAGTACACAAGGCAGAATATAGGAAATGGAGGGAATGAAATGTTATTGTTTTCTGATTCATTCTAAAACTCCTTCCTTTTTTTTTTATCATAATCTTTTTCTTCCCGTTTTGCTTCCCAGAGTGTAACCTGCGTTTCATTCCATACTTGTCACATTTAAGCCTACTTACCAACAAACAATACATTTGTTCCTTATGTTGTGTGACATGTAACTTTGGCATGAATTGAAAGCGATATACCCCTAAAGTTAGTTTGCACAGTTAAAATCCCTTTAAAAACGTTCCTATAATTTTTCAATAATGTTAAATGGTTCTTATGGTTTTCAAACAATTCAAATTGGTCTGTGTTAAATTTCTATAATTTCACTCTAAACAGGCAATTAACCAACTAATTGGGATCATTTTGCGTTGTTTGAAAATCATAGACTTTTTAAAACGATTTTAAATTATAGGGATTCAATTAAGCTTTTATTAAAATTATAAGGATCAACACTTTTTAACTTTTGAGTTTTATTTGGTCAAAAAAACTTGAGTTTTGTTTAAATGATAAAAGGTATTTTTGAATTTAAATGAGATTAAGTCTTCATTTCATTGGGACAATTCTGAAAAGTCCGTCACATTGGTCCCACAAGTTATCCCACTTTTTTATTTATATTTATTCTCTACTATTTTTCTCTTTTTTATTGGCTTCTTATATAAAAATGACTTAAAAAAATAATTGTTCTTACATGTGTATTTCAAATCATCTTACTCCAATGTTGCAACTCAACCCAAAGCACTAATTAATTTCCATTAGAGTTGTTCTTAAAAAATTGTTTGGTGACCCTTATCGTCGAAGGGTGCGATGGCATTAGAATATTTACGATTATATAAAATGGACCTTGTTTTTTCTTACTTCACTGTAAAAGTAGAGTTAGGATTTCTTAATTGCACATAGACATCTCATTAATCTCAATTTTTTTTTTATAAACATAAATATATTAATGAGAGCACTAAGGATGCTTAAACCAATTTACAAACCAGGAAGCAAGGTAAAACTTCAACCAAGAGACAAGAAGGTTGAAGAGATGGGACCAGGTTCTTGAACCTAATGTCCTAGCAAGTCCAACCAAGCCATGAGCTTCAGAATTAAATTCTCTCTTCACATGAATAAAAGATGCATTCTCTTGCTCATTAATGAGCATTTTACAATCATGAACAACTAAATCCAAATCAACATAGGTAGATCTACCATTAACACTATTAACCACTGTTGCTGCATCAGAGACTATGGTCACATGCTGAAGGTGCTGGTCCTTTGCTAGTTGGAGACCCCATTTAACACCCAAAGCATCAGCTAGAGATGGCTGGACTGAAATATCTTCTTTCCTGCAAGCAGCCATAATAATAGCACCAAATTGATCACGCATAGTAATACCCCACCCAGTTGACACTTTTATAAAACAACCTGCATCCACATCAATAAGATATCCATCAGGAACATGTAAATGAGCAGTTGGTTAGGCAGTCACTTGTCATGCCACACCTTAACTTTCTGCCCATTGCCAATTTGCCAACATACTCCTTTCTCTGACACATCCCTTTTCACTGAGCATACTTCTCCAAGCATAGCTAGGTTGGAAGCCAGCAGGGGCGAAACCAGACTTACACGATAGGAGGGGCCATTTATAAAAATTTAAAGTTCATTCAAAATATATATATATACATATATACCAAATTTCATATAATTATATTAGCAATCTGTTGCAAACCAGAACCTTTCCTTGTGATAGTTGATGTAGTTTACACTTTTCACCTCTCAAGAATCGAATCAAGAAGGTAATGTGCAGTAATCTGATGATAAGAAAGAATGAAAAAGAACGAAAGAATAAGAACACAAGGAGAGTTATCGTGATTCAGGGCCAATGGAAATCCCCTACATCCACACTGAGGCGAGCTACTTTCTGTGATGAATTCCAAGAACAATTACAAGTGTTTCAAGTATTTAATACTTGCTGCTGTATGTTCTATCAGCTTGGGCATTTTATATACAATCATGCCAAGCTATTCATCTTCCATCATCTATGACTTTTATGATAACTAACTAACCAAATACAGGTTGTTACAATTCAGTTACAAAACAAAATAGTTATGCAAAACAGTTTTATAACTAACTAGCATCACATAGACTTTAAGTTGCTCCAAAGAACACTGCATCTGCCAGCTGCACATTGATGATCCATTTGCATAACACAATCTATCATTATACATGATAATCTAGTCACCCAAAGTATACCCTCGACCCTTGCACCTAACACCAGGGTTTAGCATGCATCCAAACACGCATTGGGTGCACCCTGTTGATGACTTTTTGGACATGGCAGGTAACCAAAATCCCAAGCGGTCGTCAAATCTTTGAACGACCATAATTTTTTTATCCGGATGGAATTTTGGACATATTATATATGCACGAAAAGCTCTTTTCCATACCGTTATCCTAATAACTAGTTTTTCGGCAGCAGGGGCCAAGACCCCTCCTAAGATGCATGTAGATCCTGTTGGAAGTAATTCAAATAGAGTTAGTTGTTGTAGTTAGGAATTTGTTAATTGTACTTAGTTAGTTGATGCGTAACTAAGAGTGAGTTAGTTAGTGAATATAGTGGATGGTGTAAGTCTATAAATAGACTTAGTGCCATAGTGTGAATGTGTACAATTGTGTAGAGAAGTGTAAGTGTGAAAAGTGATATTAGTGAATAAAATTTCAGTTTGTGATATTCTCTTCTAATCCTCTTTCTCTCCATAATTCTTCTTTGTTCTAGTGTGCATTGTGAGTGTGTGATAAGCCATAGCTTATCTCCAACAAATTGGTATCCAGAGCTATAACGATCTTGGGAGAGTGTGTCCATGGAGATGGAGTTGAGTGAGGATTTTTCAATTCCTCTACCTGTTCTTGATAGCAAGAACTTTGAGCATTGGGTTGTGAAAATGGAAGCAATCTTTGGTTTCCATGAAGTGTTGGAAACAATGAAGGATGGGATCCAAGAAGAGGAGGATAGTGCCTCCTACAAGGAATCAAAGAAGAGAGATTACAAGGCTCTCATCATCCTTCATCAATGTGTGGATGATGTGAATCTTGGGAAGATTGCTTCAGCCAAAAATGCTAAAGAAGCCTGGGATATCTTGCACAAAGTCTATGGAGGTGATGAAAGAAAGTGTGACAAGAAAGAAAGAACAGAGGCACTAACAGCGGCAGAGTCTTTCCGAGTAATCCCAACTCAGACAGTAACACAAATGGGATAGGAAGAAAAGAAACCGGAGGAACCCAACAAAGCAGAGGAATCCAAAAAGGCAGAAGAAGAGACGAAGAAAGAAATAAAGGAAGAAGCAGCAGCAGCTGAACCGGCTGAAAAACCGGTCGAAGAGAAAAAAACGGAGGAATCAAAGGATGTCAAAGAATCCAAAGCCGAAACCGCTCCTCCGCCGCTGCAAGAAATTCTGCTGAAAGTGTTCATGCATTGTGAAGGTTGTGCTCCCAAGGTTCGTCGGTCCCTCAAAGGATTCCCAGGGGTTGAAGATGTAATCACGGATTGCAAGTCTCACAAGGTGGTAGTTAAAGGAGAAAAAGCGGATCCACTTAAGGTTCTTGAGAGAGTGCAGAGAAAAAGTCATAGAAAAGTTGAACTTCTTTCTCCGATCCCAAAACCTCCTGCAGAGGAAGAGAAGCCCAAGCCAGAGGAAAAGAAAGAAGAGCCTCAGATTGTCACGGTTGTTCTGAAAGTTCACATGCATTGCGAAGCTTGTGCTCAGGAAATCAAGAGACGCATGAATGAAGGGAGTGGAATCAGTGGAACCAGATCTGCAACTCGCGACAGAGGTTCAGGCGGAGAGATTCGAACTAGGTCCGGACACAGTGTCGACGGAACCACCGGACCAAGTCAGTCACACGGCGGTTCATCGGATGTTCGGCGGTGAGAAGCAGCTGTGTCGTATTCTAGAGGTGTCGCAAGGGGCAGACTGGGTAACCACCATGGCGAAGAAAGGAGATCTGATCAAACCGCTGCCGGAATCGCTGGTTGAACCACCATGGGCGTCGACCAGGAAACCGCGAATGGAAGAAGGAATGGGTTGTATGTGGTGCTGTGATGAGGTGAAGCTGCTGATTGTTGAGGCTGAGATGGAAGAGAAAGTGAAGGGGGTTGAGAAGATGATGGCAGGGGCATGGATGGAATTTTGAAACTTTGGTCAACTTTGTGACCTAATGGGCCAAGCCCAAGTCATCGAAGAGGAGCAGCAGAAATTTATTTCTGCCTTGGGAGCTCAATTTCAGAAATTGGGCCATGTGTTCATGGGTGAAGCCCAAATTAGTGAAGAAATTGAATTGGGTCCTAAGCTGAAAGATGATTGGGAAAAGGGTCATATTGGGTCAATTTTATTTGCTCTTGTTGACTTGATGGGTCAAGCCCAATTCTACAAAAGATTGCAATGGGATCCAGGTGGACATATATGTATATGTTAGTGATATATAAAATGTGCATTATAAAAATACAATTTAGTGAAATATTTGAATTACGGGAGAGTGTTGGAAGTAATTCAAATAGAGTTAGTTGTTGTAGTTAGGAATTTGTTAATTGTAGTTAGTTAGTTGATGTGTAACTAAGAGTGAGTTAGTTAGTGAATATAGTGGATGGTGTAAGTCTATAAATAGACTTAGTGCCATAGTGTGAATGTGTACAATTGTGTAGAGAAGTGTAAGTGTGAAAAGTGATATTAGTGAATAAAATTTCAGTTTGTGATATTCTCTTCTAATCATCTTTCTCTCCATAGTTCTTCTTTGTTCTAGTGTGCATTGTGAGTGTGTGATAAGCCATAGCTTATCTCCAACAAATCCGTCCCCGGAAGGCAGTACCTGCATCCAAGAACGCGCTTCAAGGGTAATATCTGCTCTTGAACACTTTCCCCATTAGGAAGTTCTCATCAGTCAGAAGTCTCCAAGAAGGATGTAGGCTTGGGTTTTAGGGGCTTTAGTGACTTCAATCGAGCTTTCCTTGTAAAACATTGCTGGAGACTTCTGGATTGATAGGAACTTTTTTTTTTGTTTTGTTTTTAATAAGCATGATTAATAGGAACATTCTCCTATCATAGTTATCTTTTTCAATTGATTAATGATGGTTAATTAATTATCCACTGTAACTTCTTTTCTTTTCTTTTTTTACCAATTCCACTATAACTTAATCCCAAGGATTTCGGTCAACACATTACAATTATCTCTTAATTTAATCACTAGTATTACACTTGATATGGATATCCAATCCGCTTAAGCTAACAACCTTTATTCCTTTAATTTCAACGTATAAGAATGAAAATACATGATTAATATCTTTGGAGAAAAAAAAAAAAAGAAAAAGAGAGAAAGAAACCTAGACATCCATTTATTGAAATAAGCATCAACATAGCCATATATACCACATTATTTAGGGGGCCATATAAAAAAATTATTTTTAAAAAAAATTACATTTAAAAATTTTAACTTTTGAAGATTTCGATGTAGTCATAGCTATCTTATTACCATAGCTGCCTCTGCATATGTCCTTTCTTAGAGGCATAGTTAAGCTTAATATTACTCATCTTTGCCGCCATGGTATGGTGCTAACATCCACAAATCAAAATCATAGGAGAGGTTGCTTTTGGGTACAAGAGAAAGCTTGTAGTTACTTTCATGTATTTAGATCTTTCTTTAATTGCATAGGGGGTGCCAATTTTCAATATTTGATTTAAAAACTGAACTTCAAAATTGTTATCTTTGGATTTAGAGATAAAACTGGTTTTGTTGTGATCTTGTTTTGGCAATATTACCAATAACATGGTTGAGAATCTTGAAAGTGTTGACCTTCATTTATGTGCTAGTGGAGTGGTAGTGTTCAATCATTTTGATATAGTCCGTCAGTAGAAGCAGTTGGTGGTGTGGGCAGAACACCCACCCAATAAACACACTACATCAAAATAAATGAAGACAATACCCCACTAGAAAAAATGATGCTAGAGCTCCCAAGTTTCTTAATCAGGTTGTTTGCAGTATTGCCAAAGCATTAAGCACAACAAAACATGTTAAGAACCTATTCTAAGACATCATTTTTTGGTTGGTTAACAAAAATTTAGGGTGAGGGATGGTGCCTGTAACATCCCCATTGGCATTACTTTGTAACACTTGCAAAAATAAATTAAAAATAAATTTGCTGGTTGCTTTCGAAAATTGATTTACTTTAAGTCAGAAAATCTGAGTATAAAATTTTTTCTTCTTACCATTTCGGAAGAATGTGAAGCACACGACAAAAATAGTACATTTATACTATACTTAACAACACACATATTCCAATTTTATTTATAAACAAACCTTCCACAACATACAAATTTTTCTTAAAAGTCTTTTCTCATAAACGATATGAAAACTATGAAGACCCACGTACTAAAATTTTTAAAACATACATCCTCAAACACAAACCTAAGCTGGTCGTTCTACAAGACACTCACTGATAAGACCCCGTAATCATCTCTATGATCACACCTCTTCCCGAAATCCGGACTTAAGTCTCCAAGTGACTTAAGGAACTCCTTTGTAACATCTGTACTCGTGTACCAAGGTACAACATCAAGCCAGAAGAACAAGTATATGATGTAACACCCTGAGTTCCACCATACGTTAATACATGTTAATGTGTTAGACTGAGCTTATATAAGCTTGTTATGCTTGTTCATTGATGTCTAAGTTCATGTTGGAAAGGTTTAGTCTTAGGAAGGCTCTATTGTCTTAGAGTCCTAGTAACCCGTTTCACCGTTTTGGCCATATCTGGAGTTCTAGATGTCCGATCAAAATGTTTCACCGTATTATTGTTGTTATAATGTATTGATGCCATGATCTGCCTGGTTGTATGACTGAATTTTTTATATGTTTAATTGGATTAATTGGTATGCCTATTTGTTATAATTGTTTAGTTGTTCATGATGTGGTATGCCTATTGAATTGTCTTATGCCATGAGTTTTGGTTGAATTGGTATGAATACCCATGATTATGAATGTTGTTGTTATGACATGGATTATGTTGATCACATTGACTGGATATGTTGTTGATGATGATGTTACCGTTATGTTGAATATGTTAATAGGATCCTAATCGGATTTAATTAGGACTCTTAGTTAACATAGGAATTAAGGGATTAATTCCCCAAAGCTTCATAAGACATGAACTGTATTAGTGAGGGATGAGGTTTCATGCCGAATGTTTTAGTTAAGACCCTAGGATCTAATTTGAGAGAATTAGGGAGCATAAACTCCAAGAACACGTTGAATTCTGCCCAGAACAGTATGGCCCTGCCCAGGAGCACGGTCGTGTTGAACAGGGAGAACGACCATGTTCCCAGTTAAATTATGGAAAATAGGTCGCGCATTGAGCACGGCCGTGCAGGACATTGAACATGATCGTGCTCCACTTAAGTGGCAGCACGACCGTGCTGGGGGTTTAGTACGTCTGTGCTTCTCCCTACTGGTCAGAACTTAAGATTAATGAATTAAAGGGGTGCTTACCCCAATTATCCCCAGATGATGTAATAATACACTAATCAAATGATAACAAGTTAGATAACTTAATTAAAGATTAATTAAGATAACAAAGACTGATAAGATGGTTAAGCCGGTACCCGATAGGTTACCGCACGTTGTCACGCTTTGGTGCTTTTTGGCCAAAGTGCTCTCAATGCTTTTTGGTCGAGATGTTGTTATGTTGGACCTTTGTGCTTTTTGGCCAAGGGGCCCTTGACCCCATGGTTTGGGTCTAAGGTGTTAATGTTGATGTTGGTGATAAGTCTTGGGTGCTTTTAGGCCCAAGCAAAGGAGGTGGTTGCCTTGTGTGTTGTCGTGCCATTTGCATAGAGCATTGGAGTTGATGTTGAGGGGGATGTTCAACATTGGGGAGGTCGTCCTAGTTATGATGATCTGGCCCAATTCTCGGGTGGTTCACCCATGGTTTGGTGAACCGTGCGCCCCCGAGGTGGCGTATCCAGTTGTCGGCTATCCAAGGGGTAACTCCATGGTTTGGGGAACTGCCGATGTTGGTGCTTTTTGGTCAATACGGATATGTAACTCCGAAGTTGACTTCCTGAGTTAGTTGGATCCATATGCATTGATGGAGTAGTGGAGTAGGGTTGCGTTGCACTACATAGCATATGTTGGATGATTAACATGCTGTTATATGATGATGTATACATATTGTATATTGTGAAATTGCTATGACATGCTATGATGTATGTTCATCTTATCCCCTATTCCCATGCCGTTGTGTTTACATGATTTCTTACTCCCTGTTTTCCTATTTCTGTTGTTGCATGCATTTCCTTATGCAGAGGACAGTGAGCAACTAACGGAGGAGTGACTCTGAGGAGCCGCGACTCTAGTTAGAATGCTTAGTTATAGTTGTTAGTTTTGTTAGTTATTTCATTTTGTTTCCGTGATGTATCCAGATTTTTGGTTATGCTAGCGCTGTATGTGACATCGGGGTTGGGTTTTTCTTTATGTCTTGTTTATGTTTTATTGTTTTAAAACTATGTTATTTCCGCATTGTTTTCGTTGAGATGTGAAACCTTTTCATCCAAGTTTTTATTTTAATCAAATAAATGCATGTTTTATAATTACCTCTTTTAAGTAAATGTTTTATATTAACATGCGGGGTAGAAGGGTGTCACATTTAGTGGTATCAGAGCAGGTTTGTCCTATCAGGCCGTGGTATGAGTCCGTTGTGAGTCTGTTGTGTGATCTTGTTTGAGTTGTCTATATTTATATAGACAATGTTACGTGGTACTAAGTACCTACAACATCGCTTTGGCTTGACTTACTGCATTTGGTGGTGTGTCTTGAACGATCCAAGAAGCTCGCGAGTGCTTCTTGTGTTTAGGAAGGCCGTTCTATTATCATTTGATAGTAAGAACTCTACAGCTGATCTTGTGCGCTTACCTTTTAAAAATCGCTCGACGTTATTCTTGGATGGACTGGTTATCTTCCAACCACGTCCTTCTGAACTGTTTGATAAAACCATGATTTTTGGAGCTCCAACGGAGTCTAGGAATCCAGACCTTTTCTCTGCTGGCCAAGTTCAAGCTTCGATGAAAGATGAAGCCCAAGTGTTCATAATGCTGTCTTCCCTGGAAGTTGAGAGCCCTCCTGATGTCGGAAGTGTGCCCGTTGTACGGGAGTTTCCTGAAGTGTTCCGGGGGACATTTACGAACTACCCCCGGAAAGAGATATAGAGTTCATCATTGATTTAGTACCTGGTACTGGGCCTATTTCCATAGCGCCCTGATAAACCGTTGGTTCATCTAGTCTTATAACTAGAAAGACCTCAATTTTGATACCAATTGTGGGAGTTCATTCTCGTTTTAGCCCAAATTTGACTTTAATTGTTCACAAGTAATTCCTTTTAGTCTTAGGGATAATTTTTAGTAATTTCTTTTAGTTTCTTATCAAAATAAAGCATTTAATGCTACTTTTAATTCCAGGTTAAAAGTGAAACTCGAGGAAGCTAGGAAAAATAAAGGAAACAAGCAAAAAGGCAAAAATTGGCTATTCGCCTCACGAATAGAAGCTCGTCTTGTGAGTCAGAGGAGCAGATCAAGCAGGAACAGGCAGTCATTCAGCCTCGCCTCGCGAGCCAGACTCAGTAAAATGATTGCCTCGCCTCGCAAACCTTGTCTCGCCTCACGAGAAGTCCAAATTTGAATTGGCGCCAACTTAAGATTCACCTCGCGAATCCTTGCTCGCCCTGCAGCGCGCAAATTCCAAACCTTATAAATAGCTTGTTTTAGGTCAATGAGAGCAGTTTTTTAATTGAAAAAGTGTAATCCTAGTTTGCTTGGAGCTGTGTAGTGTGTTTTGAGTCAGTTCTTGAAGGATGAATGCTTTTATTACTTTTTTCGTTGTTTTCGTCTCTATGTGGAACGAATCCTCCTTTCTAAGGGAACGATGAAGCCACCTTTGATGGCATAGTTTAGCCAAGTAATATTTTCTTATACCCTTGTCTCTTTTCTTGTTCCTTAATTCTGTTTTGTTTGTGTTAATCACGTGGCCAGTGGTTAACTAGTCTAGTGCGTTGAAGCTGGGAAGCGATTCATGCTTAAGACTTGAATTAATAACACCGTTTGAACATTACTAGGGATAGAATAGGAAATAGGTGCAATCATTATAGGGAACCAAGAACTTAATAAATCTAGTTGTGGGTTGAATAAATTGGGAAATTGATGACTTGCAATTGTAGATATTTCCTATTGAAAATCGGAAGTGACATTAGGATAATTGAGGGTTCCCAGTTGACAAGAAATTAATTTGAAACTAGGGATAAGGAGATAAAACACTTGGGTAACTTGCTTGATAGGGTAGGTGAATTCGTGACCTTAGAGCCTTAATCATAATCAAATCTCATCATAATCTTTTAGTATCTTTAATTAATTTTTTCAATCTTTGATTTAATTCTCTCTCTCTCTCTCTTAATAACTACTTCCCTTTGACTTGGTCAGACGATTCGAAATTCCTTATTAAATTGGTTAAATTAGTCTTCCAATCCTTGAGTTCGACCTCGGTATTTACTTACCGTGTTTTGTTACTTGCAACGAGATTGTCATCAAGTTTTTGGCGTTGTTGCCGGGGATTGGCACAACTAGTTTTCCTAATTTTTAGGGAATTTGATTCTCTTGATTAAGCAATTTTTAATTTAATTTTTTGCAATTTTATCTATTTTTACTTCTTTGATCCCACTTGGTCTTCCCTTGTTTTTGTGTATGCGAGGTACCCTTAACTTGCTATTTGATCCCGAGATCACCAAGACTGAGAATAGGTTGAGGAAGGAACTTAAAGAGAGGAGGCTACTTGAAACAAACCAACCCATCAATCTTGAAGAGATGGCGGAAGAAAATCCACCACCTCCTCCTCCTCCTTACAAGCCCCTTTTACGAGTACAATCTTCCTAACGTGGATGATTGTGTTTTTAGTGTTGTCAAGCCTCCCATCACGGCTAATTCATTTCAGATTAGGGAATCTGCCCTACATATGGTGCAAAGAGAACAATTTGATGGGAGTCCACACCAAGACCCTCACTGGCACATCATTCACTTCTTGGAGGCTTGCGACATGTTCAAATATCCAGAAATGTCAGAAGACGCCCTTCGTTTGCGGCTATTCCCATTCTCTCTTCGGGATAGAGCACGCAATTGGTTGTACTTACACTTGGATCGTGCGAGCATCACTACTTGGGAACAAATGGCTCAGAAATTCCTCGCAAGATTCTTTCCTCCTCAGAAAGCGGCACGGTTGAAGACCGTCGTCACTTCCTTCAAGCAAACTGATGATGAGTCTTATAATGAGGCTTGGGAAAGATATAATTTGCTTTTGAGGAGATACCCTTTTTCCTATTTTGACTCGGTAACAAAGGTTCAACACTTCTTTAATGGGTTGAAAGGAAGATATCAGATGAATTGTGATGCTGCAGCTGGCGGTTCTTTCTCTTATTTATCAGCAGAGGATGCATGGGCTTTACTTGAGAAGATGTCCAGGAATGACTACAACCGCAATATGGGCACTTCTAATGCTTCTGTACTTAGTACAACATCTATTGAAGTCATTCTTGAGCAGAACACACGTTTGAAGAAGCAGAATGAAGCACTGACAAACAAGATGAAGGTGACCGCGGTAAGAGAGGGTTTACCTCAGGGTTGTGACTTATGTCAAGGTGATCATGATAGTGCATATTGTCCGGGCAACCTTTATAAGGAGCATGTGGATTCATGTCACAATTCTTATGACACGGTACCACAGCGCAATGACTACCAGAGGAATAAGCAGAACAATAACTACCATCAGGGGCAGAATTGGAATGTCAGGAGAGATCATCCGGGTTTTTCTTGGAGAAACACTAGTGGTGGTCTAGCCGGGCAACAACAATAGAATCAGAGGCCAAACTATGGAATTCAACAGCACAACACCCATCAGGCTCTCCCTCAACCTACTCAATTACAAATCACAGATGGAGGAAAGTAACCTTGGGAATTGGCTATTGAGAAGACTAGTGCGGCCATAAAGAAGTTGTCAGTAAACACAAACACAACCATTGACAAATTGGCAACTCATACAAGGGCAGCAATTTAGAATCTTGAGACTCAGATGGCCCAGCTTGCAAAGCAACTGAATGAGCGTCTTCCAGGCTCCTTCCCAGGTAATACAGAGAACAACCCCAAGAGACAATGCAATTCCGTGACAACTCGGAGTGGTAAGGTGTTGGAATTTAATGGGGAAGCAACCAGCACTCAAGAGATTGAAACTCCAGAACAACCACAGGTGGAAGAGGAGAAAGCAAGGGAGAATGATGTAGCCAGTGAAAAGGTGTTGGAGCAAGGAGGAAAATTGAAGTCAGTAGATAAAGAATTCCGAAGGAAGAAGTGGGTTGAGCCTCAATATCTTCTTCCCTTCATGAAGGTACCTTATCCAGAGAGATTGAAGAAGCCTTTGCAAGACAAGCAATTCAACAAGTTCCTTGATCTTTTCCGCAAGCTTCAAATTAATATTCCATTTGTGGAAGCCTCAGAACAAATGCCATCTTATGCCCGATTTATGAAAGAGCTTCTCTCTAAGAAGCGGAAGATAGTGGATGAGGAAACGATTGCTTTAACCGAGGAATGTAGTGCAATTCTTCAAATTAAACTACCGCCCAAGTTGAAGGATCCGGGTTCTTTTAGTATACCATGCACCATTGGGGAGGTAACTCTTGGGAAGGTATTGTGTGATATAGGGGCAAGCATCAATTTGATGCCCTTATCTATGATGAAGAAGCTAGGCATAAAAGAGGCTAAGGATACTAGGATGTCACTCCAACCAGCGGGTCGCTCTATCAAATATCCTTATGGAGTGGTGGAAGATTTATTGGTAAAGGTAGACAGATTCATCTTTTCGGTCGACTTTGTGGTGCTTGATATGGATGAGGATGCCGAGATCCCTCTCATTTTTGGTAGGCCTTTCTTGGCCACAGGGCATGCTTTGATAGATGTGCAACAAGGGAAACTCACTAAGAGTGAACGTAGTCTTCAATGTCTTTGAAGCAATGAAACACCCCGTTGAGAGATCGGATGTTTATAGAGTTGATGTGGTGGAGACCATTGTAAAATCTATGGCCACAAGAGAAGCCCACGATTCTTCACTTGCAAAAGTGTTGGTAAAATCCCATGATAAGGAAGAAGAAGAAGAAGACTTTTTGGGGGTTGAGGATTATCTTGAATGCTTAAAAAACATGGAAGCCTTGCCCAGACTCCCAAAGGATGAATGTCAAAAAGAAAAGCTCAACAAAGAGGGGATGGAAGAAGACAACAAGACACCGGAATTAAAGCAACTCCCGGCTCACTTAAGGTATGCATTCTTGAGTGAGAAGGGACAACGTCCAGTCATCATTAACAATGCTTTGAAAAAGGATGAGGAAGAAAAGCTTTTGAGAGTTCATAGGGAACACAAATCCGCCATTGGATGGAAGATTTCAGATTTAAAAGGTACAAGTCCTTCCCTGTGCATGCACAAAATTTTGATGGAGGATGATTTCAAACCGGTGGTTCAACCACAGAGGCGGTTAAATCCCATCATGAAAGAAGCGGGGTGTAAGGAAATGATTAAGCTTTTGGATGTCGGAATCATCTATCCAATCTCGAATAGCAATTGGGTTAGCCCGATTCATGTGGTCTCGAAGAAAGGTGGAACAACCGTGGCGGTCAATGAGAATAATGAAATCATTCCAACAAGGACCATCACGGGATGGAGGGTTTGCATTGACTATAGAAAGTTAAATGATGCAACAAGGAAAGATCACTTTCCTATTCCATTCATTGATCAAATGATTGAAAGGTTGACCGGATATGAATATTATTGTTTTTTGGATGGTTACTCTGGTTACAACCAAATTGTTGTGGATCCTCAAGACCAAGAGAATACGGCCTTCACATGCCCATATCGAGTTTTTGATTATAGAAGGATGCCTTTCAGATTATGCAATGCTCCCGCCACTTTCCAAAGGTGTATGCTTTCCATTTTCTCAAACATGGTGGAGAAATTCATTGAAATATTCATGGACAACTTCTCGGTCTTTGGGACCTCTTTTGATAATTGCTTGAAGAATTTGGCTTTGGTTCTAGAGAGATGCCAAGAAATCAACCTAGTGCTCAATTGGGAAAAATATCATTTCATGGTCAAGGGAGGTATAGTTTCGGGGCACAAAATCTCCCAACAGGGGATTGAGGCTGATAGAGATTGAGTTGATTGAGAAGCTACCACCACCAACCAATGTGAAAGGGGTGAGGAGTTTCTTGGGCCATGCCGGTTTCTATCGAAGGTTCATTAAAGATTTCTCCAAGATCGCGAAACCACTATGTGACCTTCTCGTGAAGGAAGTATCCTTTGATTTTAATGCTTCTTGCTTAAATTCTTTCAATACTTTAAAAAATATGCTTGTCACCGCACCCATAATCACTGCACCTAATTGGAATTTACCCTTTGAAATCATGTGTGATGCTAGTGATTATGAGGTGGGGCGGTTTTGGGTCAAAGGGTGGAAAAGTTAGCTCATGTGATTTACTATGCAAGTAAAGTTTTAAATGAGGCACAAGCTAACTATTCCACGACTGAAAAAGAACTCCTAGCTGTGGTTTTTGCTTTAGATAAATTTAGGTCCTACGTTGTGGGGTCTAAAATTGTTGTATTCACCGATCATGCGGTCATAAGACACTTGATGACAAAACAAGAGGCCAAACCTAGATTAATTCGATGGATTCTTCTTTTGCAGGAGTTTGATATTGAAATTAGGGACCGGAAAGGGTCGGAAAATGGTGTGGCGGACCACTTATCAAGATTGGTCAATCCCGACACCGAGGAGAAATTACTAGACATCAAGGAAGAATTCCCTGATGAGAACCTATTCGCATTGTTTGAAAAATATTCTCCTTGGTTCGTGAACATGACCAACTTCAAGTCTTCAAATGTAGTTCCGCAAGGATGGACTAATCAACAAAGGAAAAATTCTTCTCGGACGCAAGGTACTATATCTGGGAGGACCTTTATCTCTTCAAGCAATGCTCGGATGGGATCCTAAGAAGGTGCATTCCTCATGATCAAATTGGAAACGTGTTGTGGCATTATCATAGCTCAGATTTTGGTGGGCATTTTGGGGGAAAGAAGACCGCAGAAAAAGTCCTCCAAAGCGGGTTTTATTGGCCAACACTCTTCAAGGATGCCCATACTTTTGTTGAGAATTGTGATCGTTGCCAAAGGGTTGGAAACATTTCTAGGCGGCATGAACTTCTTCTTAATTGCATGCTTGAAGTAGAGCTCTTTGATGTTTGGGGGATTGATTTCATGGGACCAGTCCCACCCTCCTTCTCCTATCAATACATTTTAGTAGCGGTGGATTATGTGTCAAAGTGGGTGGAAGCAATCCTAACAACAAAGGATGATGCGCGGGTAGTCATGGAATTTTTAAGGCATAATATATTCACAAGGTTTGGGGTTCCAAGAGTCTTTATTTGTGATGGTGGATCTCACTTTTGCCATAAACAAATGAACCATCTACTATCAAGATATAGAGTCAAGCATAGGGTATCAACACCATACCATCCACAAACCAATGGGCAAGCAGAGATATCCAACCGTGAGTTGAAGAGCATTCTTCAGAAAAACCGTTAACTCCTCACAAAAGGATTGGTCAAGAAAGTTAGATAATGCTTTGTGGGCCTATAGGACTGCTTTCAAGACTCCAATTGGAAGGTCCCCTTACAACTTAGTGTTTGGAAAAGCTTGTCATCTACCGGTAGAATTGGAACAAAAATCTTATTGGGCAATCAAAGAATTCAACTATGATTTGAAGAAGGCCGGATAAAAAAGGTTACTAGACTTGAATGAATTATCTGAAATCCGCATGCAAGCTTATGAGAATGCAAGAATTTATAAAGAGCGGACTAAGACATGGCATGACAAGCACATCTTGCCTAGGAAGTTTGAACCGGGACAATGGGTACTTCTCTACAACTCAAGGTTGAGAGTTTTTCCAGGAAAGCTTAAGTCAAGGTGGTCCGGACCATTCAAGATTATTAATGTTTCTCCACATGGAGCAGTAGAATTAAAAGGTAAGGGCGAGAATTTCAAGGTGAATGGCCAGAGGCTCAAACATTATCATGGAGAACCAATCCCAACTATCAATCAAGTGCTACAGTTAATTGAGCCCTAACGGGGGCCGTTTCAGTCAGGCTCGGGACATTAAACAAGCGCTTCTTGGGAGGCAGCCGTCAGGACCCGACTTAGGCGTCCCTGACTGGCCAGAATAGAACTTCATTGTCCCATTCCCAAGGTCTTTCAAGCACGTATAAGTCACATCATAACAAGATATATTGAATATCATAAGTAATTATCAGAGTAAAATATTATACCAAAAGTAAGCCAAGGGTGGCCCCGAGTCAACATCAATAGTTTAAAAAAAAAACAAAGCCCAAATGGGCTTACAACTAGAATGAAGTTTAAAACTCCAAACAACAGAAGATTCTCAAATGACAATAAACCAAGCCACAAGAAACTAAAACAGCAGCAGCTGCCTGCACTACACAAGTGCATGGGCTCCCTGAGATGGCTTCACTCATGGAATACCTGAAGCTAAAACCAAAAAGGGCGGGGATGAGTCCCAGAACTCAGTGAGTGATAAACAAAACATAATAGCAAAATAGTACAATATATATAAGCATCTCCATAAATATCTCATTGAGTTCTTCACATTGTATATAAGCTTACATAGCAAATCTTCACTTGCTATGAAGTCAATTTTCCATTGGGCAAGATGCTTGTGTATCCCCTTGGAGTTGTTCACCAGAGTCTCCCACTCCGACGGTCGCATTTATATCCCAGTCGAGTCCGCTGATCGGCAAGTGACCTCGGTCACTACACAACCACCCTCCGAATTCCGGGGTTTTTCACCAGAGGCCCCACGCTCCGACGGTCACATTTATATACCGGTCGAATCCGTTGACCGGTCGGATACACCAAGTCTTGTCCAATGTCTAAGCATCATACCAAAGCACCAAGTACAATAAATCATGACTTATCATAATATACGCTCACTGTGCTTCATAATAAATCTTGAATAACCATCTCAGCGGTATTCAATGAAGTCCATAACATTCACAATCACAATTACATATAGGCAACATTGTAGTCATTTCATTCACATACTATCATCACTTGATAAGTTCATTCCAAAAGTTACACCATGAACATACACATAGTCACATTTAGCAAATCACCACTAATTTCTTTATTCACATACCATATTGATGCGGCAAGTGCACCTTGTCGCAATCAAGTAATACGGTGGTGAGACCGGTTATCGTATCCACAGGGATTGGATGTCAATTACCAGTTCGCAAATTCAACAACTATCTAGACTAATCTAAAATATGAGAGATTAAAACTAAAGAAATAAAATATTTTTGTCTTTTTGTAATTTTGTCAAACACTTGGTATGCAAACAGGGATGTGGCTAGAATTGTCGGGGTTAGACTACACTAATCCTCCCTTAGTTGCAATGAAATGGCTTCTAACACAAGTCCTAGTTCAATTATGCCAATCAAGCCTTTTCTAAATTACTCAAGCCTAATGTCTTAGGTGCATTGAGCCTAAAACCCCAAATTAAACCCTAATGTCTTAGGTGGAATAAAATGAGATTTTGCATTAAGTTAAGACTTATAAGATTGCAAGCAGCCAACACCTATGTCTAGATTCTTGACCTACTTGGCATATGATTCATGAGCATGCCTTAATACCAACCTTCCAGTCATCTATCAAAGCAACAAATCATTCCTATGGGTAGCTAATCCAAGGAAAGCATTAAACACAGAATCACATACTCATACGAATTAGAAACTTGTATTAAAATACCAAATCAATTACACAAGTTCAGACAAGTTCATCTAACCCCAACAATGGGGATTTAACTACTCATGATAAGGAAATACAAAAAGGAAAAAGAGAAGGGATGGAGAACACTCATAGACAAGCTTCCTCCAATCTTCTCTCCATCCAAGAGCAGAGAAAAATGCCCCCCTTTTTGGGTAGAAACCCTCTCCACCACCACCAGCCCTCGGCTTTGCCTCCAAGTGCAGCTTATTTTAGGTCAAAAGTTCGTCCCCTTTTCTGTTCAGTGCAGGTTCATTTATAGGTCCGTCGCCCGTCACGGCCGTGACAGCCATCACGGCCAGGCCGTGATGGTCTCTGACTTGGGCGCCTCTTCATTCACTTATTCATCACGGCCGTGATTATCATCACGCCAGGTCGTGATCGTTTCTGACTTTTCCAACTAGCGAGGTCACGGCCGTGATAGCCATCACGGCCAGGTAGTGACGACTTCTGACTTTTGGCTCAATCTTTCTTCAGCTACTGCTCCCTCACGGCCGTGAGGGCCATCACGGCCAGGCCGTGATACTCTCTGCTTGGCTCATAATCTTCACTTCTAATCTCTTTTTTCATCCAAGCTCCACCAAGGCTGATTCCTGGGCATTTTTCCATTAAATCCTGCAAAACAACACCAGAAACCACCTCATCCGTTCCAAAGGAAAAACTATACAAAATCAACACTAAATTGGCCTAACTATATGCAAATGCATGCAGAAATGTACATGAAAAATGAGGTAAAATCACACTCATCAAATCACCCCAAGCTTAAGACTTTGCTTGTCCTCAAGCAAAAACTAAGGCCAGAAGAGATAAACAGTCAAAACATGGATAGTGAACCAAGAACCCGAGTAAAATGATCCAAGCAACAGGCAATTCAAACAATTCAGCAAGAGACAATCAATTCAAGTCCAATTAGGGGCTTAAGTTTCCTAGACTCACATTCTCACTGATTCGGGCACTCTTGCTCACTTGAAGCTCACCCCAAGCTTGTTTATTTGCTTGGCTCTCTTTCTTGCCTCACTCACTCAAGTGTTCAAGTATATATAACAATTCGCTCCATTTTCCTCAAGGAATGATTCCTACCATATGCTTGACTATCAACCAAATCTCCACTTTATTTATGAAAAACACTTAAGAATCAAGAGGTCTTTTATTTGGTTGTAACGTGGCCATGGGATTAATCTTTAGGTGGGGATAACAAGAAAGGGATATTTCAAAAGGCTAAACCAAGTATCAAACATTTCAACACAAGAAACCTTCTAAAATACCTTCTTGGGTTTTCAATACATTTTTCCACCCTTCTTTTCTTTCTTTTTCTTTTTATTATTTTTTTGTCATCCCCTTCTCTATTTATTTTTCTTTTCTTTTTCTTTTTTTTCTTTTTATTTGGAGAAGGGGAGTTTTTTTTTTTTTTTTTTTTTTCAATCCCAAACTTTCAACTACCTTTTTCACCCTTTTTTGGGATACTTTAGAAGGTCCCTTATCAAGTATATGTATCCAAATTTTTCAGGGAACCAAGAAAAGCATTTTAATCATTCAGGCTCAAAATTGGGCAACTAAGGGTAGCATTTACACATTCAAAGCTCAGAAGGCCAGAAAAATACCTATTGCCTCAATCATTTTCAAAAATGTTTCCCAAAAAATTTTAAGCTTTAACATGGTTTTAAGTCAAGTTCTAGAGAAAACAAACCAAGAGGAATGACACTCTACACAAAGAATGGGGGCAGATTTAGTGAGTACCCCCTAATGGCTCAAAAGCTCACATTTATCAGTTCAAGAACCAGTGAAAAACACAAGTCTAAAGAAACATATGCTAATCATCAACTATCCGAAATCATCTCAAGCATATTCATTTGCAGCCATATCACAAGAATAAACAATTGGGTTCAACAGTTCACTATCACAAATTATTGGCACTTAGCTCTCACAATCAGATGCTCAATCTAAGCAGGGGCAATCAATTCATGTGATCATGCAAGACTAAACCTATATGAATGCAACATTTACAATGCAAGATATGAACATATGCAAAATACCCCTACCCCAAGCTTAAAGATTTACATTGTCCCCAATGTAAACAATCAAGTTGGAGAGGAGAGAAAAATAAAATAAAGCAAAAATTGGAACGGCTTACCGAGGCGGTAGCGGGTGTTGGCTCACATGCTTTTTGGCTCTGTTTCTCCCTGCTCTTTTTCTCCTTCCTTTATTCAAAATCTGAAGACACTTAACAACATTATTAACAAACCTCTTAAGCTTCTCAAATTATTCAAGAGGTTGAAAATCAAAAACAAACACTAACTAAAGAGAAGGGTTAAAAAAAAGTTGGGTTGCCTCCCAATAAGCGCTTCTTTAACGTCACTAGCTTGACTCATCAAGAAGCATCCACCTGGATCCCATAACCTGTGGTATAAGGACCAAGGAATGCTAACCATGTGAGATCCTTCACCTGGATCCCACAATTTGCAGCAAAAATGTGGAAGTGAGCACTCGAAATTCATGCCGACTTCTTCAAATGGGAAGCGCTTTTCAATTCCACTCGGGTCAAAGATGACCCCTTTATCCATAAAATCTTCCCAATAAAAATGGGGTTCAACCTCAGGTAGAGGCATGAACTCCATTGTTGACTGCTTTAAAATATGAGGTGGCAAACAAATCGAGAGGATTATTGGTGTTGTTCAAGCCTCGTACCATCTTCACTCTCAAGATCGCCAAATCCATCACCTTCCAAATATGCAGAAATCTCCGCACAAACCACACAAGTGTTTCTCCCATCACATTCCTCACATGCATAGGGGCCAATAGCATCATTTAATTTCACAAGTTCTTCATCATCC
Organism: Sophora flavescens; assembly: GCA_030762895.1. NCBI lineage: Eukaryota > Viridiplantae > Streptophyta > Magnoliopsida > Fabales > Fabaceae > Sophora > Sophora flavescens. The sequence continues at coordinate 133,105,771 of CM061065.1, forward strand.
CCGAGCATGGTGACATAGCTATCCTCCAAATGCCTCTTCCTTTCAGGCTCTTTAGTCAAGGGTTCAATGGGGAGTGGTGCAACTATGTTCTCCAAAACAGGGTCTTCACTTCTTGACTCGGTCGCTCCCACTTCTTCTTCTTCCTCCTCATCCATCATTGCATCATCTTCATCATCATCCATCAAGTCCTCATCTGGCATTTTGGATAGTAGGTTAGAGAATTCCTCAATACGTACCCCGAGACTTCGAATGGCATCTTCTTGATTCTTGAATTCTTCCATTGTTGTTGCCATGAAGTTCTCCAAAACGGCCTCTAAGTGAGGTTGACTATCCGGGATAGGTTGCTCAACCTCGACTGGGAATGCGGATTTGAAGTTCTCCCAAGCAACTTCCAATGGGGATGGCTCATAGGTGGGGAAGATTCCCAATGTTCCCCTTCATCCATCAAAGTGTTATTTGGAGGGTTCCCCCACCATGGAGTAGAAGTGTTGGGAAATTGATTTCCCCATTCAGAACAACCTACCATTGGTGGAGGAGGGACAGTTGCCCTTGACAGCTCATCACTCACTTGTTGGATTTTTACGGCCAACTCAAAGATATCTACCCGCAGCTGCAGCTCAGATATCTCCAATTCTGCATCAGGTGGTTGATACCAATTGTAGTCCATGATCCTATCTAATCAATTTTTCACCTCACAAACAATTAAGCCCATGATCAAATAAACACAAAAGCAAATATATACAAAACTACAAAAGAAAGATATTAATTATATACAGAAAAAAAAAATGTCTAAACTAGTTGTCTCATTTGTTACTAATGATATTGACAAAACCAATCCCCGGCAACGGCGCCAAAAACTTGATGCGGCAAGTGCACCTTGTCGCAATCAAGTAATACGGTGGTGAGACCGGTTATCGTATCCACAGGGATTGGATGTCAATTACCAGTTCGCAAATTCAACAACTATCTAGACTAATCTAAAATATGAGAGATTAAAACTAAAGAAATAAAATATTTTTGTCTTTTTGTAATTTTGTCAAACACTTGGTATGCAAACAGGGATGTGGCTAGAATTGTCGGGGTTAGACTACACTAATCCTCCCTTAGTTGCAATGAAATGGCTTCTAACACAAGTCCTAGTTCAATTATGCCAATCAAGCCTTTTCTAAATTACTCAAGCCTAATGTCTTAGGTGCATTGAGCCTAAAACCCCAAATTAAACCCTAATGTCTTAGGTGGAATAAAATGAGATTTTGCATTAAGTTAAGACTTATAAGATTGCAAGCAGCCAACACCTATGTCTAGATTCTTGACCTACTTGGCATATGATTCATGAGCATGCCTTAATACCAACCTTCCAGTCATCTATCAAAGCAACAAATCATTCCTATGGGTAGCTAATCCAAGGAAAGCATTAAACACAGAATCACATACTCATACGAATTAGAAACTTGTATTAAAATACCAAATCAATTACACAAGTTCAGACAAGTTCATCTAACCCCAACAATGGGGATTTAACTACTCATGATAAGGAAATACAAAAAGGAAAAAGAGAAGGGATGGAGAACACTCATAGACAAGCTTCCTCCAATCTTCTCTCCATCCAAGAGCAGAGAAAATGCCCCCCTTTTTGGGTAGAAACCCTCTCCAGCCACCAGCCTCAGCCTGCCTCCAAGTGCAGCTTATTTTAGGTCAAAAGTTGGTCCCTTTTTCTGTTCAGTGCAGGTTCATTTATAGGTCCGTCGCCCGTCACGGCCGTGACAGCCATCACGGCCAGGCCGTGATGGTCTCTGACTTGGGCGCCTCTTCATTCACTTATTCATCACGGCCGTGATGATCATCACGGCCAGGTCGTGATCGTTTCTGACTTTTCCAACTAGCAGGTCACGACCGTGATAGCCATCACGGCCAGGCCGTGACAGCTTCTGACTTTTGGCTCAATCTTTCTTCACTCTTTGCTCCCTCACTAGGTAGTGAGGCCATCCACGCCAGGCCGTGATACTCTCTGCTTGGCTCGTAATCTTCACTTCTAATCTCTTTTTTCATCCAAGCTCCACCAAGGCTGATTCCTGGGCATTTTTCCATTAAATCCTGCAAAACAACACCAGAAACCACCTCATCCGTTCCAAAGGAAAAACTATACAAAATCAACACTAAATTGGCCTAACTATATGCAAATGCATGCAGAAATGTACATGAAAAATGAGGTAAAATCACACTCATCACATATAATCAAACACATAATTTAACATATTCACAACTATTATATTCCATATCATAGCCATGGTGACAACAACACAATCATTTCATTCACACACTTTCATCACTTTATTGATATTTTCCAAGATGTACATTAATATAATCTAATATTATATATATTCACAACGTAGATAAAAATCCATTGAATAAACACCCTCACTAAAATTCAACCATAGAGGGAATCAACATTCGAAAGGCAACCACACTGAGATACACATCATAGCATAGTCATAAATCCACCAATACATGACTGATGATAATATTTCCAGCAAGCCTAGGCCAACTTTAAATGAAAACTAGGAATATTATAGAGCTCCATAAATTCTGAAATTTTAACCACAACAATACTTACATGTCTACTTTCAAATGATACTAGTTTCACATAAAAAGATACTCTACAACTCCATATATAAATTTTGAAGTAAAATCTGTTTGAGTACATCCAAGACATACAATACTCTATTTTAAAAATTAAACTAGGACCTCCTCAGATCTCCTAAAATCACGAAACTTAACCACAACATACTTCTACACTTCATTTTTCAAATTCAACAAGTTTCATCTCAATCCGAATTTTATTAACCAAGATATGATTTTATGAGCACAGGCTATCAGGGTACATTCGGGACAGCCTTAACCCTGTTTTAAAAATATAACTGAGAATAGCCCAGGTTTCCAAAAATCATGAAATCTATACACTATGTATATCTAGATGTTAGCTTTCCAACGAGACCAATTTCATATTAATCTGATATCTAAAACTCTAGTTATAATTTTTTTACGTATGTCTGTCAGAATTTCAGACAAAAATCGAGATCCCCTAAGAAAAACACCAAACGTCAAGCTCCAATAATGGAGTTTCCTCACCCCCAATTTTTAGGGCTCAACCAAACAGATATAATAACTCACCATTAACATATTAGTCAAAGAATAATCAACCTAAACATTTCCAAATGATTTTCATGAAAGGGATTCACCCAAAACAACTGACAAACATCTCTATTTCAACCATCATCAACCCATTTCATATCCCTCAAAAATATCCACGAAAATTAACCCAAAAAAATTACAGATCCCTCACCTTGTTTGAAGTTCTTGGATATCTCTTTCCTTCTCTCTTTGTTGTTACTCTTTCTTCTTTGTCTTCTCCTTTCATTCTTTTATTCTTCTCTTCTTCTCATCTTCTTCGTCTTTTCTTCTAGGGTTGCTAATGACTGCCCATCCTCCTCCATCTAACCATTTATACGATATCACTTTTATCAAAATGTCCTTAATGTTATGTTAACTCATTACTTAGCCCTTGGGTACAAATGAAATATGTCTCTAACTTAATTATGATAACCCATTTATATTTTTTTTTCTTTTTTTTTAAGTACACTAATAATAACTATTTTACTCTAATAATTTCCTCATGTTATAAATAATTTATAACATGCCAAAAAAAGTCTTCATTTTACTATTTATTTATTTTATTTAAAAAAAACCTTGTACCTTTTTTGGCGGGTATTACAACAACCCAAGCTAAGTATCCTTTTTCTGCATTTATAGAGTCCAAAAACAAATAAAAAGAGTCCTCATATAAGGTCCTTAGTTAGAAACTGACATTAGGAAAGCATGTAGGATTTAATTGCATTTAGGAATGGCAGGGAAGAATTCAGTTCTGGCTCGCCTCGCGAGCAGGAATTCACCCTGCAAGCCAGAAGGATCATAGAAAATCCTGTCTCTGGCTCACCCCGTGACACCAGGATTCGCCTCGCGAGCCTAGAGGATTGGAAGAGTCAGAATGGACTGGCTCGCCACAGGAGGACTATATCACCACGCAAGACTGAAAGGCAGAATCTCAGAGGTGGCCACCTCGTTCTGCCTCGCGTCGCGAACTCTACGTTCACCTCGCGATTCTGGAAAAATAATAACTGCAAGAAATAAATCCAGATTCGCCCCACGAAAATAAGTTCGCCTCGCGAATATGGGAATATGAAAGGTCTCTGAAAACCCAGTTTCACCTAATCCAAAGTTAGGGTTCTGAAATGGGAATTTTCTTTAGTTTCGCCTCGCAAAATAGGTTTCGGCCCCCGAAAGTCGCGAGTATTTAGCCCCGCGAGACTGAGACAGTCAATTTTTTCAAAAACTTTCAAGGTCTCTCAAAATTCTCTCGCGTGGGTCTTCGAGCATTCACCCAGTTTAATCACATTGTCACTCTAACACTCTCAATCACACTCATAAGGTAAGTTTCAATCTCTCCAACTCGATTTCCTTGGATTTTAGGTTCAAGAACTCCCATCTTTTCTTAGACTTTTGGAAACAATAGAGTTAGGAAAATAACCATGTTGCCACAACTGATTTCTAAGTGTCCATGATATGTTTTGCATGTTCTTGTTATGTATTTTGTTATTAAGCCTAAAAGATGCAAGAGCATTAATTGTGCAATAAATGGTATACATGAGTTTATGAGATTTTTGGATATTATTGAACGTATATGATGTTGATGAATGATGATGCCTTTGTTGTGGATTGAACTGAACCCAATTGCTATGATTAGAAACCTTCGTTTGGGGTTATTTTGGGTATTAGATAGAAATGATGCATAATAAGGGGGACATTAAGAGTATTTTTCTGAAATTTTTTAGAAATGAAGCTATGTATTATTCTTGGAGAATTTGATGCCTGATATAGGCCTGTTAAGAAACTAGAGATGGAATTCTGTATTAGCTCTCTATTGAAATGTTATAAACTGTATTGGGACTTTTCTGATTTTCAGGTTATGGCTCCCCCGAAAAACGCTAAAAAATAGCAAGTTAAGCACAAGAAGCGCCAATCTGTCCATGATGAACTTGTTGTTCTCGGAGGGACCAGGTTCCTCTTCTGGGGGTATTTCCTCTGCTCCCAGCTTCCGAACTCCTCTTCATGAGAAGCATTGGGAGTTAGTAACGCAGGAGGAGATGGTCCTAGAGATGAGGGTGGTCCTTGTGGGGAACTACTATCCGTCTATCTCTGGACAGATTCACACTAGGGGTTGGGGTATGTTGGCTGATCTTCCTCGCCGGTTTGATATCAAACTGGTTTAGGAATTTTACCCAACGCCCTCAACTCCGATATTGATGACCCAGTGTGTGTTTCTATGGTGAGAGGGGTGCCCGTGACTTTCACGGCAGATGAGATTAACACTTGTCTGGGCATCCTCATCACCTGGGAGGATAGGAGCCAGTATGAGATGTTGCTAACAGTACAAGGATTGGCTGTAGAGATATTGGAGACATGTTGCAGGCAAGGGGCCCGGTGGGAGGTGGGGACCTTTGGGAACCTACTGAGGTTGAGGAGGCAGGATCTATCACCATTGGCCCGGGTATGGTCGGCGTTCGTACACGCCAACCTGATGGTTAGCTCTCACGAGTCCACCATTATAGTTGCCCGGGCCCATCTTATATATGGTATTATGAAGGAAAAGAACATTGAACGCGCTGTCGCCACGCGCCAAAAAGAACGAGCGTTTACAAAATAATGCAGATAGAGAAGCGACAACTCGGATGTCGTCTCTCAAGGACTCTTAGGCGTTGTTATTATTAACAGAAAATTAATTTTGGGGGGTTGTTTGGATTGAAATAAAATAAAGAAAACAAAACAATGAAAACAAAGCAGTTAAAGAGAATAACAATTAAACTAAAGACCGATTAACCTACTGTTCTTGGTTTCCCACTATCATTGGTTCATGCAAATCCAAGCCCTAAGCAGATTCTAATCCCCTTTCAGTTGTAGCAACAATTAACAAACGGAATCGCTACTACGGATATATGTTCCTATTCCCGAATTAAACAAACGGGGTTAAGCCCTCATGAACTAAACGAACATGAATGAACACACGCGAATTAAACAAACGCGATTAAGTATAGGAACAGAACATCACTGAAATGAATCAACACTACACTACACACTCCTGAATTAAACAAACAGAAATGCATAATATGGTATTGAAAAGAGAAAAGCAAATGAAAATAGGAAATACAGAACCTCAAATGTAAATGGAAACCAATCCCAGTAGATTAATCTAGGAGACTAGCTCTCCATTACAAAAGGAAAACAAAACATATCTAAGAAAAGAAGACAAACTACTACTACTGCCTAAGAACTAGCCAAAACTGGCTAACTCTCTGACTAACTCCCTTCAGTCTGTCTAAAACGCTTAAATACAATTTCTGGAATCAGCTTTCTCGCAAGGCGAAGCCTCTCTCGCGACGCAAATCTTGCGAACAGTCTGCAACCTTTGGTATTCTCGCGAGGCGAACAAACCTTCGCGAGGCGAGAATCTGAAGAGTCTTCTTATTACGCCCGTTATGAATATCAGGGGACAACCGTGATGCTTTCTGACTTCCAGTCTCGCGAGGCGAATGGATGCTCGCGAGGCGAACGCTTCAACTTCAAAACTGCCACAGCCGTGACCTTCAACACGGGTAAACCGTGATCGTCTCTGACTTTCTGATCTTGGTGACTCGCGACGCGAGATATCCTTCGCGGGGCGAACCAGAATTATTTCTTTTTTATTAACCTGAAAATAGAAATTACAGTAAGTAATTTATTTAACTCTAAATCAACTAAATTAACCTAAAAATACTTTACAGACTCAAAATACTACTTAAGGACAATCAAGTCTAAATTGAGTGAAAATGATATAAAATAAGCACAAAGCCATGGTCTTTACTAGTTATAAAACCGGTCAACCAGAGGCTCATCAAACATCAATGTTGGGGCAGTCATTGCACAGGATGTTCAGCAGAAGGCAAGTTCGAGGGCACCAAAGGATTGCCTGGGGCACGGGTTTCTGATTACTGAACTAATCCGTAGGGCGGGCGTAGCAGTGTCTGACTTGGTGGAGAAGATCCCCAGGCAGCCGATCGATTGAGAGTACATACGCCGCTTCTACTTCACTGAGCCCGCACCACCGAGGAGACCACAGCCCCCTTTGAGACCACGATCAGCTGATATGGCTCTGCTTTTACAGAACCATCAGGCTATGAGGAGGGATAATGATGTGTTGCGAGATTTTTTCAGGGAGATGTCCCTAGCTCAGTAGGAGGGCTGGGTACCCATTTTCCCTTCCGAGGAGGACTTGGCACCTAGGCTAGGTTGGCAGGATTATCCTGGAGACCAGGATGCCGTGCCACAGGGGGGTACCCGAGGTACCTCAGGCAGATGATGCAGTAGTAACTCAGCAGTAGGGTGACCCGACAAACGATATTGATTTTGATCTATGAGCCGGCACCATCATTATCAGTTCCCCTACCCACACCCCCAGTTTTTATGAGTTCTAGTTATTTTTGTTAATTCGATATGGTTGTACCTTGATGGCTAGCTAGAAACTCCGTTCTTTTAGTTATTTTGATACTGGATGCACTCTTTGATGACTATATTTTTATGATGCATGCATTGATACTTATTTTGCTTTTGATTATTTTTTTTTTTGCATTTTGATTAAGATATTGACCAAGGTTTTTGAAATGTGAATAAATAGATGCTTGACTTGAGTCACCTACGCAAGGTGAGAATGTCGGTTGATGAAAAAGACATCACTCCGAACCACCCCGATTATGAATATGTTCAACTATACATTAGAGAAAAGCATATCCCAAACCCTCACGTGGAAAACTTGACTAAAGAAAAAGAAGGGGAAATGGATCCGTTTCACTTAAGCTTTGATCGGGGTGTAAATGACTTTGTTCGGAGGGAAATTGACCGTGAAGTTGAAAAAAAGGTGAGCTCGCAGTGCACATATCTCCTGAGCATGCTCTATATGAAAAGATAAAGGAAGCAGTAGAGCGCAACCGGATCCCATTCCCGGATGTGGAATTCTTTAGCGAGGAAGAAGAGGACAAGTGGGACCCGGTGTGGCTACTCATTTTCAAAAGTGCGAATGATTGTGCATGAATGGAGATGGAAGGAATTAGGCAAGCAAAGGAAGGAGGTCCAAAGGGAAAGGTCCCAAGAGAAGAAAGCACCATCGAAAGCTCGGACATAGTTTGGGCTAAGTATCTTGACGAGGAGGTCGAGCCTACTACACCAAGGAAGAAACCGAGGAAGAAACCAAGGAAAGACAAGGAAGAGGCGAGACAGGCTAATGAGAGCGTGGGTCCGCTCGGACCCCTTGAGATAAATCTTTCTAAAACTCAACCATTTTCTTTTTTTTTTTTCCTTCTATTTTGAATCATGTTGGTTGCATTTGAATAATTGGTCAACATTTAAAAAAAGAAAATTTGATTTTAGTGTGTTAGAGTCTTCTTGTTAAGTCTTGATGGGAATAATTACACTAGCCTAAACTGAGTGCTTGTGATAAAAAATGGAAAGTCTCGGTGTGTTCCCTTATTATTTGAAAAAATTGAAAAATTGATCCCCATTAAAAATTGAAAAGCAAACTTTGAGAATTTTTATTATCATTGCATGATTTATGATAAGTTTTGGATAAAGGGGTGCACACATTAAGGATGTATCTCGGTCAAATAATTTGTCAAAAATGTCCAGGTGAGGAAATTGAGCCTCCAACATTGTTTTTAATTGTGTTTTTTTTTATAAAAGTTTTTAATTGTGTTAATCACTTTTAAGTTGCACTTTCCCGGATTTGCTTGAATCTCTTCATGGTTTGTATGTTTATATGTTTGCATCAAATGATTTAGGAAATTTTCTTTGAAATAGCTACTTGGCCAAATATGAACCAACCTTGATGCATGATCCCTAGTTAGCCACATTGAGCCTAATAGCCTATTGTTTCTTAATGACTTTATGTTACAAGCCATAAATCCGGAAAAACCATGTAAACCCAATCTTAGGATTTAGGAGAGCATGAAAACTTAGCAATGTAAGTGTTGTTTGGAAACTAAGTTTGGGGTGGCTACAAAGTTTAACATGTTGTTTTGGTTGAGGAAAAAAAAGTAAAATGGTTGAAGCCAAATGCTTAAGAAAGAAAATGATTGCAAAAATGCCAAAAAGGGCAAAATGAAAAAAAAAAGATGTGAGGAAGTAAAAAGGTTGTAGTCACCCAAAGTATAAAAAAAATAGAAAAATAGAAAAAGAATTGAGAGTAAGATCAAAAATTATAATTGCGCATTTTATGCTCTCATAAATCTTAAGGACTTAGCCTTGATCCTTTACATATCCTACCTTTAGCCAGGCCACATTACAACCTTTAAAAGACCTTTTGATGTTGCATACATGTTTTTGTGGGAACTTTGTTGAGATGAAAATCAAATTCATGGAAAGTGCTCTTAAAATATGAAAATTGATTGAAAAGTTGATATCCTGGACAAATTGGGCGAATGAGTGAATTACTAAATACTCTTGTGAGGAAGGTAATTATTTGAATTTGGTGATCTCCTTTGTGTATGTGACTTGGAGCCCTTACTTAGTAATGAATGTATGATTGATATAATTCTCATGGTTTGAAAGTAGGTGAAATTGGGGGTTGATTAAGTAAAGTAGGAAAGGGGAAACATTGAGTAAGGGTAAATTGATGAAATTGCAAGAAATTTGGGGCAAGAGTGATTAAGTCCATTGAGCTTACCTAATTTGAGTTGTTCATTTTGTTAGTTTGCTTGGGGACAAGTAAAGTTTAAGTTTGGGCTATTTTGATAAACCGTTGGTTCATCTAGTTTTATGACTAGAAATACCTCAATTTTGATACCAATTGTGCGTGTTCATTCTCGTTTTAGCACAAATTTGAATTTAATTGTTCACAAAAAATTCCTTTTAGTCTTAGGGATAATTTTTAGTAATTTCTTTTAGTTTCTTATCAAAATAAAGCATTTAATGCTACTTTTAATTCCAGGTTAAAAGTGAAGCTCGAGGAAGCTAGGAAAAATAAAGGAAACAAGCAAAAAGACAAAAATTGGCTATTCGCCTCGAGAGCCAGAGGAGCAGATTAAGCAGGAACAGGCAGCCATTCAGCCTCACCTCGCGAGGCAGTGCTCGCCTCGCGAGCCAGACTCAGTGAAATGAAGATCATTTTGCCTCGCCTCGCAAGAAGTCCAAATTTGAACTGGCGCCAACTTAAGATTCACCTCGCGAATCCTTGCTCGTCGTGCGAGCGCGCGCAGATTCCAAACCTTATAAATAGCTTGTTTTAGGTCAATGAGAGCAGTTTTTTGATTGAAAAAGTTTAATCCTAGTTTGCTTGGAGCTGTGTAGTGTGTTTTGAGTCAGTTCTTGAAGGATGAATGCTTTTATTACTTTTTTCGTTGTTTTGGCTTCAACGACTCGAGGGGGGGAAGGGGGGGGGGGGTGAATTGAGTTTTCAAAAAATATTTCCCTCTTAAAACTTTTTCACAAAGCTTTATAAATCAGAGTTGCGGATTAGTGTTCTCAGGATCTTTTACAAAATCGATGAAGGGTTTTTACAAAATCTTGTGTAGAAGGTGATGATGATAAGAAAGATTCAGAATAGGTTCGGGTTTAATAACTCAGTAATAACAAAATACAGTTTATACAGATCAAGAACAGAAATTATATTGAACTTTAAATATCAAAATTGCAGGTTCTTGAACATAAACAAAAAGTAAAGGAGTTTGAGTTTAGGGATGCCACACAACCAGATTTATCCTAGATCAGTCACCTCCACTGTGACCTACATCCAGTCCCCACTCCACCTGTGGGATTTCACACACTAACACAAAAGCTTTACCAGGTAGCTTGAAAAACCTTCACACCACAGAGCACTCCTCCACCTCGAGATACCACACTCTTGTGAAGAGCCTCAATGTTCAACCTTAGGGATACCTTACCCTAATCACTCAGAGAAACTCCCTCTCTCTTTATAATCAAAAGTAAAAGCAAAAGTTGATTCCTAACTCTCAGTAGTCAGATAAACAAATTGAAGCACTTATGAGTGTTGAAACACTATTTTCACAGTAAGCTCAATAAAGATGATGAATGATTTTCACAATTGATTTCTCAAAACGATTTCGTAAAACTGTGATATGTTATGATATTCATATATGTTATTTTAGTGTTCCTTTGATCCCTCTTTATATAGAAAACAAGTTATAGTCTTTGGGATTAATCAAAACAGATTTGGATCTGATTAACAGAATCAATTTTCTTGATTCTCGTTCTTGAAATAAGATTCTGATTGTTCTTGTAGAATTCACGTCCATAAAATAACCGAGTCCATTTGGAAAAATAGCCGCGTCCATTGAAGAAAATAGCTGCATCCATTTGGAAAAAATAGCCGAGTCCATCTTGAAAAAAAATAGTCGCGTCCATTTGTCACGTCAGCAGACGGGAGTACTAATACAAAGTAATTGGAAGTGCTCCAACTAGTAGACGAGCTCCATATGCCATGTCAGTGGAAGGAGCTTCTCATTAAGATCTTAGCAAGTTCAAAGACTTGTGTGGACGAGCACTTTCATCACTTCAGTGGACGTGCGCTTGTATCACTTTAGTGGAAGTGCGCTTGTGTCACTTTAGTGGACGTGCGCTTGTATCACTTTAGTGGACGTGCGCTTGTATCACTTTAGTGGATGCCGGTTTTTACTATTCCCAGTGTTGGATGAGTGCTTATATTATTCCAGTGTTGGACGAGCGCTTTGAAATCTTATTTCAAAAATCATTTTCATTTACGAAAACTTATTCCTTTTAATGCAAGTTATGAAAATGATTTTATTTCATGCATCTTTTCAAATTGAGCTTATTTGTGAATAAGAGATTTCATTTCTTACAAATCATATAAGACTTAACACTAATTTCTTCGTAAAGCTCTTGTCTTGATGATTCCTTGATCTTCGTTCTTGCTCTTTGATTCCTCCAAGTTCTTCCTTGAATATTCTCCTTTGATTGCTCACTGAACTTGTTGAATATTGTTTGATACCCGTCTTTACAATTTGACACTAAAAACACTTGCATACACATTAAGTTATATTTGTCATATATCAAAATCTCTAAGTCATTGAGTTTAACAATCTCCCCCTTTTTGATTATGACAAACCTTTGACAAATTATAAGATCAGAGTATAAGTGTAGCAGACGCTAAGTGTTTTTGACAGATTTATATCATGGTATCAAAGCAGTCAGAGCAGAAGTATATCAGAGCAAAAAAAATATTATCAGAGCAGAATTTGATTTACTCCCCATTAATCATGTAAGCTTTTAAGCTCCCCCTCAACATATGCATGTATAATTCGTTTTCTCTATATCATACTTTTTCGTTTTCTCTATATCTTACTTTTTCTTCATGTATAATTTGTTATTATCCCCTTTCTCTATATCATACCTTTTCTCCCCCTTTTGGTATCATCAAAAAGATAAAGAAACGAAACATTTAAAGCGATAGAGAAGGTAAGCATTTAAACATTCAAACTTAGCATATAAAATTGTTCATGATAGAGGGATAGGTGCAGGGGCAAATCAAAAAATGCGTCCAACTCGTATAGATGTTCCAAATCTCTCTTCTGACCATTCATAGATATTCCAAATCAAATCATACAAGAATCAGAGCATATTTACACAAAGATACAGTCATATAATCAGTTTCTTTAGAGATTAGATATATGATTGATCGATTATGCCTAATTCTCTTCTAATGAAAAAGAAGCTTTCCTTATTCAAGGGCTTGGTAAAGATATCGGCAAGTTGTTTAGTTGTATCAACATATTCAATCTCAATTTCTCTACTTTGAATATGGTCTCTAATGAAATGATGTCTGATTTCTATGTGTTTAGTTCTAGAGTGCATTATAGGATTCTTAGTTAGGTTAATTGCACTCGTATTGTCACATCTAATAGGAACTTGGTTTAGTTGCACACCATAATCAACTAATTGTTGTTTCATTCATAAAACCTGTACTGTGAACTACCAAATACATATTCAGCCTCTGCAGTGGATAAAGCCACACTATATTGTTTATTACTGACCCATGATACTAATGAGTTTCCTAGTAAATGGCAAGTTCCACTAGTACTCTTTTTATCTAGTTTACAACCAGAAAAATCAGAGTTTGAATAGCTAATTAAAGTATATGTAGCTCCTTTGGGATACCATAATCCCATGTCTTTTGTTCCTAATAGATACTTAATTATCCTTTTAACTGCTGTTAAGTGTGATTCTTTTGGATTTGCTTGATACCTAGCACACATGCATACACTAATCATGATATCTGGCCTACTAGCAGTAAGATAAAGTAGTGAGCCTATCATACCTCTGAATTTAGAAACATCAACAGGTTTACCTTGCTCATCCTTGTCCAGATAACAGGAGGTACTCATTGGAGTAGCCATCTCCTTAGCTTTTTCCATGCCAAACTTCTTGATCAACTCATTGCAGTACTTGGCTTGGCTAACAAAGATTCCATTTTCAGTTTGCTTTATTTGCAGTCCAAGGTAAAAGTTCAGCTCACCCATCATTGACATTTCAAACTCACTCTACATAAGACTTGCAAACTCATTGCACAACTGCTCATTAGTAGCACTAAAAATTATATCATTCACATATATTTGTACAAGTAAAATGTTGTGTGCCTTTTTCTTAGTTAACAAAGTTGTGTCAACTTTACCTCTTTTAAATCCTTTTTCAATGAGAAAATTACTTAACCTTTCATACCAAGCGCTAGGAGCTTGCTTTAAGCCATATAGTGCTTTAGACAGTTTATAAACATGGTTAGGCAATTCCTTATTCTCAAAACCAGGTGGTTGACCAACATACACTTCCTCTTGTATAAATCCATTTAAGAAACACTCTTAACATCCATCTGATACAATTTAAATCCCATTATACAAGCATAAGCAAGTAGCATTCTTATAGCTTCTAATCTTGTTACTGGTGCATATGTTTCATCATAATCTATGCCTTCTTCTTGGTTATACCCTTTGGCTACCAATATAGCCTTGTTTCTTACAATTATACCATTTTCATCTAGTTTATTCCTAAAAACCCATTTTGTACCTATTACTTGACAGTTCTTGGGTTTAGGCACTAGTTTCTAGACTTGGTTTCTTTCAAACTGGTTTAACTCATCTTGCATAGCCATAATCCAATGTTCATCAATTATAGCATCATCTATGTTCTTAGGGTCTACTTGAGACACAAATGCCATACGATTACAAACATTTCTAAGAGATTGTCTAGTAGTTACCCCATTTGTAATTTCACGGATGATGTTATCAATTGGATGATTTCTGACAGTCCTCCATTCCTTTGGTAGGTCAGGCTGTTGTTCTGTTTGCTCCTGCTGCAGCGATTCGTTCTTTAAGCTTTCATCTTCTTCATTGTCCTGTTCCTCTTCTAGGAGAGTTTTCTCAATTGAATCTGCAAGATCATCAATAACACAATCATTTCCCAACCTTTTAGGGTTAGACTCATGAAATGTCACATGCACAGATTCCTCAATTGTTTGTGTTCTCTTATTATATATTCTAAATGCTTTACTAGATAGAGAGTATCCTAGGAAAATTCCTTCATCAGCCTTTGCATCAAATTTTCCAAGATTATTCTTTCCATTGTTAAGAACAAAGCATTTGCAACCGAAACACATGTAAATGTGCTATATTTGGTTTTCTTCCTTTGTAAAGCTCATAAGGGGTTTTCTTTAAGATTGGTCTTATCAAGACTCTATTTAGCACATAGTAGGCCGTATTGACAGCATCTGCCCAAAAATGTTTTGGCAAGCTAGAGTTGTTCAACATAGTTCTTGCTATCTCCTCTAATGATCTATTCTTTCTTTCCACTACTCCATTTTGTTGTGGAGTTCTAGGAGCAGAAAAATTATGTTGAATGCCATGCTTATCACAAAAGTTTTCAAACACTTCATTTTGAAATTCTCCCCCATGATCACTTCTTATAGAAACAATTTTTACGTCCTTTTCATTTTGCACAATTTTTGCCATTTTCTTAAATGTAGCAAATGAATCACTCTTATGAGATAGAAAATATGTCTATTTATATCTAGAGCAATCATTTACTATTACCAATGAATACGAGTTACCACCAAAGCGTTTGGTTCTAGATGGACCAAATAAATCCACGTGTAAAAGTTGTAAGGATCTAGTTGTTGAAACAATGTTCTTTGGTTTAAAAGAGACCTTAACTTGCTTTCCTTTTTGACATGCATCACACAGTCCATCTTTCACAAATTTTAGTTTAGGTGCGCAAGCCAACTACAAGATCTTTACGAATCAGTTAATTCAAGTGGTTCATGTGAATGTGTGAAATTCTTCTATGCCAAAGCCAATTCTCTTCTTCTTTTGAAATAAGACAGCAAGCAGTATTTGAAGAGATATTATCTAAATCAAGCATATAGATGTTATTTGTCCTATGTCCAATTAATTTCAAATTTTCATCATTATGATTTTCTATTATGCAACTATTGGAATTGAATTTTACCTTGAAGCCTTTGTCACATAGTTGACTGATACTTAATAGGTTATGTTTCAATCCCTCAACATATAGTACATCCTCAATGATTGTTGTTGAGTCACTTCCAATGTTGCCAATGCCAAGTATTCTCCCTTTATTATTGTCTCCATAAGTAACATTACCACTTGACTTAGGGGTAAAAGAAATGAACTTGCTTTTGTCTCCAGTCATGTGCTTGGAATAGTCACTGTCAAGATACCATTTCACATTCTTGGCTTTCCAACACACCTAAAAAACAGAATCATGTTTTTGCTTTAGGTACCCAAATCTGTTTGGGTCCTTTTGAGTTAGTTGCAGCAATAGTTCCTTTAGGAACCCATATATATTTAGATTTATTGTATGCTGATTTTCTGTATTGGCATGTAGAAGTTGTGTGACATTTTCTAGCACAGAAATAGCATTTAACAAATGGTGTGTTTGATGTCATAGGTGCAGGAAAAAATATCTTGAAATATTTCTCATGTATCTTAGGTTTATAGCCTATTCCAGCCTTATCATAAACACATTTTTGCAGTCCTAACAATGCATCCAAATTATCTCTACCATTTGTGAACTTGGCTAAGTCATTTTTCAGTTTTTCAACTTCTTTAGTCAATATACAGCTAGATGCATTCCAGATTTCTTTATCACTAGTAATTCTAGATAGATCACCATTCAACTGATTTAAATGTTTCTCCAACTTAGGACATTTATCACATATAGGTGCATCTAAAATAGTAGCTAGTTTTTCTTTTAAAGCACAATTTTCTGTTTTTAATTGATCTACCTCTTTGTTTAAAACAGAAGTTTTCTCCTCTAAGCATGTGATGGTTTTCTTAGACTTATTTATCAATCTAGCAAGTCCAATGGATTCTATATGAAGTTCTTCAAAAGCATTTTGCAATTCTTCATAAAAAGGTTGATAATCAGAACTTACTTCACTTTCTGAATCACTGTCATTTCTGGCCATCAAGCACAAGTTTTCCTGCTCAGATTCAGATTCCTCACTGGAATCTAGATCATTATCATCCCAAGCAATGTAGGCCTTTCTTGGATTTCTCCACTTCTTGTCCTTTGAGTCAAATTTTGCAGTTTTGTCCTTCTTTTGCAGCTTTGGACAGTCAAGCTTCATGTGGCCAATCTTTCCACATTCAAAGCATGTGATGTTGTTGGAAGAGTTGTCACCTTTGCTGAAGTTTCTTTTTGGAAAAGTGGATGGCTTTCTTTTGAAGTTGCCTTTCTTCTTTAGGAAGTTCTTGAACTTTCTAACTAGCAATCCCATCCCTTCTTCGGATTGTGCTTCTTGTGATGAATCATCATCATCATTGTCTTCTGCTTCTCTGACTTGTGATTTCAGAGCCAATCTCTTCTTTCTTTTATTAGTTTCTTCACTCTCATTTAGTCTGTTCAACTCCAATTCATGTTCTTGCAATTTTCCAAACAGTGTGGCAATGATCATTGATTAGAGATCTCTGGATTCTGAGATTGCAGTGACTTTAGGCTGCCATTCTCTGCTCAAGCATCTCATTACTTTGTTAACTTGATCCTCATTTGATATTTCCAAGACCATCCAATTGATTTACGATGTTTGTGAATCTCTTTTGCATTTCAGTCATAGGTTCTCCTCGATTCATTCTGAACAGCTCATACTCATGTCTGAGGGTGTTCAATCTTTCTCTTTTGATATCTGAGATTCCTTCATGTGTTACTTGCAATGTATCCCATATCTCCTTTGCTGATTTGCAATTTGAAACCCTGAAAAACTCATCACGACTTAAAGCTAATGTTATAATATTCTTAGCACGTGCATTATATTGAATTCTTTCCTTATCATCCTCATTCTATTCAGTTTTAGGCTTATTTCTTGGAGCA
The DNA here is from genome assembly GCA_030762895.1 of Sophora flavescens. Taxonomy (NCBI): domain Eukaryota; kingdom Viridiplantae; phylum Streptophyta; class Magnoliopsida; order Fabales; family Fabaceae; genus Sophora; species Sophora flavescens. Next base: position 133,123,267 of record CM061065.1, read on the forward strand.
CCATTAGCATCTACAGTGGAGGGGACAAATGGTCCATTCTCTACTGCATCCCATATGTCAACACCTGCTGCCTCAAGAAAGATTACCATTCTTTCCTCCCAATAGATATACTCAGATCCATTGAAGGCAGGAAGGCATGCAAGGGAAGCCCCTTCATTTAGACAGTCATTAGAAGACATACTCTTATAGTTGTTAAGCCAAACTTCAGAGTTTAGCTCTGATGCCAATTGTTGTTTTGGCTTCAACGACTTAGGAGGGGGGGGGGGGGGGGGTGAATTTTTTTTTCAAAAAATATTTCCCTCTTAAAACTTTTTCACAAAGCTTTATAAATCAGAGTTGCGGATTAGTGTTCTCAGGATCTTTTACAAAATCGATGAAGTGTTTTTACAAAATCTTGAATAGAAGGTAATGAGGATAAGAAAGATTAATTCAAAGTAGGTTCGGGTTTAATAACTCAGTAATAACAAAATACAGTTTATATAGATCAAGAACAGAGATTATATTGAACTTTAAACATCAAAGTAGCAGGTTCTTGAACATAAACAGAAAGTAAAGGAGTTTGAGTTTAGGGATACCAAACAACCAGATTTATCCTGGTTCAGTCACCTCCACTGTGACCTACATCCAGTCCCCACTCCACCTGTGGGATTTCACACACTAACACATAACCTTTACCAGGTAGCTTGAAAAACCTTCACACTACAGAGCACTCCTTCACCTCGAGATACCACACTCTTGTGAAGAGCCTCAATGTTCAACCTTAGGGATACCTCACCCTAATCACTCAGAGAGTCTCCCTCTCTCTTTACAATCAAAAGTAAAAACAAAATTTGATTCCTAACGCTCAGTAGTAAGATAAACAAATTGAAGCACTTATGAGTGTTGAAACACTCTTTTCACAGTAAGCTCAATAAAGATGATGAATGATTTTCACAATTGATTTCTCAAAATGATTTCGTAAAACTGTGATATGTTATGATATTCGTATATGTTATTTTAGTGTTCCTTTGATCCCTTTTTATATAGAAAACAAGTTATAGTCGTTGGGATCAATCAAAACAGATTTGGATCTGATTAACAGAATTTGTTTTCTTGATTCTCATTCTTGAAATAAGATTCTGATTGTTCTTATAGAATTCGCGTCCATAAAATAACCGAGTCCATTTGGAAAAATAGCCTCGTCCATTTGAAGAAAATAGCCGCGTCCATTTGGAAAAAATAGCCGAGTCCATCTTGAAAAAAAGTAGTCGCGTCCATTTGCCATGTCAGCAGACAGGAGTACTAACACAAAGTAATTGGACGTACTCCAACTAGTAGACGAGATCCATATGCCATGTCAGTGGATGGAGCTTCTCATTAAGATCTTAGCAAGTCCAAAGACTTGTATGGACGAGCACTTTTATTACTTCAGTGGACGTGCGCTTGTGTCACTTTACTGGACATGCGCTTGTATCACTTTAGTGGACGTGTGCTAGTATCACTTTAGTGGACGTGCGCTTGTATTACTTTAGTGGGCGCCAGTTTTTACTATTCCCAGTGTTGGATGAGCGCTTTTATTATTCCAGTGTTGGACGAGCGCTTTGAAATCTTATTTCCAAAATCATTTTCATTTACGAAAACTTATTCCTTTTAATGCAAGTTATGAAAAATGATTTTCTTTCTTGTATCTTTTCAAATTGAGCTTATTTGTGAATAAGAGATTTCATCTCTTACAAATCATCTAAGACTTAACACTAATTTCTTCGTTAAGCTCTTGTCTTGATGATTCCTTAATCTCCGTCCTTGCTCTTTGATTCCTCCAAGTTCTTCCTTGAATATTCTCCTTTGATTGATCACTGAACATGTTGAATATTGCTTGATACCTGTCTTTACAATTTGACACTAAAATCACTTGCATACTGTAACATCCTAAAATTCTAATATAATTAATTTAATTAAAAAAAAGATTAAGTTAAAAAAATAAATAAATAATGATATAATAAAAATAAAGTATAATTAAGAGGTTTAGTGGCGAGAGTTTATTAGTATAAAGTTTATTAGAATTGGTTAGTAAATACAAAAGAAATATTAAATTAAAGTAAATATATATATAAAAAGAAAAGAAAAGAATTAATATATATGTATATATATATATATATATATATATATATATATATATATATATATAGTAATGGTGTACTTGGCGTTAAGCCCATGTACACCTGAAATCCCCTTAAGTTTTTAAAAAAAAAAAGAGAGAGAAGAAAAGAAAAAGAAAACCTAAAACATGTCTATTGCACTATATATATATATATATATATATATATATATATATATATAGATATATATATATATATATTGCGCACGGGAATTGGGGACGCACCGCACAGGAGACGCAAGAGAAAGACATTTCTTTTCCTTGGCAGTACAACTGTTACAATACACAGATCCAAGAAGGCCAGTGAAGGGAAGAATAATTTTTAAGGAATCACTATTTTTATCATGAATAATTTTTAGAGCATATTGGAGTCTTCGAGAGGTGAGTAACAATACTTTTTACGAACCCTCTCCATGGTATGAATGATTGTTTGTGTGACAGTTTTATTTTTTTTATTTATTGATGGATGAATTGATTTGCAAGTGGGTTCCCCTAAATCTAAAAGAAATTGTTTATTGCTAATTTATAGTTCTGTGTGCGAAATTCTTGTGTTTAAGCCAGATGGTAAAATCACTAAAGTTTCATACTGTGCGTCCAAAACCTCTCAGGAGTAGTTTTTTTTACTTTTTATCTTTAACTACTTTTGTGAAGTCTCCTGTATGCCAAGTTCAATTCAATAGGCATTGGTGTTCCACTGACGCATGGTTTTACCTTATGGGAGCATATAATTTTATTTAATTGGACTTTAATAGCTTAGTCATAGCATGTATTAAACCCCATTTTGCTTATGGTTTAAAAAGAGAAGAAGTACATTTGATTGTTATAATTTAAAATATGTTCGACATGTTTTATTTGGGATATAAATGATATACGTATGTGAGTGAAGTTTGCTGTTATGCCTCCTAAGATAGATGCATTGAATTTTAACATCGCCATTTGATGGGATGTCGAAATTAAGATATGGGACAAGGAATCCATTTTAAGAACGAGGCTCTCGGGTCACCGTTAATGGGAGGCAAGGAACCCATTTAATTATGAGGTTCTCGGGTCACCATAGGGGCAAGGAGTCGATTCTAAAATGGGATTCCCGAGTCACCATCGGGGCAAGGAATCAATTCTAGGACGAGGTTCTTGGGTCACCATAAAGAGGGTGGCAAGGATCAATTCTAGAACGAGGTTCCCGAGTCACCATCGGGGCAAGGAATCAATTCTAGGACGAGGTTCTCGGGTCACCATAAAGAGGGTGGCAAGGAATCAATTCTAGAATGAGGTTCCCGAGTCACCGCAGACTAGGAGCAATGAACCAATTTAATGAGGTTCTCGAGTCACCGAATTGGGCAAGAAACCAACACGAAGTGGGGTTTCCGAGCCATATGATTGTGTTATTGTGTGATGTGTGGTTACTTTGTTTAATTAATATATGATATTTGATTATGTTGTCGTTATACGATTGTTGTAATCAAATGTATTTTTTTTAATGAACATTATTTTGGAAAATTAGCGGGTACCATGGACAGTTTTTCCGGTTACCGTGCCGGCTGAGAACATCATTATTTTCGAAAATATTTTATAACTGTATTGTTGTTCACCGAGATTTTATATCTCATTAAAAAGTGTTGTTTTCAGAGCCCGAGGACATCATTGTTGCGGACACTGAGGCTTGAAGAACTACTTTCGTTTTAGCTCAGTTGGTTAGTATTGTAGCATAGCTGACGAGTGCCACGCATACATCGTCTATTATTTTTAGTTTTTCTTCTCGGATTGTAGTTAGACGCCCGGTTTTGAGGTTTTTATTTGATTTAGTTTTATTCAGAGGTATGGATTTAATATTATATTTATTACTTTGATACATTATTACTATTTTATCTAATATGAGACATTTTTCAGACTTATATAATTGAGAAAATTTTTATGATTAACATATTTTAAATAAATGTATTAAAGGATTTTTATACAAATATTTTGGGTTACTAATGTAATGAAGGGCGTTACACATACACATCAGATTCGAGTTAAGTCTGAGGGCATCCCGAAGACAGCGTTTAGGATGCGTTATGGTCACTGTGAGTACTTGGTTATGCCCTTTGGTGTGACCAATGCCCCTGCTGTGTTCATGGACTACATGAACATGACCTTTCACCCTTACTTGGATAAGTTTGTAGTGGTCTTTATAGATGACATCTTTTTTGTACTCTAAGACTAAGGAGGAACATGAGGAGCACTTGAGGGTTGTCTTGCAGACCCTTAAGGAGAAGCAGTGGTATGCAAAGATGTCTAAGTGCGAGTTTTGGTTAGAAGAGGTTAGTTTCTTAGGTCACGTGATCTCAAACGGTGGGATAGTCGTGGACCCAGCTAAGGTTGAGACGGTGCTCCAATGGGAAGCGCCAAAGTCGGTGATCGAGATTAGTAGTTTCTTGGGTTTAGCAGGGGTATTATAGACGGTTTATAGAGGGTTTCTCTGAGTTAGTCTTACCCTTAACCTGTCTCACCAAAAAGGGACAGTTGTTTGTGTGGGACTCTAGGTGTGAAGAGATTTTCCAAACCCTTAAGAATAGGTTGACATTAGCACCAGTTTTAGTGTTGCCCGATCCTAGTAAACATTTCGTAGTGTATTGCGATGCATCGAAGCAAGGTTTAGGTGGAGTGTTGATGCAAGATGATAAGGTAGTAGCTTATGCTTCTAGGCAGTTGAAAACCCATGAGAGGAACTACCCTACACGTGACCTATAGTTAGGAGCTGTGGTATTTGCCTTAAAGATCTAGAGGCATTATCTGCATGGAGCGAAGTTTGAGGTCTTTAGTGATCATAAGAGTTTGAACTATCTCTTTGATCAGAAGGAGCTAAATATGAGGCAGCGTAGGTGGATGGAGTTTTTAAAGGATTATGAGTTTGATCTAACCTACTGATAAGCCTTTGGCTTATCTAGTTTTATAACTAGATGGACTGTGGTTTTTGTGTAAATTATTCGAGTTCAATCTCGTTTTCGCCCAAATTTGGTCTTGTTTTGTTCCTAAGTAGACTTTTACTCGTTCTAGGTATTTTTAGTAATTTTTAGTCTATTTTGAATAGAATTACGCTTTTTGTGTCTTTTTTATTGTTTCAGGATAGAAGTGAAGCTCCGGGAGTCAAGGAAAGTCAAGAAATAGTGGAAATTGCCATTCTGGAGATGCTCGCCCCACGAGTGGATGCTCGCCTCGCGAGTCTGAAGATCAGCTAAGCAGCAACGTCATCAATTCTGTCTCGCCCCGCGAGAAGATTCTCGCCTCGCGATCATTCAAACTCAGGATGGAGCCAAAACTGAAATTCGCCGCGCGAGAGGAATCTCGCCCCGCGATAGCCTGAAGACCCTGGAAGACAGAGATCGTCACGGCCTAGCCGTGATGAAGGTCACGGCTGTGACAGATTGAAGTTGGAAGACTCGCCCCGTGAATACAAGCTCGCCCCGCGAGAATCCAAAATTGAAAGTGCGCCAAAACTAATGTTCGCCTCGCGAAAGATGGTTCGCCCCGCGAGCGGCCGAGAACCAGAATCCTTATTTATAGGCTGTTTCAGATCAGAATTTGGAGGAGTTGGGTTTTCCACTTGTTTTAGATCAGATTTTGTGCGAATCCTTGTTTCTGGAGCTGCGTCTCCCTTCTCTTTTCTTTTCTTATTTTATTATGGAGATTATGTCGGATTATTTGTGCGTCGTCACGGGCATGAGGAACTAATCCCCTCGTCCGAGGGATCAATGAAGCCGCCCATGGCGGTATAGTGTTCATGTGATGTATGTTTTTTCTTCCCTTTTCTCAATGAATGTTTTCCAATTCTGATTTGATTGCGTTGATCATATGTGTTGCGTGATTGACTAGTTAAACGTGTTTGAGGCTGATCGGCGATTCGCGTTTTAGAACTTGAATTGGGATCACTAATCGAATAATGAGCACGACAGTGGATTTAGGAGATTAGTACAACCTTATAGGGAACAAGAATTAATAGAATTCGAGATTAGGATTATGAGACCTAGTAAGTAATTAATCCAATCGTCGAATACGTCCTATTGAGCACGACAGTGGATATAGGAGAAATTGGGGGTACCGGTTGACATCTTAATTGAACTTAGGGAGGAATTCATCATCACTTGGGTACTATACATGATTGGGTAGGTGGATTTGAGACCTTGGATATTTTAATTTCTGATTTTAAAACCTCAGCTTTAATTGATTTGTTATTGAATTGCGATAATAATCTCTCTCTCAACCACTTTCCTCACTTGACCAAACGTATCTGATTTCCCGCGGATTAGTTGAATTGGTAGCCCAATCCCTGAGTTCGACCTCGGTAATTTCTTACCGTGTTTATTTTATTACTTGCGATGACCCGGTACACTTGCCGGTGACATCAACAAGTTTTTGGCGTCGTTGCCGGGGATTGGCACAACCAATTTTCCTAATTTTTAGGAAATTTGATTGATTGGTTAAGTTGATTTTTATTTTTATTTTTCTGTTATTTATTTATTATTTCTCTCTACTTCTTTGATCCCACTTGGTCTCGCCGTGTTTTTGTATGCGAGGTACCCTTTCACAAGAGGACCTGCTATTTGATTCGGAGATCACCAAGACTGAGAAGCGCTTAAGGAAGGAAGTCAGAGAAAGAAAGAGGCTTGAAGCGATTAAAATAGAGGGCATGGCTGAAGAAAACCCTCCTCCTCCTCCTCCTCGTTACAAGCCTCTCTTCGAGTACGATCTACCCAGCTTGGGTGATTGTGATTCTTCTATTGTGAGGGGCAACCTGAATACGAGACTCCTTCGAGTGGAGGGATGTGTCACATTCCGGATCTGTGAGAATCAGTTTGATGGGAGTGGCAAACAGGACCCTCATAGACACATCACTCGCTTCCTTGAAGCTTGTGACTTACAGAAGACAAGAGGAGTCTCTCAAGATGAGTTTCGCTTGCGGCTTTTCCCTCTCTCTCTTAGGGATGTCGCTCGCGATTGGGTTGACAGCTTGGATAGGAACAGCATCAGAACTTGGGAGCAAATGGCACAAAAGTTCCTAACCAAATATTTCCCTCCTCAGAAAGCGGCACAAGCAAGAATTGCCGTCACATCATTCAGGCAGACAGAAGATGAAACCTATAATGAGGCCTGGGAGAGGTACAACGGGCTTTTGAGAAGATGCCCTTCAGCGTTCTTTGACCCGGTCTCCAAAGTTCAGCATTTCTTTAACGGGTTAAGGGGACGCTATCAGATGAATTGTGATGCCGCAGCTGGCGGCTCTTTCTCCTATTTATCGGCTGAGGATGGATGGGCATTATTGGAGAAGATGTCATATAATGATTACAACCGCGGTAGAGAAACCTCAAGTGGAATCAATTCAGCGACAATGGAAGCCATTCTCGAGCAAAACAGATTGTTGAAGATGCAGAATGAGGCTTTGTCGGGAAACAAAAGGGTTAATGTAATACATGAGGGGATGCCTCCGGGTTGTGACAATTGTAATGGAGATCATGACACTCGGAGTTGTCCGCTGAATTTCTCCCAAGAACATGTGGACTCATGCCACAATTTCTATGACACTGTGCCCTAGAACAACTATCAGAGGAACAGACAGAATGACTACAGTCAGAATCAGAATAGGGGGTATATGAGGAGAGACCATCCGGGTTTCGCTTGGAGTAATGCTAGTGGTGGTCTATCTGGGCAGCAACATCCTCAACAGAATTGGCAACAACCTCAACAGGGTATGAGGCCGAACATTGGAATTCAGCAGCGCAATACCCAGCAGGCTCTTCCGGGGACTAATCAATTGCAAATAACAGATGGTGGAAGACAACCTTGGGAGTTGGCTTTTGAGAAGTTGAGTGCAGCAGTGGAGAAATTGTCAATCGACACAAATACTGCCATTGACAAGTTGGCGACTCATACAGGGTCGGCAATTCAGAATCTTGAGACGCAGATGGCTCAGCTCGCGAAGCAACTAAATGAGCGTCTCCCAGGCACTTTCCCAGGTGATACCGAGAACAATCCTAAGAACCATTGCAATGCCATAACAATTAGGAGCGGTAGGGTGTTGGGATCTAACAGGGGTGCAACTAGTTCTCAGGAAGTTGAGGAAGAACTACCACATGTTGAGGAAGAGCAACTTAAGGAAGAGGAATTGACAAGTGACATGGCCCCGGAACAACCACATGTTGAGGAAGAGCAACCTAAGGAAGAGGAGTTGACAAGTGACAAGGCATCGGAGCAAGGGGGTAGAGATCAAAATAAAGATAAAGTGGTAGAGGATTTCACCATGCTTGCCAAGCAACCTGAAATTACTGCAATGGATAACTATGTTGGCTTACATGCATGTGTGGACATTGGTAAGTTAGACCCTCCCACTTGTCTGGCACACTTCCTCGAGAAAACACAATTTGACCACAGAGGAAGTGAGTTCATAATTACAGTGGTCAATGGAGTTTTCACACACGGGCCAGGTGGAATTATGGATAGAGTCGTATTGCTTCTGCAAGGGCCACTACACAAACCATGGGATCCGGGTGGAAGATCCCACATGATGAGCATCTCTTGGCCCCTGTACCACAGGCTATGGGATCCAGGTGGATGCTTCTTAATAAGTCAAGCTCGGGACGTTAAACAAGCGCTACTTGGGAGGCAACCCAAGCTAGGTATCCTTTATTTTTAGTCTATGTTATTTTCATTTATATATATATATATATAAAAGCTTGATTCGCCACGCGAATCCACAGTGGCCCCGCGAGACAGAAGCCCTGAATCTCAGAGGCTTGCTCATGCTTCTGTCTCGCGTCGCGAGGTATACTTTCGCCTCGCTATTCTGGGCATCATCATCTGTTGGAATTCCATATTCGCCCCGCGAGATACTACTCGCCTCGCTATTCTGGAAAGTGTGAAAACAATTTTTCCAGATTCGCCTCGCGAGTGGTCTCTAGCCTCGCGAATCTGCACTTGAGGTTTTAATTTGCAGGAGTTCTTCTAGGATGCTGTGCAACAGAAGGGAGCCAGTGAGACCAATTGGATGAGGAGGCAACCATTGAAACTTGATCAGGGAGCACCCTCTCCTTTCCTCACTCTTGTTTTTGTTTTGTTTTTGTTTTTGTTTTTGTTTGTCACTCTTGAATAATTTGAGAAGATCAAGAGTTTTTGTATGAATGTGTGTCGGCAAGCTTGTTGGATTTTAATTAAATTGAGTATAGATTGATTGCATGAATTATATTGACCATCGATGATTTCCCCCTAGGTTCCGAAATTAGAAAAATTGATCCCCATGTGAAAAATTGAAAACTGAACTTTGAGAATTTTATTGTGATTACTTGATTTATGATAAGTTTGGGGTGAGGGGGTGCACACATTAGGAATCTTATCTCGGTCAAACAATTTGCAAAATGTCCAGGTGAGGATTTGAGCCTCCAACTTTGTTTTTGATTGTGTGAATCACTTTTAAGTTGCACTTTCCCGAATTTGCTTGAATCTCTTCATGGTTTGCATGTTTATGTGTTGCATCAAATGATTTAGGCAATTTTCTTTGAATAACTACTTGGCCTAAAAAGGACCATCCCTAATGCATGTTCCCTAGTTAGCCACATTGAGCCTAATTGACCTATTGTTTCTTGATGACCCTATATTACAAGCCAAAATCTAAAAAAACCATGTTAACCCAATCTTAGGATTAGGAGAGCATGGAAGCGTAGCAAGAGAATGGTTGTGAGGAACTAAGTTTGGGGTGGCTACAAGGTGATGTGTCATATTGGGGGTGAGAAAAAGAAAAATAAAGGTTGATTAAAAAAAAATTGCCAAAAGAAAAGGGGCAAAACAGAAAAAATAGCAAGGAAAAGGTTGTAGTCACCCGAGGCAAAAAGAAAAATAGAAAAAGGAATTTGAGTGGAAAATGTGTTTAATGCTCATGCTCTCTTAGTTCCTAGGGACTTAAGCCTAGTATCCTTGAATATCCTACCCTCAGCCTGGCCCCATTACAACCTTGATAAGACCTTCTGATGTTGCATGCATGTTTTCGTGGGAACCATTTTTGAGATGAAAATCAAATTCACGGGAAGTGCTCTTGATATGTGAAATTGAGGGAAAAGTTGATAGCCTAGACAAATTTGAGCGAATGAGTGAAATTTATATACCCTTGTGAGGAAGGCAGTTGTTTGAAATTGGTGATCTTCCTTTTGTGTGTGACCCTGATCCTCAACTTAGATTAATGATTGCATGAATGGTGAAGTTCTCAATTGTTTAAAGTAAATGAATGTGGGGATTACGTTAATGTAGGGGGGAAATCATTAGAAAAAAACTGTTTTGAGTGCATGAAATTTGTGCGAAATCGATTGATTCCCTTAAGCTTGCCAAGTCTTGAGTCGTTTTTGAGTTTTAGCTTGCTTGGGGACAAGCAAGGTTTAAGTTTGGGGTGTTTTGATAAGCCTTTGGCTTATCTAGTTTTATAACTAGATGGACTATGGTTTTTGGTGCAAATTATTCGAGTTCAATCTCGTTTTCGCCCAAATTTGGCCTTGTTTTGTTCCTAAGTAGACTTTTACTCGTTCTAGGTATTTTTAGTAGTTTTTAGTCTATTTTGAATAGAATTACGCTTTTTGTGTCTTTTTTATTGTTTCAGGATAGAAGTGAAGCTCCGGGAGTCAAGGAAAGTCAAGAAATAGTGGAAATTGCCATTCTGGAGATGCTCGCCCCGCGAGTGGATGCTCGCCTCGCGAGTCTGAAGATCATCTAAGCAGCAACGTCATCAGTTCTGTCTCGCCCCGCGATAAGATTCTCGCCTCGCGATCATTCAAACTCAGGATGGAGCCAAAACTGAAATTCGCCCCGCGAGAGGAATCTCGCCCCGCGATAGCCTGAAGACCCTGGAAGACAGAGATCGTCACGGCCTAGCCGTGATGAAGGTCACGGCTGTGACAGATTGAAGTGGGAAGACTCGCCCCACGAATACAAGCTCGCCCTGCGAGAATCCAAAATTGAAAGTGCGCCAAAACTAATGTTCGCCTCGCGAAAGATGGTTCGCCCCGCGAGCGGCCGAGAACCAGAATCCTTATTTATAGGCTGTTTCAGATCAGAATTTGGAGGAGTTGGGTTTTCCACTTGTTTTAGATCAGATTTTGTGCGAATCCTTGTTTCTGGAGCTGCGTCTCCCTTCTCTTTTCTTTTCTTATTTTATTATGGAGATTATGTCGGATTGTTTGTGCGTCGTCACGGGCATGAGGAACTAATCCCCTCGTCCGAGGGATCAATGAAGCCGCCCATGGCGGTATAGTGTTCATGTGATGTATGTTTTTTCTTCCCTTTTCTCAATGAATGTTTTCCAATTCTGATTTGATTGCGTCGATCATATGTGTTGCGTGATTGACTAGTTAAACGTGTTTGAGACTGATCGGCGATTCGCGTTTTAGAACTTGAATTGGGATCGCTAATCGAATAATGAGCACGACAGTGGATTTAGGAGATTAGTGCAACCTTATAGGGAACAAGAATTAATAGAATTCGAGATTAGGATTATGAGACCTAGTAAGTAATTAATCCAATCGTCGAATACGTCCTATTGAGCACGACAGTGGATATAGGAGAAATTGGGGGTCCCGGTTGACATCGTAATTGAACTTAGGGAGGAATTCATCATCACTTGGGTACTATACATGATTGGGTAGGTGGATTTGAGACCTTGGATATTTTAATTTCTGATTTTAAAACCTTAGCTTTAATTGATTTGTTATTGAATTGCGATAATAATCTCTCTCTCTCTCAACCACTTCCCTCACTTGACCAAACATATCTGATTTCCCGCGGATTAGTTGAATTGGTAGCCCAATCCCTGAGTTCGACCTCGGTAATTTCTTACCGTGTTTATTTTATTACTTACGACGACCCGGTACATTTGCCGGTGACATCAACACCTACCACCCAGGAAAGGCAAATGTAGTGGTCGATGCCTTAAGTAGAAAAACCTTGCACGTCTCCGCTTTGATGGTTAGGGAGATGGATCTGATTGAGGAGTTTAGATACTTGAGTTTAGCTTGAGAAGTTACCCCTAAGAGCATTAGGCTTGGAACCTTGAAGGTTACCAACAATTGGATGGATCGGGTTAGAGAAGGTCAGAAGTTAGACCGGTATCTCTTAGACCAGCGTAAGTTGCTTGCGCAGGGTAGAGACCTTAGTTTTAAGGAAGGAAGAGATGGAGTCTTGAGATTCAAAGATAGAGTCTGTATACCAGACGTTCCAGAGCTTAGAAAGTTGATCCTTGAAGAAGGACATAGGAGTGGAATGAGCGTGCACCCATGTGCCACTAAGATGTATCAGGACCTTAAGAGAATGTTTTGGTGGCCTAGGATGAAGAAAGATGTGACTGAGTTTGTGGACGCTTGTTTAGTATGCCAAAAGGCTAAGATAGAACACCAGAAGCCGTTAGGTAAGTTGCAGTCGTTAAGTATCCCAGAATGGAAATGGGACAATATTTCCATGGATTTTGTGTCTGGACTCCCTAGGGCTCCAGCTGGTTTTGAAGCTATATGGGTTGTTGTGGATAGACTGACTAAGTCCGCCCATTTCATCCCGATGAACATGGAATACTCTTTGGAAAAGTTGGCTAAGCTGTACATCAGAGAGATAGTTAGGCTACATGGTGTACCTTCTAGCATAGTTTCAGATAGAGACCCGAGGTTTACCGTTACGTTTTGGGATAGTTTGCAAGAGGCTCTAGGAACCAAGCTTAGGCTAAGTTCAGCTTATCACCCTCAGACTGACGGTCAGACTGAGTGAACCATCCAATCCTTAGAGGACTTGCTTTGAGCTTGTGTGTTAGAACAGTCTGGTAGTTAGGACAAGTTTTTGCCCCTGATAGAGTTTACCTACAACAATAGTTTCCATTCCAGTATTGGAATGACACCTTATGAAGCTCTTTATGGGAGGAGATGTAGGACACCCTTGTGTTGGAGTGAACCTGGTGATAATGTTGTACTAGGACCTGAAGTTGTGCTAGAAACCACTGAAAAAGTGAGGATGATTCAGGAAAAGATGAAAGTGACACAAAGTAGGCAGAAGAGCTACCATGACAAAAGAAGGAAGGCGCTCGAATTCCAGGAAGGTGATCGTGTATTCTTGAGAGTTACTCCAACGACTGGAGTTGGTAGAGTGATGAAAGCGAATAAACTTACCCTTAGATTCATTGGTCCTTACCAAATCCTAAAAAGATTTGGCAAATTCGCCTACCAAATAACCCTACCACCATTCTTATCCAACCTTCATAGTGTCTTCCATGTGTCCCAACTCAGAAAGTATGTTCATGACCCTAGTCACGTGATAGTCACCGATACCATACAGTTAAAAGAGAACTCGACTTTTGAAATGTTACCCCTTCGAGTCGAGGATAGGAGGGTGAGGTAGCTAAGAGGCAAGGACATTCTTTTGGTCAAAGTCGTTTGGAGTGGGGCTACTGACGAAAGTGTGACATGGGAGCTGGAAAGCAAGATGATGGAGTCGTACCTGCACCTTTTCAACCCAGGTGAGTAGAAATTTCGAGGACGAAGTTTTTGTAAGGGGGTGGAATTGTAACACCCTGAATTTCACCATAGGTTAATAAATGTTAATGTGTTAGACTTAGCTTATATATGCTTGCTATGCTTGTTCTTGATATCTAAGTTCAGGTTGGGTAGGTTTAATCTTAGGAAGGTTCAATTGTCTTAGAGTCCTAGTAACATATTTCACCGTTTTGGCCATATCTTGAGTTCTAGATGTCCAATTGAGATGATCTTGGTGGCGTTGGAAATCTAAGAGAATTATCTACAAATATTATTTCATGTGTTTTGGCCAAAATCGACTGTTTAGGCCTCGCCCCGTGAGCCTTTGTACGCCTCGCGAAAAACCAAAATTCAGATTTGCGCTTTCGGGTTCGTCTCGCGAAGTCAACTGACAGAAATTGGTTCTCTGGCTCACCCCACAAAAACGTACAGAACCAGAAAACATGATTTAGGTTCTTTTTCAGTCCAAAACGCATTCCAACCCGTTTTTAACCCCTAAAACACGATCTAAACCCTAGTGTATCACGTCCCAACACTCAAAGCTGCCTCCCTTCTCATTTTCTCTCAATTTCCATCAACCTTCTCTAGAAAACTCTCTCTAGGGAACCCGTTCTTGTACCGTTCTTCACCATTCGTTGATAGGAGAACATAGCCGCGAAGACGTGATCATCGTATTCGTTGTTTAAACCTTCAAACAAGGTAAGATTCGTACACCTCGTCCCTCTCCTTCTTTCCCTTTTGATTTCTTGGCCTAAGAGTCTAATTAAGGTGTTTCCTTGTTGTTCTTGAGGTTGTAGATAAGTGCTTTTGAGACGAGACCCTAGAGGACCCTCTTTCTTCTTTTGAAACGCGAACCTCATACCAGGTATGGGAGAAGAATAGTGTATACACTAGGCTAGGGAGTAGCGTAAGATGAGGGGTTCCCATAGCCTCGTTTATTGTTGTTATAATGTATTGATGCCATGATCTGCCTGGTTGTATGACTGAATTGTTTATATGTTTAATTGGATTAATTGGCATGCTTATTTGCTATAATTGTTGAGTTGTTCATGATGTGGTATGCCTATTGAATTGTCTTATGCCATGAGTTTTGGTTGAATTGGTATGAATAGCCATGATTATGAATGTTGTTGTTATGACATGGATTATGTTGATCACATTGACTAGATATGTTGTTGATGATGATGTTACCATTATGTTGAATATGTTAATAGGACCCTAATTGGATTTAATTAGGACTCTTAGTTAACATAGGAATTAAGGGATTAATTCCCCAAAGCTTCATAAGACATGAACTGTGTTAGTGAGGGTGAGGTTTCATATCGAATGTTTTAGTTATAGGATCTGATTTGAGAGAATTAGGGAGCCTAAACTCCAAGAACACGTTGAATTCTACCCAGAACAGTATGGCCCTGCTCAAGAGCACGACCGTGCTGAACAGGGAGCACGACCATGCTCACAGTTAAATTCTGGAAAACAGGCCGCGCATTGAGCACGACCGTGCAGGACAGTGAGCACAAACGTGCTCCACTTAAGTGGCAGCACGACTGTGCTGGGGGTTTAGTACGCCCGTGCTTCCCCCTACTGGTCAGAACTTAAGATTAATGAATTAAAGGGGTGCTTACCCCAATTATCCCCAGATGATATAATAATACACTAATCAAATGATAACAAGTTAGATAACTTAATTAAAGATTAATTAAGATAACAAAGACTGATAAGCTGGTTAAGCCGGTACCCGATGGGTTACCGCACATTGTCACGCTTTGGTGCTTTTTGGCCTAAGTGCTCTCGATGCTTTTTGGTCGAGATGTTGTTATGTTGGACCTTGGTGCTTTTTGGCCAAAGGGCCCTTGACCCCATGGTTTGGGTCTAAGGTGTTAATGTTGATGTTGGTGATAAGTCTTGGGTGCTTTTAGGCCCAAGCAAAGGAGGTGGTTGCCTTGTATGTTGTTGTGCCATTTGCATAGAGCATTGGAGTTGATGTTAGGGGGGATGTTCAACATAGGGGAGGTCGTTCTAGTTATGATGATCTGGCCCAAGTCTCGGGTGGTTCACCCATGGTTTGGTGAACCGTGCGCCCCCAAGGTGGCGTATCCAGTTATGATACGTCGGCTATCCAAGGGGTTCCTCCATGGTTTTGGGAACTGCCGGTGTTGGTGCTTTTTGGCCAATACGGATATGTAATTCCGAAGTTGACTTCCTGAGTTAGTTGGATCCACATGCATTGATGGAGTAGTGGAGTAGGGTTGCGTTGCACTGCATAGCATATGTTGGATGATTAACATGCAATTATGATATTATATGATGATGTATATATATTGTATATTGTGAAATTGCTATGTCATGATATGATGTATGTTCATCTTATCCCCTGTTCCCATGCCGTTGTGTTTACATGATCTCTTACTCCCTGTTTTCCTGTTTCTGTTGTTGCATGTATTTCCTTATGCAGAGGACAATGAGCAGCCAGCGGAGGAGCGACTCTGAGGAGCCGCGACTCTAGTTAGAATGCTTAGTTATAGTTGTTAGTTTTGTTAGTTATTTCAGTTTGTTTTCATGATGTATCCGGATTTTTGGTTATGCCAGCTCTGTATGTGACATCGGGGTTGGGTTTTTCTTTATCTATCTTGTTTATGTTTTATTGTTTTAAGGCTATGTTATTTCCACGTTGTTTTCATTGAGATGTGAAACCTTTTTATCCAAGTTTTTATTTTAATCAAATAAATGCATGTTTTATAATTACCTCTTTTAAGTAAATGTTTTATATTAACATGCGGGTGAGAACCAATATAAGGGTGTCACATATGCAAGGGTGAGAATCAATATATGGATTTTAAAACGATAACTACATGCACGACACACAAACATCATATAACATGTATAGTTATAACAGCATCAATGTTCAGAAATAAACAAATAGTTTATCAAAGGGTTTCATACCCGACAGTCCTCGTCATTTTTAAAAACAAACCATCTAAACTTTTGAACTTAATCTCGGGAGATATCCCAACGTCGTATCAATAACATCAATTATTTGGCCCGTCAAGGTTCTGAGTTCCATCTATTTAAGTAAGTAACTCGGCAGGATACAAGCTCCAACCATCATTGTACGTAGTTCACAAGAACATCCAACGATAATCGTTCTTAACTCGGCCTATAAAATATCACTAATATCCGAGCTCCAGAAATAGTCGTAAGTAGCCCGGCCTTTCCTAGATCCCCCTTTTATTCCACCTAAGGCGAAATGTACACCATAACATGAATACCTACCAAGGTATCATGCATAAAACCTTTTGGCACGTCTGTCGCATAATGCATGTAAAACATTTTGTTCACTTCATTTTCTTTGTGTTTATTCTTTCCTTGTCGAAGCCCAAAGGCTCACGACCAACCCAACTTTTAAATTTGTCTTTCGTCATTAACAAAAGGACTCCAAGCCCAAAAATGCAAATCACAAAGTCTAGCCCGATGCACCAGTCTTAGATTCGAAGATTTTAGCGTACAAAATCAATACATCTTTTATAGTACACGTCATTCATCTTTAGGACATATTGTCCACATCATATAACACTAGAATCCCGACGTCTCGGCCACTAGATCCATATTTCGTCTTTTAAATCATTTTCGTTCTGTGAAACACAAATCCAAAACAAAACTCCACAACTTATCCAAGCTATTGGAAATAACATCATTGTACAAAACTAATTTACAGAAAATCTCTTTTACGTTGAAAATTCATTTATAAAATTACAAATCTCTAAAAACTCATTTTCTTCCAAAAGTCTTTGTTTTGAACCTTAGTTCCAAGAAAAAAGTTGATTTGAGATTAACTCTCGGTTCTGACAAATATTGCTGTTTAAAAATACTTTCCATAAATATTTTTGGAATTAACCGTAGTTTGACATTTTAAAACGTTTTAAGTCAAAATTTGACTTTTCTAGTAAAATAATTTTCTCAACACCATAATAAAATCATTTTTGAAACTTATTTTCTTATAATCATGTTTTCTAATATTTGGTAATTTATAGCGTAAAAATTAGCAGTACTAAAATATTTTCACGGTTACGCCACTGTAACTCATAAAACACTCTTACACCATTAAATCATTAAAATAATAGTATTTTTAACTATTACACATTTTTAACCAATCAAAACATTAAGTAATATTATATTACTATATTCCATCAACTAAAATTCGATATTTCTTAAAAAGCTTTTTTACGCTTTTATCTTCTTAATTAATTGAGCACTGATCAAAGTCAGGCTTTTCAATCAACAACCAACATACATAACATTTCCACATCCACAATGTATCATATAAAACAGTTTATAACATGCATTAAATGCTATAACACATAACTGCATATAGTCAATTAAAAGCAAATAATAACAGCAAATAAATTAACTATGCAAAATAATTTAAAGACACCGGAAACACACTCAAATAAATTATACAGACTGCATACTAATAGCATATAGCTATCAGAAAAATCCCTCAGGTACTCCCTTTACCTCTTGGAGATTTTTTTTCCCGAAATAAAATACATCAAACGTCTGATCTCCGTAAAACTCGTACACGATTCACACCAAATATTATCCTTCAACAAACCACAACATAAAACAAGTTAAATTTTGAAGAAAACCTACCAACTCCTAATGATGTAGGTTCGGCCATGGCTAGCTAAATTAGCTAGAGATCTCAAAATTTTACATACTCTTAGATCCATGACCTTAGAGTAGTATAGAATTAAAAACAATGATCATAAGTTGAAAAATAAAACAAAATCATCCAAGTTCTCAAGAACAAGGATTCGGCCACGAGGGTTTCATGTGGATAAAATTTTCAAAAATTCATAAGCTCTTGGATTAGTAATCCTTAAGCATTAGGCACACAAGATCAATGATCCTAAATCAAAAAGTGAAATAAAATCCTTTAACTCCATAAAAAATTAATTTCGGCCTTCCATGAAAAAATAGGCTAGAGACTTTATTTTGATACAATCTTTTGGATTCAACATATATATGTAATAGAAAGATGGAATTAAGCATCACTTCCTAAAAGTTTGAACAAAATTCATCCACCCACACAAATTAGGGTTTCGGCCTCAAGAGAAAGAAGAGAAAATAAAATTTTGTTTGATTCATACTCTTGGATTATAAATATAGAGATGATAACAAGTTGATAGAAATTTGTTTCATGATCATAGGATTTTTCTATGATTTTCTAGGAATTTTCAAAGTTCTAGATCTAAGAAATTAGAACATGTTAAAGATGGCTCAAATCATGAAAATGAAAGAAGAACATAGAGTTTATTGATGATGAGAAGTAAGTTCTACCTCTTGGAATTTGAAAAAGAGCAAAAGATCAAGTAGTTGCTTCACAAATTTGGTTGTAGGAAACTTAAGAACTTTGAGAGAAAATGAAGGAAAAGGTGATGAAGAAGATGAAGTTAGAGAGAAATGAGTGAAATTGCCTAGGAAGGATGCTTTGGTAGTGGGAATTGGAGGGCCAAAAGTGTCCAAATTGTTTTTCATTTAAGGAAAAAAGTGTAATTTCACTTAGGGCAATTTGTTATTTACTTAAGACTTAAGGACATTTTGGTAATTTCATGCCTAAAGTAATCATGAAAATTGAGTGGTTGGGGTTGAAGGAGAGGTGACTGATTTGTGACCACAAAACAAGGAGGAAGTAGCCAATTTGAACTTGTCTTGCCTTAACCATAGTTAATATTTAACTATGATAGGTTAGGTTATGGGTATTTTGGTCTTTTCACTCTAAAACCCATCATTACATAAATTAAATGCTAGGTGAGTCACTCCTATGAATCACAACCCAAGGTGGCAAGATGTCTCCTCATCTTATGTGGGTTTTGTCTCTACACATCCGTTCTCAACTCCGTCGATTACCTGATTTAGGTTTTACGCCCGAATCAAGTATAATAACCTATTTATTTTGAAAATTTTCAAAATAACCTATATCTTTGGAAAATCGAAGAAAACCCCAATGGTTTCGTTCACGAGTCAAAAGCAGGTTTTCTGATTAGTAAAATCTTACTGTCAGTGAAAATGCAGACCGGGTTCCGTCTGAATTTTCAACCCAAAATTTAACAGTAACACTCTACCATAAAGTAGATTATAAATATGACTTTGGTTTATCCAAAATCATTTTTTAAGTTTCACATAAAAATATAAACGTTTATTTATATTTATACTGATCTTAGAAAGCAGAAAAATCGAGGTGTTACAGTGCCCCAATCCAAGATAGGGAAAACCTTCGAGATCTATGAGCTTTTACAAAGGGATTTACATTTACCTCCCCAAGAAGAGACTAGTGGGGGCTCGAACATGCAACCTGTCAGATACGAGACACTGTCATGCTCCACTAGACCAAGTGACCAACCCTCCATTGCAACTAAATAGAGATCTAAATATATGAGAGTGGCTACCATCCCTCCCTCATAGCCGAAAGCAACCTCTCTTGTATTAGGGTGTGATTTGATTTACCAACATGTGGTGGCCACAAAGATGAGCAATATTAATTTCAATCATCACTACAAAAAAAAGGGTGTCTAGCGACCAAAGAAATCGGTCGCTATTCACTAAAATTTGGTCGCTAAATGGGTTAGCGACTGAAAAGTGACGGTAGCTAAAACCCTGGTCGCTAAATCATTTAGCGACTGAATTTGAAATTGGTCCCTATTAGAGACATAATTATTCGGTCACTAATTCATAAAATCGGTCGCTAAATTGGTCTCCAACACTTGTTATGTGACCAATTTTAGCGATCGAAATTTTAGTGACCGAAAATTCGGTCGCTAAATTGGTCACTAATTCAAAAAAAAAAACTAGTCACTAAATTAGTCCCCAAAACTTATTCTAGAGACCAATTTAGTAACTGATTTCTTTTAAAAAAACATATAACAAACCAAATGCTTTGAAATAAAAGAAAAAAATAACTTCTTTTAAGCTCTCACAGTACTGTTATTTATAAACAAGAACTTCCATAAAAATCAATTAAATATCAACAAGGAAGAAAATTTCAAAAATAATCTGAGTACACAAATACATTCAATATGAAAGCATACACTTGTCTTATTTCACATATAAACAGAAAACATCTTCATAGAACGAGAAAGTTGTGACCACGACTAAGGGGGAAACAGAAAACCCCAAGCAACGCATGCACTCAAGCTTTTGAAATTGATTCGATCAACTTGTTGCTGAAATCCCAGAGTTTCTTCCCTAGGAGTTGGTTGGAGGCAAATGCACTTAGTTTAAACTGATTGCAATCCACAAAGTACTTCCCAGTTACACCTTGTCATATTTCACCCTTGTCTCTTGATCAAGGTTTTTGTATCAGCAACAAAGATTGTAAGTTTCTTTAACTCTCCTGTATAAACACATAAATGGTCATTCAAATTATTAAACTTGTTAGTGCAACCACTGTAAGTTCTTGATAATACAAATTTATCAAATAACATAAGTATTTCCAAACTCAAAAGTTCTTCTATCAAATCCACTACCTCAAAATTTCTTCTATCAAATCCATTACATAAGTATTTCCCATCATTTTATACCAGCTACATAAGAAAGAGTACTATCTAAATGCTAATGCAGACCAATTACCACGTGTGTCTCTGGGTGTGTGTGATTAAAATCAATTTCAAGACAATACTAAATTTCAACAAAGGATAATGGGGTACCTAACATGAACAACTATAAGTATCAGGTACTTCAGAATTCAAATAACAAAATTCACAGCTATAAGTTAAAATGGAAACAGTTAGACAAAGTTTAGATCACTATTAAGTTTAGAAGAGACAAGATGAATGCAACTTAGAAAATTACAGTTTTATGAGGTTGTCTCCAAAATTCAAGTAGTTTATAACGTGTTCAAAGTTCAAAACACTCAAAATCAAACAAAAATCACACGGGAGAGAATTTGATGAGTTATGCTACTGATCACCTTATCCTTACCACCAACATCCGACAAAGTGAAACTAATGTTCTTATACTCCACAGTCTCCATGTTAAATCCTGCATAGATGATTAAGTAATTATTCAGTCCAAAGAGGTAATAATATTAAAGAGCAAATTTCTTCAATACTTCAACATAGTAAGAAATTATGGGCTTCTACTTTTTAGAAGTTGAGAAAAGGATATTATAAAGGAAACTACCATATCGTTTTGTGTGCATTTATTTACTGTATTAAGGGTATTAGAAGTGATAAACAAGCAACAGATCCAGTAGCAAATAATATTTAAGAGGATTGAACAAATTGGCATTAAGAGTGAACGTATGCTTCATAACCAATGTAGTCACATCCTCAGTCAATCTGTCCACTAGCAAACCAAGCCCCTCCCAAATTCCAAACTAAAATACCTCTTCTCCAGGAACTTCACACAAGACACAAGGCAACATGGATAAGCATATATATACAAATGGTACCGCACAAGCACAAACACAAAAGGAAAGGTAAAGCTCAGAGCAAAAATAAACCAATCCCATTAGCTCAACAAATTTGAATGAAATATATATATATATATATATATATATATATATATATATATATACATATGATGAGTGTGATTTCATCTCATATTTCATGTACATTTCTGCATGCATTTTCATATAGCTTAGGCCATTTTAGTATGATTTTTGATAGTTTTTACCGTGGAACGGGTAAGGCGGTCTTGTGGTGTTGTTTTGCAAAAATTAATGATTAAATGTCCAGAATTAGCCTTGATAGAGCTTTGTTGAAGATAGGTCTTGAAAAGTGAAGAAATGAGCCAAACAGAGCCCATCACGGCCTAGCCGTGATGACCATCACGGCCGTGATACTCCAAACTTTGAACATGCGTCAGGGCAGAACCCGTCACAGCCTGGCCGTGATGGCCATCACGACCGTGACGCGTGACTGATCTATAAATAGAGCCACACTGAACAGAATTGGGGGACTTTTACTAGTGACTTGGAAACCCTAAAGGTGGCTGACGGCTGGGGGAAGGCTGGAACCCTAAAAATGATGTTCTCTTTGCTCTTGGACTGGAAGAAGATTGGAGGATTCTTCATTGAGTTTTCTTCATCTCTTCTCTCTTTCTCTTTTGTAGACTTTATCATGTGTAGCTAATTCCCCTGTTGTTGGGGTTAGATGTTTGCTTTTCTGAACTTGATTGTATTTTGATTTGGTTTTAATACAAGTTTCTAATTCTTTATGATTATTTGATTCCATGCTTAATGCTTTCCTTGATTTGGCCATCCTTGGAATGATTTGTTGCTTTGATAGACAATTGAAAGATTGATGTTAAGGCATGCTCATGAATCAAATGCCAAGTAGTTCATGAATGTAGACATAGATCTTGGGATGCTTGCAATCTTATAAGTCTTGGCTCTTTATGCAAAGTCTCATGTTAATCCACCTAAGACATTAGGGTTTAATTTGGGTTTTTAGGCTCATTCCACCTAAGACATTAGGGTTTGAGTATTTCAAAAGGCTTGATTGTCATAATTGAATTAGGACTTGTGTTAGTAACCATTTCACTGTAATTAAGGGATGATTAGTGTAGTCTAATCCTGACTGTTAACCACATCTTTTTCTGCACTCCAAGTGTTTGATAAAATTTCACAAAAAGACCAAAAATATTTTATTTCTTTTGTTGCCTTATTTTATGTTTTGATCTCTTCATACCAGAGTTTAGTCTAGATAGTTGTTAAATTTGTGAATTGGTAATTGACAACCGATCCCTGTGGACGATATCCGGTCTCACCACCGTATTATTTGTACGACTAGGTATACTTGCCTAGAAATCGTATCAAGTTTTTGGCATCGTCGCCGGGGATTGGTTTTGTCAATATCATTAGTAACAAAGGAGGCAACTAATTTAGACATTTTTTTTATTTTTTTTATTTTTATTTTCTGTGTATATTTCATTTTTCTTTTGAGTTTTATCTGTTCAAGGTGGATTGCAACACATGGAGATTTATTATTTTCCTGCCTTGGATGGAGTTACAAAATATTCCTTTGGGCCTAATGTAGTCCTGGGAGACTATGGGCTCTGGGGAAATCAATGCCCTCATGCACAAGCTTATAGTGTAATCATGAAGCATGAGGAGGAATGGAAATGGAATGAGCCAAGTCCCTTGAAAGTTGCTCTGCAATAATATTCACTAGAGCTATCCATCTCTGAGGCCAAAGCAAGAGCCAGCTGTGACAGCATCAAGGCTGTGATGCAGAATTTCAAAATGCAAGTTGATGAAATTTGTAAACAGCTCATAAAAGAATCACATGAAGCTCAGTTTGAGCAAAATCTGGTTTTGGGGATAGTTCAAAGTGACGATGAAGTGGTAGTGGAAGATGACTCACAAGAAAAAGAACATGGGTTGGAGAGCAAGGAGGGTCTATCTTTCACCATGCTTGCCAAGAAACCTAATATTGCTGTCTTGGATAAATATATTGGTTTGGAGGCATGTGTGGACACTACAAAATTGGCTCAAAAAGTAAAACCTCATGTGCTTCATGGAACACTTATGCCTGAAGAGGTCAAAAGAGGAGCTTATCACTTGCAGTTTGACCCAGGAGGAATCGAGAGTATATTCATATTGCTTCTACAAGTGCCATTCTCCAAACAATGGGATCCAGGTGGTGGATCTCACATGATGAGCATCTCTTGGCCCTTATGCTACAAGTAATGGGATCCAGGTGGATGCTTCTTAATGAGTCAAGCTAGTGACGTTAAAGAAGCGCTTATTGGGAGGCAACCCAAGTTTTCCTTTCCTTTTCCATTTGTTTTTGAATTTAGCTCTTGAATAATTTGAGAAGATCAAGAGTAAATAATCATAAATTAATAGATTTTGTTAAGTGCTTTCAGGGAAAGAAGGAAGGAGAAGCAAAAGGGGTAGGGAGAAACAAAGTCAGCAACCATCACGCCCAGGCCGTGACACTGGTCACGGCCGTGATGAGCTTAATGAGAAGACCAGAAAGGATCACGACCTAGCCGTGATACCCATCACGAGCGTGATGAGAGGACCCTGAAGATCAGAGAGCATCACAGCCTAGCCGTGATGGAGGTCACGGCCGTGACAGGACACCCCTATGGACCAGAATGCATCACGGCCTGCTCGTGATGAGGATCACGGCCGTGACACAATTTGCAACCTATCTTTGCCTAGGCATGTGAGCCAACACCCGCTACCACCTCGGTGAGTTGTTCCATTTTCATTTTTTTTTCTTTCTCTTCTCTCCAACTTGATTATTTACATTGGGGACAACATGAGTTTTTAAGCTTGGGGTAGGGTATTTTTGTAAATTTTTGAATTTTTGCATTTTGCATTTTGCATTTTGCATTCATATAGGCATAGTTTTGCATGATCACATGATTCGATTACCCCCTTGCTTAGATTATGCATCCAAGTGTGAGAACTTAGTGCCAATTAACTTGAGATAGTGAATTTTTGAACCCAATTTTTTTATTCTTGTGATAAGGCTACAAATAAAAAATTCTTGAGATGATCATTGATAGTTGATAATTAGTATGTGGTTCCGTAGATTTGTGTTTCTCATTGATTTGTGAATGACTAAAATGTGAGATTTTTGAGCCAAAAAGGGGTACTCACTAAATTTACCTCAATCTTTGTGATAGAGTGTTATTCCTCTTGGATTGTAATTCTCTAGAACTTGATTTGAAACCATTTTGAAGCTTAAAAATTTTTGAAAACATTTTTGAAAATAATTGAGGCACTAGGTATTTTTCCGGCCTTCTGAGCTTCAATTGACTAAATGCTACCCCTTAGTTGCCCAATTTTGAGCCTACAGAAAAATAAAATACTTTTCTTGGTACCTTGAAATATATTGATGATTGATGCTTGATAGGAGACCTTCTAAAGTATTACACAAAAGGGTAGGGTAGTTGAAAAAGTATGGGATGAGAAAGTTGGGAAATATTTCTCTTGAGCTGAAAAATCTCCCCTTGTCCAAACAAAAAGAAAGAAAAGAAAAATAAAATATTTATTGAGAAGGGGATGACAAAAGAAAGTGAGAAATAAAAGAAAGAGAAAGAAAGAAAGGTGGAAAAATGAGTCAAACCCAAAAAGGTATTTTAGAAGGTGTCATGCTTTGCAATGCTTGATATTTTGTGTAGCCTTTTGAAATTTCCTTTCCTTGATTTCCCCACCTAACGATTAATCACATGGCCCCATTACAACCAAAGCAAAAGACCTCTTGATTCTTAATTGTTTTCATTAATAAAGTAGTGATTTGGTTGATAGTCAAGCTTATGGTAGAATTCATTCCTTGAGGAAATTGAGCGAATTGTTACATATCCCTAAACACTTGAGTGAGGTGAGAAAGAGTGCCCGAAGTATTGAGAACATGAGTCTAAGAAACCTAAGCTTCCAATTGGACTTGAAATTGATTGTCTCTTGGTGAATTAATTGAAGTACCTGTTACTTGGATTAGTTACTCAGGTTCTTGGTTCACTATCCATGTTGTCTTTTTCTATCTTCTGGCCTTGGTGATTGCTTGAGGACAAGCAAAGTCTTAAGCTTGGGGTGATTTGATGAGTGTGATTTCACCTCATATTTCATGTACATTTCTGCATGCATTTTCATATAGCTTAGGCCATTTTAGTTTGATTTTTGATAGTTTTTACCGTGGAACGGGTAAGGCGGTCTTGTGGTGTTGTTTTGTAGAAATTAATGATTAAATGCCCAGAATTAGCCTTGATAGAGCTTGGTTGAAGATAGGGCTTGAAAAGTGAAGAAATGAGCCAAACAGAGCCCATCACGGCCTAGTCGTGATGACCATCACGACCGTGATCAAGCAGAGCTAAAAAGGAAGAAAGGCTGAAGTCAGAACTGATCACGGCCTAGCCGTGATGGCCATCACGGCCGTGATACTCCAAACTTTGAACACGCGCCAGGGCAGAACCCGTCACGGCCTGGCCGTGATGGCCATCACAGCCGTGACGCGCGACTGAACTATAAATAGAGCCACACTGAACAGAATTGGGGGACTTTTACCAGAGACTTGGAAACCCTAAAGGTGGCTGACGGCTGGGGGAAGGCTGGAACCCTAAAAATGATGTTCTCTCTGCTCTTGGACTGGAAGAAGATTGTAGGATTCTTCATGGAGTTTTCTTCATCTCTTCTCTCTTTCTCTTTTGTAGACTTTATCATGTGTAGCTAATTCCCTGTTGTTGGGGTTAGATATTTGCTTTTCTGAACTTGATTGTATTTTGATTTGGTTTTAATACAAGATTCTAATTCTTTATGATTATTTGATTCCATGCTTAATGCTTTCCTTGGTTTGGCCATCCTTGGAATGATTTGTTGCTTTGATAGACAATTGAAAGATTGATGTTAAGGCATGCTCATGAATCAAATGCCAAGTAGTTCATGAATCTAGACATAGATCTTGGGATTCTTGCAATCTTATAAGTCTTGGCTCTTCATGCAAAGTCTCATGTTAATCCACCTAAGACATTAGGGTTTAATTTGGGGTTTTAGGCTCATTCCACCTAAGACATTAGGGTTTGAGTATTTCAAAAGGCTTGATTGTCATAATTGAATTAGGACTTGTGTTAGTAACCATTTCATTGTAATTAAGGGATGATTAGTGTAGTCTAATCCTGACTGTTAACCACATCTTTTTCTGCACTCCAAGTGTTTGATAAAAGTTCACAAAAAGACCAAAAATATTTTATTGCTTTTGTTGCCTTATTTTATGTTTTGATCTCTTCATACCAGAGTTTAGTCTAGATAGTTGTTAAATTTGTGAATTGGTAATTGACAACCGATCCCTATGGACGATATCCGGTCTCACCACCGTATTACTTGTACGATTAGGTATACTTGCCTAGAAATCGTATCAACATACATACATACATACATATATATACATACATACATACATATATATATATATATATATATATATCTATATATATATATATATATATCCATCACATTGTCAAACTCTACAAATTTGAAACATGAAAATGAACAATCCCTCACAAAATAAGCATCCAAATAAGAAAAACCCAAGGTTTCAAAATACCAAGAGGGTTAGAGCCCTTACCTCATTTTGCACAATAAACCTAAAGCAACACAAAATGCTCATGGTATATTATTTTGAACAAAAATTGTTATAATCTTTATTAATATTTTCTGGAGAAAGGAAAAATTAATAAATTAATGCAGTCTCTTACTGTCTTAGCTAGAAGGAAAGAGTCACTTCTCAACCATGTCTCCTTCATTTCAGTTTGGCAGTGGGCATATCAAGAGTCTATAGACATTCCTTTAGATGGAGAGTTGCCTACCACTGTCAATGGCCTTAGGAATTCTGTTCTGAAACCTGAAAATTTACTCATGCATAAAAGTGAAGTCATAAATCTGTAATCATATCTAACTGTCAATATTAAGGGCTATACTAAAGATTAAAAAAAGTTCATGATTAAAGTCATAAATTTACTCAAGATTAAAGTTCATTGCTAATAAAAGAAAACCTTCCATGATTTGTCCCAAAAAGAGATAAACCAGTGGACCAAATTTGACATTTAAGAATTACTACAAAGATGGATCTAAACTTGAGAATTAAAAATTCATCTTGTCCAGCTCCATAGACTCGGTAGGCCAGCTATCATGGCCAGAAAGTTACAAGTTCCAACAGAGAAAAAGTCATTTGTGAAATCCTAATTATTAATCCCTGCACCAAATCCCTTATCAAAATGGTAAGCTGGTGGACTCCCATCCAAACAAACTGCAGAATATTTTTAAATTTCAATTTTCCAATTATTATAAACATTATTAAAAATAGTGAGCATGAGATGCAGAGGCAAAATTAGTAAAGTTCAATAGGATCAAAGACAACAAAAATTCCTCACCGGCTCCTTTGGCCACTGCATTGCTGTAAAGAGAATCTAGCAAAAACATAATATTCTTCCACAAAGGTTTCTTCAATTTAATAGGATTCAACAAGACCCACACTTGATATATTAGTAGAAATTGATTATACACATGCAGAAAGAAAGTTAACCAAAGCAAAACACTCTTCACTACACACACACAAACAACAGAAAAAACCTCCTCCACCACATTCAATTTTGGAATTGGAACAAGAAACCCCCAAAAGAAAACCCTTGCCCTAGATCACGGATTCAAACCCACGAGGTGGTGGTGGTGGTCTCGGCTGCAGTGGTGGTGGTGGTCTCAAGGTGCTGCGGTGGTGGTGGTGGCGACGGCGGCGCGGCATGGTGTGGAGGAAGAGAGAATAAAGGACAGAGAATGAGAGAATGAGAAATAGAGAAGGATAGGAATACTTACCGGAGGAGGAGGAGAGGATGGCGGTACTGCACTGGTGGTGGTGGCGGCGGTGCAGCGTGGCATGGTGTGGTGGCCGGAGCAGTGAAGTGGGAGAAGAGCAGGGAAGTGAGAGAGAAATGAGGAAGAAAATAGGGCCTCCTCATAATTTAGGGCTTTTATTTTTAGCGACTGAATATTTTGGTCGCTAAATCGGTCGCAACTCACTTTAAAAAAATCGGTCACTATAATCGGTCGCTATGTGGCTCCCTTCTAATTTCAATCAGCGTGTGTTTAGCGACCGAATTCAAATCGGTCACTAAATAGCTCCAATATTATCATTAAAATTAAATTGGTCGCTATTTCGGTCGCAAATAAAGTCAAAAAAATTGACTTTGTAATTAAGTGGTTTGGTGCCCGATTTAGCGACCACCGAATTTGTGACCATACAAATTGGTCGCTAAACACACGTTTTATAAAAAAAATATGAAAATCATGACATCGGTCGTAATTTCGATCGCTATTAGCGACGAACTTGTTCAGTCGCTAAATCAACTTTTTTTTGTAGTGCATCCCCTTGAGAAAGGGAAAATACAAGAGCGACTATAATAATAGGTAACTTTGTTCTTGGGCATAAAATATCTCCAAACTGAAAAACTATATTCATTCATATAGGCCATGTTAGAATAATCTAAAAACACAACTTAAGAATATAAATTTGTCAAGTTTTTAGACGGTTATTATGAAACACTTATAAATGAATAAGGTAACGAGGATATATTAATTGAACTCTGTTATGAAGGTTGTTAGGGTATGTGATAGTAATCAGTTTAATTAGTTAATCAGTTTAATAGTATGTGATTAGTTAGTTACAAACTGTTTTAGTTTGCTAGCATTAGTTCTGCAACGACTATATCAGTTATAGCCTCTGTTATGAGAGTTATATATAAACATCAATTCTATCCCAATATCCACATTCAATAACAATAGAATTCAGACTTCTTCATTCTTGATCTCTGCTCGCTCTTTCTCATTCCTCTATTCTTGAGATACCTTTCATGGTATCAAGAGCTCATTCGATCCAATCATGGTTGAAAATACACCAACCCCACCACCACCAAAACCATTTATTGCCAAACCTTTTCAAATCCAATTGCAATCAAGCTGGACGAGAACAATTTCTTGCCTTGAAAACAGAAAGTATTGTTCACAATCAAAGACTTCAAATTAAAGAAACATATTGAAGAGTCAGGAGGCCAACCACCTAAGTATCTTACCGAGGCAGATGAACTACAAGGAAAGCTTAATGAAGAATTCAAAATTGAGAGCAGCAAGATCAGCTTCTTGTGTCTTGGTTGCTCTCTTCAATGTCTGAAAATATGACAAGGTTGGATGTGAGTTTTCTCATCAAATTTGGAAAAATTTGAAGTTTTCTTTGCTTCACAAACAAGGGCGCAAAGATCAACCATAATTAAGACTTATTCATAATTATGAAAATTAACGGGCGTGACACTAGGGCTTCTTCTTCATGCATCTCTCTATGAAATTTGCTCGGTTAGTGCATTAATCTTTGTTAATCAAATATACATTTGAGAGCTTAATCGTCATTTGCTTCCATCTTTGACCTGTATTTTTGCCCACTTCACTGTGCTGCCTTTTGCTCTACCTCAATAAATCCTTCTCATAATTTGTGAATGCGTGCTTTGGATATTTGGTTACTTTTTTTTCCTAATCTTATTTATTTCTCCTAATCTGTATTTTTTGTGCTCATTTTTGTGGATGATATGAACTCGTTTTGCTACCTTCCTGATTTGGTATCAGATTTGTTACGTCCTACTAGATGATTATGGTAACTTTAATTTTGTGGCGACCTGCACTAAAGCGACTTAATCATTAGAGGTTTATCGTTAGTTATTAAAATTGTGATTATATTTAAGGATTACACCACCATCAATCTGACACAATCACTCCCTATAAGCTTTCTCTTTATATGTTTTTTCTCTTGACCAACTGATATGTATTTATTAGTATATTTTATTTAGATATGACCTTATCGCTGATAGCGACGGATATAAATCCGCCACAAATAGTGACAGATCTGAATCCGTCGCAACGAACGATGAATTACAAAATTTTGAACTTGCGTTTTTTGAACATTTTAATGATGGATTTTTCATTGTTAGTGACGGACAGAAATCCATCGCTGATTGTGATGACACGTAAATTTCGTCATTATTTTTTAACGATGCCACTTTTTTTGACAAAATTTATTCCATCGTTAATTATGTTATAAACTATTTTAGCGGTTGATTTTTCCTTTTTAGCGATGAATTTTGTCCGTCGTTGTTTTCATTTTTTTTAGTAGTGCTCTCTACTAAGATAACTTCAGCACACTATTTTTCTGGTTTTTGGCAATGACATGGATGGCTGCTATTTTGTATATGGATGGAAGAGCAGTGAAGCAATATATCTCCAAAAGTATGGGAGTTTAATCAATACCTATGATGGTCAAAGTTAACCTATTTAATTTATCAGGATAAATATCACAATAATAAATATCTAAATGAGAAACTGTAAAATTATGAGAAAGAAACTCACTTGTAGCTAGGGGTGGCAAATAGATGGATTTGATAAATTTTTATTCGGATTATAATGGATGGATTAAAAACAATCCATTAATCCATTATGATCCATTAAAAATTTATTAAAAAAAATCTAATTCATCCATGATCCATTCAATAAAAACCATCCAATCCATCCATTAACAACTATTTTACGGATGGATATCCGATCCATCCACAAAAATATTTTTGAAAATCAAATAGTTTTTTATTAAAAATTAAATAATTTTATATATATTTTTAAAATATTTTCTCTCCATTCCCTCACCCTCTCTCTCTCCTCTGTATTTTCTCTCTCTACCCTCTCTTTCTCTCTCTATTCCGTAACCTACCCAGTAATCACCGACCAGGGTTCCCTGCAGTCCAAAAGTGACTGCAGGGAGACGTAGTTATCATCTAACGGTGGAAAAACAAGTTTAAGATTTATGTTAAAAAAATATTTTGTGAGGCTAGGATCATCTGCAGTCAATATTTGGACTGCAGTGAATCCACATTCCAGTAATCACTGTTGGAATTGGAAGCATGGAAGTTCGTCGTACAGTGCAAATAGCGAAATACAATTTTGCCTTCATTTGGTCCTGGTAATTCACATTGATAATTAGTTGAAAATATTTTAAATAACAGTTCAAAACTTCAAATATATCACCACATCGTCATTTTGCGGAGCATGTGACGTTTTTTTTTTACCACTTTTAATTAGTTAATAAAAAAACAAAAAACAAAAAACAAATAAATAAAATTGAAAATAATGAAGAGAAAATAATAGAAACAGGAGAAAATTACATGGAATTTTTTTTTTATGAAAATGATTTAAAAAAATATTTGAAACGGATAAAAATTTATCCATTACTTTTTGGTTGTTGGTCCAATGGATTTGGAAAATAATTGGATGAATCATAAATCATCCACTACAAAAACAATCCAATCCAATCCATTTATATATATTTTTGATAGATGTATGGATTGAATAGATTTTCTCATAAATGAACCGGATGGATAATGGATAAACGGATAATTTTGCCACCCTTACTTGTAGCTGCATGTGCAGCTGGTTCGTGGGGATAGCTCTTTGCCTCTGTATAAATACAGCCATAGCAAATGCTGCATTGATATATTCCAAAGAAAAAGCAAGATATATATAGATCTTTCAAGCAACATATGAAATGTGGTTCCACATTTGAGTGAGTGACAAGTGCAAAAGTGTGATGAAGGATTTGATGAAAAACATGAGATGAATGGGTTGTGAAAAATCATGCTTTGTTAGGAAAATCACGAGTTGTGCGTGAATTGCCGTTCAGCTCCAAAACTGGAAGCATCATAATTAGAAAGTGATGGGCACTGCCTTTAGCAATGACTTAAGCCATGAATTGAAAGCATTTAACATTTTCAACGGACTTTTGTTGTGTACTCTTGAATTATCTTTTTAATAAATTTTCTAAGATTTAATAAAAATTACTAAATAAAAAAGGCATCCCATATCCTGTAAAAAAAAATCCGACTGAAATATCTTCCTAGTTATCGTACAATTATTTACCTAAAATTTTCATAAGCTTTTAAACTTTTATATAGGTATCTATTTTAGCATTGATTTGGACATAGTATTTTAAAGTGATTTATCAATAACAGTGCATGTAGCAGAAGAACCTTTGGTTTTCGCCATAGCAATGGAATTGAGACTGTGAAGACCTAATTTTATCTAATTTTTTATTTACTTATTTAATTCTTTAATTTCAGGACAAATAAAAAAGGAAGAAAATGAGTAAATGAAAAAGGGAGAAAGATTGGAGTCAGCTCACATTGACCCAATCTCATTAGCTCATCCTAACTCTTACTCGACCCATTAGAAACCCATCAAACCAAATCCTAAACTTAACCCACGACCCACGTGTGTACGGCAAATTTTATGCCATAGACGTAAGCAAATGGAAATCGAGCGAATTTGGCCCGTCTCAAGTAAAAGAATGTGTAAGGTAAGAAAGTAAGGGATCTTAACACATTTCAACTAATCAAGAGTGATTATATATTTATATTTTTATTTTCTTACTTTATATCTTTATTCACTTTAGTATAGTCAAATTCAAATTAAGATGTCTTATTTTGGGTTGTTTTCACACATAATTATCCAACAACCATGCGAGCTACATGGTAAAAGTAGTGTTTGCTATAACCATGTTATGTTAGCTTTTTTATCAGCAACTTGATGGAGGGATGAATATTGCAAGTTTGAAAAATTATAAGGACTAAATTTGTCCAAAAAAAAAAAGGAATTTTTTTTATCAAAATAAAAAATTTGAGAGACTTAAAATATATTTTAACCTATATTATTCTTAATGTATTTAACACGATACTTTTCAATAAAGAAATTATCTCTTTCAATTCTTTATCCATTTAGGCCACATCGATGGTTAGCATTTGACAATTTTGGAAAGAACTATTTGATTCTGACCTTGCATTGATCTCGCATAATGTAACATGATGGCTATCAATATTACCCTGTCAAAACCTTAAAGAAGAATCACTAAGAAAACAACAGTTTCCATGCAGCACACAACATTATGTCTCGTTTGGTCTCATTTGGTGGTCAGAATAAAAGAGACATAATAGGATAAGCTATCATATTCTGTCTGAAACTATTATTTGGTGAGACAGCAGGATAAGATAAATTAATCATGTCATATATCATATCTTGTTCATCTAGTTAAAATTCTATCCCGAGGGGAGGGTTGGGTTAGAACTCAACATGATAAGATAATGTGATTTAAGGTATAATAAAATATAAAAAGATTTTATATATAACATAATTAAAGTATAGTAAAATAATAATTTAGTATACTAAAATATAAAATGGTTAAAAAAAGATATAATAAAATAAAAATATTTTAAAAAAATATTAATAATTATTTTTAAAATTTATTTTTATTTTGTCATAAGGTTAATTTGTTATTTTATATTAGGGGCGGATAGGATAAGAGAGCAGGATAAAAGTAGGATATGATATGAGCAGGATAATATGTTATCCTATCCGACGTTTTGTGTCCACTAGATAACCAACTGGATAGTATTGCAATTTTAGTATGAATTCTAAAATTTTCGTTTTTGTTCGGAATATTTTCATATTTTATTAAATTTTAGTTTTTTATAATTTTTAATTTTTAAGATTATATAAAAAGACAAAATTGTCCTTGTGATAAAATTACATATAATATTTTAAATTTTTAAATTTTTTTTAACTTAAATTAAATTTTTTATAATTTTAAATATTACTTTTTTGTTTTTACTTTACATATAGTTAAATTATTAGAATATTTTATTTTTATTTTTTTCGGTTTTTTAAAATAATATAAAGTAACAAAATTAGCCTTGTGAAAAAATAAAAATATTTTTTAAAATTAATGATTAATATTTTTATTATTTTATTATACCTTTTTTGGTAACCACATTATATTTTATTATACTTTAATTATTTTATATATAAAATATTTTTATACTTTATTATACTTTAAATCACATTATCCTATCATGTTGAGTTATAACCCAACTCCCCCATCAGGATAGAATTTTAACTAGATAAACATGATATGTGACATGATTGATTTATTCTATGTTGCTGGCTCACCAAACAATAGTTTCAGACATGATATGATAGCTTATCCTATCCTGACTCTCTTATCCTGACCACCAAACGAGAGAGTAAAGATATTTGGGGAGTCATAAGGTGGTCAAGGTGGTTTGGGTGGGGAAGTTAACGAGTAGAGTAATAAGAGGTTGAGGGTTCAAACCCCACCTACTAACAGAAATACTAACATTAACATACTAATATTTGTCTATAAAAAAGAGTAAAGATATTTGGACACATAATTTAAACACTTTATATAAACACTATAGAGTTTATGAGTGCCTTGAAAATGGCGAAACATACTATAAGAGAGAATAAAATAATAAATAATTGAAAAAGAATATTTTTATAATATAATGGACATAATTTTTTTGTCCAAATATAATTACTCTGCATGTGTTTCGTTTCAAAACTTGTCTTTACCCCGATTTCCACTTTCCAGAGAGTGTTCCAAAATGATTATTTGGAAAAGTTATTGTTTCTTTAGAAGAAAAAAAATATTTCGAATTTAATTTGATTCGTTTGACAAAATTAATCAAGATAGGAAAATTAACTTTAATAGAAAAAAGTTTTTAGTGTCTTTAGAGAAGTTACAAATTTGAAACAGATTTAAAAATAATTGTTTGATTTATTTGAAACCAATGATATTTTTTATTTCACTCTATTATATAATTATAAAACATATATAATTAACCTAAATAAATATCTCCATTTTTTTGTAATTCATTAAATAAAAATTATTTTTTTTACATGATCTATGTGGAATATATTATCTTAAAATATTTTTTTCAGCAAGCATACTCAACATTTTTTTTTTTTGAACAAGCAAGCATACTCAACGTTAAAATCAAGGATTTAGTCTCCTTGAATATGCTTAATTGGTTTAACTTGTGGGACATAAATCGTGAGTGTGCAAGTTCAAATCCGTGAAATGTGCTCCACCCCCTTTTCACTTCATTTCCATTCCACTTCTCTCATCCTCCCCCTTGTACCCCCACCCCAAAAAATGACTTATTATTATTATCATTTATTAATCAAAAAGTTTTTTTATAATCAATTAATTATAAATTATCATGTCATTAAAATAGTTTGAATCTTTTAATAATTATTTTGAAAGTCACAAATTAAATTGTTTGTAATTAGTTAACGGTGTAAAATTTTTACCCCACCTCAAAATTAAACTATAAAATTAATCATACTATAGTCAATTATTAATCATACATATAATTAATTATAAAAATAATTTATATTTGACGACTATTACAAAAAAAGTAGTATAAAATTTTTTTAAAACCAAAAGTAGTATAATTTTGTTAGTCGCAATTCACTCCATTCCCATATTTTCTCCAACACCATACCCTTATAGTGGGGGTTGTCGTGTACACTTTAAAATTCTTTAAATTCAGATTTTTGGAACATCAAATTTTGAACATTATATTTGATACAGTATGTATTTATTTTTATTTTTACTCATTTTTGTTTTTTCATATATCAAAATTAAAAGATATATCATATATTGTCCCTCAATTGATGTAGAAAAAATATTTTTGAATCATATTCTCAACTAATATGTGTGAACGATATTCTGAATATCTTTATTTATTAATTAAAGTGGGCTCTTAAGAAGAAAAAAAAAAAAGCGCCCTTACCGTATTTATCAAAAACAAAGTGCCCTTACTGTATAATTGATTACGGTTTTATTAATTTATTCATTCATTTTTTATAGGCATTCGTTCATTCATTTATTTTAGCAGTTTAAATTCCTTTTGTTAGTATTTTGTTATTAGGCTTAATGAATTTTTTTGTCCCTGTAAAATATGAGTATTTTGATTTTAGTTTCTATCTTTTTTTTCCTCTTTATTTCGTCCTTGCAAATTTTTTTTTTTGTCGTTAGTCCCTGCCGTCAACAGTAGCCGTTATTTGCCTATGTGGCTAACGGTGTTGACCGGGTCAACGGGACACGTGGCAAAAATAATATTATTTTAATGTCATGTGATTTTTTTATAAAAAAAATTCAATTTTTAAAAATCTGAAGTTAAATATGCTTCTGATCCTTGCAAAATGAGAGAATTTTGATTTTGGTCCCTGTAAGATTTTAAAATTTGTTTTTGGTCCTTGAAAAATCTGAAATTTATTTTTGGCCCCTATTATCATGTGACATCTATTAAGTACTTATGTGTCTATCAGAAGGTCATATGATCATCCCAAGTGACACACGATATCCCTATGTGGTGTCAAGTTAGCATATGATTCCCTTACATTTTCCTTTAATCCTTAAATGAATTATATTTATCTTTCCTAAAATCGTTAAAAAGTTTGTTTCGATGTTGGAGATTATTCGTGGAATCATGAAGCACTCGTTCATGACTATTTATACAAAGGCAAACACTAATAAGTAAAGGTGTATCTGGTTGGTTTGGTTCAATTCTTTGAAAGCTTAAAAGCTACTCTTTCCAATACAAGATTTTTATTTTTTGAATCATTAACATGTGCAATGTTGGACAGATTAGAAAAATCAAAATATTAAATATTAGTATTTATATATAAATATTAAAATATAGTAATCGGATTTGTTCGATTCTAGAATTTTTGAACCTAATAATCGAACCAATCACCAACGGGTTCAGTTCTGTTAGGTTCAGACCCGAACATCGAAAAATTCAAACCAATTTAATTTGTTATGTTCGACTTTTCAGATTCATCGAAATATTGGTTCGGATCTTATACCCCTACTAATAGACATCATAAAGATTAGGAAAAATTATGTATGCTTATTTTGTATTGATTACTTATTTTGTTTTAATTTTCTAAAAAATTTTAAGACACTCGTTAAAAAGATAATGAACAAACTACAAACTATTTCATATGCTAACTTGACACCACAGAGAGTTATTATGTGTCACTTGGGATGATCATATGACACTCTGTTGGATACATAAGTACTTAATAGATGTCACATGACAATAGGGACAAAAAATAGTTATTTGACATTTTTCAAGGACCAAAAACAAAGAAAAATTTTATAGGGACCAAAATCAAAATTCTCTTATTTTGCAGGGACCAAAAACAGATTTAACTTTAGATTTTTAAAAATTGCTTTTTTTAATAAAAAACACGTGGCATTAAAAAATAATTTTTTTGCCACGTGTCCTGTTGACCCGGTCAATGTCGTTAGCTACATAGGCAGATAAAGATTACTGTTGATGCCAGGGACTAACGGCAAAAAAAAAATTTGTGAGGACGAAATGCAAGGAAAAAAAAAGATAGGGACTAAAACCAAAACACCCATATTTTACATGGACCAAAAGTTCATTAAGCCTTGTTATTATTATTATTATTATTAGGTTTAAATAAGTTTTTAATCCCTACAAACTTCACCAATTTTGGTTTTAGTCCCCATAAAAAAATTCTTATGATTTCGTCCTTGTAATCTAATTTTTTTTTTATAAATAGTTCATACTGTCATCTTTTTCTGTTATCTAGTACTCAATGGTATCGAATTAATTTCATTTTACTGTCCGACTTGTTATGAAATTTGACCAGAAAATAGAAACAAAATCATACACTGGGACAGCGTTGTTAAAATTTTTAAATTCCTTTGTTTATATGATATATAGTACTCAGAGTTACCCATGTAATTTATTGTTCCTGCCTGACTTGCTCCAAAATGTGGCTAGAAAATATGAAAATATATTAAAAAAAATCATATATTAAGATGACATAGTTAAAATTGATAAATTTTTTCATCTGGTATGATTTCTAGTACTTAGATGTAACTGTAGAGACTATTTACAAAAAAATAAAAATAAATTATAGGAACAAAATCCTAAGAAATTTTTTTACAGGTACTAAAACCAAAATTGATGAACTTTAGTGGGACTAAAAACTTATTTAAACCTTATTATTATTATTTTATGGAATACAACTTCATTATAATTTAAAAAGTATATCTCAAAATTTAATTAATGTAGTGAGGAATAATTATTAGTCTCCCACAGGGTAATTATTGATTCTTTTTGGTCTTTGACTGACTATGTTAGTAAAGAGATACACTTTACTTTCTTACTTTATATATTTGCTATTTTAAAAGAGTCAATTTCTTATTGAAGTTTTTATACCAAGAACAATAGTTAGATAAAGTATTTCGCAAAATGCAGATTTGAAAATTTGAAATCCTAATCTTATAGATGAAATTCACAAAGGGCACATTACACTTCTCACAACGACCAAAGTGCAAATTGGATTGTCTCCTTCCATCATTCCTTTCCACAAAAAAAAAAGAAAAGAATATGTAGAGAGTCTTGACGGAAAGAATCCAAATCCACCTAAGTGTGGGTGGGTAATTATTGGTTCTAACATGCAAAGAATAATGACATAACTTAAAAGATTATTGTCAGGGGTCAATAATTAATATTTTATTTTGGTTAATTGAGTGTTCGTGGATCGGTTCAGATTATTTTCTTATAAAAAATTCGATCAGATTAAATGTGATTTGAATTGGATCGATTGATTCGGTTTTTATCGACATTTTATTACATATTTATATTATATCAAATAATCAAGATTACAAGCTAAATTGAACAAAATCTTAAACTTATATATACATTCATGTAATAACATTTTATAAAAGTATATATAAAATAAATAAATATCATCATAATCTAGTTTAAAAACAACTTTTATTTATGTTTGGAACATTAGGAATAATAAAAAATTACGTCATATCAAACTAGTTATTATTATTAGGAAAAAACCAACAAGTAAAAAATTAATAATAAAAGGTAGAATAAACATATATTAATTTTATTTTCTATACACAATTTGTTTTGAATTGGGTCGGTGTATAAAAAGGATCCAAAATCCAATTCGTTTTGATTAATATTCACAAAATAAGGTTCAAAAGAATTTAATAAACATCAGTTTTATTCGATTTTCAGAATTTTTATCTATTTTCTATTTTTTTGAATCATTTGTATATGTACTGATAAGCTAGGCCCACCGGCCACCCGTGTCCTGAAGTTGAGGCTTGAGGCTAGATCAAACCGAACCGAATCGAATAGACCGAACGCGTTAAAATCACACGACACCATTTTCTCATCTTTCTTCATCTCCTTTCTCTCTCACTCTCCGCGCTCCTCGCCTTAGACAGAGACAGAGAGAGGGCGAAACCGTAATCGAACATTTCCCATCACTGCCCTCTCCGTCTCCGATCACGAATCCGATCTCCGCCGGCAGCCATCTCCGGCGACATTCCATTCCCCTCCAACTCATAACAGCATCATCCACTCATTCACATGATTCCCTTCCTCCTCCTCCTCCTCCAATCCCTAGAACTTTGATGCGACGATCGAATGCTCGCACTCGGGTCGGTTCGAATCCAAACCAAAATATGGATCCGATTATGAAGCTCCAAACCCGTAACCCCAACCCACGCCCTAACCTCTTCGCTCGCAACCCGAAACCCTCATCCACCAACACAACCAGGTCCCACTGCACCATCTTCTCCTCTCTCCTCTTCATCCTCCTCTTCTTCCTCTCCTACACCTTCTTCTTCTCCTCCTCGTCGAAATCGAACAATTCCCCCAATCGTCAACGGTACCGGATCATCATCGACGGCGGCAGCACCGGGACCCGGATCCACGTGTTCAAGTACTACAACCGTATCGGTGGGTTCGATTTCGGGAAGGATGGGCTGGCGTCGATGAGGGCGAGCCCGGGCCTGTCGGCTTTCGCGGAGGATCCGGATGGGGCGGGTGGGTCGCTTTCGGAGCTGGTGGAGTTCGGGAAGGAAAGGGTACCGAGGGAGAGCTGGAGGGAGACGGAGATTCGGCTTATGGCGACGGCGGGGTTGAGAATGCTGGATCTGCAAGTGCAGTGGAAGATTCTGGAATCGTGTAGGAAGGTGCTGCGTGAGTCTGGGTTTATGTTTAGGGATGATTGGGCTTCTGTCATCACAGGTTCAATCTTCTTTCTTCACTTTCTCATATTATTATTTATTATTATTATTTTAGGATAAATTCTTTCAATGTATGGACAAATTCTTGTGTACTCTTATTTTCTAGTACACTTAAAAATTGTTAGGTTTAATTACTCTACATTCCTTTACTATTCGAATTTTTTTAAATAGGTTCTGTTCATAGACTTAAATTTTGTAATTGAGTCCCTAAACTTGTAGATGATTTGTAATTAGGTCCCTACGACCTAGTGGTTCTATTAACCTTCACAGGTACCTGTTTAAATTTTTTTAAATAGTTCAGAGACTTGCATAATTTCTATGATACTATTCTTATGTACCCTGGAATGAATATATATGAATAACACGGTGGATATAACTATATATACATTTGGATTAAAATTAATCTTAAAATGTATATAACTATATATACATTTGTGTCGTAATGTAATCTTACTTGGTTTTATACTTCCCCTTCTTTATTTTGTAATAATTTGTCAGCGATTTTGTGAACCACCATTATCTCTATGATTATTGTCTTCTTTACTTCTTTTGCGGTTATATTGTGGTTGTACAGGTTCTGATGAAGGAATGTATGCTTGGGTTGTTGCTAATTATGCACTTGGCACTCTTGGTGGTGATCCTTTGGATACGACTGGGATTATTGAACTTGGTGGGGCTTCTGCTCAGGTACCATTTCATTGTTCTTGATTAGTGATTACTTCTTGTTCCAAAATTCAATGTTGTTTGATCCAAATCATTCTAAAATATAAATTTATATATGATTTGACTTCAATTGCTTAGTGAGTCTTAAAGCCAATATTTTAGAAGAAAGGTTCACCTTTCTAGCTAGGTTCATACTGATGAGACGCTATACTCTTATTTCAGGTTACCTTTGTATCAAGAGAACCAATGCTGTCTGGGGTTTCGCGTGCTGTTAATTTTGGAAACACCACTTACAACCTTTACAGCCACAGCCTTCTTCATTTTGGCCTGGTGATTGTTATTTCTGTTTGTTGTTTTCTTGAGGCTCATTTGCATGTGTGTATCTGCTGATGTTCTGTATGCTATATCACAGTTCATAATGATGTTTCACTAAAAAAGTTCCTAATGAATGATAAATTTGTTTTGATGCTGTTACTTTTTTGGTGGGAATGTTAATGGTCATAATTTTATTACTAATCTTTAGCTCCTTTACTTTTTTGTCCATGTCAAAATTTCAATGATTCTGATCTAGAATTATAACCATATGATTCATCTCTTTTAATTTCATGTGATTCTCCGAGTGATTCATATTGCTGATCGTGTGTTCTAGACTTGGAATGATACCATGGTGTTTGAGACTTTCTAATTGTTATTCATTTTGCAGAATGTTGCTCATGATTCATGGAGAGAAGCACTTATATCAGGAGATTTTAATTTGGGTAATTATTCGTGCTGCATCATTGGACTAAATTCTATGTCTTGAGTTAATTAGAGAGATTTTTTAACTTAATTACGATGCTACATTATGCTTTACATTTGTGGCTGTGATTTTTACTGTTTTGAAGCATTAAATTATTCTTAGAGATTTATACTAAATATAAATGTTTCTATGAATAAATAAATATATATATTATTTGCTATTAACATCTTTCAGGAACAGATTCTGTACAAAGTATTACTGGTTTGATCTTTAAATTATTTACGATATCACTTTTTGTTGTGCAACTGAAGTAAACAAAGATTAACATCTAAGTTAGCCTGGATAAAAATATTACCATAACATTCAGAGATGATTTTTCTTATTCTGGTGTGGTGAATTTTTTAGAGTTTGCAAGGGTGAATAAACAATTTGTGTGGGATAAAGTAATCATGAAACTTCAACTAGGGGTGACAAAATGATTCATTTGTCCACCATCCATCCAGTCCATCCATGAGAAAATCCATCCAATCCATCCATTTATAAAATATAATATAAATGGATTGGATGGTTTTTTTAGTGGATGATTTATGATCCATCCAATATTTTTTAAAATCCATTGAACCAACAATAAAAAATGTAATGGATCAACTTTTATCCATTCCAAAACCAATTTATTTTTTTTCATATTATTTTTCACCAAATAAAAAAAACCTCCTTTTGTAACAAAAAAAACACTCAATCTAATTTTCTCTTCCGTTCCCTATTATTTTTTCTCCACTATTTTTTTTTATTTATCTGCTTTTTTTTGCTTTTTTTGTTATATTAAGTATTAATTAATTAATTGTTCTTCAGTACCAGTAGTAGTCCACGTTATCACGTACGTTTTCTTTTTTCGTTGCCTTTTTTTTTTTCTGAGAAACTTTTAAAAAAAAATTATTAATTAATTGAAAGCACAGAAAGTCGTAACAAGTTTCGTAAAACAATGTCATTGAACGTTGTGACAAAACAACCTCTATAGATGCACATAATCAATAACTCTCATATAATAATAGAAAAACGACCGTGATACAAAATGATCGTGAGATAGAGTGGAGAGAGAGTAAAGATAGAGAGAGTAGGGAAAAAGGGGAGAGAGAAAGGGTAGAGAGAGGAAGAAAGAGGAGAGAGAGGGTGAGATAGAGATAGTATTTTAATTTTTTTTTACAAATTATTTTATTTTTAAAAATATTTTATGGATGGATAAAAAAGATATAAAATTATTTAATTTCTTAAAATAAATTTTAATGGATGGATTGGATATCCATCCATGAAAAGTTGTTAATGGATGGATCAGATGGATTTTATTTAATGGATCATGGATGGATTGGATTTTTTTAATGGATTAATGGATTGTTTTTAATCCATCCGTTAAGATCCGAATAAAAATTTATCCGATCCATCCATTTGCTACCATTAACTTCAACCAATGTACCTTGCAGCTCGGATTGTTTGTTGACCATAATTCATGAACCTAGTTTCCATAAGGAACAACAACAACAACAATCAAGCCTTATCCCACTAGGTGGGGTTGGCTACATGGATCATACGGCGCCATGATGTTTTATCATGAATCATGTTAATAGTTAAATCATTGGCCTCAAAATCTTTCTTAATAGTTTCTCCTATAATTTTTCTTGGCCTACCTCTGCCTCTAGTGATTGGATTGCCCTCCACCTGGTCCACTCTTCTTACTACAGAATCTAAAGGTCTCCTCCATACATGCCCAAACCACCTAAGTCGAGATTCAACCATCTTTTCTACAATAGGTGCTACCTCAACTCTTTCTCTAATGCTATCATTCCTAATCCTATCACGTCTAGTTTTTCCGCTCATCCAGCGCAACATTTTCATCTCTGCTACATTGATTTTACTCTCGTGTTGATTTTTTACCGCCCAACACTCCGTCCTATACAAAATCACCGGTCTAATAGCTGTACGGTAAAAATTTTCCTTTCAGCTTAAGAGGTACTTTTTTATCACCGAAAAATCGGAAGCCTTCCTCCATTTCGA
The DNA here is from genome assembly GCA_030762895.1 of Sophora flavescens. Lineage (NCBI taxonomy): Eukaryota > Viridiplantae > Streptophyta > Magnoliopsida > Fabales > Fabaceae > Sophora > Sophora flavescens. The sequence continues at coordinate 133,167,868 of CM061065.1, forward strand.
CCACCCTGTTTGAATCCGATGGTTTACATCTCCCTCAATTTCTCCGTCATTTTGTATAATAGACCCAAGATATTTAAACCGTGTGATTTGTGGTATGTTGTGGTTTTCAACTTTCACCTCTAAGCTAGAGGTGTTTCACCTTTTGCTAAACTTACATTCCATATACTCCGTCTTACTTCTACTCAAACGGAAGCCATGTGCTTTTAAAGCTTGTCTCCAAGTCTACAACCTTCCATTTATATCCTCTCTCAACTCTCCAACTAGAACTATATATCATCTGCGAAAAGCATGCATCGCGGTGCTGACTCTTGAATGTGCTCCGTAAGTACATCCAAGATCAAGGTAGAAAGATAGGGGCTTAAAGCCGACCCTTGGTACAGACCTAGTTACCATAAGGAACATATCGTGAATATACATGAATATTTTGTTTTGTTTCTTTCTCTTGTTTGAGACGAGTTATGAATATCGAAAATCAATCTTTTGCAGTGAAAACAGTTGAATATATTTGCTCTAGTGCAACTCTTTAATGCCATGATGTAGCACTAAGTCCATGTTGGCATGGCATCTTTTCTCGTAATCATGATTTGATTGATTGCAATGCAATTCCTCTATATGTAGTAGTATTTATATTGATGAACATGATAAAACTTTTCTTTGAAATTTTCATTGTCCATATTCTTGCGGCGAACGAGTTTCGAGACTGACAGATATTCATGCACTCCTTTTGTTGTGCTATGTGTATACTTTTATTTATTAAACCCATCTTCACTCGGATTTGCAATTTGGCATCCTGAATCTCTTTCTTTCATTTAACATCATTAAATTCTTGGCTATCCACCATTATTACGGGCATGCAGCAAAATTGCATATTCTCTTGATTGTAGAAGGGTTTGGTATTGATTCTTTATTCTCCTCAGTGCAGCTTCTCAATCTCTTAAGGCAGGGTTGCGTATAGATCCTTGTACTCCTACAGGGTACTCTCATAATGTTGAGTCGTGGAAGTTCTCTCCTAGCTCACAGAGCGATAAAAGTCTACATCAATCCACTGTTCAAACAAGGGGAAACTTTTCAGAGTGCAGATCTGCAGCCTTGATGCTACTACAAAAAGGAAAAGGTCATATTTACTTTCACAAGTTTGTATTGTTAGATAACCTTTAAAAAATATTTTCTTCACTGTTTTTGTTTTCATATTTAAGTTTACAAGTTCGTATTTCATTTTTGATATATGCAGAAAAATGTTCTTATCCGCATTGTGACATAGGATCAACTTTCATACCTAAGCTTCAAGGGAAATTTTTGGCAACAGAAAATTTCTTTTACACATCAAAGGTTCAATCTGTGCTTCATAGTTCAATACCTTGTGCTTCTTTTAATGTTGTCTAGTGATAGTATAATTGTGCATTTTGTTATTTATAATGGATGCATTGGAGATGTTAATAATATACTGTAATTATTTTTATTTCTTGGATAGTTGACACACAGCATACTCAGTTATACTCTTCCATTTTCTCACACTGATCCTTGATTCTTTGATTCAATGTTAGTTTTTTGGATTGGGGCCAAGGGCGTATTTGTCCGAGTTGATGAGTGCCGGGCAAGAATTCTGCGGGGAGGATTGGTTAGCACTAAAGAAAAAATACCACTCCCATGAAGAGGAAAATTTGCTTCAGTATTGCTTCTCTTCAGCATACATTGTTGCTATGCTTCATGACAGTCTTGGAATTGCTTTGGATGATGAGAGGTATTCCTCCTTTTTTTTGTTTAAGATATTTGAAACATAGAGACAGATTTGCATTGGCATTGAACATCTCATTCCACTCCCACATGAAATGAAAATTTTATGATGTCTGTATGGATATGGTCTTCAATGTGGTTTTAGTGGGATCAAATACAATCTTGTTGCCACAATTAACACGACTCGGTCAGCGTTAAATCTCCCTGCTACCATGCAACGCATCCAGAATTATGTGTAAATTGGAAGAGGAGTTATTGCTTTCTCCTTGATGGCATTTCACGTTTATGTGGTTGCACTTCCTCTTGTCCATTTCTGGTTGGAACTGCATATTTGAATTTTGTTTCTTCATATCAATGCATTTGTGTATTTCTATTGGTCGAATCCTGTTGACACTAAGTACTGTTGGCCAGTGTTACGGTTGCAAATCAGGTGGGAAATATTCCGCTTGATTGGGCTTTGGGAGCTTTTATTCTGCAAACTACAGCTGATGCAGATGCACAGAATCATGGCTGGATTGCCACCATTTTCAGTGATGAATCGCCTACTCTCCTCTCACTTGTTGGAATTTTTATGATATTGCTGTTTACAGCTTGGTCTATATCTAGGTGGAGGAAACCACAGCTGAAGACAATTTATGATCTTGAAAAAGGACGATACATAGTTACCCGAATTGGTAGATAATGCTTAACAGTAGACCAGATCCAGGTTCTTGGTTTGCAGATGTGGAGGCACTGTTGTGATGATCATGAAAAAATATTTATCCGTTCACACTTGGTTGCCATGTCATATTATGAAGGCCATTCTAGTGGGACTGAGATTTTTCATCATTTGATTTGGAGGATGCATGTGGAGTTACCTCTTGTTGAGGGGCTAGTGTAGAGTAGTGCTTTCCATTTTGTGTTTAGTGGAATCCAGGAACTGTGTGTTATGCCACTCGCTTTACTGGTTATAGAAAACAACAGTAGGGCATGAAGTGGACCACCAGGTCAGCCTAGAAGGAATTCAAGGAGCTGGATGCTGCATTCTTCAACAAAAAATACCTTGTTATGGATTTGGTCTTTTGTACCAAACAGCATAAAAATTTGTGAACCGATTGATATGTTTGCCAATTGCCATGTGCAAATAGAAGTTTCTACATTCCTTCCCCAGGAAGCTGATTATGAAGAATTTGGAACTCACTCATTGACATGATTAATATGAATTGAGGTCAGGTGGTAATACGGTACTTGGTAGGCATATGTTCAATTACAAGTGCAGCATGAGTTCATTTGACTTAGGTTCAAAATCTAACAGTTAGCATATAACTCATAATTGTATCTCTTTTTTTTTTTTTTTGACTCAAACTCATAATTGTGTTGGCAACTAACAAATGAAGTTTCATATAATGAATATATGCATCAGGATTTATTCTATGATTGGCTAAAACTGATAGAAAATGTTCCTCATTAGTTCAAACATTTAAAAATGAAGCAGATCCAATGCGGTACAATCCAGGATGGATAACATTCGGGCTACCTAGCAGTGCTCGTAAGAAAAATGTGGTCTTAAAATCAATGGTGATTAATCGAGGTTGATTCTAGGTGATTAATTGGGGGGGATGGTTGATTGACAAAAATAATTTTTACTGCTCCAAAATTTGGAATAAATTGGGGTTGTTAGGAGCAATAAGCCTGGCATGCTATATATCCCACATTTTTCTAGCACTCCACTTCTTTTATCTCTCTCTGTCTCTTACAAATTCAAACCCTTTATTTTTCTCTAAATTTCCAACGGCTCCCAAAAAAATTAAAGTTTCGTATTGTTGATTAATCTCCGTCGATATTGATGCAATTGTTATTTATTTCTCTATTTCTGCCAGCAAGGATGGCAACTCTACCATAGACCATGAAATATTTCATTGGATCTGACCAATGCATTATTATATATGCCAGCCCGCAACAGTTCCAGTCCTAATTAAATAATATTATTTTAATTTTTAATATAATATTTATAACAATATTAAACAAAAACAACAACATCTAAGCACAATTTTTATTATTTTGAAATTAAACTAAATAAATATAAAGATATATGTTAAAATCATCTTCCCAAAATCTACAAATTATTGTTATTAAACAACCACTGAATATTTAAGCTTCTTTTTTATTTTTTTTTTTAAGAAAACCGGTTGCAGACCGTACTCATCATGATGAGAATCATGATAATAATCAAAACCCTGGATCTGACAATGCATTATTATATATGCCAGCCCGCAACAGTTCCAGTCCTTATAAATGGTGGTCCTGAAAATAGGCAAAGACAAGAAGATCCACAAACTCTCTGTGTTCATCTTTAAATACAGAAGTCCCTGTTCGCCACAAATTATTGTTATTAAATAGCCACTTAATATTTAAGGCTTCTTTGTTTATTTTTTTTCTAAATAATAATAATAATAATAATAATATTTGTACTGGTCGATGAGTAAAATTCGGTCACCGAACTTGGATACCCGATCCGATATAAGCAGAAAGATAAGATCATAATACTATCTCAAATAACCTTATCTGGTTACAAGAGATAAATCCCATAGAAGATTTAAAGAGATAAATCCAATCTCTAAGAGATAAGGGGATCCTATTATAAAAAGAGGATAACCCCAAGGGAAAGGGACACTTTTTGACTGACCGAGGTGAATCTCCCTTTAGCGTATTAGAGAAACCAGCTTGACCAAGAGACTATTGAAGAGTCCTTACTCGCTGGTATTCATCAGATACAAGATTAGGGGATTGAGATCACCGTATGGCCAAGGGTTGAACTAAGAACTACGTCTGGCTTTGATTCCCATTGGGATACGTAGGACCGGAATACAATATTCTGTCAAGCCATAATCTAAAACATTCCCCATTGTTCACTCTTGGTTTGACGTTCTACGGCGAGATTCCGGCAAGTGGGATTTCGGCAGGAACATTTGGCGCCCACCGTGGGGCCGAGGAAAAGCTTTTCTCCGGTTCCATAAGAAAGCTTGATGGTGATTACACGGAATGGACCGAGGGGAGGGGTGAACAGCGCGAACCATGTTGATCATGAGGCTTCGAATACGATCCAGAACCATGACAATCCCCCGCCTCCACCCCTCAATGAAGATAACCCTCAGTTGGGAGAGGTTATGGCACAGTTAAGGCAGCTGCGTCAGGAGAATGAGAGGATGCGTGCTCAGAATCAAAAACTGTTAAGAGCTCGAAAAAGGGAAAGATCAGCAACACCTTCTGAGGAAGAGCAGTCCTCACCCGAGGATAGCCAAAAGGACCCGTCGTATATACCTTCTCATCATGATACGAGCCGATCTTCCAAGACCAAACCTCGACCAGAGGGTTCGAGAGTTAAACCTCGTGCAGAAGGCACTATTCAGAAAGAAAGGGTAACGGACCGACGATCGAGGTTGCCCTTCACGGATGACATAGATAAGGTAATCATGCCTAGACATTTTAATCCCCTTAACATTGATAAATTTAATGGCACCACTGACCCAACTGAGCATGTGGAATCTTTTATTTCTTCTGTCTACTTGGTGACCAATTCTGAAGCCGTCATGTGCAAAATTTTTCAAACTACTCTGCAAGGACCTGCATTGACCTGGCTTACGAATCTTCCACCGCAGTCAATTGATTCTTTTAATGTGCTTGTAACTAAGTTCACTGCACACTCGAGCAGCAGAAGCGAAAGCATAGAACGCACTCGGTCTCACTGGTGAATTTTAAACAAGAAAAGAATGAATCACTTAGAGATTACATGACTCATTTTAATGCTAAACAAATTTTAATCCCCAATATGAGCTCGGAACTCTGTCTCCATACCGTCATAGGCGGTTTGAAGCCGGGGCCTTTCTTTGAATATTTATCTCGAAAACCACCGAGAGATTTTGAAGAATTGCAGGAAAAAGCCATAGGTTTCATGAACTCAGAAGAGATGGTAGAATCCAAAAAGAGGGAAAGAGGTTTTGAGGACAAGACCTCGGTCCCGAGCAAAGAAAGAGACAGAGGGGCCAATCTACAAAGGCCCCAAAAGAACAATGAAAGGGGGTTCTCAGAGAGGCAACCCAAGTACCAGTCCTATACACCGTTAAATCGACCCCGAGCAACCATTCTCCAGGAGGTGTACAATGCCGACTTACTCACCTTACCTCGGCCGTCTAATACTCCCGCCCATGCTGACAGAAGTAAAGAGTGTAAGTGGCATCAAAACTATGGTCACTCCACTGAGGACTGTAAAACCGCCCAGGAAAGAATTGAGGACTTGGTACAAGCAGGCCGTCTTGACCGGTTCATTCGCCGAGATGATAATGGAGGCGGATGAGCTGGTCGACGACGAGGAAGACGCGATTATGACAATCGTAACCGAGATGCGAACCAGTAAGGTAACAATCAGAATGGAGATCGGGTGCATAATTAGAGGGCTCCTAATGATGAAGCAGAAAGAGGAGTCAGAGGGGTCATTAATACAATCTCAGGAGGTTTCGCAGGTGGAGGAACTACGAGTTCAGCTCGGAGGCGTCATGTAAAAGCCATCCGATCTGTCAACTCGGTGTCCGGAAAACCTACAAGACCGAGACCTCCCATAACTTTCTCAGATGATGACTTCCAAGGGCTGGATCCTAATCAAGATGACCCAATGGTGATAACGGTCGAATTAGCCAACTACTCGGTCAAACGAACACTTGTTGATCAGGGCAGCTCGACTGATATTTTGTACTTGGCAACCTTTAAAAAACTTGGAATTCCAGAAAAGTTGATAAAGGAACAGGAGGACAAGCTAGTAGGGTTTGCCAGAGAGTAGGTAAAGACCCAAGGCTACATAGATCTCTTGACAACATTTGGTGAAGGCAAGGTTGCCCGAACCATATCAGTCAGGTATGTTATCGTGGATGCCAACACATTGTACAACATCCTCATCGGAAGACCAACTCTGAATGAACTCGGAGCAATTGTCTCAACCCCCCACCTCACCATGAAATTTCCAACTGACTCGATAGAGATAGCTACCATCCGAGCTGACCAGGATGGCTAAAATGCTAAAGGTGACCAGAGACTCGGATATCACAAAATGCTAAAGATGATAAAGCAAAAGTGGTAAGTTCAGTCAGTTCTGTTAGCTCGGCAAGCTCGGTCAGCATGTTCGAATTAGATCCGAGGATGGAGATGTATGAGTCCTGAGCTAAACCCACAAAGTCTTTAGAGAAGTTCCAACTTGGAGCCCAAGCCGAACAGTGCACAAAGGTTGGCAGCCAGCTCGACCCCTTGCTAAAACAACAGATTCAAGCTGTTCTAAGGAAGAATGCCGACTTATTTTCTTGGAAGACATCGTATATGCCTGGCATAGACCCCAATTTTCTATGCCATAGGCTATCCATATGTTCGGAGGCCAAGCCTGTAGCTCATAAAAAGGAAGCTCGGCGAAGAAAGGCGCAAGGCAGCAACCGAGGAGACTGTGAAGCTGATTAAAGCAAATTTCATCAGAGAGGTGAAATACACTACTTGACTAGCTAACATGGTGTTGGTGAGAAAGGCCAACAGCAAATGGAGGATGTGTACCGACTACACCGATCTCAACAAAGCGTGTCCAAAGGATTCTTATCCTTTTCCCAACATTGACAGATTGGTGGATGGAGCTTCAGGTTACAGAATCTTGACTTTCTTGGATGCATATTCAGGTTATAATCAGATAAGGATGTATCCGCCTGATGAAGAAAAAACGGCATTTATGACTGATCGGGCAAATTACTGTTACCGAGTAATGCCTTTCGATTTAAAAAATGCCGGTGCAACATATCAAAGGCTTATGGATAAAGTGTTTGCCAATCAAATTGGAAAGAACCTAGAAGTTTATGTTGATGATATGGTGGTAAAGTCCGATAACCCAAAGCAACACCCAGTCGACCTCGAAGAAATTTTTGGCCAACTCAGAAAGTACAACATGAGGTTGAATCCAGAAAAATGTTCGTTTGGTGTAGAAGGATGGAAGTTCTTGGGATATATGCTAAAACATAGAGGAATTGAAGCTAATCCTGATAAATGAAAAGCTATCATTGAAATGCGGAGCCCACATAGTGTGAAAGAGATGCAGAGGCTAGCTGACCGATTAGCCTCTCTATCTCGCTTTCTCCCAAAGTTTGCAGAAAAATCAAGACCCTTCTTTCAGCTTTTGAAAAAACCAAAAGAGTTCACTTGGACCGAGGAGTGTGAAAAGGTCTTTGAAGATTTGAAACTTTTTCTGGCCTCTCCCCCGATCCTAACTCGGCCACAGCTCGGCAAGGATCTGTATTTGTATCTGTCTGTCAATGATTACGCAATCAGTGCAGTAATCATCCAGGAAGAAGAAAAACAACAGATGCCAGTGTATTACGTTAGTAGAATTTTGAAAGATACGGAAACACGGTATCAAATAATTGAAAATATCGCCCTTGATTTAGTCATGGCAGCTCGGAGGTTACGACCTTACTTCCAGTCATACCAAGTTATAGTCAAAACAGACCATCCAATAAAGCAAGTGCTTAGAAAACCTGATTTGGCAGGACGAATGATAGCCTGGTCAGTCGAGTTATCAGAGTTCGTTTTGCAATATGAGCCGAGGGGATCCATGAAAGCACAATGTCTCTCCGACTTCATTGCCAAGCTCTCTTCAAAGCCGAATTTAGAATCTTTATCTGGCTTCTATATGTTGATGGTTCATCCAACTTGAAAGGAAGCGGAACTGGAATAATTCTTGAAGGTCCTGATGATCTAGTCCTGGAGCAATCCATGAAGTTTGGGTTTACTGCTTCAAACAACCAAGCAGAATATGAAGCCCTTATTGCAGGACTGGTGCTAGCTAAAGAAGTTGGAGCGAAAGAGTTGAAATGCCGAAGTGACTCACAATTTGTAACAGGACAAGTCTCGGGTGATTACCAAACAAAGGATCCCCAATTGACCAGGTATCTTTGTAAAGTTAATAGTTTAATTTCAGAATTTGATAATTCTACTATTGAACATATACCTCGCGAGGAAAATACCAAGGTATATCTACTGTCTAAGTTGGCTAGCACCAAAAAAGCTGGCCAGCTAAGAACTTTAATTCAGGAGAATTTCCCTGTGCCGAGCATAAAGAGTGTCGAGGTAATAATGATCGAGCACTATGATCGGGGCTAGATGACACCTATTTGGGAATATTTAGCCTCGTACAAATTGCCCAATGATCCTAAAGAGACAAGGAAAATCCGCTTAAAATCTTGCCATTACACCATCCGAGATGGAGAGCTGTACAGAAGAGGATTCTCCATACCTTTACTAAAGTGCATAACAAAGGAGCAGTCCGAATACGTAATGGACGAGATGCATCTAGGAATATGTGGAATGCATTCAAGTGGCCAATCTCTAGCAGCTCGGGTCCTGCGAGCGGGGTTTTACTGGCCGACCATGAGATCGGACTGTGCTGCCTGGACTAATAAGTGTGATCCTTGCCAGAAGTTCGCCAATGTTGCGCGAGTGCCAAGAGAAGAGCTCCATTCCATGTTCTCGCTGTGGCCTTTTACTATGTAGGGATGTATATAATCGGTCCCTTCCCGGTTGCTACAGGTCAAGTCAAGTTTTTGCTAGTAGGGGTCGATTACTTCACTAAGTGGATTGAGGCTAAACCAATAGCTACCATAACAACTAAAAAGGTTCAGAATTTTGTGTGGAAAAGAATTTTATGCAGACATGGCCTACCTTACACAATTGTCACAAATAATGGAAAGCGGTTCACTTATAAAGGGCTCAGAGAGTTATACTCCAACCTCAGAATCAAGCATAAGGTAACCTCAGTTGAGCATCCACAAACCAACGGCCAAGCAGAAGCAACCAACAAAGTCATTTTGAACGAGCTCAAGAAAAGGTTAGGCCAATCAAAAGGAGCATGGGCCGAAGAATTACCAAGCATCCTCTGGGCTTACCATTGCTCACCACAGTCATCGACTGGTTAAACACCGTTCAGGTTAACCTATGGAACCGATGCAATGATTCCAGTTGAGCTCGACGAACTCTCTTTCCGAAGGCAGCATCACGACCAAAATAAGAATGAAGAAAAAGTCCGAGTTGAGCTTGACATGGTTGAAGAAGTCCGAGATGAGGCAAGAATCAGGGAAGAGCTATGCAAGCAGAAAGCAACTCGGAAATATAACTCAAGGCTGTAGCCAAGGGAATATGTGCAAGGTGACTTAGTGCTGAGACTACAAAATGATGCAAGAAAAGACTCCAAAGAGGCTAAATCGCAGCAAACTGGGCTGGCCCATTCAGAATAGTTGAAAGTCTAGGAAATGGTGCTTATAGGCTAGAAGAGTTGTCAGGAAGGGTCGTTCCAAGAACTTGGAACACCTCCCACCTTAAGTTTTACTTTAGTTAAAGTTATGTAAATAGGTGATGTACTCTTTTTCCTACCTTGGTCTTTTTCCCCATGAGGTTTTGGCCAGGAAGGTTTTAACGAGGCACACCCGAAAAAATAAATAAATAAAATCTATTTCAGTTGCATTATTTGGCAAGAATACTGTTATATGGTTAAAAATTTATTTATGAAAAATGTCGAGCATAAATAGGTTGACCGAGCTAAAATCGACTGAGTTGAGGTCGAAATGTCGAACCTAAAGAGGCAAAAACTAAAGACCTAAGAAGGTTAACCAAGCTAAAATCGACCAAGTTGAGGTCGAAATACCGAACCTAAAGAGGTAAACAAGCCTAAAAAGGTAAATAAAAAACCTAAGGGGCTAATCAAGCTAATGACAAAAGGCTGAGCCTAAAAGGAAACCAAAGACCCATGGTGTCAAAAAACCTTAGGGGGTTAAATTTAAAGTGACCGAGCTCCAAAAGCTCAAATAGGCCGAGTAAAACACCAAGCATAAAAACCGAGTACTAACTCAAAAAAGTTAGAAAATTAAATGAGTTAAAGAATCGGGTCCAAGCCAATAACAACTTAAGGAAATTAGCTGTGTAATTTCAAATACACGGTTGAAGACCATAGGTAAAAATTCGAGTTCCAAAAGTCAGCCGAGTTACAACATAAATCACACAAGACGAAGTATGAACATTAAAAAACTTAGAAAATTTTCTAAGTTAAAACGCAACTCGTGACCCAGAAACAAACACATAATGACATTAATTAAAGGGGCAAAACCTAAGAGTACAAAAGGTTCCAAAATAAAAGGGCATTGCCCTGGGAACAAACTACAAAGAAATTATTTTTCTAAGTTACTCATGGGCATCCCCATGAGCAACGGTTCCAGCAGGAGTAGAGTTGAGGTCATCCTCAGCACCCGGAGGAACAACAAAAGATGGGTCAGGTAAAGCCATTTCACCTTCCTCGACAGCTTGCTCCTTAACTTCCTCCTCTTCCTGTCCTGCCTCTTCTTCATCCTCGAGCTCGGACATAGGAACTAAGATTCCATCTTTATTAAAGTCTTTGTCCACATCAACAAGGGAGAAGTCAGCGTTCGGGTTGAAGCGTTGAAGTTGCTTCACAGCTCGGGAGAAACCATTGACGTGCTCCTTCATGATGGTGGCTTCAGCTTCACTCAGATCCGCTTGAAGCTTGCGGTTAGCCTCCCTCTCAGCCTCCAAAGACTGTTACAATTGAGCACAGGAAGTATGAAAGTCTTCAACGGCCTTATGCAAGATGGTCTTCTCTTCCTTCTCTTTATCTAGCTCGGACTGAAGAGAAGCCTTACTTTTTTCAAGCTCCGCCTTTTGAGCCTTCAGTTGACCAACAGTGTGGGTTTGCTCCTCACACTTAGCCACAGCTTGATCCAACTCGCCCCTCAACCTCAAGGAACGAACCTCATCGGTCCTCATTGCATCCATCTTCTTCACATTACTAGAAAGTTCATTGCTCCAGAAGCGAGTGATTGATGCGATCCGGAGGGCATAAGCGGCAGCAGCCTCCATACTCGCGTCAGGCCCCTGCTCCAGTAAAAGCCGAGCATCGGAGGGTTTAAGCACTTGGCCATTAACTAACAGACCAGGATTGAAGTCATTACTCCAGAGAGAGCTGATCCTTGGGTTACAGTGGCCATTGTACCACTTGGTATCTGCTGTTAGATCGGTCACATGGGGTGTCCCCTCAACTCGTTCCTCAGCGTTAGGTTCCTCACGGGTCACCAGAAAAGGAGAGGTACTCCTCCTCGGAACCCCTATTTGAATGTCGGCCCGAGCCCGCTTGGGAAGACGGGGGTCAAGGTCAGGAGTTTCAACAGTCTTTTCCTTTTTTCCCTTCTTGTCAGAAGCCGGAGCTGAAGCACCAACATCCTGATGCACCGACTTCTTTCGCAAAGCCTTGTAGTTGAACTTACCCATGATCACTGCAAAAAGGAAATCAGTTATGTAAAAAGCACATTTTTACAAGTGTGATGAAATATCTGAAAAAAATAAAACTTACAATCAAAGTCGGCCCGTCGAGTGGAGGAGGTCGGCAGTTTTAAAAGTCTCCCACAAGGCAATGCCGAGGGTAAAGTTTTAGAGCCTCAACATCGGTTCGCTCTTGAGCAGACATGTAACCGAAGTCACACCCAGAAAATTTAGAAGGGCGTGGTTGCCAGTAAAATGGGAATTTTGGTTTCCCATCAGAGTCAAAAAACGAAGACTCGTTCCCTTCAGTAGGTCGGATTTTGAAGAAATCCGACTTGAAAAATTTATAAGAGCTCTTGTAGAGGTCGATGATGCCTCTTTTCTCAACTCCGCTAAGACAAATCCAACCAATTCGGTCTCCAAACAGAACTTTGTAGAAATATAGGAACTTTGGGGCAGTGGCCTCCATTCAGACTTGGCTACACAAAATTTGAAAAGTCTTCATGGAGGCCCAGCTGTTGGGATGAAGTTGAGTGGGGGCAACATTCATAATCTTTAACACATCACATTCGAACTGGGTAAAAGGAACAGTAATTACAATTTGTTCGAATAGGGTTTTATACACATAAGTAAAGTACGGTTCAACAGGGAAGGCTTTCAAGAAAACATGCTCCTCATCCAAGCAAGGGAAACAACAGACAGAAGCAGGGACCCAGGAAATTTCGTTTTTAACACTTCTAAGAGACTCACGACTCCTAAAGTTCGAAAAGAACACCCGAACTTCAGGTCTAACCCAGGAATACCCAAGAATGGTAATGTCTGGAATGGGCTCTTTAGGAACCCTAGCAGCATGTTTCCGATGTTTTGGGGCAATAATGGCTTGAGGAGTAGCAGAGCTACTTTCTCTAGAAGAAGAAGAAGATGAATCATCTGGGTTATCCTCTCATCACCCTTCGAAGGAGGAAGGGAAGAAAGGGGAGAACCCCCAACTGGTTAAATCCTAGGTTCTAATATTTGAACCTTTGAAGAAGCATTTTGAGAGACCTCAAATGAAGCCTCCATGGAAGAATAAACAACGAAATGCAGAGGAAGGTTGGAAGGCGTACCTGGAAAGAAGAGGAAAATACAGAAATGCTTGGAGAAAAAACTCTAAGGAACAGGAAGTATGAAGAATAAGGCAAGTAAAGACCTGAATACAAGTCTCCTTTCAATTTATAGGAAAGGACATGACGTTCCAAGAGAAAATTGGAACGTTACTTTTTGAAACTAATGATGAAAGATGCCGTGTGAAGGAAGAGAAACGTCTCTTCAGAGCTGCGCAGGTTCGGCACACCAATAGCAGGGCAACACGTGTCGAGTACATTGGAAAACGCACTGCAGCAGCTAAGGGCTTGAGTATACAGCCGTGGAGTTGGTCTCAGAAATGATGCCACAAAGGCCACGCGGCAAAAACAAATTTGGCCTTACTGACAATAATCACATCTCTTTCCAAATCGGAGGTCGAGAAACTGGCATACTAGCACGGACCAAACAGTCATTATCAGCCTCTATCTCAGCATAGCTCGGTTCCTTCCGTAAAACTTTTACGCTCTTCCGAGCTTAAAGATTGGGGGGGTTTGTATATGGGCCGAGGTGTCAAGGTCGGTCACCGAGCGTACCGAAATATCAATAGAGGCCGAGGTGTCAAGCTCGGTCACCAGGAAATCAAAAGAAAGGATTGTTAGACCCACTTTCCAAGGCCGCTAAAATTGGATGTTAGTCGATATATGAAGATGGGCCATCGAACTGTGGCAAAATGGGGAGAAATCTTACTCAATAAATCCTTAACTCAGATAATTTTAAAGCCAAGCTCGGCTCCTGTCATGAAAACTTTTACTCTCTTTTGAGCTTAAAGATTGGGGGCTTGTGTACTGGTCGAGGAGTAAAATTCAGCCACCGAGCTTGGATACCCGATCCGGTATAAGCGGAAAGTTAAGATCATGATACTATCTCAAATAACCTTATCTGGTTACAAGAGATAAATCCCACTAATTAAGGAAATCATATATCCCGGAGAAGATTTAAAGAGATAAATCCAATCTCTAAGAGATAAGGGGATCCTATTATAAAAAGAGGAGAACCCCAAGGGAAAGGGACACTTTTTGACTGACCGAGATGAACCTCCCTTAAGCATATTAGAGAAACCAGCTTGACCAAGAGACATTGAAGAGTCATTGCTCGCCGGTACTCATCAGATACAAGATTAGGAGATTGAGATCACCGTGTGGCCAATGGTTGAACCAAGAACTACGTCTGGCTTTGATTCCCATTGGGATACGTAGGACCGGAATACAATATTCTGTTAAGCCATAATCTAAAACAACCCCCATTGTTCACTCTCGGTTTGACGTTCTACGGCGAGATTCCGGCAAGTCGGATCTCGGCAGGAACAATATTCTTTACAGAATGTTTTTGGCAAACATTATTTATGTAAAATATGAAGTTCTTTAACCCTGCTCAATCAGTCGAACCAGATATTAGTCTCATAACGGGCCCGAAAAGCTTGAGCTGTGGGATACTCCAAAGAGTTAATTAGGGTGAGTTTCAAAAAAAAAAAAAATTGAAATTCTTTTGCAGATGATTGCAAGTTCTTTTGCCATTTTCTTTTAATTTCTTTTTCCTTATTTATTCTTTAAAAAATATATTATGTTAAACATTGAAGACACGAAGTATAGGAAAAGAAATTTAAGTTTGAACTGAGCTAGACTTTAACTTGCTACAAACGCCATAGAATAACATCACTTTAATATTAACGCTATTATTATTAATCTCAATAGTTTTGTGCAGGAACCAAAGTAAGATCCTATGCATGAAATGCAAGTAGGATTTAATAAAATATGTTCCGAACGGTAGTTAGACAAGAAATGTTGCATTTGCCTCTAGGCCTATAAGAAAGGGACCAACTACACTCAGTTGACCATAGTATTTGTAGGAAACACAGAGGTTATAATTGCATGGTACCTATAGTTTACTTCAAAACACCAACCATTTCGTAAGTGCGTGCGATAAATTTTCAAAGAAACCCAATTTTGAAACAAGTCATGCAAATAGAAGCTACACAAGTCAGTGCAACTCTTTCTACACCATGTCCAATTTTATTTCAAGGCACTAAGTGTATGAGTGTGAGTATATAGTAGTGTATATAAGAGTTTCATTGGTTCCAACATGCTTGAAACTCTAGAAACAACATCCCTTTAATTTCCCCACCAGCTACAATTTCTCAAAAAGTGTGTTGGCCATGTTGAATGTTGATGTAATTGGGAACAAGAAAAGGAAGAGATGTGGGAGGGTTTTCAGGTTCAAGAACTTTGGTGAACCAGGGTACCCAGTTATGTTTAGTGGGCCATTTCGTGAGAATGTGAATGCACTACTTGAATATGCGAATTTGGAGAGTAATTTAGGCATGGGAATGCCAATGTGGTCGTTTCAACTTGAAGTTCATCACCACCCTCCTTTACATATCTTCTTGTTTGTGATTGAAGAGCCAATAGAGGCCTCGCCAAATCGTCATTGCAAGCATTGTCAATACGTTGGTAATGTTAATATATATTTACTCTGGAATATTGTAATTATAATAGCATTCATTCATGTTTCATGGTTTAGAAATTTCTAAATGTAACTTTTTGAGTATACGAGTAGAAAATTATTTATCACGATTCGGACAATCTTACTCCCATGCATGAACTATTTTTTTGGATGGAGAAAGCAATCACACTGGTTACACATGATGATATATGTCTTCATATTGTAAAGTATCGATTGCCAATGATGTTTAGTTAGTTTGTTTTCATAATCAATTTTCTGAATTGTAGTTATACCCACTTATTAATTATTAATTATGCAATTGGGTGACATTGTTTGTGGTTTGGACCTGTGCAGTAATTCTCTGGGTTAGGTCTCTTTGACAATCTTAGCATGTCATTGGTGTCTTGCCCGATAGTCTTGAGATTACCTTCCCTAGCTATAATTATTATTCACAACAAAAATAAAATAGAAGTAATAAAGTAGTGAGTAAAATATAATGATATATGTTTTCATATGTAAAGCATATCTATATCTATTGTCACTCTTGTCTAGTAAATTTTTTTTTTCTTAAAATATATTGATATATATAATATAATATATATATATTTCATAAAGGGTATTTTAAAAAAATGAAAAAAAAATAGTTAAATAGAAGTAATAATAAACAAAATGGAGTGATAATAATAGACACTTCATTTCATCTGTTTTGCTTAGCTGTATAATCTTACTTCAATTTCACTGGGATTTCAATTTAGCACAGGCTGGGGCAACCATTTCATTTGCAATAAGAAGTATCACTTCCTGTTACCCTCAAAGGAGGCATTGAATACCTGCACAAGCTGTGAAGGTTGCTGTGATGCAGTTTCTTCAATGAATAATGGTAAGTCCAAATTAATAGAATTGAAGGGCCATATGATGCATGGTGTTTTTCACTCTAATGGGTTCGGCCATTTGCTATGTGTCAATGGGTTGGAAACGGGTTCCAATATAGCCGGGAACCAGATAATGGAGTTTTGGAATCGTTTGTGCTACGGATTGCAAGCAAGGTTGGTCCAGTTCCCGTGTTCTTTCATACATAAAATTTATTTAAAATTAACAGCTATTTCTTTTATTTAATTAATTTGCTTCTTTAATTTCATGTTAATTAAAGTTTTGAGATCCACTCCAAGGACAATAAATTACACAACACATGCTTGAAGACCCTGACCACTTAAATAACTTCATCCTGTTATATGCTTTCTTCACACTTTTTGCATTCTTTGCATGGAAATGAGTTCTATATATATGGCATTATTGTCAAACTACAAACGTTTTGATAAAATATTAAAAGGGTCTTGCTTAGTTAAGAAATCCAATAAAAAAAGTGTTTTTTTTATCAGAAAACTAAATAGAATCCTCATTCAAATGTTGAATACACCACTTTTCAATGATAAATTTCTTTTTTTATTCCTTAATCAGTGATCTTAGGATATTGATTAGCCTTCTCCATGTTAAAAAAACTATTCTTGTACTTTGCTCAACCTTTCTGCATATAAAAGTAACATACTACTATAATATATGAACAGAGTATTATATATTTGTTGACTCTAAGTACAAGAATTGTGAAATTTTTGGACAAAATTAAAAAGGGACATGCAAATACCTGATCTTGGCTTTTCCTAGTAATTAAACAGACTACTATTGAATTAATTTGTAATTTACATGATATATAGGAACGTGAGTTTGGATGACATTTCACAGAAAAGAGGCATGGAACTGAGGCTTGTGAATGGAATAGCATATGGTGAGCCATGGTTCGGTCGTTGGGGTTACAAATTTGGTAGAGGATGCTTTGGTGTAACTCAATCCATGTACCACAAGGCCATAGAAGCAATAAGAAGCATGCCACTCTACTTGCTCATACACCACATTGGCAATTTCAACCATGACATTCCACTAATCTTCTCAAGGTACCAAACACTTTCAGATCAGTCCCTAGTGACCCTTGGAGACCTATTTCGTTACATGTTAGAGCTAAGGTCACGAATTCCCCGCGAAACCAACATTGGTTCTTATAACACTAGTGCCTTGGTCGAAACCAATTGCCGTTGGTCCCCTAAAAGGATTGAAATGGCAACAAGGGTCATTGTTGAGGCCTTGAAAAGAACAGAATTCAGATGGATTTCAAGGCAAGAAGTTAGAGATGCTGCTCGAGCATACATTGGTGACACCGGCTTGCTTGACTTCGTGCTCAAGTCACTAGGAAACCACATTGTAGGAAACTACTTGGTTCGTAGAAGCTTGAATCCTGTTACCAAAGTCTTGGAATATTGCTTAGAAGACATTTCTAATGTGTACCCTTGTCATGAAGGTTTGGTCATAGGGAATAACAAAGTAAAGGACAAGTACAAGATTACAAGGAATCAGCTCATGAAGGACATGCTTTATTTGTACAAGCACATCTTAATGGATCAAAAACCAATGATAGGGTCAGAATTTCTCTCAGCCATACCATTGGCTGCTAGGATAATTCTTGACACCAAGTATCTTGTTAGAGATTACTTTGGAGAGGTCCCTTTTCAGGTTGAATTAGGATCTGATGGGAAATTCAACCTTTATTGTACAATTTTGTTGAGGAACAATGCATGCCCTGATGAGTATTTCAACAAGGCAATGCCACCTTATGAGTGTATCACATTGAAAAGTAGTGCTACAATCAATGACTTGAAGCTAGAAGTTGAAAGGAATTTCAGAGAAATCTATTGGGGATTGAGGAGCTTTTTTGTGGAATCAGTTGGGAATTTGATCAATGCTAATGGGACAGAAATGGTTTTTGGGCTAATTGAAGTGGGTGCAAAAATTATACTTGAGGGGTGGCATGGTGACATGGGAATATACATGATTGAGCAAATATGTGAAAGTGATCCTAGCAAAGGTATTGTGGACTGCACTTGTGGAACTAAAGAAGATGATGGGGAGAGGTTGATCTCGTGTGATATTTGTGAAATTTGGCAACACACTAGGTGTGTTCGCATTCCAAATGATGAAGAAATTCCTCATATTTTTCTATGCAAAAGGTGCGATCAAGAAATTGTTCTGTTCCCTTCGTTGCCTTAGCTATATGTAGTCATGAATTTCCTTTTTCATGTTATTCATTCACCCTCTATGGTTGAACCTTGTCCCTTCCATAGTCTTCTGTCGTAGGTTGTTATATGCTGATGATCTAGTTTCAAGTGTTATTTTGTTTAGTTACTTTGATTTTTATGTAAATTGAATATAATTTATTTATAGTTAATAAAAATATTACCATTTCAATTGATTATTGACATTGCTAAGATTACCATACTTTTTTTCATCGGTATATTTTGTAGTAGAGATAGAGGAATATTGAGAAATCCTACATATTATTAAGCCCGTAAACGTGTACAAGAATATACTATTTGTAATTGTGTGTTGGACATTATAAGTCGTCCTAATAATTTGCTTGTCTTTCCAGTAAAAACCAAACACGATAATAGCTAATTAGAGAACAACAACGATAAGTCGATAATAACTAAGAAAACAGAAAAACTAACTGCAAAGACAACATGTAAACAATAAAATTAGGAGTCCTTAATAAGCTATGATGTGTAAAATGATGTCATGTTCAAATTAGACCAGGTAGGAAGGGTGTCAAAAGTCAAAACCCTTCCTTCCAAATTGGAGATAGCATAGAATTCACTAGTAAGAAAATGACAACGAAAGTAATTAATATATTATATGCAAGGCTGATTCTACGGTGAGCGACGTAAGATTGTATGAAAGTCGCACATCGTGAATGACGTATATCGATCGTTGGATGATGTTAAAAAAACAAATGGATGGATGGAGAACAACTGGTTCTCTCAGTTGCTCATTGTGCCAAGACCGCATCCAATCCTGCCACCGTGAGATCCAGTTCCTCCTCGTCGACAACCAGCGCCTCGCTGTCACCCACGCCTCCCTCAAGCAAAGACCTCACAACGAGATCTATGAGAAGTCACTCAAGATGGATGTCGAGGTCCGCCATCGCTGCCATGAGTTTCGAACTTGATCCTTCCTTCCTGCAGCAATTTCATGGTCATCAAGAGCTTAGCAAATCTTTCCTCACACTTCAGCAATTCCGCGATTTGTAGAGAGCTTTTGGAAGTTAGGGCCGATGGGGGTGTGGTTGTAGGAGAGCTTGCGGTAGAGGAAGATTGTGGGGGAGATGAGGAGAGAGAGGAGGATGAGTGCAAGGGAGGTGACGAGTATGAGGATTAGTTGGTGGTGGTGGTGGCATATTACAATGTAGAAATTCTGTATGAAATGAATTGTATATTATTGATCTGTTTGGAGTTTACAGAAGCTATGTATTTATAGCATAGAATACAAGCAACAGAAAGGCCTAAATAGATGGATCTAACAGACTAACTAACTAACCAAGCAAATAGGATCTAACAAACAAAAAGATAAGCTAGATATATAATCTAATAGTCCCCCTCAAGCTGGAGTGTGTATGTTAATTACACCCAGCTTGTTTACAAAAGATTGAAAAGGAGATAGATCCAATGGCTTTGTTAGGACATCTGCAAGTTGATTAGCACTAGTAATGGGCAAGAGTTGAAAAAGCTTTGCTTGCAACTTCTCCCTGACAATGTGACAGTCAAGCTCCACATGTTTAGTACGTTCATGGAAGGAGGAATTCATGGCGATATGTCGTGCGGATTGATTGTCACAAAAGAGGAGAGCTGGAGATAAGTATGGAACGTGCAAGTCATCTAAGAGGTATTTGATCCATTGAAGCTCACATACTGTGTAGGTTAGAGCCCTGTATTCTGCTTCTGAGGAAGAACGTGAGACAGTGGCTTGTTTCTTGGATTTCCAAGAAATGAGAGAATTGCCAATGAAGATGCAGTAGCCGGTGATGGATTTTCTGGAATCAGAGCAACTGGCCCAATCTGAGTCATTGAAAGCTTTTAGTTGTAATGGCGAATCAGATGGGTAAAATAACCCTTGAGCAGGTGTTGCTTTAATATACTTTAAAACCCGGATAGCAGCTTCATTATGTCGGCTAGTGGGATGGCCCATGAATTGACTCAATTGCTGGACTGAAAAAGAGATATCCGGCTGAGTTCTAGTTAGATAGATGAGCTTGCCCACAAGTCTGCGATAGGATGATGGGTCTGCCAAAGGTGTGCCTCCATCTGAAGTTAACTTGGTGCCCTTTGCCATAGGTGTGGAGGCAGGCTTTGAGGCAAGCAAACCACATTCGGAGAGTATTTCAAGAGCATACTTCCTTTGGCAAAGATGTAAACCAGTTCTGGATCGAGCAATCTCAAGGCCTAGGAAGAACTTGAGGGCTCCTAAATCTTTAATGCTAAATCTGCTATGCAATTTATCTTTGATTTGGCGAAATTCGTCTAAGGAGGTGCCTGCAAGAATTAAGTCATCAACATAAAAAAGTAAAACAGTAAAGGTATTGTTAGTGTGTTTAACAAACAAAGAGGAATCATAGAGAGATGGTGTGTATCCATCTGAAATAAGGAAGGTGGAAAGGCTAGCAAACCATTGCCTACTAGATTGCTTGAGGCCATAAATGGATTTTAGCAATTTACAGACTTGGTTGGGGGAAGAAGAAGTAACACCAGGTGGTAGGGACATGTAAACCTCTTCATCTAGAGAACCATGCAAAAAGGCATTGTGAACATCTAATTGTTCTAAAAACCAGTTTTGAGAGGAAGCAATGGCAAGTAATAATCTAATGGTTGTGAGTTTTGCTACTGGAGAATATGTATCAAAGAAATCAAGGCCTTCTATTTGATTGAACCCTTTAGCAACCAAACGAGCCTTATGTCTTTCAAGGGTTCCATCAGCTTTATATTTAGTTTTATAAACCCATTTACATCCAATGGGGCTTTTGCCTTGAGGTAAGTCAACAACAACCCATGTGTTGTTTTGATGTAAGGCAGATATATCATTTTATATAGCTTGAACCCAATGAGGGTGTTGGACAGCTTGTTTGTAAGTGGTAGGATCAGTGGTAGCAGAAATAGAGAGAGTGTACTGCAAGTGAGAAGGGGAAAGTCTAGAATAGGATAAAACTGAAGATAAGGGGTGTGTAACAGAAGAAGATGCAGGGGAATGAAAAGGGACAAGATTACAATGGAAGTCCTTAAGATATGATGGAGGCTTAGAAGACCTGGATGATTTTCTGTCAGAAACAAACTGGTGCTGCAGGAGCAGAGACTGATGCAACAGGAGCAGAGACTGATTCAGCAGGAGCAATAAGGGGTTCTGTATGGGCAGAAGTCGTTTCTGGAGAATGAAGAAGGGGTGAACCACCAGAGGATGTAATAGAAGAAGGATAGTGAATAGGGTTAGAGGGCGAGGCAGCAGAAGTTGGTGGCTGAAAGGAGAAATCAAAAAGAAAAGGGTCAGTAGCAGTATCAGAAGAAGGCACAAAAGCAGGAGAAGTAGATAAAGATGAGGGATAGGGTAAAATTGACTCATAGAAGACAGCATTCCTAGAAACAAAAGTAGATCTAGTGGAAAGATCATATAGTAAGTAACCTTTTGTGCCAGGTTTAAAGCCTAAGAAAATGCATTTTCTAGCCCTAGCATCCAATTTCTGCCTATTAGTTAGTAAAGTAGTAGCAAAAGATAGAAAACCAAAAACTTTCAAATCAAGAAAGGTTGGTGGTTGATTGTGAAGTAGTTCATAAGGAGAAACATTATTAAGGACAGGTGTGCATAATTTATTGATTATATGAACAGCATGGCACAAGGCATAAGACCAAAAAATCTTAGGTAACTTAGCTTGAAAAAGTAAAGCTCTAGTGACATTCAAAAGGTGTCTATGCTTTCGTTCAACAATGGAGTTTTGTTGAGGAGTTTCTACACATGATGTGTGATGAATACTACCAAAAGAAGCATAAAGAGAAGGCATATGGAATTCCAAACCATTATCAGATCTAAGGATTTTAATTTTAGAAGAGAATTGAGTAGAAACCATGGCAAGAAAAGTAGAAATACAAGTTCTAGTATCATATTTGTTCCTCATTAGAAAAATCCAAGTGAACCTAGTAAAATCATCCACAATGGTTAAAAAATAATGATGGCCTTGAAAAGAAGAAACACTTAGAGGACCCCAAATGTCCATGTGGACAAGATCAAAGGGGTGCAAACTAGTAGTAAGACTGTCCGGGAAAGGAAGTCTGCACTGTTTTGCATAATGGCAACATTCACATACAATGTTTTTATTAAATGCAATATAAGGAAAGGCAATACTCATTTTATGTAGAACATTGTGAGAGGGGTGGCCTAATCTGAAATGCCACAAGTCAAAAGAAGTAGGCAAATTAGAAGTAGTCTTAGCAGAAGAAACTAGAACAGAGGCATCAGTGTGTGAAACACTTTTATTGCAACAAAGAGAGGGAGATTGAAGTTGTAGAATGTAAAGGTTGTTAAGAATTTCAGCATGCCCAATCGTCCTCTGGGTATGGAGATCCTGTATATCACAACAAGAAGAGGAAAATGTTAATTTGCAGTTAAGGGAAGAGGTAAGCTTATGGATGGAAATCAGATTATACTGAAAATTGGGAATGTATAGAACATTAAACAAAGATATAGAAGGAGTAAGAAATATAGAACCAGAGTAAGTGGCAAAAACAGTGGTGCCATTGGGCAAGGTAACAGCAATAGGTCTAATAGGTTGATAAGTTTTGAAAAATTGTAAATTGGAGCATACATGGTCACTACACCAGAATCTAGAATCCAAAAAGATTGTAAAAGAGAAATACCTGTCTTGGTGATACTTGACGCTATATGGGGTGCAGATTCAGTAGAAGATGGCTTACTAGGTTGAATTGCAAGAATTGGAGTATCCTTCTTGGAAGTGTGTAGGAGGTTGATGAGGTATTGGTAAGCCTCTCGACTAATAGGTAGTGAAGGGGCAGAACCTGATTGATGAGAACTATCAGAAGAGGAAATCTGCAAAGAGGTAGCTGGACTCTGAGATTGGGCTTGGTGGGAGGACCCTTGATTGTTGTTTCGATAGCCTGGAGGAAAACCATGCTTGAAGTAGCATGTGTCAATTGTATGATTGTTCCTTTTACAATAAGTGCATATCATCTGCTGTCTTGAATTGGATCTTTCACGACCTCGACCCTGAGTGATGGAATTTCTACCTGCCTGAGAGAAATTGTTGGAAGTGGAAGCAAGAATGGTAGAATCCGTGATTGGGGTGTGAAGGAGGGGTCGTTCTTGTTGGATGACCATGGAATAGGCTTGACTAATAGAAGGCAAGGGTTTCATCAACAGAATTTGTGCCTTAACAGAAGCATAGGAATCATTGAGGCCTTTCAGGAAGCAAAGAACATGTTCTTTGTCTTTATAATTTTGAACAGATTGGCTTAAAGCACAAGTACAAGTCACAGTGCAAGAACAAGAAGGAGTAGGGCGAAGGAACTCAAGTTCATCCCACAATATTTGCATATCAGTGAAGAAAACAGAAAGGGACCGATCACCTTGTCGCATTGAATGGATTTCTTGAAGAATATCTGACATTCGGAAGTGATTTTCTTGTGTAAATCGCGTTTCAAGATTCAGCCATAGGGTTCTGGCATTATCGAAGGAGGCGGTGCTTTGGGAGATGTGTGGGGACAGAGTGCGAGTAATCCATGAGACCACCATATCGTTGCATCGTTGCCAGGCTTCGAAAAGGGGATCAGTCGCAGCGGGTTGGAGGATTCCGTCATTGATGAATCTGAGTTTGTTCTTGGAGGATAGGGCACGTGTGATAGCCCTGCTCCAATTGAAAAAATTGGCCCCATTGAGGGGTGGATGAACCAGAACGAATCCTGGGTTTTCCCCAGGGTGGAGATAGTATGGACTGGTAGGGTTTAGTGAAGGATCGATGGGGGGAGGTGGTGGTTGTGCAGTAAGAATAGTGTTGCTGGTTGTGTTATCAGGGCCGCTGCCGGGTGAGGAATCAACCATGGAAAAATTTGCGGAAGCAAGATATCAAACTGATACCATATTACAATGTAGAAATTCTGTATGAAATGAATTGTATATTATTGATCTGTTTGGAGTTTACAGAAGCTATGTATTTATAGCACAAAATACAAGCAACAAAAAGGCCTAAATAGATGGATCTAACAGACTAACTAACTAACCAAGCAAATAGGATCTAACAAACAAAAAGATAAGCTAGATATATAATCTAATATGGCAGAGGGATGGCGGCGCCGCTGCAGAGGAATTTATCCTCACTAAAACTTTATGTATTTGCATCCTGTTACAAGAAAACAACTATTGATTTATCCCATTTAATTTGATTCTCACAAGTTGAAGCAACTCGCCTTCGTTAGATCAGTTTATTTGATTTCATTATAAACGTTATATCAGATTTCAGATTAGGTAATAGGTTAGCAAAAGTAAGGGATGGCGGCGACGACGGAGGGATGGTGGCGCCGCCATAAGAGGAAGGGATGGTGGCGGATGGATGGCATGGTTGTAACAATGAAGGAGAAGGGCCACTTTTTTTTTTTACCTGCTGCAGCAGGTAATATATCATCTCTCACGGTGAGATATTTGCCAACATCACTCTGCGTAGTTTAATAGGAGTCCACCTCTAAGCACTTCTAGGTGCGAGAAGAGACGCGACGGTGTTTTCGTTTTCACGCAAATAGGATACTTAGTGCAGCCAGGGAATGTATTGTTGCGGCCAAGCACTCCGTCTCTACCTTATATAGGTAGCGCCCCACTTCACCAAATAGGGTTTAACTTTACCCTCTTGGGCTCATCTGTTTTGAGCATAGCCCAATAGAAATTTGGGTCTAACCAAATTTCTTTTAGTTCTGATTAATCTGCTCTAAGTGTATGACCCTATAGGTTCTCATAACGTTGGTAATAATATTAAATCATATTTAATATTATAAATAATGAGCGGTATCTAGCAATACATCATTGCCACCCAAGTAATGAAAAAGTTAGTGACTTGACGTAACCTTTCCGTGACCAATGTTCATGTGTATTATTATCCATTTGTCGTAATATCTATTGTCGCGACAGAAAAGAAAACTTGGTTTTCCTTTAGAGAATAAACATGGAGTCGCCACCAACTTTATTTAATTTCAGGAAAGTTGGAACACCATAAAAAAAAAAATTGGGTTCGGGAGTCGATTACGTCTAGGGAAGGCATGGAGACTTAACCCCACAGCACCCTGGAACATCCATAAAAAAATAGTTACCCAAAATTAGTTGTGTAAATTATTAGTAACTTTGAAAATATTTGTTTTACCCCGAAAATCATTTAAAGGAAAAAAATCATTTTTAGTTGTGAAATTTTTTTATTAAACCTAGATGAAGTTGAACATGGCACGTAAGTCCACGGGGCAACCTCAAAATCTAAAGGATTGAGCACGACACTTGTCATAGAGCAGCCCAAAAATAACATTGATTTAATTAAGTATTTAGAAAATGCTACATAGGAATTAGGAAGAGAAATATTATTTCATCTTTTATTTTTACGTAAAAAAGGATAGTTTTGCCTTATGAAAATAGAACCAAAAATGAAACATTTTAAGTGTTTAGTAACAGTATGGCCATATGAAGATTACTAGTGTATCATGCATTTCAGCATATGACGGCAATCAATGAAATAGGAACCCTACAATACACCATTTCAGAAGCAAACATAAGAACTCATATAGCAAACATCATATTAATTTATTCAGTTTCAATATCCATGGATTTTCTTTTTCTCATAAACAGAGACACAAAAATAAGAATGTCAAGAGAAACTCTTGAATAATATCGACAAAGAGAGCAAGGATTACCAAATGAGAGCAGAATAACAATTAGCTTTCTCCCAGTAGTAAAAATTAAGATCAAAACCCTTACATTTCAGTTTCACTGACTCTTTTAACTCTCTCTTCTTCTGAAAATTTGGAACCACTCTAATGACAGAGAAGAGAAAAAAAACTCAAATCCCTAATCTCTTTTCTTCACAAAGCAAATATTAGATAAAAATCTCTCTCTCCCTCTGTCTTCGTCTCCTCTTCCGTATCTCCTCTCTGAATCTACTTCTCTCCTCTTGATTTTTCGTCCCCATATGTCCTCTCTGTCTCCTCTCCCACATTTATTTGCATCTCAATTTATAGACGGAGGAGAGGGCTTCATGCTTGTCCTTACCCAGCGGCTTCAAGGTTGGTTTCACGAAATCCTGAGCTTGGGCGGTTCTGAACAGAGATCGCGTGTGTCCAGAAGGAGGTGGCACGAGCAGAGGAAAGGAGGTGATTTGATGTGAAGGTTGCGTGTTTGAAGAGAGAAGGAAGTGTGGTGCGGTTAAGAGAGTGGAGGAGAGGAGGGAGAAGAAGGACCAATGGGTAGAGGAGGTGTAGGGGCGGTTGGAGAGTGGGAGGAGGAAGATAGGTCTTGTCTGATATGTAAAATGGGTTCTTAGGGTTCGGAGTGGTAACTCAATCTCCTTTCTTCTCTTTTCGCTGATTGTTCTTTTCTCCTTCTTTCTTCCTCCTTTCTTCATTATTTTCTTTTTCTTCTTTCTATATTCTTTAGTCTCCAGCCTGAAAATAAAATTGCAGTGGACGGAACCTCCCCGTCCAACAGAAAATTAAGTATGCAATGGACAGAACCTCCTCGTCTAACAGAAAATTAGATAATTACAGTGGACGGAACCGCCTCACCCAACAGAAAATTAGATATGCAATGGACGACACCTCCTCGTCCAACAGAAAATTAGATATGCAATGGACAGGACCTCCTCATCCAACAGAAAATTAGATATGCAATGGACGACACCTCCCTGTCCAACAGAAAATTAGATATGCAATGAACGGCACCTCCTCGTCCAACAAAAAATTAGATATGCAATGGTCGGCACCTCCTCGTAAATTAGATATGCAATGGACGGCACATCCTTGTCCTACAGAAAATTAGATTAGATATGCAATGAACGGCACCTCACCGTCCAACAGAAAATTAGATATGCAATGGACAGGACCTCCCTATCCAACAGAAAATTAGATATGCAATGGATGGCACCTCCTCGTCCAACAGGAAATTAGATATGCAATGGACGGCACCTCCTCGTCCAACAGAAAATTAGATAATGGAAGTGGACAGAACCTCCTCGTCCAACAGAAAATTAGATATGCAATGGACGGCACCTCCTCGTCCAACAAAAAATTAGATAATGGCAGTGGACGGAACCTCCCCGTCCAATAGAAAATTAGATAATTGCAGTGGACAGAACCTCCTCGTCCAACATTATTTTCTTTTTCTTCGTTCTTTCTTCACTATTATTATTTTTTAGTCTCCCTGAAATATCATAAAATTAGAATAAAATAAAATGAAGACGGACAAAAATGGGTGTTCACAGTTGCCTCTCTTTACTTGTTGCATACTAGAAGACATGATTAGTTGTGACTTTTCATGTATTGTAGTAATGAACAAGTAAAGAAAATGAACACATTTTTGTCTGACAAAATGTGAGGAGCTCAGAAGAAAACCTCACATTTTGAAAATAAAATTGCAGTGGATGGAATCTCTTCGTCCAACAGGAAAGTAAATATGCAGCGAGCCTCAGAGCTTGAAAATACACTTGCAGTGAGCCAGAGAGCTCGAAAATAAAAGTGTATCGAGCCTCGGAGCTCGAAAATAAAATTGCAGTGAGCCTCAGTGCTCGAAAATAAAATTGCAGTGGACGGAACCTCCTCGTCCAACAGGAAAGTAAATATGCAGCGAGCCTCAGAGCTCAAAAATAAACTTGCAGTGAGCCTCAGAGCTCGAAAATAAAAATGCAGTAAGCCTCAGAACTCGAAAATAAAATTGCAGTGAGCCTCAGAGCTCGAAAACAAAATTGCAGTAGACAGAACCTCCTCGTCCAACAGGAAAGTAAATATGCAGCGAGCCTCAGAGCTCGAAAATAAACTTGTAGTGAGCCTCAGAGCTCGAAAATAAACTTGCAGTGAGCCTCAGAGCTCGAGAATAAAATTACAGCGAGCCTCAGAGCTCGAAAATAAAATTACAGTGGACGGAACCTCCTCTTCCAACTGAAAGTAAA
The DNA here is from genome assembly GCA_030762895.1 of Sophora flavescens. Classification (NCBI taxonomy): domain Eukaryota; kingdom Viridiplantae; phylum Streptophyta; class Magnoliopsida; order Fabales; family Fabaceae; genus Sophora; species Sophora flavescens. Next base: position 133,196,555 of record CM061065.1, read on the forward strand.
TATGCAGCGAACCTCCGAGCTCGAAAATAAACTTGCAGTGAGCCTCAGAGCTCGAAAATAAAAAATGCAGTGTACCTCAGAGCTTGAAAATAAAATTGCAGTGAGCCTCAGAGCTCGAAAATAAAATTGCAGTGGACGGAACCTCCTCGTCCAACGGGAAAGTAAATATGCAGCGAGCCTCCGAGCTCGAAAATAAACTTGAAATGAGCCTCAGAGATCGAAAATAAAAAATGCAGTGAGCCTCAGAGCTCGAAAATAAAATTGCAGTGGGCCTCAGAGCTCTACAAAATTCAATCAGTAATCTGAAACTAATGAGAATCCATTCCTTTTGAAGACATCGGAACCAAATGCTCAATGGAAAAACTTCTACCAACCAAACCCTTGTTCACCGACCACTCTAAGCCGAGGCATCATTCATTCTTTTAACAACATGGGTCACCCAAGAATTTGAATCATATGAGGTGGATGTTATGTTTATTCTCCTATGCTTATTTGCATCATTCTTTTGTTGTCCAGTGCATGCTATCTCCTCCATTGAATTTGGAATATTGAGTCCTTTTGGTTCAAACTATTCATTGGTGCTACCATTAGAATTATCAAATCGTACCAATAAACTTATATTTACTTTTATTGAGACATGACTATGATGAAAGTGAACACGACAGGGGAGTATGAAGGAGAAGCCTCTTGCCTTAATACGAGAATTTAGTTTGTTTAAGAGAAAAGAACAATATGAGAACAAAATTACAGAAGGGATCATGAAGATTAAAAGCAAAGATAAACAAAGAAAATTACGAGAATCACATAAAATTTACCCCAGTGTTGGTCCTTTGATTTTCATTTAATTGATTCCCCACGGCCTTTTGATGACACAGATCTTGGCTCATGTTTCTGGTTTTTCAAACACACTCTCTTCAATCATCCCTCAACAATCTTGCCCCAGTATACTCAGTCAGATAAAATTGCCCCAGTGTGGTGGGCGCTTGCAGAAGTGTTGGACCATATCTTCCCCCTAGGCCGCCTTTACAGGTTTTCAGCCTAAGGTTTCTTTACCCTAACTTTTGCCTAGGATGCCCTTTCGGGTTTTCAACCTAGCGAGATATTTTTCTTTTATTTTCATTGTTCTTTGCCCTAACTTTTCTTTGCCCTAACTTTTACCTAGGTTGTTCTTTCGAGTTTTCAACGTAGCGGGCTCTTTTTCTCTTTTATTTTCATTGTTCTTTGCCCAAACTTTTGCCTAGGTTGCCCTTTCGAGTTTTCAACCTAGCGGGCTTTTAGGCATAGAACTCTTTCACACCATCAGAGTTTACTGGCCCTGGTAACTCTTCCCCATCCATGTTTTGCAGAATCAAAGCTCCTCCTGAGAATGCCTACTTGACAATATAAGGACCTTCATAATTCGGTGCCCATTCTCCTCGGCCATCCTCTTGATTAGGGAGGATTTTCTTTAAAACCAGGTCTCCCGCACAAAATTATCTAGAGCGAACCTTCTTATTGAAAGCTCTTGCCATTCTGCTTTGATACAATTGCCCGTGACAGATAGCTGTCAGTCTTTTCTCTTATATCATTTTCAACTGCTCATATCGAGTTTTCACCCACTCAGATTTTTCTAAATCTGCTTCCATCAAGATGATGTCGTGCGATCCGGGAAGTGTACCGGATTCGTCACCAAGTAATAAAAAGATATCGATCCCACAGATACGTGATCTCAAATCACAACTAATTATCAAATCGATTAAACTGGACTGTATAAAAAAGGATTTTGAAAAGGGTTTGATTTTTGGAATAAGAAATATCTTAGAAAATCAGATAAGGAATGCAATCAAGTAAAACAGAAAGTAAATCAATTTGTGGGTTTTTCAGATCTAAAGGGATTCCTAGGAATTGGGTTACCAACAAGATTGTTTATGTTACTAAATTGACCATCCCTTGTTAATTATCAAAATTGCTTTGAAGGCGAATTTATCCTCAAATAGTTAATGCTCCATCTCGGGTTACAAAAACCGTGCCCAATTAAACCAACCCCTACTCTCGTGGTAGTCGAATTTAGATTGAACCCTTTAAGTTTCGTGACAATTCGTTAATCCTCGAAGGACATCTTCTAACTCTCGTGATTTAAGTCATAAGTCTGATTCTATAGATCCGATACCTAAGTTCACTGCTAGGTTCCTCCTTAGAATATCTACGACACACAAATAAGTGGCCACCGAATTTACGAGTAATTAAAACAATAGAAATCATATCTAAAGCAAAATCGAAATTAACAAAGGTAAAACATCAATTCATAACATAAAAACAGATCTTGGGCATAGCCCCAATCCCTAGAAATAAAGCTATTACTCAAGCATTGCCATGGTGATGACAAGCTTGGTTAACAAAAACATTAATGAAAACTAAGAGAAGAGAAGAAGAAGAAGAAGAATAAGAGAGATCCTAAAAATTTGCCTAAGTGTAGCAGCCCACACCCCTCCCTGAGTCTATGCCTGATTGCCATATTTATAGATTAGGGAAGTTTGAATCCCAATCAAACACAAATTTAGATCAAAATCAGTTTCTTCAGATCCAAGTATTGCGCGTCACGGCCGTGACGAATTCTGCCATGGGCGTTGCTTCACTGATTGGTCTGTCACGGCAGTAATGCTCATCACGGCTAAGCCGTGATCAGTTCTGCCTGTGAGGGTCTGGTTCAACTGACATGTCACGACCGTGATGGGCATCACGGCTAGGCCGTGATGGGCTCTGTTTGGCTCATTTTCTTCACTTTTCAAGCCCCATCTTCATGCAAGCTCCATCATGGTTAATCCTGAGCATTTAATCCTTAATTCCTGGAAAACAACACCACGAAACCGCCTTACCCGTTCCAAGGTAAAAATTAACCAAAATCAAATTAAATATGCCTAAGCTGTATGAAAATGCATGCAATATGATAAGCAAATATGAGGTGAAATCACACTCATCACAAGACTCTTAGCGAAGGGAGTTCTACTTCGATAGGTGACAGCCTCTATCCCGTACACCAAAGAGAAAGGGGTTGCCCCAGTGCTTGATCGTATATTAGTACGATAAGCATGTAGAGCATATGGCAGCATTTCGTGCCAGTCTTTATAAGTTACAACCATCTTGGCAATGATCTTCTTGATATTTTTGTTTGCTGCTTCAACTGCACCATTCATTTGAGGTCTATAAGGAGCTGAATTGTGGTGTTTGACTTTGAAACCGTCACAAAACTTTTGAATCTCGGCACCTTTAACATTATCAGCATTATCTGTGATTATCCTCCTTAATTTTTGCTTCTTTGGAACCAAATGTGGGTATAAGGGAATTTTATGTGATGCTATCTCGGGATCTAAACCCGGCATATCTCTGTAGGACCATGCAAAAACGTCCAGATACTCTTTGAATAGTGCAACCATTTCTTCACGCTCTGGGTTATCCACTATTTTCAACTCCTTTTGTCTTCCTCGGTTCCCATATTAAACACTTCTGCAACCTCATCATTCTAGTTAAACCCTTCTTCTGACCGTTTCACCATCTTTATGGATTCTTCAATGTATTCATCAACGGTCGCGAGGGAATCAATAAATGAGTTTTCAAAGTTCCTCTCCTGAGGTAAATCTTTAGTGGAATAAGTATTCCTGGAAGAAAAAGTCAGGAATAGGAGAAGTATAGGCAAGAGTCTTATTCATGAAAGAAAAGCTTAAACAAAGTAAAGAAATGAAAGAGAGAGAAAAGAAACGATGGAACCAAAAGAAAAACACCAGACAAAGTGCTACATTCTCATTCATGTCTCAAACAAAGTAAACATCAGTTTTAGTACAATAAGATAATTACTCCATAGAAATAACATCAACAAATGGTTCAGACTGCCGATTATTGAGAACTTCATTGCTGGCAGGGAGATAGATGACATGGTTCTCGTCCAGCTCCTCTTCAAGGGTGCTGATAGTGAAGTGAGGGGAAAATAACTTTTCAGGATTGATAACTTCAACAGCTACTGGGAAAGTCTCTGTCAGAAGGGGAAGTTATTTTATCTCATCATCTTCTCCTTTCTTGTTTTCGAGAGCCATGAATTTCATCTTTTCTGCCAAGTAGGGTTGATACCCCAATCCATGTCTTCCTTCTCTCATAGCTGCTTCAATTGGTTGAGAGATCCCTTGAAGCTTAGGCCCTAGGCCTTTTCCTCTTTGATACCCATTATTTTCCATGATGCGGATTGCTACTTCATTCACATTCTTCATTGGAGGCTCCCTTTTCTTGTTCCCTGGCTTCAATACCTCAAAACTACGCAGTAAATCATCTTCCATTTGCTCTGTACTTTCTACATAAGGTATTGCGGCAGGTTTTGTCAGCATAATTTCCTCTTCCCCACGAACAGTAATTACGGGCCCATCTTGAATATACTTCAAACACTGATGCAAAGTTGATGGAACAACTCCTGCTTCATGAATCCAAGGCCTTCCCAGAAGCATAGTATAAGCTGGTTGGATCTCCGTGACTTGAAAGAGGACAGAAAAACAACTAGGCCCTATTTCAAGGGACAAAGTTATCTCCCCTAAGATTCCTCTTGCTATCCCATCAAAGGCTCGTACAATCATTTCTTGTGGTGTCAAATCCGCCATGCTTATGTTTAGTTGCTCGAGAGTGGACATTGGAACCACATTCAACATCGAACCACCATCTACAAGCACCTTTGCAATCACAAACCCTTTACACTTTAGGGTGATGTGTAAGGCTTTGGTGCTACTGCGGGATTTCGAAGCCACTTCATCTTCCGAGAAAGTAATCATGTTGACACGCCTTATTAGGTCCACCATATTTACCACATTCTTCGGAGTGACGTCATGCTTGACATATGCTTCATTCAACACCTTCAATAATGCCTTACGATGCGTCTCTGATGTCAAGACAAGCAATAAAAGAGATATCCTTGACGGATTTTTCTTTAACTGTTCTACCACATCATATTCACTTTGCTTCATGATCTTCAGAAACTCTTCTTCTTTTTTTCCTTTTCCTTCATCCATGGTTTCCTTTTCTTTGGATTCCTTCATCATTTCTTCTTCAATAGGGCTGTAGCATCGCCCGCTCCTTGTAATGCCTCCAATTCTCACAATATTAGTAACTTGGGCCTTCGATTTCTCTCCCACAGCTCCAGCTAGTTCAACCTTCTTTTCACAATTCCATGGTACAACATATGTATCAACATAAGCAAAAGGAGTCGGCTTCTTCACCCTTACAATGACTCTTTCTGGGGCTGAAGCTTTGTTCATGGGTGGTACTCGGAGTACAACTTTTTCAACTACATTGACTTCCTTGGCAGCACCCCGTCTAGCTTGAATTACCCCCAAGGTGAGTAATCCCTGAACCCGAACTTTGAAATCCCAACAAGTTTCGATGTCGTGCCCCATTTGCCCCTGATGATAGTCACACCTTAGATCTTCGGCATACCTCCTTTCTTTTCTCGGAATTCTTACTGGTGCAACAATGTTGTATCCCGCCTTCTTTAGTTCTTCGAAGATCTTTTGCATTGGCAATCGCAATTCCAGTACCTTCCTGATCGGGGACCCTCTTACCTCCAAATTGTTCACCCGATTTCCATCATTGTGATTCAGGATTGGATTTTTACCAATATTAGGCCCGTCCTCTTCTTCAAACCCTAGCTTCCCACAAGCAATCAACTTTCTCACTGCCGTCTTAAAAGCTTTGCAATCCTCAATGGAATGTCCTGTGACATCCATGTGATACTTGCAAGTCTGATTTGGATTGTACCAAATAGGAAATGGTGGTTCTGGGGGACGTACAGGGTTCCCCGCAATTAAGTGACGGTCAAACAATTGTTGGAATAAATCCGCATTAGAGATGGACAATCTCGGGAAGGGCGACAGATTTGGATTTTGGAAACGTCCTTGGTTTTGGAAATTTGGGCGAGGCGGAGGATAGTTTGGGGGATTTTGTGGGGACGCAAGTGGGTAACGGGCGTATGACAGGCGAGCAAGGTTATATGGTTGAGGAGTAGGAATATTGTTGATTTGGTTTTGTAGGTAAGTGTTGGTTTGTGAGGATGATTGTAACCGGTAAAGTGGGGTTTGTGCCTGGTATGGAATATGTGGATTAGGGTTATATGGTGTTTGGTACTGAGGATTAAAGTTCTGTTGGCGTTGTACATAATTCGCCTCAACTTCTTTCTTATTTGATTGGAATCCTTTCCGGGATGCACTTCCTTCAACATCATTCATGGGAAGCTTTCCAACTCTCGCTAAAAATTCAATCCTTTCACCAGCGGCGATCAAGTCGGAGAAATCTTTATAGGCTGCCCCAGCCATGGCCCCTATAAAAGGCGCTCCGAGGGTTCCTAAAAAGTATGAGCATATTTCAGATAAAGTCAACGGGGGTTGAACTTGTGCAGCCAAACTCCTCCACCCTTGGGCATATTGCTTGAAGGGCTCGTCATTTCTTTTCTGCATTGTAGTCAATTGTTCACGACTCGGAGCTGCATCCAGGTTGAACTTATACTGGTCCATGAATAAGTCAGTCAATTCCGTCCATCGCGAGATTTGGAATGATCCAATTGGAGATACCATTCTAAGGCGAGGCCAGTCAAACTTTCATGGAAAAAGCTGATAAGGAATTTGTCATCCTTGGACCAAATTGCCATCTCGGTGGCATAACTGATGAGGTGAAATCGTGGATTCCCACTTCCATCATATTTGGAAAAATCAGGAATCTTGAGGTCCTTGGGGATCATGACATCTGTGGCGGGACAGAGCTCTTCTATTTGAAGAGGGCCGTAGGTACTCGGACCTTTTATTGCTTTTATATGTTCTTCCATTTTCTCCATCCATTCATCTTTCATCTTATCCTTACCAGCCTGAACTCTCGCTGACTGACTGTGAGTAGATACATGAGGTTGCTCCCATGTCGGTGTGGTATAGCCCGGAACTTCATGATAGGCATTTTCAAAAGGGGGATATCCTTCTCCAATGGGAAGTGTTATTGGTGCCGTGCAATGTGTCTGGTCGGGGCCAGATATTCCCTAAATGAGACCCGTGCTAATGTTTAAAAATATCGGTACTGTTACCAGGGAAGAAATCTGTTGCCTACTAGGTTCATTTGCATCTCTGTTCGCACTAAGCATGCTGAGAGATTCCCTCATATCCTGCAGTATGGCGTCTAATCTTGCTTGGGTTTTAGTCATTTCATTTATCCTTCCCCTCACTTCATCTATTTCAGAGCTTAAGTTTCTTCCTTCCTCGTGCATGTTGGCAGCCATCCTGGTCCGAGATCTGGTATTGTGAACTCGGGTTTGATTGGTGTCACCTTTCCTAGGTCGCGCAATGGTTCCCTGATTCTCGGAAGTATGTGACTCTGTAAAGCATCCAAGAATATCATTAGTAAACCCTAAATTTTGTGTGTGTGTGTGTATGCATGTGCAAGTTAACACCCTTTGTTTGATCACGAGAGTGCTCTTAGGAATACTGTCGTATACACCTATAGCAAGAATACTCATCCTGCAATCAGATCTAGTGGTATGGTTCCCTCTAGCTTGAATACAGTTGGTGTCAAGTCCAAGGGAGAATCCACTCCTCGATAGACCAGACCCGTATTAGCAAACTTGTATGAGATGAATACCAAAGTCTTCCAACAAAAAGGCATGAGCGAAAAAAAAACAAAAATGAGTAAAGTGAAACAAATATATCTTGCGTGATTCATGTTGTATGAAACCCAATGGGGTTGAAAACCCTGACGGGTATGCTGCCAATGCAACACCTTCATTATGACATATCGCCTATTAGATGTGCAATAATATTCGAATATGTCATTCAGGTTTGAGGCGGCAATGTGACGCCCCTAGTTTTGTGAATATTCACAATGAACATGCATGACAATTTATGCTTATGATGATAGAGAGAGAAAAGAAAGGTACGCCCCCTTTTGTCCTAAGCCAGGTAAAACCTAAGGATGGACACACCCTAAGTTAGGACTATAAAAAGGTTTGCCACTAGGTTTGCTCTATTAATGAAAATTGGGACGGGTCTAGACCTCTAAAAGTCATGGTCCCCAGATTGCCCTCATAAGGATCTGATTCATGAATCTAGCCACAAGTAGGGATAAACCCTCTCGATATGACTCTTCCATGAACTCATGTACAATCTAAGTGGTGAACCGACAAGTATCAGGGAGGTACAAGACCTCTTCAATGACAACGTCGGAGCACGGCCTAATCCTTGGGTTTTTGAGCAATCTCGGGTATAGAGCTAAGAGTATGTGTAATATGTGATAGTGATATGTGTGAAGGGGGCATACAAACTTGTAACACCTAAAAAATAAATAGAAAAGAAAAGACAAGAAAAACCTACAAAACAAAAACATAGGTATATATAAAAATGGTTATAAGTCCTCTACCCTATTGTTAAAATATAGGGGAAAAAGAAAAGAAAGGAGGAGGAAACAAAAACATTGTTAGTGAAACATACAAAAATAACATGAGTTAAAATGTATATACAACTAATTTTTATCATTTTTATTTAAATAAAAGGAAACCCAAACAAAAAGGACAATCCAAACAAACATCACTAAAAATAAGAAACATTTTTTTGTTTTTGTTATTTAATTATTGTAAGAAAAAAAAGCAGCAAGATATAGCAATAAAAGGTAAAACAAATAAGCTACACGTTATTAAAAATTTGCAAAACTAATTTTTACGGGCTTGACTCTCTTAAAAGGATCTCCGGTGGAGTCACCATCTGTCGCGACAGAAAAGAAAACTTGGCTTATTTTAGAGAATAAACATGGAGTCGCCGCCAACTTTATTTAATTTCGGGAAAGTTGGAAAACCCTAAAAAAAACTTTGGGTTCGGGAGTCGATTACGTCTAGGGAAGGCATGGAGATTTAACCCCACGGCACCCTAGAACATCCATAAAAACATGGTTACCCAAAATTAGTTGTGTAAGTTATTAGTAACTTTGAAAATATTTGTTTTACCCCGAAAATCATTTAAAGGAAAAAAAAATCATTTTTAGTTGTGAAATTTTCTGATTAAACCTAGATGAAGTTGAGCATGGCACGTAAGTCCACATGGCAACCTAAAAATCTAAAGGATTGAGCATGACAATTGTTATAGAGCAACCCAAAAATAACATTGATTTAATTAAGTATTTAGAAAATGCTACATAGGAATTAAGAAGAGAAATATTATTTCATCTTTTATTTTTACGTAAAAAAGGATAGTTTTGCCTTATGAAAATAGAACCAAAAATGAAACATTTTAAGTGTTTAGTAATAGTGTGGCCATATGAAGATTACTAGTGTATCATGCATTTCAGTATATGATGGCAATCAATGAAATAGGAACCCTACAATACACCATTTCAGAAACAAACATAAGAACTCATATAGCAAACATCATATTAACTTATTCAGTTTCAATATCCATGGATTTTCTTTTTGTCATAAACAAGGACACAAAAATAAGAATGTCAAGAGAAACTCACGAATAATATCGACAAAGAGAGAAAGGATTACCAAATGAGAGCAGAATAACAATGATTTAGCTTTCTCCCAGTAGTAAAAATTAAGATCAAAACCCTTACATTTCAGTTTCACTGACTCTTTTAACTCTCTCTTCTTCTGAAAATTTGGAACCACTCTAATGACAGAGAAGAGAAAAAAAACTCAAATCCTTAATCTCATTTATTCTCAAAGCAAATATCAGATAAAAATCTCTCCCCCCCTCTGTCTTCGTCTCCTCTTATCTCTTCTCTGAATCTACTTCTCTCCTCTTGATTTTTCATCCCCGTATGTCCTCTCTGTCTCCTCTCCCACATTTCTTCGCGTCTCAATTTACAGACGGAGGAGAGGGCTTCATGCTTCTCCTTACCCAGCAGCTTCAAGGTTGATTTCATGAAATCCGGAGCTTGGGCGGTTCTGAGCAGAGATCGCGTGTGTCCAGATGGAGGTGGCGCGAGTAGAGGAAATGAGGTGATTTGATGTGAAGGTTGCGTGTTTTAAGAGAGAAGGAAGTGTGATGCGGTTAAGAGAGTGAAGGAGAGGAGGGAGAAGAAGGACCAATGAATAGAGGAGGTGTAGGGGCGGTTGGAGAGTGGGAGGAGGAAGATAGGTCTTGTTTGATATGTAAAATGGGTTCTTAGGGTTAGGAGTGGTAACTCAATCTCCTTTCTTCTCTTTTCGCTGATTGTTCTTTTCTCCTTCTTTTCTTCCTCCTTTCTTCATTATTTTCTTTTTCTTCTTTCTTTATTCTTTAGTCTCCAGCCTGAAAATAAAATTACAGTGGACGGAACCTCCCCGTCCAACATAAAATTAAGTATGCAATGGACGGAACCGCCTCGTCCAACAGAAAACTAGATATGCAATGGACGGCACCTCCTCGTCCAACAGAAAATGTTGGAAAATTAGATATGCAATGGATGGGACCTCCTCGTCCAACAGAAAATTAGATATACAATGGACGGCACCTCCCTGTCCAACAGAAAATTAGATATGCAATGGACGGCACCTCCTCGTCTAACATAAAATTAGATATGCAATGGTTGGCACCTCCTCGTCCAACAGAAAATTAGATATGCAATGAACGGCACCTCCTCGTCCAACAGAAAATTAAATATGCAATGAACGACACCTCCTCGTCCAACAGAAAATTAGATATACAATGGACGGGACCTCCCCGTCTAACAGAAAATTAGATATGCAATGGACGGCACCTCCCTGTCCAACAGAAAATTAGATATGTAATGGACGGCACCTCCCCGTCCAACAGGAAATTAGATATACAATGGACGGCACCTCCTCGTCCAACAGCAAATTAGATATGCAATGGAGGGCACCTCCTCATCCAACAGAAAATTAGATAATGGCAGTGGACGAAACCTCCTCGTCCAACAGAAAATTAAATATACAATGGACGGCACCTCCTCGTCCAACAGAAAATTAGATATTGGTAGTGGACAGAACCTCCTCGTCCAACAGAAAATTAAATAATTGCAGTGGACGTAACTTCCTCGTCCAACATTATTTTATTTTTCTTCGTTCTTTCTTCACTATTATTATTTTTTAGTCTCCCTGAAATATAATAAAATTAGAATAAAATAAAATGAAGACGGACAAAAATGGGTGTTCACATTTATATTAAACACAAGGCATAGAATGTGTCACCCGTGTATAGTTCAATTTACGTTTCTTGATACCCGAGTAGATAATATTAAATGAGGTCAATATCTCATATTGACTCATTTCAGTACGACCATGCATTTTATAGTCTTACTCTATCAAGGGGCCCACGGATGTTACTCCTATTATGTGGGAGGGACAAATCCCATCAAGATCACTCACATCTCTCTGCATGACTCGTGGTGTACCCAATGACCGACTTTATAGTCATCTTGTTACAGATAACGTTTGACTGTATTAAAGTACATAACTCCTCATGTAGGGATTGTAGTGATTTCAGGTCGAAGGATTGCATACACCATTGTCACTGTGAGAACTAATTATGACACTCACATAACGTTTCATGTAGTGTTCTCACGGCGGGTCAATCCAGTACATCATTATTCCAAGTTGGATCATCATAATGGCCTTCCCTTTTCCCTTATTGATGTTGGTCTCAGCAGTTCTTAATATGCCTAACAACTCTGGTAGTGATTTGTCAAGATCATTCATATTGAAGTTCATGACAAATTGATTGTAACTCTCCGGCAACGATTGCAGGATCAAGTCAGTGGCCAACTCTTGGCCCAAAGCATAACCCAGCCTCTCGAGATTCTCAATGTACCCAATCATTTGAAGCACATGAGGACCCACTGGACTTCCTTCCGCCATCTTACTTTGGAAAATAGCTCTGGAAACTTCGTACCGCTCATGCCTTGCTTGCTCTTGGTAGAGATGCTTGAGGTGTTCGATCGTATCAAACGCCTCCATGTTCTCATGTTTCTTTTGAAGATCAGAGTTCATGGTAGCAAGCATAATACAGACGACATCCAAGGGATCACCCTGATGCTTCTTATAAGCATCCTTGTCAGCCTTGGGTGCATTTGCAGCTGGTGGCACTTCTAACATAGCCTCTTCAAGAACATACAACGTTTTATCTTGCTTGAGGACAATCCTCAAGTTTCTGTACCAGTCCAGAAAGTTTGTTCCGGATAGTTTGTCCTTCTCAAGGACAGATCGCAATGATAAGTTACTTGATGTGTTTGGTGCCATGGTAATCTACAAAAAGAAATATGCTTAATATAAGTATCATGCCATAAACATATTTAATGAGGTCTTTAAATAAATACGCCTCCCACTATTTTACTCAAACCAATGACCCTCAACATTGATTCAGAAAATCTCGTTGGAAGAGTTCTAGTGGGTCAAGATCCATATTTCACCTAGCTTCAAGTCAGCTTTGACCGATCGCTTAAAGTTTGGTTATTTAGGTAGGAAACACTTTCCAATTGCATCTCTTGCAACTCTTGGATAGTTGGGTGAACAACTCTTATTCTAATCCATCTCATGGCCTAAAGCCCAACTCAATGCCTCTAAGCCTTTCAATCCTATTGAATATGACTTAGTTAAGTTAGACCCAATAGATAGCAATTAGACATTACAATTGTCCCATCGTGTCTTACTAGTATAGAAAAATGCACTCCGCTTTGGCGGACCTACACTCATTCGATATTTGCCTTGAGGAGAGTGCTATGCATTGGAAGGCTTTTAAACTTAATATTTCCTTTTAAGGGATTTTTAATTAAAGCGATCTCACCATTAGTTAAACTCTTTAACATGCCATACATACATGCATGCATCTCATATATATATCAAAACCAAATAAATGTGATATGGTTATGGCCCCTAATGCAATGATTCTCCCAAGCCAATGAGAGAATCTTAACTAAATCCTAGGAGCGTCCAAGCTTCTCCAAGCATGATCTCCCACCAAGTCCCTTTTATGACGTCGTCATCTTGTCTCCATCATTACATTACAAATAAATTAGAAACCTCGTCTTACATACGAGGGGACTGAGGTGAGAAGAGAAGGTACAATGGAATATAAGAGAAATGCACGACACGCAGGTCATATTTCAAAATATAAACCAAAACATAAAAGGACTAAGGCCATAACCATTCACCATGCATCACCAAATAAATAATAACAACCAATAATAATACACTATTATTATTATTAATTTTGTTATTAATTAGGTATTTCAAAATCTGAATTTTGAAAAGATAACATACATATAATAAATTATATTTATTATAATTGATGTTGTTATTAATTAAAGATTTCAAAATCTGAATTTTGAAAACATAACATACATATAATAAATCATATTTATTATAATTGATGTTGTTATTAATTGGTGATATAAAATATTTCAAAATTAAATTTTGAAACATAACAATCAAAATAATAATACACACTTATTACTATTAATGTTATTATTAAGAGATATCAAAATATCCAATACAAAATTTGAATTTCGAAACTGTGATAAAACACACATTAATAATACACTTAATTACTATTAATATTGTAATTAATTGAGATTTCAAAATCTTCAAAAGTGAAATTTAACACATCTTTGTATCTTTATATATATAAAAGGAAGCAGTTTTAGGGTTTTTTTAGGGTTGTCATAAGGGTAATTTGGTAAATTGCCTTAGGGGTAATTTGGTGGATTTAATAAAAACAAAACCGATACTTATAGATTATTATAATAACAATTAAGAATGACTTACCATAGATAATAAGTAACCTACGCTCATGAAGACAAATGAATATCAATAGGGTGGAATTGGAAATAAAGAATTTGAGCAGTGACGATGGTGCTCTAATGGGATTTTGGACGTTTCAAAATGGAAATACCTTTCACAAGCAGGTTGTTTTATAATTGTTTAACCTTTGGCTTTTAACAAGAGTATAATAGGGAAAAATATATATTATTAGAGGTGAAGAGGATGAATGTCAGGTGGTATTCACCACTCTTATCATCCGGTTTTTTTTTTTTTATCTCTTACTTGGCATGAATAGAAAGGCTCACTGTTTTTTACTTCTTTTTCTTGAATTGAAAAATACAATATGTATATTTTGAGCTTTAATTTGAGTTTGAGGTAATTTGCAGATGTGGTTTTGGTGTATGACGTATAATTCAGCTCTTTTGAAATTATCTTAAAATTGAAGATAAAAAGGTTTTTTCTTGCCTTCATCCACTGTCTTATTTCATTGTAGAAATTATGAAGGACTGCCTTATATATATAAAAGGAAGAAGGTCTAGGGTTTTTTTTAGGGTTGTCATAAGGGTAATTTGGAAAATTTTCTTAGGGGTAATTTGGTGGATTCAATAAAAAGGTGTAATTTGGTGGATTAATAAAAACAAAACTAATACTTATAGATTATTATAATAACAATTAAGAATGACTTACCATAAAAAATAAGTAACCTACGCTCATGAAGACAAATGAATATCAATAGGGTGGAATTGGAAATAAAGAATGAGCTGTGATAATTTGACACAGCTTTCTTGGCATCATACGTGATACTGTTATAGTAGTGCATTGTAGTGTTATTATAGCAATATTTTTTTTTTTAAATTTTGACTTTTTTAAAAAAATAAAAATTTTATTTCTAAAAAAACTCATTCACCAGATAATGAACTGAATGCACTAGATATTTGTACATGATTCACCAGATATTTGCACATACTTAACCAAAAAACCTATTCACAAGATAATAAACTGAATTCAATAGATATTTATACATGATTCACCGGATATTTGCACATACTTAATCAAAAAAATTATTTCTCAAAAAAACTCATTCACCAGATATTAACTCATTCACCAGATATTTACACATACTTAACCAAAAACTTTATTATAAAAAAAAATTCACCAGATAATGAACTGAATTCACCATATATTTGTACATGATTCATCAGATATTTGCACATACTTAACCAAAAAATTTATTTCTCAAAAAAACCCATTCACCAGATATTTACACATACTTAACCAAAAAATTTATTTATAAAAAAAAACACATTCACCAGATAATGAACTGAATTCACCAGATATTTATACCTGATTCACCATATATTTGCACATACTTAACCACAAAATTTATTTCTCAAAAAAACCTATTCACCAGATAATGAACTGAATTCATCAGATATTTATACCTGATTCACCATATATTTGTACATACTTAATCAAAAAAATTATTTCTCAAAAAAACTCATTCACCAGATAATGAACTGAATTCACAGATATTTGTACCCGATTCATCAGATATTTACACATACTTAATCAAAAAAATTATTTATAAAAAAAATTAATTTTTTTTAAAAAGGACCCGCTACAATATCACACAAGATACGATTCTGATTCCGACAAATGCGATACATACGGTGTCACCGTATATTGATGTCAAAAATCTGTGTCAATTTAGCAAAATTCATAAAGAATTGAGCCATGCTAATTTGACACAAAATTCCGACATCAATACGACACCTGCTACAGTAGCGCTACTGTAGCAGCACTTTTTTTTATTTTAAATTTTGACTTTTTTAAAAAAATAAAAATTTTATTTCTAAAAAAAACCCATTCACCATATAATGAACTGAATTCACCAGATATTTGTACATGATTCACCAGATATTTGCATATACTTAACCAAAAAATTTATTTATCAAAAAAACTCATTCACCGGATATTTACACATACTTAACCAAAAAATTTATTTATAAAAAAAAACGTATTCACCAAATAATGAACTGAATTCACCAGATATTTATACCTGATTCATCATATATTTGCACATACTTATTTGCTAAACTGACACACTTTTCTGTACACCGTATTTGACACTTCTATAGTTTATACATATTGTGAGTCGTTGGATCTATGATTCTTCTTGATCTATCCATAAATTTAATTTTTTCAATCATAATTTTTATCAAATCTATTTTTCTCTCATATTCCCTACAATCACAGTATTCACAATGATATTCCATGTGTTTATTACATGTATCAGTTGCTTCATCTTTTAATTCTTGTACTAAGTCTTTTAATCTGTTCTGATTTGTTAAATCTATCATACTTAGATAGTGAACAAATTTTTCTATGTATAGAGTACTCATTATTAATTAGCTAGTACTTAGCTTTGATACCAATTCGGTACCACTCTATCTTTTCCCAGGTAGTGGTAGTAGTTAGGCATAATCTGGATGATTATTTTCATGCATAATTTGGGTTACTAATAATTCATATCCATAATCCATTATGTCTTCCTCTATTTCCATAATTTCTTCAATTAATAATCTTCGTTTTTCTTTGCAAAATGTTAATTGAATTCTTTGTTGAATTTGTTTTAGATACAGTGTTTCTTGCCAATGTTGGTGTTTTAATTTATTAATTATTATTTGCTTACAATCTATGGGTATTTTCATTATCAGAATACTTAATATTTCTTGATCCATTCTAATCGTCTAATAAATCCCAATCTTCATATATATCAGATAATGATAGTCTATCATATTCAAATTCAAAAGCTAATCATATTTCTTCCATATAGTTCCATTCTCTTTCTAACGAAATAATTGCAAGATAATAATCCTCTTGTCTAACTTGAGTCTTTATTTTTTCAATTATTAATTGTTTACAGTCGATAGGTAAATCCATTACTAAAACACTCAATATTTCATTTTCTGTTTGATTATCAAACTCAGAATATATTTCCATTATTTTAATCAATATCTTCAAAAGTTGGTGATGTTAATTTAAAATAACTAGTTGATTGATCTGACGTTAAAATCATTTCTTCTATTTTTTCTATTTTTTCTTTTATTTGTCTTTTATGTTCTTTTCTTTTATTTCATATATTAGTCAATTCTTTTTCCTTTTCTATAATATATTTTTCCATCTGTTTTCGGTTTTTATCTTCCTTATTTCTTTTAAGATGATTATTATAAATATTCATAAAGTCTTTTATATTCTTTTTATCTTGATTTATTTTATTATAAAATTTTTCATAAATATTTCTTAATTCTTTTTCTTTGTTCATATTCTATTTCTCAAATATTGAGCTAGATCTCTAACTTGGTTTGATAATTTATTTATATTTTCGTCTTTATTTTCTTCTGTTTCAGGGAAAGTAATTGGTTTAGGTATCTGCCTAAAGCTTAGTGATTTCGGATTTCTTATAGAAATTCCTAATTCTGTTAAGCCATTTCTTTTAGGATAATAAATCTTTCCTATTTCTTCGAAAAGTCTTGGTATATCTATTCTGTCATTATTTCTGAACGTAATACTATGATGTGAGTTTGTTAGTGCATAATTGACACAATAAGTAATTGAGAAAATCTTATCTCCTGATCTCATTAAATTATTTCTTAAAAATCTATGTTCCATAGTTAGAGTTTGATCTAATCTTTGGGTTTCTAATGGTATTCCAATATTTGGGTGTATTTCGAATTTTAACTTAACGTAGGCTAAGTTTCCTTCGATTACTCCTAATATTTTATCCTTAGGATTTGTTATTCTATCATCCTTTAGAACTAATTCGATTGGTGACTCTATTCCTTCTTGAAAGGTTGCCTTAATTAAAACTTGTATTGCTCCTATATGAATATAACCTATTTTCTTTCTATGTGATTCCTTTTTTAAATTTCTTTTTAACTCAATTAGTTTCTTCTTGTTCAATAATTGTATACAGGTGTTTCCCTGTGTTTCAGATATATCTATTGGTGTCTCATTAATTATTTTCCCATAATATATTATATTTTCTTTTTGATTGAAACGTTTCATTATGCCTCCTAATTTTTTCATGTTTGCATCTTTAGATAAATTCAAGTCTTCCTTCTGAATCTTTTGAAATAATTTTGGATCTATTAAAATACTTCCTTCATAGTTTCCGTCTTCTTCAGTAATTTGCAAGTGTTCTACATCAGTATTATTAATTATTTCCTTTTCTATTTCAGACATAGTTAATTTCTAGTATAAACCTGAATAAAACTAAATGGTTTCCGAGTCATACCTGATCTGGTGTTTTGAAGTGCTTCTGGGTTCTTTGGTCCACCGCAGCTTCCGTTTAAGTCAAGTTGGGATTTCAACGAGTAGTTGAAAGTAATGAAAGTAAAGTAGTAATGAAGTAGAGGAATATATGAAAGTAGTTTATTTATAAACAGTAGTGAAGTACATAGAACAAGGTTGATTCCACACTCAAGGAATCGCTAAGCATAGCTTAGAACTTCTCAGAGAGAAGAGAGAGATTGAAACTTTCGTTCAGATGCTCTGCCTTCTATTGCCTCCGAGGGCTCTATTTATACAAGTAGAAGGGCATAGTAATTTACAAAAAATTCCCTGAATTATTACAATCAATCATACATTCTAATAATTCATGATGACGTCATTGCTTACGTCATCCTTCCAATAATGCTTGATGACATCAGTGCTTACGTCATTCTTCAATAATGGCTTCGTCTGAATCATTGTCATCTTGCCGACAGTCTTTCTGCTTTTCGCATCTCTCGCATGCGTGATTGCCATTCTCCTTAATCATTGAGCACAACAAGTCAAGGACAGCTGGTTGGTAATTCATTGAAAGTCCTTGTAACGTGTAGAATGGTAACTCAAAGTTCGTCAGTAGTGCTAGGTCTCTTTCTCTAATCAATTTTCCACTAGTTTTGCTGAGTAGCAAAGTATGTGGACCTTTGTACATGGCTTTTATGAAAGAGTCTTTACCAATTATTTGACATTGAGTAAAGATACTCGCCAGTTGATTTGCTAGAATTGTGACAATCTTTTCTTCGCTGTATTCTTCTCCAGTAGGTTCATCTCGCATAGAGAAAGTGTTGTTACTTACTCCAATGAAGATTAAATTCTTTGTGGGTTGTTTAGTTGTAAAATCTGGGTAGGCTGAATAGAACTTCAGGAAGATGGTTCTATCCTTTGCGACATTCTTTTGATAGTTCTGGATGGCTTCTTTCAAATTATATGGAAATAATTTGATTTCTTCCAAGTCTTGGCTGAGGTAGAGACATTCAATAAGTCCAAACTGGAACATATTAAATGTAAAAATCGATGTTGCTCCAGGAGTAATTACGGCCTTAATTCCGAAAATATTTCGGTTGACCATGTAAAAACAATTAATTTTTTCCTTTTCACACCAGTGGGTCAGTCTTTTTAGGTGTTCAAAAAATTTTTCTTTGGAAAATTGAACTTGAAGTTCATGATCTTTTCTTGAAGGTATTTGATAGTCATCGATGGAAGAAGGAATTCTTCCAAGTATTCTTAATGAAGTTTTTTGAGTTGGTGGAGTCTTTATGGTTTCTGAAAAAGTCCTTGGGCCAAGATAAACTTCTTTGCCCTTGTCTTGTTCTTTCTGGTAGTCTATCAGAGCCTTCTCTGCTTTTTCTTTGGTACGAAATCCTTTGTGATGGACTCCGGAAATTCCAATGCAGTGAGGGGCTGCTTTGTGCCATTCATTGTAAACTCCTGGATGTGGTCCATTGAAGATAGTGTACCATTTTTCACTAGTGCTTTCCTGTACCTGTTGTTTTATGTTTTTCATAGGGTCTTCTTTAATGGGTATTCTTTGTAATTGAAACTTTAGTACTTCAATATTTGTTCTGATCAAGTCAAGCTCCATCATCTTTTGCTTCTCGAGCATTTCTTGATATTGAATCTGCTTCATTATGTCTTCAGTTGTTGATTGCTCCATTCTCTTGATAAAATATCTGCAAAAATATTTTTATCTCCCTTAATGTGAGAGATTGAGTAATTGTATTCGGCAAGTTTCATTTGCCATCTAATCAATCGTCCTTGCTTGTAAGTTCCTTTATGATTTAAGTTCTTAAAACCTGCATAAGTTGAGTCGGTTCGGACAATAAAGTCCTTATCCAGTATATAAATCCGATATTTTTCCAACATACGGATCAAAGCCAATGTCTCTTTTTCATGAGTGGGATAATTAATCTCACTGTCTGAAAAAGTTCCTGACATATATCGGCATAGTAATTCATTTTTGTATCCAGGGGGTTTTGCTTTCATAACACCTCCCCAGCAGTCATTTGAGGCATCAGTCTCAATAATTATTATATCGTCATTCGATGGATGATATAGCTCAGGAAGATCCCGGCATAAGTCTTTCATTTTTATAATTAGTCTATCATCCTCATCACCCCAGTCCGGGAGGGCATCCTTCTTTAATTTTTGCTGAAGGATTCTTCTTTCTGCTGCAAGATTTTTGATAAAACCTTCATTGGAAATATATGTTAGTAATCCAAGAAATCTTTGTAACTCCTTTTTATCCTTTAATGTTGTTGGAAAATTTTGAAGTTTCTCTAGTACATGTCGTTGCATTATTATTTTCCCCTTTTCGATTTCTAATCCTAAATAATTAATTCTATTCTGGGCTAGGACAGCTTTTTTCTTACTTAAGACTATTCCATATTCATAACTTTTGTTAAGAACAAATTCTATCTTTTTAAAGTGATCATCTAATCCTTTATTTGAAAAGATTAATATATCATCAATATAAATAAGACAAAAATCTTTAAATTCTTTAAGAATTGAATCTATTCTCCGCTGGAAGATTCCAGGTGATTGCTTTAATCCCATTGGGAGTACATTCCATTCATATTGACCTTGAGGACAACTGAATGTTGTTAGTGCCTTAGATTCTTCAGTCAATCTAATTTGGTAAAAACCTGATTTACAATCAAAGGTGCTAAACCAATCCATGTTTCTAATTCTTTCAATAATTAAATCTTTTCTTGGAAGAAAATAGGCATATCCTTCCATGGCATCATTAATTTGTTTGTAATTAATCACCATCCTTCTTTTACCTCTTTTTATTTCATTATGATTTTCTACATAAAAAGCTGGTGCTGAGTGTTTACTATTCGATGGTCTAATTAGTCCTTTTTTACACATCTCATCAATGTCGTTTTCAAATTCATCTCTATCTTGTTTTGTGTAAATCATTGGTTTACATTTTACCTCTTTTGTGGTGTCTTTTAATTTTAATTTTACTAATTCAGTATTTTTGTTAATTTTTGGGTCTAAAGGGTTTTCACTACAGACCTTATTTAAAAGTTCTTCTATGTGAGCTGGTATTGTTCTATTTGGTTCTAAGTTTACTAATATACGGCGAATTTTTGTGCAAATTAAGCTAATAATCTCACCACGTTTCAGCTGTGGAAACTTTGATGAATAAGTACATGGAGAAGTATGGATAATTGGTATTTTGATAATCTCCCGTTTTTGTTTTTGATAAATATATGGGGTTCTCAAAGTAATATATGTTAAATATTGACAAAATGGTTGATATAATCGTAAGAAATTATTTCCAATAATTATATCTATTCCTGTTTCTTGTTTATATATTGTTGGTATTGTAAATATTTTTTCTTGTATTATCAAAGTAATTCTTTTTGCTATCCAATACAAAGAATGTATTGATCCATCAGCAATTTGTATTTTTAATGGTTTTTCCAATCGTTCCCAATTATCAATCAATGCTTCTATTGCAAGGCAAAGACTTGCTCCAGTGTCAATATAGGCTTCTGTTACATTCTTACTTTTTTCTATCAATATTTTTATATAGGTACTATTCGAATTCTCTTTCTTCTGAAGATAATTCATCCTCTGTATATTCGTATATACTTATATCTGAATTACTTAATTCTTCTTCTAGTGGTTCTAGTTCATATATCTGGAAAACTTGTTTTATTACTTTCGATTTTTCTTTAAAATCTTTTTCTTTTCTTTGAGGGCATTCATTAGCATAATGTCCTTCAACATTACATATCCAACATACACATTTTTTCTTTCCTTTTGGGCAATATTTCTTTGGTGTTGATTTCTTTCTTCTGAAATATTTCTTTTTATTATTTTTGTAATAATTTTTCTTTCTAGGACAAGGCTTTCGTAGATTTGGTCTTTTGTAATATTTTTTCTTTCTTTTTATTATTTTATCACAACCATATTTTCCTGGTTTTTCTATCTCTGGGATGTCACAACAAATGACAGTACTTCCTCTATTCAATTGTCTAATTGTTTCCCTATTCAGACATTGTTCCCTTAATTCTTGGTATAGGAGTTTAATAACTCCTCCTAAAGTATTTGCTGTTTCTTCGGGTTTTAATTCCCAAAGTTTATTAATTTTTGAATTTAATGGATATGGTAATTTATCTATAAAGATATATTTATATATTTCTTTAGATTCTTCATCTAGTTGATAATAGTATTTTTGATATTCGCAGATAAAACTTTCTATCTCACACATATCACATATTTGCATTCTATTAAGATGTGATTTGGCATTCTCAATTAAAGTCTTATTTGTCTTTTCTCTTTGTTTCATTAAATTATATCCTAAAAATTCTTGGTGTATTAGAGTCATTATTAATTTAACATAGTCTGCACTATTATCTACCATTCTTCCGAAGTTAATCCATTCTGTATCCTTAATTCCTATTAGAAATTTTTGTACATTCCCTGTTGTTTTGAATGTCACAAAATTTTTGGTTTCTAGAAAGTTTAGCTGTTTAAATCTTTCGTCAGTTAAGATCATTAGGATTATTTCATTCGTCCATCTTAATAATACATCTTCTTTATTTCTAATACAGTCAAGGTCAAGTATATTTCCAGTATTATGGTATCGAGGTTTAAATTCTTCTTGAACTTTTGTCCATTTATTATTATTTTTCCTTGCATATCCTTTATTATACATAGCTTCTGTTTCATATTTATCCCAAGCTCCTTCAGGTGTATATTTATATTCTTCCCATTTTCTTTTAGGGTTTTTTCCGCTATATTCTCCTCTTTCCATTTTTATATGGTTTTCTTCAGATTCTGAAGATGAGCTATAACTTAGAATTATTTCCTCATTTTCTTTGTTTTCTATGTCTTTTTTATCAATCTTTTCGATGTTGTGTGTTTGCTTATTTTCTTCTTCAACTATTTTGAGTTGTTCTAATAATTGTTGAATTTCTTCTAAATCATTTGATTTTCTTAATGTTTCCATATACTCTTCTTTTATCCCCTCCATGAAGATACAGGCGTAGGTATCCATGAAGATTCTTGTTCTGGTTCTTGTTTAATTATTATTCCTTTTAATTTTCTGGATCCTAAGATTTCTTCTAGTTCATTTTTTGTTATACATTTATTATTTTCTTCATATTCTAATAGGTTTTCTAGTTGTTCCAGAACAATTTTTATTCTAATAATATCATCATTTTTATCTATCTCTTTTCCTTTATTAATATTATTTAAGGTTTCTTTAATATTTTCTATTTCATTTTTTCCTTTTTGTATTTTATTGCAAGTGTAATTTGCAATTTTATCTGTATTTTCGATTAATTGAATACTATTTTTATTTAATTCTTTCAATATTCTTTCTAATTCTTTAAATCCTGATTCTATTTCTTCAGATAATCCCATTATCCTATACAATTTTCTAATTCTTGTTTTAATTTTCTTATTCTTTTTCTGACCAATTCTTGGTGGAAAATAATATATTCATTTTGTTCTAATGTTTCTAGTATATTTAAGTATTTTCTTAACTCGTAAATATCTTGTTTTATTATTAAAATTCTATTCATGATTAAACTAATATTTTGTAATAGTACTATTCTTGATACGATGTCATCGTAGGTGTTTAAAATTCCGTGTTCATTTAGCATTATCGTTTATATATTATTAGTGGTGAAGAGGATGAATGTCAGGTGGTATTCACCATTCTTATCATCCGGGTTTTTTTTTTTTTTTTTATCTCTTACTTGACATGAATAGAAAGGCTCACTGTTTTTTACTTCTTTTTCTTGAATTGAAAAATACAATATGTATATTTTGAGCTTTAATTTGAGTTTGGGGTAATTTGCAGATGTGGTTTTCGAGTATGACGTATAATTCAGCTCTTTTGAAATGATCTTAAAATTGAAGTTAAAAAGGTTTTTTCTTGCCTTCATCCACTGCCTCATTTCATTGTAGAAATTTTGAAGGACTGTCAATGGGGAGGTGGTCTGCCAAATGTTGTGGATCCATTATTGCTACAAACAAAGGTGTGATAATATGTGTTAAGTTCCTGAGTGAAATCATCCATAATGCGTATGTAAGAAATTTTCATCAATTTGAACTTTGAAGTCTGAAGCAGAAGGGTTAGATTAGATTGTTGGAACAAAAGGTAGATATCAAATAACTAAAAAGCCTAAAATATGTGAGTTTAGGGACAGAAGAGACTACCCCTACCCACACTATGACTTTAGATGTGTTGAATCGGTAAAAGCAGGTCAATTGTAGTTGTTATTCCTATTGTTTTTCACTCATGTTCTGGCATCAGTGTCACTTTTTTTTCTTTTTTATTCCGACTTCAGATCGTGTTACTTTTCTGATCCTTACTACTGCATTATGAACCATTCCGACTCCGATTATGATGGCACCAATGCACGGAAGGATAGCCTGTATGGAAAAGCTTCTTGAAGCGGGTGCTAATCTATGTGAGTTTTCATGAGTGCTGATTCTTTAACTATAATATTGAATTTTATTAAAAAGAAGTCTCATAGGTGTAAATTTAATTTAAAAAATCACACGTATTATACTATCGCCATCCTTCTTGCCTTAAAGAAAACCTTTCTACTGCTCAATCTACACTGTTGGTAGATGACTGGATGTGTAGAATCCATTGCATCAAAATTTCAGAATTTCCATCATAGTAGCTAACAATAATTACAAATATTTTTCATTTTGATTACAATCTTTTATTGTTTTAATTGTCATTTAGTTTCAAGTTTGCGGAATTAATTGGCCTTTAATTCAAATTATGAAACATATTATAGCACTTGCTAATATTTTTTAGGCTGTGTATCAATTCAAAAAAGCCATGAATTAGAGGTACGTACCATTCCTTCCCTGCAACTCCTCTTTCTATATTTGTTTCCCCGTTCATACCCTATAAACAACATTACAAGACATAAAGGATTCTTCTGGTGACAACATCCTCATAGTTATCTTCCATGTTCTGTCTATATATGTGTGCGGGTTGAAGTTTCACAATTTGATATAGGTTTTCTTTTTTCTTTCTCAACTCACTTGGGTAACATTGAAGATGGCTATTTTTAAACATTTATAGTTTTCAATTAAAGAATTTATGAGTGCTTCTTTGCAGAAGAGACGTTTATTGCAATAGATAAGGATATAAGTAAGTTAGCTTCTTTTTGCGTTACAAAATCAAGAATGCTCCAAGATGATTGATCTTTGTTTCCAGTCCGCATCCTTCTAGCATGGGTACCCGTAAGCCTGCTTGTCCATGGGAGTTTCTCGCTCCCCTTGCTCTTGATGAATCTACAAAGAACAAAGTTTTGGACATTATGCCAGAACCTTGGTTGATGTAGACATGACTGGTCGGTTTTATAATGATATTATGGTTGAGCGTGATGGCCATGCTTTCTATGTTGGTGTTGAATATAAGAGGTTGCCTAGTTTTTGTAATTTCTGCCATTCTATTGGTCATTCAGTAGAGCAATGCAGAAAGAAACCTGGTTCAGATCAACAGAAGGTGCAGGTTCCTGTGGTGAAAAACAAAGTTTATGTTCCCAAAAATCAAGATGCCGTCCATCCTGGTAAAAATGCAACAATTAACCTTCTTGAGAAGGAAAGACAGCAGAGTGAAAAGCTTTAGGATGAGGTGATAAAGAATGATTCAGTGCAGAAAGAAGGTGATGCTGATAATCAACAACCTCAGCTCAATAATATTCATGAGGAGAATGATAAGGTTTTGCATACTGATAAGTCTATTGATCAGCCATTGGTAAATCTTGAAAACCATGTTAATCTTGATGATGATGATGCCTCTGTTGCAACTGCAGATGATGAGTCTTTACATCCTGATTCCCCTAAGGATTCTGTTTCGGTGCCAAGTTTAGTTGAAGACTCTCAGGGACATTATTCTCCAATTAGGGGTTCTGAATCCCCAATTAGGGAACATGAGTCTACCTTAAGTCCAAATCAGCATTCCAGTAAGAATTCTTCTTCTGATATGAACTTTGCTTCTCATCAGGAAATACAAGGCACTCATGTCTCTGATTCATTAAAGAATCAGGTGGGTCAGGAAATGCATTCTTCTGCATTTCCTCAAAGAGTGCATGATGATCTTCAATTGGTCTCGAAATTTTGGGAAGGTGCATCTATTGCATATGATTTAAATGAAAAGGATCTGGTTCAGGTTCCTGTAATGTCCACTGATAAAGAATTCACTGTGGTATTGTCAAAATCAGAAAGAATGAGATTACAGAAATTAAAGAATCAAGCTAAAAATGCAGAATTTTATAAAGCCTTTCCAAGGCCTGATAATTCAAAATCTTCTTCATGAAAGCTCTTTATTGGAATGCTCATGGAATTGGTAACCTAGATACTAGGTTGGTTCTAAAAAGGTTATGCACTTTGCACAAACCAGATTTCTTGTTTATTTTCGAGCCTTGGATATTCATTGATCAATCCCCTTCTTCTTTTTGGAGAAATCTTAATCTTAAACCTTTTGTTGTTAATGATAGAAATGGGTTAAAACCTAATATATGGGGGTTTTGTGTTGTTCATTTTGATCATGTTGTCATTTCTAACTCTGCACAACAAGTGTCATTGTCTGTGTTACATGATTCTCAGGTTCAGTATTTGTCTGCTGTTTATGCAAGCACTGATCATTCCATTAGAAGACAATTATGGTTTGAGCTAGCTACTTTGCAGGATAACTTTCCAGGACCTCAGCTGTTTATTGGAGACTTTAATTCGGTTTTAGGAGCACATGAAAAAAGGGATGGCAATCTTCTATCAAAGATTTCATGTGATGAATTCAAAGGATGGACAGACAGTTGCAATCTAACTCATATCCTTACAAGGGGTGCTGATTTTACTTGGTCGAATGGTCGGCATGCTGGATCTCACATTGAAATGAGGCTGGATAGATCTATATGCAATGATGAGTGCCTAGCCTATTGGAATTCATTAACATGCTGCACTCTTACTAGAAGTCATTCGGATCACTTCCCTCTTTTAGTGAATCTTCAGAGAGGATGTTAAACTATCAGCTATTATCAATGCTCTATGGCTAATTTGGTATTGCAGAAACCAAGCACTGTTTCAGAACAATTCTGTAGCTGTTACAAGGGCCATTTCTCTTTTATCAACAAATATTTCTGTCTGGCTCTATGTCCTTGGGAAAAATGCATTCGTCTATTGATGAATTCCAAGTTTTCAAGAGATTTGCTATTAATGGCCATCCATCTAATTGTCCTTCTATAAGTCAAGTAGTTTGGAACCCTCCACTGTGTGGTTGGGTTAAGTGTAACAGTGATAGTGCTGCATTGGGTTGTCCAGGAGTTGCTGCGTGCGGAGGCATCTTTAGGGACAGTCGTGCTGCAGCCCTTGGATCCTTTTCAGAATATGTTGGAATCGTCTCGTCATTACATGTTGAGCTTGTTGGAGCTATGGTTTCAGTTGAGATTGCATACAACAAAGGTTGGCACAGATTGTGGCTTGAATGTGATTCCATGTTAGTTGTGAATGCTTTAAAAGATGCTAGCTTAGTCCCTTGGAGAATTAGAGTAAGTTGGAATAATTGTATAATTCTTACTAGGAAAATGCAGTTTATGGTATCCCATATTTGTAGGAAAGATAACATTTGTACTGATAGATTAGTTAATTTTGGTTTATCCAATCATTGTTTTAGGTGGTGGGATACTATCCCTGATTTTATTCGGGATGAGTTTAACCGTAATAGGTATTGGTTGTTAAACTATAGGTTTAAATAGTTTGGTTTATTTTTACATGGGTATTGGTTTGTTCCCCATGGTTTTGTATTTATTCTTTAATTTTTCATTTTTATTAATAAAATAAGATGTGCTGCAAATGAATGATAAAGCTTAGGATGCCAATATATTTGGGATACCTTGTTTTATAGTGATGCTTATGCACATCTTTAGTCTTTTAAAAAAAAATAATTACATGTAGAGCATTATTGTTCAATGACTATATCAGTATTTGTTTTGATCTTAAAAATGCATTTGCTACATTAAAGTTTTAAGCTTCTCCATCCTTTGTAAGGTAAGATCATTCATCTTTTTATTTTTTTATTTTATTTATGTGGGTGCCTCTGTTTTTTATTTTTTTATTACTAATTAATTTATCTTTCAAAAGGTCTAATATGATTGTGATGCGATATTTTACTATTTATTCATAAAAATAAAACTGATAATTAATAAAAAATTAATTTTTTTTCCTATTGTGTGCCAAGGTTCAAGGTATTAAATTAATAGTTTCATAAATATTTTTTATTAGTCTTTTTAATGTCTTAATTGACATTATATAGTTCAATGCAAGCAGCCCTAATAAAAATACAACTGATAATTAATAACAAATTGATTTTTTTCCTATTGTGTGCTAAGGTTCAAGGTATTAAATTAATTATTCAACAATGCCTTTGTTAGATCTTCTTTATGGTCTTAATTGGCATTAGTTTGGTATTAGGCTCTGTTTGGTAAAAATAGCTGATAAACTAGCTGATAGTTGATAAGCTGATTTTTAACTGATAACTTATAGCTGATAACTGAAAAACTAACTGATTGAATTTGAAGTGTTTGGTAAAATTGACAGTTGAATTAGCTTATAAATATAAAACGACATAAAAAGACATATTTATGATAGACATGATAAGTGAGAATTTCATTAAATGAATGGGAGTAAAAATGAGAGAAAAGATAATAAGCTATAAACTACTACCATAAGCTAAATAAATTAGCTTATGAAGAAATGCTATAAGCTAATGAGATAAGCTTGTTTACTAATATCTCTACTTCAACCAAACAAGTTTATAAGCTAGTCAAATAAGTTATAAACTAGTTTATTGAACATGTCAAACAGAGCCTTAGTTTCAGGGAAGTAGCCTAAATAAAAAAAACTGATAATTAATTATTATAAAAACAATTAACAACAACTATTATTAGCAGCCTTAATTGACAAAAGATGAAGGATTTTCTATTTTTATATACCCTTACTTTTTTAAACAATTATTTCCTATTTATTTATATCAATTAAAATAGGGTCTAAACAGTAGTGTACGACAATAAAGACTAGGGTATATACTTTTTATTCTTAAAAAGACAATAAGGACGTACTTTAAAAATTAAAACATTTTTTCAATCACTTTTTATAGAATATAATTTTTGATTATGTGACACCAAATCCTGTAACAATCCTCTGGAAACAGACTTGGTTTATTTTTTGACAGCCAGACTTGGTAACAATATCGATATATGTTCCGTATACGATACGATGATTATGGGACACGTACAAATAAGAAAGAACCAAGTATTTCATCGTATACAGAATATATGTCAATATTGTTACCAAGTCTGTTTCCAATGGGGTTGTTATAGGATTTGGTGTCACAGTGATTCTATAATTTAGGTAGGTTTAATAATAAAGTTAATAAAAAAATGTACTATAGAATAATTATTAAATAATTTATTCAATTCTTCCATAAGTTCATGAAACCTAGTATGCCTAAAAGATTTGACATAAACTATGAAACATTACAAAAGTTCATAACGCAAGTTACAACTTGAACCATCAATACTTGTTCTTTCTTATTTGTATTTGTCCCATAAGTTTACATGAACTTATAGAAGATGATTTAATTAGATGATTTATCAAAGAATTGTTTTCATTTTTTTTTAAGTTCCGGGATGGAAGCTAGTATCCCACAGTCGGTAACCGTAGGACTTATCCCCCAAAGATGTAGAATATCAGTTGAGGGGTAACTCCTCTACCCACAGATACAGCTTTATTCCCATCATCAAGATTCGAATCATGGACATGATTAAATGACCAAAACTACTCCATAAATAATCAATGTCTATTTAAATTAGTAAATTAATTCAATTAAATGATTTAATCAATTATTACAAAATTATTTTTATATTCATTTAAATTAGTAGTTATCTTAATTAAATATTCAACTAAATGATTTAATCAATTATTGCACAAATGATTTTTAGATAAATTTTGTGTGAACATTCTTTTTATAATGCAACATACATTTGGCTTATCAAAAAAAAAATAGTAAAGTATTCAAATTAAATTAATTAATTAATTATTGTTCAATTCATATTTAATAAAAAAAAATTTGAACCATTTTAATTTAATGTATCTTAGAAAACAAGATAAATTACTAAGGACTATATTTTTATTACTTAAAATAATGACTATTTAAATTAGTAGATTATTTCGTTCAAAACTAAACCATACTAATGCCTAATTAAATTAAATTATTTCAAAAGTAAAAGGACACAATAATTTGTTCAATCCATGTGACCACCTACCAATGTTATCTCTTATATAAATCAATCATCATGACTATATAATGATACTCGACTTATGATTACTCAAATAGGAAGCAATATTTTAAAAGCATATAAGTAATATCATGAAGCAATATTGGCCAACAAGTATTTATTCAAAGATTGCCGTCGAATAATTTTGATAAAAAGATTTTGTCCAAAAATCAGAGAAGGCATTTTTCTATTGTTAATGCTTTTGCAATGCTAATAAATAAAACTCATTGACAACCTCTTAAGGACATAGGAATTTATCTTCCACAACCATTTTTTTCACATTGATAGTTATATGTAACAATGTCAAGGTTTACTACCCGTCCTAGATGTAAAGTACTTATATGAGATAATAAACAACAAAATTCAAACACTACTTAAAATATTGTTTACAAATCTTCCAAAATTTAAGGTAAGAAAGTTACTCCTAAAATATTATATTTCTTGGTTGCTTATGTGCAAAACATTTACTTTTTGGGTACAATTGATTTAACTTATTATGTAAGGAAAACAATCTTATTATTTCTGACTTCAAACTAAAACTCATACATAAATTCGTTATTAAATTAATCATGCCAATATTTTGTACTTAAAAAAATATTAAAAACCAAAGAACACCCTGTGCATCGCACGGGTACCAGTTCTAGTGTTAATAATACTCAATTATTATTATTAATATTGTCATTAAAAGGATGATACAAAAAATCCAAATATATTTGATTTTTGAAATCATAATAATATCGTTTTAATGCCGCGTTTAATTAACACACTACACAGAGGTAGCACGGGGGTTCCGCTGACGTTGGAGACAATGGCGGCTTCAAGAACCAACACTTGGACCTTCATAGCCACGAGAACATGAACTCTTCAAGTCTCATAAAAACTTAATGTCGTCATGATAAAAACGAAACTAAACTAATCATGTATATATCACATATATACACCTCAATGCGATGCAAATCATATACATATGAAAACGATATTGCATAAACATGTTTTCCAAAAACATAAGTATACGAATTTTGAAAACGATTTTCAGAAAACAAATTCGCATATAAGCATGTTATCACATATAACAGGTAAACCATCCAAACAAAATCATGGTTTCACAAGCAGCTCTGATACCACTGTTGGGAATTCGTGCATCAAACAAGCACACCGGAATAATTCCCACCATGAATCCTTACGAATGGTCATGGTTCATGTTTCAAAAATTTACCTCTTGTAGCGCAGACCTTTGATTTGAGTCGCTGCAAATCACGAGCACTGCACGAACCAGAAATGCCTCTACGTAGTCCATACGAACAGATAAACACGTCTCACTTGTTTAATATGAGTGTGCCTCTAAGCAATGCTAGGTGCGAGAAGAGACGCGGCGGTGTTTTCATTTTCACGCAAACATGGTACTGAGTGCGGTCAGAGAACGTATTGTTGCGGCTAAGCACTCTGTCTCTACCTTATATAGGTAGCTCCCCACTTCACCAAATAGGGTTTAACTTTACCCTCTTGGGCTCATCTGTTATGAGCATGGCCCAATAGAAATTTGGGTCTAACCCAATTTCTTTTAGTTTCGATTAATCTGCTTTAAGTGTGTGACCCTATATGTTCCCATAATGTTGGTAATAATATTAAATCATATTTAATATTATAAGCAATTAGTGTGCCTAGCAACACATCATTACCACCCAAGTAATGAGAAAGACAGTGATTTGACGTAACCTTTCCGTGACCAATGTTCATGTGTATTATTATCCCTTTGTCCTTATATCTATATTGAACACAAGGCATAGAATGTGTCACCCTTGTATAGCTCAATATTACGTTTCTTGATACCCGAGTAGACTTAATATTAAATGAGGTCAATATCTCATATTGACTCATTTCAGCACGACCATGCATTTTACAGTCTTACTCTATCAAGGGGCCCACGGATGTTACTCCTGTTATGTAGGAGGGACAAATCTCATCTAGATCATTCACATCCCTCTGCATGACTCATGATGTACTCAATGATCGACTTTATAGTCATCCTATTACAGATAACGTTTGACGGTATTAAAGCACATAACTCCTCATGTAGGAATTGAAGTAATTTCAGGTCGAAGGATTGCATACATCTTTGTCACTGTGAGAACTAATTATGACACTTACATAACGTTCCATGTAGTGTTCTCACGATGGGTCAATCCAGTACATCATTATTCTAATGTGTACCTATGTGTGTGACATGACATCTCATATCCATGACCTGTGAGAAATGGTCATCAGTCCACATACATAATAGTCTCGATGTATTATTATTGTCCTTATTAATAATAATACTTGACTATGGATATTTAAGAATAAAGTTCTCTTGATTAATAGCGTCTCACTATCAAGTCGTATACTTGATATTCTATTAAATATAACTTCTTATTCTAAGGATTTTATTACGTTTAAACAAACAACATAATAAACTAAAATGCCTCATATAATAAATAATAGCAAGATACAAATGTAAGTCCAAAGGAAAAACAATTGGCCTCTAGGGCTTCCTCCTTCCACGTCTTCCTCTCTCAATCACTATCTTTCTCTTCAACTTCTCCATCGCACCTCACTCGTCATTGTCGCACTTGGCCAACAGCAACCCGCCACCATCGCTTCTTCGTTATACCTCGTTGGATATGCAGAACGACCATGACCAAGAAACTACCATAGTTCAAATCTGAAAATCATAGCTTCATCTCCCCCACAACCACCATGCATCTCCTCCATTTTAACAGGTCAAATCTCTCAAATCTAGTGGTGGTTGCGAGCAGAGCTGAGTCACGACAGCGGCTGACGGAGTTGGGCTCGCGAAGATCGACCGAAGCGGAGGGAGATCTAGGTCTGTGGTACTTGGCGTAGTGATTGTTTGGGTTCTTTAGGTTTCGTCGCCAACTCGAATCATGCCTTCCCTAACTAGCGTGCCATTCGAAACATTAATGGATTGTAGATCTGGGTTGTGACATTGATAAATCTTGGTTATGGTGTTGGATCTTGGATTGCGACGTCCTTGGATCTAATCGTCTGGTACTCAAGGGAAGAGTCGTGTAGCCGCATGGTGGTGGTGGTGACGGCAAGTATATCGATTGGTCTGGCGGTGAATTTGGTGGTGTTTTTGACACAACTTCCGGTAGCTTTTATTTAGTGATTGTGACGAGATTCAAGTGGCCAAGATGAGGATGGTGGTGGCTGAGGGTTGAGGTGTAGGGTGGTTCTGATAGGAAAAAAAATTGGTTGACCAATAATAAGGAGCCAAATACACGGTGCATATATGAACAAAGTGGAAGTGAATCAAGTGAATCAACAATATACAATTCAAGTGTAATCAAAGTGAAGTGAAACAATTAATGATCAATTGTGCTACACCAATATTTGAAGGTTCAATACAAAATCAAGCATGTGAAAATAATGGCAAGTCTTTTACCTTTGCTGGTACCTTTGCTGGAATTTTTCAGAATTTCCACTTTTGCCCCAAAACTTTTGGATATTTACGGTTTTGGCCTATTTTCTTTTTACGCTGATTTTTTTAAAATTTTAGCCACTTGACTTTTGGTAATTACAACAATTTCACAGTAATATATGACTTTTGAAATTTACAAGATTAACCTTCAATCATGAACAAATTGATGAACATCAGTGTCATACTTGGAAATAATGAACAACTCAAGTAGTGTAATAGAATTTCCAAGTAAATGAAGCACAAATAGAGAAATTAGACACCTAGATGCTTCATTCAAGTGGTTGATAAACACCTCAAATGCACTATTTGAATTTCATCAAGATCTGTTAGGTTCTAATAAGATGAGATCATCAAAACACTTTTGATTAAAAACTTGAATTACTCTTACTTTGTGAATTTTTAATTTGAATTTGATCAAATTCACAATGTAAGGATGTAGATCTATGCTTGAATTTCAAGAATGCTCTGAAATGCACATGTGATCTATGATCTCATGCACATATTGGAACCTAAACAATGAAGTGAACATTTGGAGGGAAATTTTTTTATCCACCAAAACTAAAACAAGATCAACTTTCAAACAATTTAAATTCTAGATCTATGATCATCATTTGGATTCAATATGAATTTCATCATCCAAACTCCCATAGAAAGTGAAGCAAACTTTGAATATTCATCATATGAATATAGCGCCAAAACAATAATTGATCATAGAATTTGAATCTTGATCCACAATTTTCAACAATTCAAAATCAAAGAACCAACTCTAGATACCACATGATGTGATCTACACATAGATCACTAAGATTATAGGATCTTTCTTTGATTCAAATTGTTAAAGATTCAAGATCAATCACAATCAAGAACAATAGAAACGAGTCTGATTCTCAAGTGAGAATCAAGAGAAACAAAAAAAGAGTAGAAGAGCATAATTGTATATGAATTGAAATAACAAGAACTATGAAATTAAATCTAGATCTAGGAATTGAAATTGCAAGAATTGAAATAAGGAATTGAAATAAAAAGTGGAAGAGGTAGAAATAGGGAGAATGGGCGCCACATTCAACTTGTGAAAGCAAGATTGAATGATAAGCCAAAAGGAGGATTCACCACCTGAGTATGGAAACTCAAGATAAGAATCATGGGTTCATCTCTAGAACCTCTTGGAGGAGAAACTCTCTAGAATTCTCAAGTATGAGAAACTTCACAAATGATTTGATTCCATGAATTTGAGTACACGAGGTCTTTTGTATAGGTTTTAGCATCAGTTTATGCACCTCTCTTAGTCCTAATGGGCTTGAAATGCTCTTAAGCTCAATTACAAGGCTAACTAAGTCAAAATCCGTCCAGAATTTTGTGCTAAACTTGTAATCCAGTTTTAGGAATTATAGGCGTCGAATCAGGTCTTGGGTCATGAAATAAGATTTGTAGATAATCTTCTTAGCTTTCCAACGCATCAAAGATCACTTCAATCAGATATCCAGAACTCATGATACAGCCAAAATGGTGAAGTAGGTTTGATTGTGATTTGATTCAAAGTTGGCTTATCCTTGTCATTGACCCATTATGGTTGACTTGGTTGTGCTTCCTAGGATCACACTGAGTATATCCACCATTGTTAGGAGGGTGCATGATTGAAGCTGCTTAAAATGAACACGTAAAAGTGTATAGTGTATTAATATCTCATTCTATTTTAACTAATTAAAGATGGATACATCCTTACTTACTCCCTTTTATACTTAAATTTACTTTAAAGTAGTCTTATACTCAATTAATACGTGTATTGTTTTGGTGGGTTGTTGTTAGAATGTTCACTTTT
Source organism: Sophora flavescens (assembly GCA_030762895.1). Taxonomy (NCBI): domain Eukaryota; kingdom Viridiplantae; phylum Streptophyta; class Magnoliopsida; order Fabales; family Fabaceae; genus Sophora; species Sophora flavescens. The sequence continues at coordinate 133,232,242 of CM061065.1, forward strand.
TCATTAGAGAAATAATAGTGTAACAACTAAACGACGTCCCTTTTGTTTTTGTGTGTATATTTAGAATACATGTATACAAAGAAGAAAGAAAAATAAGTGAGAGACGGAGATAAACACATATGGTATCTAAAACTTGATATTCAAACAAAAAATTCTTTCATTATTTAGTAGGCCGAGATTTAAGTAGATTTTATTAAATCAATCGTAAATACATCATTATTACTTATTTTGTAAGTATATTAAATATAAAAATATCATATAGCAAAATAGAAAGTATCAAGATCTCCAATATTGTAATTATAAAGTATTAAATAATTAAAAATAATTGTTTTTATCTTAATTATATTAAAAATCATACATATCATGATTTGTGATCTATTGATTTTGTGATCTATTGATAAGTAAAAAAAAATACATTATCGTTATATCATATTTATCATTATATCAAATTAAATTCCGGTTTTAAATATTTATTATAAAAATAATATTGAATAAAAAATTGGTAACTTTAAATATTATGCTCATTAAATTAAATGATGAGATTTTTTTTTGACTGAAATTAAATGATGAGTTTTTATGAATAAAATATCCTGTAAAGTGTAAAATCAACCGATACTTCCTAGAAAGAGGAATCCCCCTTATCTGTCTCCATTTTCTAACCAGACTCAACAAATACAAATAAAAAACCAAGAAGAAAACGCGCAAAGCAGCACCCGCTATTTCAATTGCATTGGAATTCTCTCTTCCCCGTTTCCATTTTCTCGGTAAAATTTCCTCTGATCCATCACGCGATCTCGCTTTTTCACTTTCTTTTTCGTTGTTTTTAATTTCAATTTTTTTCGTTAGGGTTTTGATTTGATTTCGTTCCCAATTTCAATCGGCAATGAGCGATCATTTGGTGCTCTTCGTTGACCGTCTCGTGCGCCCTGTCCCCGCTGACCCCGTCGCGCAGCCCGCCCAGCTCCCATCCGATCCCTCGCCGTCTCCTGCGCCTTCGCAGGCCACCGCGGATTCCGCCGCCGGACCCTCTGGATCGGCTCCGGCGGTGAATCGCGACATCGAAGCTGGGTCGGAGCACGGCGATGAGGAGGAGCCGCTGATCCAGATGGCGGAGTGCCGCATTTGTCAGGAGGAGGATGACGCTGCCAATTTGGAGAGCCCCTGCGCCTGCAGCGGCAGTCTCAAGGTACCAATTCATCTCTTTGATGATTTTTTTGTGTGTTTATTTTATGTTTTGAGTTATTTACTTTTCATTTATGTTGGGTGTTTTGTTGCTAGAAAAGGAAAAAAAAAAATTTGGTTAGTATAGATCTTAATTATAATGATTTGTGTGTTGTATATACATTTGATGTCTGATTTGAAATGATTGATCGATGTCAAGATGAACAAAGAAATTTAAAAAAGAAAAAAGCTACGGTTATTGTTAATAGGAAATGGCTGAAACTTTTTTTGGGAAATATATATATATATATATATATATATATATATATATATATAGATATATATATATATATGTAGCCATTTAATGTCCTAGAGTCGGTGATGATGGTTATTGCGGAACCGATATATACTTTTGCTTGTGTAGATGGTTATAAGTTTTGTGACTTTGTGTAGAAATAGATGCACTCTTCTTGTTTCTAAATGTTATCTTGACCAAGTTGTGTTTATGGAACTTGCCTACTTCTAAACTGCTTCCCTTTATTGAGCTGGTAAATGCTTTAATATCCATGACCGGCTTTGGGTTGGGCTGAAAATACCAAAGAAGAATGGAGGAACATTGTTGTTACTTTTTATGATATTGGCTTCCATTCTTTTCATCTCTATTTTGGTCGTCCTAATCCTTGAACTGTTGTTATTTGGTTTTGTGCAGTATGCTCACAGAAAGTGCGTCCAGCATTGGTGCAATGAGAAAGGAGACATTACTTGTGAGATATGTCATCAGGTATGCTTCTTTGTACATAAAATTTGATATTCCATTAGTTTTCTGTTCATGTATGGCTATGATAATGGGATATTACGGTAATGCTTCTTTTTTTACAAGTGTCTAGCTTTAGTGAACAATAGTTTGGCACATTAGAATCTTCAATACCTCTGTATCAAGGGATGGACCTAGGTTGGGAGGCAGTGGCTCCTCATAAATGTTAAATCTGCCTTATCTTATAAACTTCTATATAGCACGGCCATGTAAAATTTTATAGTTCCATCCATGTGGGTATAGTGATTGAGTGAAAAACTATCTGCCTTCTTGTTGATTAACTACTCTCAAGAGAAAAATACTTGCAATTGGAATTTCCCTTGGACTATAGGTACAGTAAAAAGAATTGAAGGAAAAGATAACCAGGAGAGAACTCCCGTGCAAGATGAATCTTGGCCCAAGCTAATAGCCAGAATTCAGAAGAAAATAGTGTTACCCTAACAGAATTCTCTGCACTCGTGCCTTCTAATTGCAGAAGAATAATCTGCCAATGGTTCCTTTAACTGACTTTTTATCCTTCCCTTTCTTCCTTCTTGAATAAACCGGCCACTTACATGGCCTTTTTTCATTAAGGATTGGACCTCCATTACTTGAAGTCAGGCCCAAGTCATTGTACCTATGATATATGATGCCAATGTATATGCATGGATTTAAAAAGTTCCATGTAAATATTTGGTATACAATTCAAACATTTTATATTCCTAGGCATGTGTGATGGACAACGAAAAGATTGGCAATCTATAAAAAAAATTATCTTTGATTTTTAGCTGTTAATGTGAGATTCACTTGTGTTTTGGGATGGGGATGTTAGGAATATGGGATGCTTGTTGTCTGTCCATGTACCAAACACTCACATGTTGTTTAGGCATCCAAGATATTCTGGAGTTTTAGATGCCTACACGAGGATGCATTTGTAAGGGGAAAATAACGGTGAGGAGGTATACATTAGTCATATGCATGATGAACATACTTTTAGGAAGTTTGATGTAATGCATTCTTAGATTATAGTAGTTCTTCAGGTTGCTTATGTCTTTTTTACCTCGTGGATTGAACTAATTGCTGGTTATCCTCTGTGTACTTAGATCCTTCCAAGTATATTAAATTTGTGCTTACTTTTGATGGTAATTCCTTTTTCTTTTGTGGACTGTAACTCAGCCTTACCAACCTGGTTATACTGTCCCACCACCTCGTGCCAATCCTGATGAAACTACCATTGAAATAGGGTAAGTTGAAATTTTCTATTTTTTAAAATAGTATTCGATTGCTTTTAATTTTTTGTTTTTTGTCTCAACATTGATCATGTTATATTAGTTCTTTCTATAAGTTTTCTCTTTGTAAGTTTTATAGAGAATACATTGATTTATTTTTAGAGACATTTGAAATGTCTAACTCGTGAGTCATGAGCATTCTTGCAGTGGAGGCTGGACAATATCTGGCACACCTTTGGACTTGCATGATCCTCGACTCTTGGCAATAGCAGAGGCAGAACGTCAATTCTTGGATGCTGAATATGATGAGTATGCTGCTTCTAATGCCAGTGGAGCTGCATTTTGCCGCTCAGCTGCTCTAATTGTAAGGCATTAAACTTGCATTCTTTTTTGTCAAATTAATTGTAATATTCATTCATTTTTATTTACACCAGTCATTTTATTGAGACTATTCTACTGGACAATGGACAATAGGCTATAGCCACTAATTTATCAAGCTTTGGGTTGCATTTAATATTGCACTTATAGTTGGAGTTCGTATTGTGGAAGGCCCTAGAGAAGAAAGGAGTTTGTATTGCCTATATTCGAGCTATCAAGGATGTGTATGGGGGGATAACGGCTATTGTGAATAGAGGGTGGGGTCACCGAAGATTATAACTACATGATTGTACCAAGGTCAACTTTGAGCCCCCATCTTTTTACGTTGGTCTTGGATGTGCTTACCGAGCATATTCAAGAGCCGGTGTAGCATGTGTGGGAAAGACATGTAGAATTCCTAGTTAAGAGAGTAGATCACATGGTAGACAACCCAACTGCTAGAGATAGAGGGATATCAAGGAAAGCTATTTGTGAAATCATTAAGGAGGAATTAGAGGTCAATTACTTGTCTATAAACATGATTTACGATAGCATATTATGACGTCGTTTGATCCATGTAGCCGACCCCGTCCAGTGGAGAAATGCTTGGTTGTTGTTGTATAGTTGAAATTTTTAAAGAAATCAATCCTACTTGCTATGAGCTTTCATGCACCACCGCATTTGTTCACTGCTATGAAGCATAGACACAAACATGAATACCGGACACGATACAGGCACAGACTCTTGGACATCAGCAATGTCCAACATATAGGACACTGCGAGATATATATATATATATATATATATATATATTTTCAAATAAAATTAAATATGATCATCATTATAAAAGATCTAAATTGAGAATCAAGATTTATATATTCATTGTCCCATACCAACTTGTTAAACATTATATTTTCACTATGATAGTGAGTCTCCCAAAAAATAGTAAAAGACATCATCATAAAATTTTAGGTGCCCTTTAGGTGTCCAACCACAAGTTTCGGCAAAGTGTTTGAGCTGTGCTCGAGCCAACAAAAATAATATTTAAATCAAACACATGACAAGGATGTCGGACACGTGTCGTGCGAGTGTTGGTGCGGATGTGTGTCCGACACTCGGACAACCCTAAAGTCAGAAGTGTCGGTGCTTCATAGGTTCACTGTTAACTTTGACTGCATCAGTATGCTAGCTTTTGGACATGATTTTAAGCCTAATCCGTTTTATTTGGTGCAGTTAATGGCCCTTTTACTCTTGCGGCATGCACTCTCTGTCACTGATGGTGATACCTCTGATGATGACCCATCCAATTTTTTCTCTGTAAGTGACTTGAGTTTCTTCTAATTAAGTTGTTTGTATGCCCACTGCTGTATTAATTTCAAAAGTTTTGTGTAACCAACCTAATTAGCTCACCATTTCTGCAGCTTTTCTTGCTTCGAGCTGCTGGATTTCTTTTACCTTGCTATATTATGGCTTGGGCAATCAGTATCCTGCAACGTCGGCGACAAAGACAAGTGAGTTTTCATTTCAGTTCTGACTCTTTTGTTCTGGTTTCTCTGCCAAGTCAGTCCATTGTTTTTTGTTTTAATAATTATGCGCTGTGTTCCATTTAGTCGGTTTGCAATATATGTGTTTGTATCCCTTTCGGAATTGCATCTGGGAAACTGCAACACATGCAGATGAATTACCCTCATCATGTTCAGGGAATTTCTTAATCTCGTCTCATGGTGAAACAGGAGGCTGCAGCACTAGCAGCAACACAAGTTGCCTTTGTTCTACAATCTGGGCAGCGTAGGGGTCTACAATTTGCGATAGCACCAGGACCTGCAGTTCACCAGGAACAAGTGTAGGTTTTATGTATGTAAATTGAATTCACATGGCGCGTTCGCCATGTAAAGGCTTGTTGAAATACCATGCATTATTACTCTTGATTTTCACAGCTCTAATGTATGTACATACTAGGGATGGTAAAACAATTCATGAGTCCATTACTATAAACGTTGTCCAATCCATCCAGTTATTAAAATGAGTGTATTTATTTATATTGGAAAATGACAATTAATGGTTTTCAGTTTTCTTTGGAGGATTAATTTGATGGCATTTGAAGAATCACTTTATAGAAGGAAATGATAGAGTACATTTATATTGTGTATCAAAGGGCACTTGTAAAGTACAATTTTTCATAATAAGTGATCTGTGTAGCTAATACAGTCTAAATTTTCGTAAGCGGGGATGTGTCAAATATAAAATGCAAGGAAATGGAGCAAGTTTATTCTGTCAGATTTCTATTTGCATTTACTTTTTTTTTTGTTTGATGGGGTATAATTTGTTTTTACTTCGCAAGGTTTTTAATATGTTTTTATGTGTAGCTAGTGAATTTTAGATAAGAGTAAATAGTCAATTTGGTCCCTAAAATTGTAAGGTCGTATCAACTTGGTTTCTGAAATTAAGGAAATTTCAAAAAGGTCCCTGAAATTGTAAAATGTTGATCAAGCCAGTCCCTCCGTTAACCCTAGTTAACCGATGTCGTTAACGGTGTTGAGGTGGCACTTCACGTTGTTTGACAGTTGTACTCCACGTTAGGGATCAACCTGCATCTAATTTCAGGGACGAAATTGACACTACGTTACAGAGACCAAATTGCAATCTTCTTCATCATCTTCCTCCTCCTCTCACCTCCACAGAACCTCCTCCTCTTCCTCCTCTCTCGCGCATGAAACCCGGTTGAGCGAATCTAATGATCATCAACGTCCAAGTAACATTTTTCTCACGCATTTTATCAAACACCATGTATGCAAATCCCACACGAGTCCAGACGAGTTGAGCTTTTGGTGGAGGAGTTTGCTGAGATGCAAGTTGCGGGACCTGATGCAGGCTTTGAGGAGGAGGGAGGAGTTGTTGAGTTTGTGACTGTGGTTGTGGTGGTGGTGGTGGTGGTGGTGGGATGTGAGATCGAGGTTGGAGATGGCATTGTGGAGTTGAGGTGTGTAGGAGTGGGTGTTTTTTGGATGAGGTTGGTTCTAAATTTTGATGGGTTTGTGCCTTGAGGAGAGGAGGGTGAGGAGTAGATAGGTTCATACTCTCTCCACTCCACTCCCTCACTTTCAAATTCCTCACTACACTTTCAATCTATTTTCGGAAAGAGAGGATTCAGTGCCTTTAATACCTTTCCCTCCCACACCAAACCGGTGACATGGGGGTTGTTGAGGATGGAGGAGAGGCTTTGGATTGCGTCGGAGTTGGATTTGGAGAAAGAGGAGGAAGAGGAGGAGGTTCTGTAGAGGTGGGACGAGGAGGAATATGAAGAAGAAGATTGCAATTTGGTCCCTGTAAAGTAGTGTCAATTTCGTCCTTAAAATTAGGTGCAGGTTGGTCCCTAGCATGAATTACAGCTGTCAAGCAACGTGGAGTGCCACCTCGCAAAGATCGTTAACGGCGTCGATCATCAAGGTTAACAGAGGAACTAACTTGATCAATGTTTTATAGTTTTAGGGACCTTTGGTATTTCGTTAATTTCAGGGACTAAGTTGATACGACTTTACAGTTTCGGGGACCAAATTGGCTATTTACTCTTTAGATAAATGAAACTAATGAGGATTTATTGTTAAAAATTTAAACTTACAAAAAAACGTAAATTTGTGAAGAAAAACTACCACTTAAAAGTTAATCAATAATGAGTGGGATTTTTATCAAGTTGCAAGATGATGAAACTTATGTTTGCTAAACCAAGATAGCATATTTTTACTTGGCTTCTAGTTAACAATGATAGGATATATATTCTTTCCATCAACGAATTGTCCTATATTAAGCCTTTGTTTCGTACACATTCCTGGAGTGAAAAAGGAAAGTGCGAGGTCTTTGGGTTGCGTTTGGTTCATAAAATATTTTATTCTAGTAAATTATGGGTCTGTTTGTTTTGTTTTCAGTTTCCTATTTTTATTTTTTGTTTTAAAAAATAATTACAAAGCTGTCACTGTTCATTTTGTTTCATGTTTCCAAATATTTGTACAGGAAATGTTTAGTTTTATAAATATTATTTCTGAAAACAGGGAATGAAAAAAGAAATCGGAAACAAAGCAGACAATCCCTATATTTTCGATAATCTCATTTTCAGGAATATTTCTTTCTCACCTTCATATATGAAAAGAGAGTTTTTAACTTTCATTTACTAATTTTATTACCGGATATCTTTTACATCTAGGATTATTTTTTTAAAACTTGTACCAATCATGATAAACTTTTATTCTCATGTCCACATTTCCAAAAATATTAACATATAACTGGTATAAAACACTAAAGCGTTGGGCATGCCCATCAATTTAATAGTAGAATGTGCGGCACCCTAAAACCCGGTATCACATGGTTACCCGTTGTGGAAAAGAAACTTATTTAAAACGCTGGTCGCCTTCGGAAAAATAACCTTTTATATAAGGTTACTGAAAAAGGGCACTCATTTTTATCTTTGTTTAAAAGAAGTTAAGAAAAGGTGATGTACTCAGAACATGAAAATCAACATCATACATATAAATATAACTGTCCCACTTGCGATCTTAGGTTTGATTACAAGACAGGCCTTGTCGAACTGGCCAACATACGCTAAAACAGCTACGGAAGAAACAGGTAAAAAGAAACATCAAACCGGGGATAGGGAACTGGGTACAAGACTCAAAGATGGCTCTAAAAGCCTAGGGACAACTCCAAAAACAGACGAATGATCTACCAATGCCTCCTACATGCAGAGTGACCACAGACGCTACCCTCAGATGAGATATCAGATGCCAGATTGATAACGTCACCGCCATCATCGATAGAGACGTCGTCATCGCCGGGATCCTGCAGATGGTACTCTGGCTCCTCCTCCTCCTCGTCCTCGATACGTCGCGGTCGTCGCACCCTCATGTATAGTCTAGTTCCCTGCCGTCCCAGCATGATCAAACACTTCGCTCCTCGAGCTCGACTGTGCCAAGGGAACGTCCGGACCCATCTAAAAGCACGTCCGTGCATACCCGATACAAGAAGAAAAGAACATAACATACAGATGTGCAAGAGTGAGATACCGTCATAAGATATATCCCACAACAACCATATACATGATACATACATCATAGAATCATATACGCAGTTAAATCATGCATATCCATAACATAACAGTGTTATATCAAAGGGTCTCAAACCCGCACAGTCAATCTTTGAAAATATGCATGGCACTTCAATATCAGGCTCTAACTTAATCTCATGAGATATCAACACCATTTTCCACTGGAGAATAATTAGAGATGGTCAATCTCTATCCCACCGGGCAGTTGCCTCCATACCCTCATGCATTTAAGGTCTCAGGACGAGCAATGTCACATGTGCCTCTGAACCGGTCACATGGACTGACTCCCAGATACCACCTTGTATATGATATGTAAGAAAGACACGTCTGCCTGGGGAAATGCACATGAGAAAATATTTTATTTAAAAGGTTTTCTTTGTGTTCATTATTTTTCGCTGTCGCAGCTCAAAGCTAACGACTTAATCATCATTTCCGCATCACTTGAAAACTTAGAAGCATAGGATACACAGTCTGAATGCTCAATCACAACGTCCGAGACCGATGCACCAGTCCTAGGCTTGTGGTCGTAGAAAACAACATTCACCTTTAACAACGTTCATCACAACATGGTTAGGACACACAGTACACAACAACGTGATTAGGACACACAGTACACAACAACGTGATTAGGACACAGTCCACAACAACATGATTAGGACACACAGTCCACAACAACGAAATCAGAACGCACCGTCCTCGATTTCGAGAATTGGACCCTCAGTCGAGAACATCATGATTAGGACTCATGACCCCGAATTAACACTGATCCAAGATCACGTGCGTATAACTGAATACTAGAGGCGACGTCTCGCATACTAGATTCTCTTTCTTAAGTACTTATTTTTCGTTCAGTGAAAATCAAATTCAAAACCGAATCCTCGATAACCTATCCAGGCTATCGGAAAGATTCTAAAACATTTAGGAGAAAACATTTTCTTTGGAAATATTTTATAAAGTATTTTTGAAATACTTTTATCTTTGGAAATCCCCAATAGGATATTGCCAAAAAATCTTGAAAGTTTTTTTACTTGAAGACACATAGTTCGAAAAGAATTTTTCTCTTGTATAACAATAGTTCACCAAAACCATTTCAACATTTAAAACAAGTACTTTAAGTTAACGAGCTTCTGGAAAAGAACATCAATCCCTTCGTCTTCAAAGCTTATTAAGGTTTTTAATCCTTATAACAGTTGAGCACAGACACAAGTCTGGCTTAGCAAACTTTCAATCAACAACAATATATATTATCAGTTCAATGCTAATATCACAGTTGGAAGCAGTTCATCACAGATATGCATTATAACATTTAGAACAAGCATAGTTCAACATCAGATAATAGCATAACAGTTCAAGTACATTAGATAACCAAGTAATTTCAATCAACATATAAATATCCAGTTAAACACCTACACACATGCATACAGTTATTGAATATCTTTAGGAAATCCCCTCTTACCTCACGTCGGAGTTAAGAGTTTTGGATTTGAAAAGAAGGTTCACGAACGTCCTCGCTTCTCCGGCGATGGAAGTCTAAGGTTACTAACATAAACTCATGAGTTAAAAATCACTCGAGAACACTAACCACAAGGTATAGGTTCGGTTCATACAATAAACTAGGATTAGGGGTTTCCGAAATTTATGCGACTCTTGGATTTATGATCCTTAAGTGCTAGAAGTTCATAAACAACAATCTCTTAACAAAGTTGAATTAAAAATCCCACTAAGTACTTGACTTAGGGTTTCGGCCAAGCATAGGTAAATAGGCTAGGAATTCTTAAACTTTCCAATCTCTTTAGGTTAGCATCCATACATGGTAAGGAGTTGAAACCATGATCATTTCGAAAAATGGAAAAATCAAATGTCTTAGACCATGAACTCTTAGGTTCGGCCTTAACAAGTTTGTGAGGTTAGAGATCTTTAAATCATCCAATCTTTTGGGCATAGCATCCTTTAACATGAAGGAGCTTTAATCCATAATCATCTTGGAAAACAAAATGAAATAACACATCCTCGGTCAAATGTTACATTCGGCCATCATAGGAAAATAAAGCAAGAAATATTTTAAACTTTTCAATCACTTAGACATAGCATCCTTTAACATAAATGAGCCTTTTAGTCCATGATCACTTTGGAAAAACAAAACTCAACATCTTTGCCATAGCCATTGAAGGTTTCGGTCTTTTCAAGAAATAGGGGTTAGAAATCTTCAAACTTTCCAATCTCTTGGACCTAGCATCCTCCTATATCAAGGAGTCTTAATCCATGATCATTTTGGAAAACAAAACTTAAACACCATTGCCTTAAAACTCATTGGTTTTGGTCTTTACATAAAAATAGAGTAAAATCTTTAAACTTTCCAATCACTTAGACATAGCATCCTTTAACATAAAGGAGCCTTGGTCCATGATCATCTTGGAAATGAAACTCAAATACAAACTCATACATGTAAAAGTTGAAACAAGATTCATCTAAACCATATACATGGTTTCAGCCTACTTAGAAAGAAGAGGTTAGGAAACTTTGTTTTACACAACCTTTTAGTATGTGATAGTATGAGTAAATACAAGAATATAGAAAGTGGTTTCAACTCAAAAGGAGTTTTATACCATTTTTGAGAGGTTTTAGAAGTTAAAAGCACATAAAGAACATATGAAGAAAACTTTGAAACAAAAGATGAAACTTTGAAAAAGAACTACATATAAGTATTACCCTTAACAAGATAAACAACTTTGATGAAGAACTCTAAGAGAAAAACTTGATAAAAATATAAACTTTGTAAGAGAGAAGAAGAAGAAGAAGAAGAAGAAGAAGAAGAAGAAGAAGAAGAAGAAGAAGAAGAAGAAATATAGTAAAATGAAAATGTGAGAAATTGAGGAAAGTGATGAATGGTGGAAATGAAGAGTATTTATAGAGAATGGGGGAGAGGGTCATGGTTTTGAGGAAGAAGAAGAGAAGAAAGAAGGTGGGTTGCTTGTAGAGATGATAAGGAGTTAAGGTGATGTGATGTGATTGGAGAGAGAAAGATGAAAAAGTGAGATTTTGAAAAAATGTCAAGATTCACTTTTTGAGGTATGTCATAGCCTTCACATCAAGTCACTTCATCCTCTTGATGTTCTGCTCCATTGCGTATTAGATGACTTCCCCGATCGTATTTCCCAACGATTTTGCCCGGGAAATCCCTAAGATTTGGCCCCGAACAAGATTTTTTGAAAAACTCCAAACCCACACAAAACATCATAAAAACACTAACCGTCTCGTTCACGAATTAAAATTTTGTCTCTAGCTCAGTAAACTTGTACTGGCAGTGAGAACCCAGATCGGTTTTCGTCTGAATTTTTGACCGAAAATTTTACTGTGACTTCATACGGTAAAACAACACATGAAAATGATTTTATTTTAAATAAAATCATCCTCTGGATTTTATCAAAAATAAATACATTAAAGTATGTATTTACTGATAAAAAAACATACGAAAAACAGGATGTTACAAAATGGACCGACAGAGACAAGTGTGTCCATGGGTTTTGCCCTTATGATTAAGGAATCCAATAATCTACCAACCATGCTAGACCGGTTGAAAAATTATCTATTCTTTTCCAAGGGACGATATCAAACAAGATAAATAATGCACAACAGTTTTTTTTATAGGCATTAATGCATATAACAGTTAAATGATTGAATCCATAAATCATCCCCTTCTCATTTCTTTTATGTTCTTTTCTATTATATTCCTTTCTTTTTCCTCCCCATGACACCCAACATAAAGCAACCTTATGCTCGACTTGACAACAATATATGATAATTGGATTGTTCAATTTTGTTTACTCTTAACATAATTGGTTGAGATATAGAATCACATGGACCCAAGAGACCAGTGGGGGAGGGAGAGGGGAGCTCCAAGTGAGTTATATATATATATATATATATATATATATATATATATATATATATATATATATATATATATCATATATATATATATATATATATATATATATAATTAACTAGTAACTATATAAATTACATACTATTTTTTTTAACAAAAATTACATACTATTTGTTGGAACTGGTTCTTCACTCAAACAAAGTTCCTCACTAATCACTCAAGAATTGAGAAAAGCAAAAATGAGAGAGAATAGAGAAGTGGAAGGCAATATGGTTTCTGAAAAAAAAACTTCACACACACTTCTTTCTTTATTCACATTTAACATGTATTTATACACTTGTAAGTTAGTCCCACATGGACTAAACCAACTCAACAAACTAACTACTTTTACAACTAACACACTAGCTGAAATTAACTAACTTCTCAACACACCTCCCTTAATTTCAGTTTGCACTAATTCATGATATGCAAAGGCATCACTATGAAGTCAAGCATCCCAACTATGTTGGCACCCAAGCTTCAACATTCATTTGCAGCATATCACAATACAACACTCAACTAATTACAACAAGTAAAATCTGAATTGTAGCTAATTCATTTACAAACACAGTTCCCGCCTTCTTTACACATTCAGTTCACCTTCCTTGATTCGGATTTGCTAGAGAACACATTCCTAGCTTGCTCCTTAGAATTTTAAACCTTTCAATCTTCAATGGCTTAGTGAATATGTCAGCAACTGGTCTTCGCCTTGCAATATTCCAGCTCCAAGTTTCCTTTACCAACCCGATCTCTTAGGAAATGGAAACGAGTTTCAATATGTTTGCTTCTTCCATGAGCAATCGGATTTTTTGCAAGATTGATTGCTGACTTGTTGTCTACCATCAACTTCATTGGTTTGGATCCCAAAGAGTTCAGCTCCTTTAATGTAACCTCAAGCCACAATGCTTGACAGGCTCCCGAGGATGCAGCCACATACTCGGCTTCACAGGAGGACAAGGCCACTATGTTCTCGCTTCTTTGAACACCAAGAAACAGAATCATTGCAACACATGAAGACATAACCGAAGTGCTCTTTCTATCCTCTTTGTCACCACACCAATCGGAATCGAGTGTATCCCACAATTTCAGCATTTTTACACATCGCTTTATTTGGAAACAAGAAGCCAAAGTCAAGTGTTCCCTTGATGTACCTTAATATCCTTTTGGTCACAGCATAGTGGGAGATTCTGGGCTTCTCCATGAACCCGCCGATGAGGCCTACTCCATAAGCAAGGTCCGGTCTTGAGTTGCACTGAGATATCTCAAGGAACCAACCAATTGCCTATACTTTGTTTCATCTACCTGGTCCTCATTTTCACCTTTTGTTAACCTCAATCCAGTTTCAACCGGAGTTGCTTGTCGGGTTGCAATCCATCATGTGGAATTTTTCTAATATGTCTCATTGCATATTTCCTCCGGTGCAGGAAAACTCCACTTGCCGTTGGAGTGAACTCCATTCCCAGGAAATAAGTCGGCTTGCCCAGTCGACATCTCAAACTCAGCCATCAATTTTGCCTTGAATTTCGAATCTCATCATCATTGCTCCCAAGTGATCGTAAGTCATCTACATATAAACACACAATTACTAGATCACTGCTTTTGTGAGACTCTTGTATACATACCATGCTCACTTGTGCATTTCAAGAAGTTCGATTAATGAGGAAAGAATCAATCCTCTTATTCCATGCCCTTGGTGCTTGTCTTAGTCCATACAGAGCCTTCCTTAGTCTCAGATACTTTTCCTTCCTTTCCACCGATTTCAAAGCCAGGTGGCTGATCCACATATACCTCTTCCTCTAGAGGTCCATTCGTAAATGCTGACTTTACATCTAACTCGATGCATTGACCAGCTTTTGTGACTTGCAATTGTCATTACTAACCCGATTGTTTCTAGCCGAGCCACCGGTGCAAACACTTCCTGGTAATCTATTCCTGGTTTCTCGTAGGAATCCCTTGGCCACCAACCTAGCCTTGTGCTTTGCAAATCGTGCCATCGGGTTTCATCTTGATTCTATACACCCATTTCACTCGCTATGGATCTTTTCTCACGAGGCAACTCCACCAGTTCCCAAGTGTGATTCCTCTCGATTGAACTCAGCTCCTCTTTCATAGCTTCAACCCATTTTTGATCAGCAATTGCCTCCTCAAAAGTTACTGATTCTGTTTCAAAGAAGGAGTGCTAAATGCACCAAATCTCCCTCTGTGTTGACAAAGATTGTCCGGCACAATCTCATAGTCATTTAACCTTAGAGGTGGCTGTCTAGTCCTCTCGAGATTTCTGGGGTTGAGTCACTTGTAATGGTTCTCGACCGAGTAATCTGCTCATCATGCAGATTCATCACTACACTGTTGCTGGAATTGCCTTGCTCCCAGTCCCACCATCTGGTCTCATCAATGATCACATCCCTGCTCACCATGACTTTCTTATTCCTTGGATCATAGAGCTTGTAGGCTCCTCGTTGGATGATATCCAAGGAAGATCATTTGCTCACTTCTATCATCCAACCTTCCTTCTCATTTGTTCTCGCACATGCTTAAAGCATAGAGAACCGAATACTCTTAATTGTGACACATTAGGCTTTCTCCCTGTCCAAGCCTCTTCAGGTGTGATTTCTTCAAGACCCTTTGTAGGACATTTGTTAAGAATGAAGGTTGCTGTTGAGACTGCTTCTCCCCATAGATTCTTTGGTAGTTTTCTGCCTTTCAACATGCTCCTTGCCATATTCAATATGGTCCTATTCCTCCTCTCAGCAATTCCATTGTGTTGAGGAGTATAGGAGCTACCACTTCATGCACTATGCCAGCCTTCTTCACAGAATCTTTGGAACTCATTAGAGACATATTCTCCACCACCATCATCCCTTATCACCTTTAGTTTTTCTCCACTTTGTTTTTCCACCATTACTACAAACTTTTTGAATATAGGCAAGACTTCATTCTTTCTTTTGATAAGATAAATCCACAAGATTCTAGTGTACTCATCAATGAATGACACAAAGTAATCTGTTACCTCCAAGGGAGTGCACCTCAAATGGTCCACACACATCCGAATAGATCACATCCAGTTTGTTTTCCGATCCGTGAGGAGCTTTATGCTTGAACACCTTTCTTGGTCTGCTTTCTGAAACAACAATCATCACATACATGTTTTGGCCGATTCACTTGTGGAAGGCCTTGAACCATGCCCTTTTTCTGCAACAAATCCAAACTTCTAAGTTTAAGTGCCCGAACCTCGTAATGCCACAACCACCGCATTATTTACCTCTGCACCAAAGCACTTCTTTTCACATACTTGGATTCCAATCTTGAAAGTCCTATTCTTTGACAAAGGAGCTTTCAAGATTAGTCTCTTCCGAGTATCAAACACTTTCATTTGGTTCTCACTGCAGGCTCATGGAATAGCCTTTTTCAACCAATTGTCCCAGTGCTCAACAAAGTTATTCTTCATCTCGAGGCACATAAAGAACATCTGTTATCCAAGCCTCGCACACCATCTTTTCTTTGTATCAAGACTTTTCCTCGCTCCTTCTGCCGTGATCACCGAGTTATCACCAAACCTCACCCTCCACCATACACTTACATCCAGGTCAACAAACCACTCCTTCTCGCCGGACATATGGTTTGAACATCCAAAGGTCCAAGTACCATTGATCATCTGAGTCATTCTCAATCTTGGTTGTCACCTTGAGGTGCTCATTATCATCAGAGTCTGAATTCCCCTCTTGTGCCAGTTGTGTTTCTTCATCTTTCTCTACCTTCTTGTTTCTGCATTCATCAGCGAAATGGCCATACTTCCGCAGTTGTAGCACTTGATGTTTTTCTTGTTGAACCTCTTCTTGCCACCCTTTTGGTTGCCTTTGGAATTCTTGTTTCTGTTTTCATTGTTGTTGTGATCAGAGGCATTACTGACACCATCATCTGAGCCCCTCCACTTCTGATTCTTCAATCTTTCTTTCCCCTTCTTGTTCTTGTTCCAAGAACCTCCCTTTTTGGCTTGTCCCTGTAGTGCTTGCAAAGTGCTCGTAGTGCATGCATGTGGACTTTGTCATCGCACCTCTCATTCAATCTCTGCTCATGAGCCTCAAGTGAATTCTCGCAGCTTCTTCTATTTTCATTTTTTCAAGGTCCTTTGATTCTTCGATTGCCACCACAATGTGGTCAAACCGAGGAGTCAATGACCTCAACACTTTCTCAACCACCTGTTGATCGAAAATCGTATCTTTGCAAGCCTTCATCGAGTTGATTAGGGCCTGCATTCTCGCTGAAGAATTCTCGCCTTTGTTTCTTCCGAGTCATCAACAAGATCTCATATTGCCTTCTAAGAGTTTGCAGCTTCACCTTTTTCACCTTGTCACCATCTCCATAGGCACCACAGAGAATATCCCAAGCCTCTTTGGAAGTCTTGGCCGAGGAGATCTTCTCAAAATTGGGGGGGTCAACACATTGGTGGATCAAGAAGAGAGCTTTGTTATCCCTTTTCTTGATCTCCTTGATGGCAGATTCATGTGCCTTCGATGCTCCCTCTTCTTGGATTCCGTTTTTCACCAAATCAAGCACTTCTTGGAATCCAAAAATGACTTCCATCTTTCTGCTCCAGTGATCAAAGTTCTTGCCATCAAGCATGGGCAAGTTGGCAGGGAACGAACCGCTTGATCCAAATCATCCTTTTGTCACTCGAAGAAAATGGCTCCTTCTCTCTTTTTCGCACAGATCCCTTCTCTCCCTTTTTGCACAGATCCCTTTTCACTGTGCTCTAGATACCAACTGTTGGAACTGGTTCTTCACTCAAACAAAGTTCCTCACTAATCACTCAAGAATTGAGAAAAGCAAAAATGAGAGAGAATAGAGAAGTGGAAGGCAATATGGTTTCTGAAAAAAAAAACTTCACACACACTTCTTTCTTTATTCACATTTAACATGTATTTATACACTTGTAAGTTAGTCCCACATGGACTAAACCAACTCAACAAACTAACTACTTTTACAACTAACACACTAACTGAAATTAACTAACTTCTCAACACTATTAAATAATATGATTGATGTCATTTACTATTAAAGTATCTACATACTCTTAATAAGGTGATGTTTCTTATGCTTTTAAATCATTGGTGTTATTTGATTATATTTTTATCTGGTCTCATGAGAATTACTGATCGACAAGCTTTGTCAAGCTTTGCAATAAAAATCCTAAGATATTTTTGAATGTCATGTATTTGTTATCTAACACAAAATCATTGGTTTAGAAGTTAAGAGATTGTAGTCGGAAAACTCTATTTGAGAAAGTTCTTTTATATAAACATTCAAGCTATTCAAATTCGTGATAAGAGTTTCTTTATCAAATAATATTTTATAAATATTTTTTTTCTTTTTAGTAACTTAGTCGTGTTAAGTCAATACATGCTCATAACTTAAAAAAAAAGGTGAGTGTAATTTATAGCCAAACTTGGGGTTTGATGATATTTTAATGAATTTAGAAGTAGTTGAGTATAATTTAAACTTCATGTTATATTAAGTTGATAATCATATATCAATTTTGTTTCATATAGTTTCCCTTTATATGTTAGTTAATTTTTTCTATTATTATTTGATGTTATATATATTTGATCTTGACCCCCTCATGTCATTTCTGGCTCCGCCCCTGCAAGAGACCATATACAATAAAATAAAATTTTTCCTATTATAGTTTTATATGTTTTGAAAAGGTTCATAGTTCATTTTTCTAATGCTTCACATCCCTAATCATATAACTCTTTCTTTAATAAAATAAAGTCCCATTCACTGTTAATTCACTATTCATTTCCTCACAATTCACTATCCATTTTCTCACATTGAGAGACTGTGAAATGCTGTTGCATGAAAATTTGTGATGATGATTTAGATTTTTTTAAAAACGTCTCCACCTAATGACATATGTGGGGTTTTTTTTTTAAACTGTGTAATTTGTTTTTAAATTTACCAAAATTGCGTGGACTCAAAAAGTATTTACTTAGATTAGTGTAAGTCGTATATGTGATATACGACTTCTAAAGATAAATCGTGAATTAAACGTATGATTTATTATTTTAAATATTCTTTTGGTAAAGTCATATATATAATATACGGCTTCGACTTTTATTTTATTTTTTAAAAATATTTAGAAGAAGCCTTTAACCTAGTATACGATTTCAAATTTGTTTTTTTTAAAAAAAATATATTTAAGTGAAGTCGTTACCTTAATATACGACATGCATGGAATGCAATTTTTTTCTTTGAAGTTTGAAGCTTTTTTTTTTTTTTTGTACGGTATTAGCTTTGTGTTTTCTCAGTGTGGGTTGACCAGGTTAAGGATGACAATAGGTATGATTTGGATAGGGTACTATCCGTCTCGATACTCGTGTTTGAAAAAATTATTCATACTCGTACTCGTATATGTAGCAACTTTAATACACTTACTTGTACTCTCTGATCACCTAAGAACCTGTACCCGTTACCCGTACTTTAACTGTGAAAAAATAATAAATAACAAAAAAAAACATTATAACAATTAAAAAACAATTAAAAAATCTTTTAAATATCCTCATAAAACATTACAAATCAAAATATTTAAATAAATAAAAAATCCAAAAAGAAATTATAGATGCAACTAGGTTTAAAAATTTATTAATCTTTAGATTAATTTGGGTTTTAAAATTTGTATTATAGTTAAAATTATGTATATTAATATAAATAATATATATATATATATATATATATATATATATATATATATGTGTGTGTGTGTGTGTGTGTGTGTGTGTGTGTGGCATATACATGGGAAGGCGTGTGGGGTACGGGACGGGATGGGTATCATAGTACCCGTACCCGTACCCACACCCATACCATTCAAATTTATAGGTAATTACTCATATCCGAATCATTAGGTATTATATAGATAATTACCCTATCCATCACGAGTAATTTTTACGATACCCGATAGGTAGGATACAAATTGCCCTCCCTAATTTATGTGGTCAGTAATATTAAGGAACCAAAAGGAAAGGTAAAAGGTTTTGATTTTTGAATGTTTTGGGACACGATCAATTTCATTAACATGATCTCTATTCAAAATCTCCAGCCAAGCAATGCTACGTAGTAAAACCACAAAGCTGCCATGCCACTTAATATAATATATATTTCTGCAAGTGGTGAATTGAATCAACTACTTAATCTAAATTAAAAAAAAGAAGAAGTTGAAGTCGTATATTCAGTTAACGACTTCTTCTTGATATTTTTTAAAAAATAAAATAAAAGTTGGAATTCGTATATCATACATACGACTTTGTTAAAATATATTTACAATAACAAGTCGTACACTCAATCTACGACTTATCTTTATAAATCGTATATCTTATATACGACTTATACTAATCTGGTAAATATTTTTTGATCTATATACTATTTCAATAAATTTGAAAGCAAATTACACTAGTTTGGTAAAAAAAACCCATATATACGGTACTACTCCGGTGAAAAAATTAAATAAAACACATATATTAAGGTAATTAGTTAATCTTATTTAATATTGTTAATTTTATTTAAAAAATTAAATTTGTTACCTAAATTATCATTTATCTTATATATTAAGTTTGTGTTGTTGGGAATAAAAAGAGTTATTGGAAAACAAAATTTGTATTAAATGAAGGGTATTTTGGAAATAACGTCATTAAATAGGATAAAAATAGTTAAAATTTGCTTATATATTAGATCAAAAAGTTTGGGACTTTTTTGCTTATAATAGAGATCGATGGGAGTATTAATTAAGAGTCTTGCTAACCAATGTCATAAGGGTATTGGTTAAGAATAAGAGAGACAAGATAATATAAGCTATCATATCCTGTCAGAAACTGTTGTTTGGTGAGTCAGTAGGATAGGATAAATCAATCCTATCACCTATCATATCCTGTCAATCTAGTTAAAATTCTATCCAGAGGGGAGGGTTGAGTTAGAACTCAACAGGATAGGTCATTTACAGTATAATAAAATATAAAAATATTTCATATATAATAATTAAAGTATAATAAAATATAACATGATTCCAAAAAAAATTATAATAAAATATAAAATAATTAAAATATAAAAAATATTAATAATTAATTTTAAAAATTGTTTATATTTTGTCACAAGGAAAATTTTGTTATTTTTTATTAATTTGAAAAAACTGTAAAATATAAAAATTATTCTAACAATTTAACTATATGTAAAGTAAAAACTAAAAAGAATATTTAATATTATAAAAAAAATTAATTTAGGTTAAACAACATTTTTGGTGCTCAAGTTAAACAATGTTTTGAAAATTTAAAAAATTATATGTAATTTTATCACAAGGATAAAATTTTTTAATATTTAAAAAAATGAAAATTATAAAAAACTAAAATCTAATAAAGGTTAAAGTAATATTTTGGTCCCTGTACGTGATACGAATTCTCGATTTGGTCCCTATACATAAAAAATTATTAAAATGTTCCTATACATACAGAAAGTCTCCATTTGGTCCCTGCCGTACAAAATTTTAGGGACTAATTTGACAATTTTTTGCTCGTATAGGGACCAAATGAAGACTTTCTGTATGTATAGGGACCAAATCGAGAATTCGTGTCAGGTGTAGGGACCAAAATATTACTTTAACCTCTAATAAAATATGAACACTTTTGGGATAAAAATGAAAATTTTAAAATTCATACTAAAATTATAATTTTATCAAATTGGTTATTTGGTGGTCACCAAACGTCAGATAGGATAACAACTTATCATGCTCATATCATATCCTACTCATCCTATCCTATCCGCTCCTATCCTATCCTGACCACCAAACGAGCCCTAAATTTTCAAAGTGTTGAATGCACCACTTTTCAAGACCAATTTTTATTTCTAATTCATTGACCAATATCTGAACCGGTTAGAATTTAGCACTAATTAATCATCAATTAAAATTAAACAATTATAAAAACAATCATGCTGCACATATTATTTCTATAAAAAAAAAAATCGTAAGATGGTGTCGGGCCTCCTCAGGGGGGATTGGGAACAAACCAATTGCAAGATAATAAGATAAGGTAGATAAAAACAAAAACTTAATGAGAAAAATTAATCTATAAAAAAAATATAAAATTAAGTAAAAAGTTTTATTAATTAAGAAAACAATATGAATTTTTTTTAAAAATAATTCACTATTTATATTGATAATAAAATATTAAAAAATAAAATTGATTAGATATAGTCATTATTTAATATAATTAATGAGAGATAAAATTTAGGGAAAATTATTGTCTATAGTGATAATAAAATAGTAAAATAAAACTGACTTAAAATTTTATTTTTTTAGATAAAAATAAAATCATCAGAAATGAGATTGTACATATATAATAATAAAGATGAAACAAAATATAAAATGTTTTATTATTTAAAACAAAACTAAATAATACAATATTAAAATTAATGAGAAACTATATAAAATAATAATAAAGTGAATTTTTAAATAACAATATAATAAAAAACACATTCATGAGATTGAAAATTCAGTGTTTGAAATAATAATAAAATGAAAAAATAAATAGGATATAAAAATTTACTTTTGAAAAAATAACAAAACTTATTGAGAAAGGTCATTGTATAAACTAAAAATAAATAGATGATGAAATGTGGACAAAAAGCTATTTGATATAATAGTAAAATAATAAAATAATAAAATATGAATATGTGAAAAAAAACTCAATATTTGAAATAAATTTTTTTGAACAATCCAATATTCGAAATAATAATATATTTTAAAAAACTCAATTTTTGAAATAATAATATACTAAAAAATAAAACTTAGTGAAAAAAGTCATTGTTTACAAAAATAATAAAATAAAAATAAATAAATATGATGGAAAAAAATTATAATAATAATATAATGAAATATGAAATTGAGCTACAAAATTCTTGATTTAAATATGAAAGGTTACTATCAACAATTATAAGATTTAGGGAAAAATAATAAAAGTCATTAAGAATTAAGAGTTTAGGGAAAAAGTCGCTACTAAAACAAAATGTAGCGAGAAATGTATCTAATTGGAATTAGATAATCGAGAATAATTATCACAATATTGTTGTTTATATTTTAACTCTTTACTTGGAATGTATTTTAAATAATTGTCTTCTAATTGGTTAACTTTTTTAAAACAAAATAGTTAATTTATATAAATTCATGTTATGAAATAATTATAGTTTAATTACTTAAAAACTAATTATGTTTGTTTACTAAGTTTTTCATATACTTATATCTCAATAACTTTTGGTTAATATACTTCTAATTTTTTTGAATAAGACCTTACTAACTAATGTCATTCAACTCCAATGAAGAAAAAAAAACGTCATTCAACTCTATTAATATATAATTAATTTTTTTTTTATTTTTGTTATAATTTAATATTAATGAGTACTATCATCTTAAGAAATAAAATTAACACAATCGCCATTTTAAGATTTTGTTTTAATTAATGTAATGTCAAAAAATTACTTTTTTATAACTTAAAATTATAACTATTTTACATTTATTATTTTAATTCATTAATATTTATATATAATACATAAAATAAACTATTAAGTCCGGGTAAAAAAAATCTAGTTGTTGGATATGGGAAACCTCTTGATATAAATTGAGCCCTAAACCGCTGAATGGTAGGTTTGAAGGGGATAAACAGAATAAGATTTTTTGAATATGCCATTCACAATCACAGTCAAGTGATTCTGATTTTTTGTTCAAATGCGGTAACGAATAGGGAAGGAACTGTTGAGCAAAGCAGATAAGCATATATTCTAACATACTCCAGTTATGATTATGGTTCAAGATGGCCACCAATTTAAATCAGAGGCAAAGTTATGATTATGGTTCAAGATGGCCACCAATTTTAAATCAGAGGCAAAGCAAGGAAGCATCTCACTTTAACATATGTTTAGGTGACATTCTGTTTGTAGCTCCAACTTTTTTCCTTTCCTTTGTAAAAGAATTTATAGCAGCCAACGAGTCTTATCACCAACTTTGGTCCTGCCAATCAAACGTGTCTCAAATATGTTCCAAACTTGCAATTCATTCTTCAGCTTCAAAAGTGCCACATAATCTTCACTATTCTCATTTTTGTTTCCTTTTATTTACTTCACTCATCTTCATTTATTTATCTACAAACTAGTAGTTCAATTTGGCAGGATCATAAACCTTTGGTGATTTAGTATCTTGAGACGTTCTCAATGCATGAAAATCTACATAGATAAAGGATATAACCAAGCAACAAACTATTCAAAGATGGGGGATATGATCCGTAACAATTGCAACTCATTTTTTTGCTTTTATTTTCTTTAAGTTGCTTTGCTATTCTTCTTTTTCTCTCTTTTGTGGTTGTGTGGTGGCCTTATTCAGTCAGTGCTCAGTGTACCGAGACCCTCATGCTGAGCCTTAAGGGACACACTTTGGTTCAAAACAAATTTACAAAGAGCACTAAACTTTAAGACCGGTCTTGAGAATCTAGAAAAGCCATAATGTGTAAAATTTTCACCTTTGTTTCACGTTACTGTACAATTTTAATAACAGGAAGTGGGCTCCGCCATAATGTGTAGATTAAGAAAAATGTCTTGCAAATAAAATGGCATATATAAGGCACTATGTGTCGTTAATGGAGAAAAAGGAAAAGGAGGCTTATTGTGATGAGAGTTATCTAAATTACGTGAAAATTTTGTGTGTTTGATTTCACTTCTAGAGACATTAGAAGTGCTTCTACATCAGTTAAACGTGATTCCGTAAAAAATTTGTTTGGTTATACGTTTAGGGAAAACTTTATATCCAAAATTGATTCTATCAGACACAGCTTGGAGTATATTATGCTTTTTGGATTGAAAAATTACATTAAGTTTTACATCAAACTTGCTTTTAAAATAAAAACATCCAAACATAAACCACCTTACTTCAAAGTAAATTATATTGAAATTGAAATCAATTCTACAAGACCAACTCCATCCAAAATCACGTTTGACAAACGCTAATCTAAACACTAATAGGATCACAAATTCTAATTCTTCTTCAACGGAAAACATACGTATATAACAAGTTAACCTTAGAATGGTACGTACCGTACAACACACACAAGGCCCCACTCTGCATTTTTAAATCTCCAAATTTGGCAAAAGCACAAGCACCTGAATAATAACATTGGGGAAGAGGATATAAGTATCCATTTAAAAATGCAACTGATGTTAAGCATTTAGCCACCTCTAGGGATCAACAAAAGTATTATTATTGTTCCTAAGGCGACATCAAGAAGATTTTATTGGGTCACAATAAGAGTAAGACTGTTATTATATGATCCTTTTAATGAACAGTCTATCCACCAATACCAAGAAAAAATTTGGAAAAAAATATATCTATTTGAACCCTCTTCAAGCCAAGTTAGGAGAGTTTAACACCACAAAACGAACCATTGAAAATATCTTGGGTTAAATATATTTATGATCCCTCTAAAATTGATCAAATTTGATTTTTGGTCCCTATAAAAAATTTATTCATTTTCAGTGTCTAAAAAATACCAAAATTGTGTACTTTTAATCCTAAGTGAAGGACTAAAAACACACTACTTTCATCAAATACATATGGATTAAAAATAATAAATTTTTTATAGGGATCAAAATCAAATTTTACCAACTTTATAGGGATAAAAACATATTTAACCCAAATATCTTTTATTTAAAGAAAAGAAGCCTGTGTTTCTTTCTCTTAACTTGATAACTTGATGGTCGTGTACCATAAAGAGATAATCATGTGTATGTACATCAAACCAAAGGCTATGCAAGTACACAATCTAATGATAATCTACTCTAATATTTAAATCTCAGTATGTCACAAAAAATCAGGCCACGCATATCAGTACAAGTTAATAACTAGATAAAACTAAAAAGCATATTCTTTTAGGGCATGTGGTTTGCCACAAGGTACGAACTCTTAAAAGACAATTTCAAACCTTATGAAGAAAAATGAAAAATGGAAAGAAACAAGTCATTTTAACTCTCACTTTAATTGGAAGATAAAAAGCAAAATAAATAAATAAAATAAAATAGAAAAGAGGACATAAATTATCCAAGCACTCGCTGTTTCACTTGGACCATGACCAGTCACCCTTCATCTTAAGACACCATGTCACCAAGTTGTGATAAAGCGAGGGATTTATGCTTTTGACAGTTCCTAGTAGCATGTGATATTTTAAGTTAAGAAAGTAATCTAAGGAACGGAGAGAAAGAGAGAAACTATGAAATTTTGAAGGGGGAATAGAACTTGGCAACCCATCTAAAAGTAAAACAAAGCATAAAGGTACCATTGAGCCCAAGAAATCAAGTACTGTTATTTTTGTTACCTGGGGAAGAGAGCTTAGAATTCTAAAGCGAAGAGGAGATCTTAGAAGTTAGAATAGCATAAAGCAATAGTTTGTTTCTTTTGGGGGTTCTATTCCCCCATTTATTCTTTATATGACCTGCTTGCACCATACTTCCCATCTGCCCAGTCATTCTAATTCTAATTAAAAGCAACCTATCTCTAATTGCCCTTTCTTAATAACAAAGGAATGGTAATTTACCATATCAACCCCATATAAGTCTTTATATGGAGTAAAGCTGCATGATTTGCAAATATATTAGTAACACGTTCTAGGCAAATATAACCTGTAATAATTTTTCATAATATCATATGGATTTAATTGTTATACATTGTCTGTATAAAGATTTATTACATTGTCAACCAATCATGAATTATCGTATCATTAAAAATATTTGACCCATACAATAGTTAGTTTAAAAGTCATGCGTAGGATGACCTGTATCTGGTTAATAGTGTAAAAACTTCACAATGACAGTGTATCGAAATTAATCTCATTAAAATATAACCTGTTATTTAAATTGTTATAATCTGTTATTTAAATACATCCAACCTATACTTGGGCAAACATTTGCTGAGCCATGGAATCCTTGTGAGCTGAAACCAAGTAAGACCAATGGCAATCAAAGGCTTGTTTATCCATATACACACAGGTATGATAGTGTGACGTGGCAAGTTGGCCAAGAGTCCAAGCGACTAGGTTTGGCTTCTTTTATTAGAAAAAAGCAGGCATTTGATAGAGACGTAGAGAAAGAAATGAAAAAAAGAAAGATACTTGGCCTCTCAAGGGTATTTGTCCAAACCCCTTTATTCATCCTTGTCAGATTCTTCAATAGCAGCCTTAATTTGCTTAGATTTCAGGCTTATGATTCGAGATGAATCTAAAATTCCCGTAGGCCATCCCTGCTTTAAGCTTTAAAGCCCCACTCCAAATCCAGTAGGACATAAATAACAAGCCTATATCTACAGGAATGGACCATAAGAATATAGATATTACTACCACAGCTGCGTATTCTCTTGTCAATCCAAACAGAGAACATACCTTCTATTCTTCTTGCTTCAGAGTGACGAGAAAATGGTGTTTCATCCTTCTAGAATAATTATTCTTCTTCTCTTTGTTGGGTTCTTATCGGTTCAACATGAGAAAGTGTTAGGCATGACAAGTTTAGAAATTGCACTCAGACAGAGCCAAAAAGACCACAGGATAATGCTGCAGATTGAACATACTGGCAAAGCTACAGGCAAGGAATTATTGAACACAAAGAAGAATTCAACAAATGTCAGCAAGGAGTTTGATCCAAATCAGGCAAGCAAAAGAAGAGTGCGACGAGGATCGGATCCTATCCACAACAGGGCTTAACACATGCATGTAGGTCCTATGACTAGGAAAGAAAGCAAGACTAAGCTGACATCTAAGAGAGTGAGAAACGAAAGTTGGAATGCTTGGAAATGCAGAGCAGGTTAGAAATATAGTGTGAACTGTACCTGCATTCTCGAAATGCCTGCATTGTTATTAATTGGTTTTTCCCTTCTTTTCTAAGTTTAAGAGTTTTGTCATAGAGAGGCATGTATAGTCAAGCTACTAGATAATTTTCTAGAAAGCAATTCAGTGAACCAGCATCATCTGCATTGTGAGCAGAGAATAGTAAAAGTACAGTATAGATGATGATGCCAGCTACCCAAAGGAAAACATTTTCTTTATGTTTCACTCACGGAAAAAAGAGATCCATTTGCACTAGTATTACAGAAGTGTTTCAAATCTAACTATCTTTGGTACTTCAGTTTTCAGACTCTTCAGACAAGTCTTATCCATTACAAAAAAAAAGGCAGAATTGTTGCACATTATACATTCATAACAAAATTCTAGCTACTTTTATTGTCCCATCATGTTGAACAGTATTGAATAGAAATTTGTCTTTGCTTATCTTTCTCTTTTTTAATTTCTCCTGTTTCCTGTGGGGTGCAAGTGTTTGGTAAACAAGCAAGGAAGATTTACACAGGAAAGCAGCAAGAAGAGTATAAGTAATATTAACAAACAAAAATATCCCATACTTCAATAGAGGATGATAGACTCAACAGCATGAGACAAGATAAGTTACTTGCCAAAAGCAAAGTGTTATTAACCCGTCAATTATTTCCAGATATATAATGAATACTTTCATTTTCATAATACTTCTTTATTGTTAAAATCAAATAGAACAAAGATGCTGTTTTACTAAGTACTAACATATCATCCAACATAAACTCATCCCTGACATGGATCATCAAAGTCATAAAACCTGTATTAGCATATAGATGCAAACTTAAGGAAGTGCCACTTCAACTTCATTTGAGGGTATGATGCTAGGAATAGTGAGAACAACAAAAAGTTAATATCCTTTTTCATAACTGACAAACACTAAGATTCTTGAAAAATATTCCTTGCTGTGGCAGACAATAATGACTAGGGAGAATATGAACAGTGTAAAAACTATATTAATGCTTTTATAGCAAATTATGGCACAAGAAATTTCAGAAAGCATCAGTCAAAAGCATAACATTGGGATTGGAGCTCATGATCACCCCGTATCAGATGAAAGATAGCAAGCATGATCGAAATAAAAGTTCAATAGGAGTATACTTCCCCCCATTCATGGTGAAGCAGAATCTACTTATTCATTTTATTTCTTCCAAATTTTTCTTTGTCTCCCCCGTCCCTACAGGGGTTCAACTGAAGAACTGTAACCATGAAATCATGATACAAAGCAATAAAATCCCATTTGATACCTATTCACCTAGCTTGCACTAGAATATTCCCTGGTGGAACCAATGCATCATGATATTCTCTCCCACCTTCCAGTTCGTTGTGAGTGTATTATAACTTATAAGTGCCTAAATGTTGATGATATGCACACTTCAATGACTGATAGCTAGAATAATTGTTGGAACCACAACTTCAGAGGTCAATATGAATTTAACAAGGAAAATGTTTTAAGTAAACCCAGATGAAACAATATGTGCAAATAAAGGTTAATATGAATCATAAAATTGTTTATAAGTATGATGGTAAAGATGTAAAGGCAGCCTTACTTGGCTAGAGATATTAGAATTTAGATAGTCTTGTATGTGTAGTAATGCCATATTGCCATTCATTCACTTATTTGGGTTGCTAAAGATAACAGTAAGGGCTATTGTTTACAAGTAGCAATCTACATTTCTCCACAATTGTAATTTGTATGTACTGTCACTCCATCAGCAATTGATGTAGAAACATTTTATCAGTTCACAAGCCATTATTAATTATAATCTCCAAGGGAAGTGAATTTGGAGATTTTTTTAAAGAAAAGTTAGGAACACACTCTTTTCAGTGTTATTATTGCATAGATTTCATGTAGGACTCACTGAATCATATAGGTTTATTCTATATTTAGTGGATCCAAATTTTTTTTTTATTTTTCCTTTCTGTTTTGCCAATATTTATTTCCATCTTTTTTATTGAAACCCTCACATTTGCAGCACAAGGAAGATGCACCTAAATCAATAATCAAAAAAATAATCCAATCTGAAACAAAGAACTGCAAGTTTACAATTAATAGAAGATTCAAAAGCTGATATTACCGTTTACCATAACAACTTTCATGAAATGATTGATAATAATAATAATGATAAACGAGGAGGTAGATACCCAGATCCAGATAGTTACTTCAAAGTTCATCTGCCATACATTCATTCATCATCAGAGACCGCAATCAAAGATCATCGGCATCGTCGCACGATTGACGCTGCTCTTCTCTAGAGGAGAACCATCAGCTAACTAAACGCTGCCGTTTACTGTTCCAGACAGTAAGCGAGCTAGAAATCTATAATTGGGCCACCTAAACCCTTTAAGTGTATTCGGCTAACTTTTGGGCTTGATTGTTTAATTGGGTCAGCCCAAATGTTTTTGATTGGCGTTAATCTCGTTTCCTTTGAAAGTAGGGAGTTGCTACATGTACCCCTACAATTGCTCCATCCACCCCCACACATCTAATTTTGGTGCATAAAATGACATTTTTACCCCTATGAATTTCGAAACTCTTTCCTCTCCTCCCTCTTCCTTTGTACATGCAACCCCAGCCCTTTCTTCTGTTGCGAATTTGCGTACCAAACAAGACGCACCGGAAAAATTCCCACCAAGAATCCATGCGAATGGTCATGGTTCAAGTTCAAAATTTTTATCTCTTGAAGTGCAGACCTTTGATTTGAGTCGTGTTCCAAAATCACGAGCACTACAAGAAAAACAATGTCTCTACGAAGTCCACACGAGCAGATGGACACGTCCCACATGTTCGTTCTCGGAGTGCGCCTCTAAGCACTGCTAGATGCAAGACAAGACGTCGAAAGTATACTCTTTCACGCAAACTGAGTGCAGAGTGCGGCTAGGGATGTGTTGTGTGTGGCTCGACACTCTAACCCTAGTGCTATTTATAAGCAGGTGCACCAGTTGGCAGAAAAAGGTTTGACTTGACCCTAATGGGCTCATCTGGTATGAGCATGACCAAATAGAAATTGAGTCTAACTCAATTTATTTTAGTTCCGATTAATCTGCTATACGTGTGTGACCCCATAGGTTCCCATAAAGTTGGTAATAATATCAAATCACATTTAATATTATAAACAATGAGTGGTGTCTAGCAACACATCATTGCTACCCAAGTAATGAGAAAGTCAATGATTTGACGTAACATTTCTGTGACCAATGTCCATATGTATTATTATCCCTTTGTCCTGATATCTATATTGAACACAAGGCATAGAACGTGTCACCCTTGTATAGTTAAATATCACGTTCCTTGATACCCGATTAGCCTTGATAATAAATAAGGTCAATATCTCATATTGACTCATTTCAGCATAGCCATGTATTTTACAGTCTCACTCTATCAAGGGACTCACAGATATCGCTCCTGATATGTAGGAGGGACAAATCCCAGCTAAATCACTCATACCCCTCCGCATGACTTGCTATATA
Organism: Sophora flavescens; assembly: GCA_030762895.1. Lineage (NCBI taxonomy): Eukaryota > Viridiplantae > Streptophyta > Magnoliopsida > Fabales > Fabaceae > Sophora > Sophora flavescens. The sequence continues at coordinate 133,263,206 of CM061065.1, forward strand.
CCCAATGACCGACTTTATAGTCATCCTGTTACAAATGACGATTGATTGTATTAAAGCACACAACTCCTCATGTAGGAATCGTAGTGATTTCAGGTCGAAAGATTGCATACATCATTGTCACTATGAGAACTACTTATGACACTCGCATAATATTCCATGTAGTGTTCTCATGATGGGTCAATCCAGTACATCATTACTCTAATTTGTATCTATATACGTGACTTGATATCTCTTATCCATGACCCATGAAAAGTGATCATCAGTCTACACACATAATAATCTAGATGTATTATTATTTTTCTTATTAATAATAATACTTGACTACATATACTTAAGAATAGAGTTCTATTGCTTAATAGCGTCTCACTATCGAATCATATACTTGATATTTTATTAAATAGAACTTTCTTATTCTAAGGACTTTATTACTTGTAAACAAACAACGTAAAAACTGAAATATCTCATATTATAAATAATAACAAGATATAAATGTAAGTCCAAAGGAAAAACATTGATATCTAGGGCTTAAACCAACATCTTCCTCCTCCCTTCCTTTCCTATCTGCATCTGCTGTACCCTCCCCCTCTGCTCCTTTCCTCTCTTCTGCTCACACTCCCACCGCCACCTGCTTCATTTCCTCTCTTTTGTCTGTGATGTTGTTGCTTCCAGCAATTGGTTTTTGCTTTTTGCTTAGGGTTTGCCATCCTACCCCTTTATTATTAATTAGTTAGTGCAGAAGGGTGATTTCTGGGGTTTGTTCTTTTAGGCTTTTCTTTGGTTCAATGATTTCTTTTTCACTAAGGGCGATGCTTATGGGTGGCTCTGATGTCTTGCCATTTATTGGCTCTGTTCTATGTTGTTGGAAAGACTTTTTTTTTCAGTCTCATTGTTGTCTGTTGAGTGCCTTTTTTGCTTATGGATTGAAGTTTGAAGAGGTATATGGAATTTGGGTGGTATATTGAATGTTGCGGATTGGTTATGGAATTTGGGGTGCAGTTACTGTACATCCGGTACAGGATGTCATTCTTTTAAATTGAAGGTGCCATGGAATGTCAACAGAATAATGCAACCTGCAAGAAACTCATGTTGAGAGATAGAGAAGAGGGGGTGGAGGGAGATGAGATCAGAGAGAAGAGGGTAAAAAATTATATTAAATATATTTTTAAATTTTTAAGGATATTTTTGTAATAATTTTTTTAAAACAAGAAGTGTAGAGATGGATGAGCAATTGTAGGGATACATATAGCACCTCCCTTGAAAGTAATGTCATGTGCCCACATGAGATGGATCCAATCCAGATCTTAGGGCTCGTTTGGTGGTCAGGATAGGATAGGGGCGGATAGGATAAGAGAGCATGATATGAATATGATATGATATGAGCAGGATAAGCTGTTATCCTATCCGACGTTTGATGTCCACCAGATAACCAACTTGATAGCATTGTAATTTTAGTATGAATTTAAAATTTTCATTTTTGTTCCGAATGTTTTCATATTTTATTAGATTTTAGTTTTTTATAATTTTTATTTTTTAAGATTATATAAAAAGATAAAATTGTCTTTGTGATAAAATTACATATAATATTTTAAAATTTTAAGATATTGTTTAGCTTAAATTAATTTTGTTATAATTTTAAATATTCATTTTTAGTTTTTACTTTACATATAGTTAAATTATTAGAATATTTTTTTTATTTTTCAGTTTTTTAAAATAATGTGAAGTAACAAAATTAGCCTTGTGACAAAATAAAATTAATTTTTAAATTAATTTTTAATATTTTTATTATTTTATGTTTCATTATACCTTTTTTTGGTAATCATATTATATTTTATTATACTTTAATAATTTTATATATAAAATATTTTTATACTTTATTATACTATAAATCACCTTATCCTATCCTGTTGAGTTCTAACCCAGCTCCCCCAGGATAGAATTTTAACTAGATGGACAAGATATGATAGGTGACATGATTGATTTATCCTATCATGCTGGTTCACCAAACAATAGTTTCAGACAAGATATGATAGCTTATCCTATCTTATCTCTCTTATCCTGACCATCAAACAAGCCCTTAGGATGAAGCCAGTTTGATGGAAACTATAATAATATGTGATAGCTTCTACTATAATATCAATAAACTCGATTATTGAAATTGTGGGATACCAGCTGTTGACTAATATGACGGAATGTGGCAATTTAATTTATGGGATTAGAATTTATGTTACAAACAATGTCGTTTTAAGTATGATTTGCGCCATAGTCACTGAGTTAGCACCTGCCACATGTAATATGGCTGCGTTTGTGAGAGACATATATTATAAGTAAAAAAAAATACCTATATTTTGTGAAAATAAGAATATGTGAATTAATTTTCTGATATTTGTACCATTCAAGTATGTGAATTAATTTTGCAAAAAAATTGAATGAAAGTATAATTCGATAATTATAAAATGATAGTAGTAAATTATATTTAAACTTAAATGAATTCAAATTAAAAATATTAATAAACTGATTGTAAGATATTAATTAAATTTGTTAATTTAACGTGTAAGTTAATAAAAGATATTAAGTTAATTTGTAAATTTGTTAATTTACTATAATAATTGATGAATATTTATTGGTGTAAATTGTTATTGCTATTATTTTTTTATGCCTCCTGTGATATTATTTGCTACTCATTAATACGAGATTTTTTTATTGCCTCTTGTTGTTTTAAATAGATACTTTATCATTAATGTCATCGTTACTCCCTATACTTATAGTATAAATTTTTTTGTAGCGTTGTTCCTTTAAAATTGCAGGCGTCCAATTTTTTGTTGGGGCTGGGAGGACGCCCCTTGCAGTGCCACGTGGTACACTGCAGGAGGCGCCACTGTAGAGGAAGGTGCCATTTGCAGTGGCGCCTCCCCTTTTGTCTTTTTTTTTTAAAAAAAATGGGTAGGCGGCATCTGCAGTGGTGCCTTCAAAGGCGCCATCTGGAGTGGCGCCTTTGACCTGTCAGATTGAAAAAAATAAAATATGCCACGTGTCCAAAACGACCCCTCCATTGATAAATAGTTTCAGAATAATCCTAAACTGATAAATAATTTCTAAAATGAACTCAATTTGGTCAAAAAGCCAATGAGTTGTTGATGACATAAAAGTCACCGTTGCCTCTTATTGAGGAATGTTTTGACTCTTTCTGCCTTGAACAAAAAAATTAGAGCCGTTAAAATGGACCAACCAAATTTGCATGGGTTTGCTCATGAGAAAAAGAAGTTGGTTCACTAAAATTAAATAATTAAAAAAAAGCAGAAAATATTTATTGGTACACTTTTGATCTTGAGAAAAAGGAAAAAATGGTGCGATTCAATAAATAAATAAATAAATATATAAATTAAAAGATTCCTTTATATCAGTGTAAATCATTTTTAATATATCTACACACTTTTAGTCATTGATTTTATTTAATTTTCATCTAGTGATAATTATAATTTTAATAGTTTATACCGTTAGATAAATAAAATTCTAGCCATCCATCATACATATTCTTCAAACAACCACCCAATACACTGGATATGAGCTTTGGCCTTGGGTTTTATGGATCACAACTTGTATTAATAGCTCTAATTAAGATGCATTGATCATTTTAATTACTAACAAATAAGTAACACGAGAGGATAGGATTCCAAAGTCCAAATTTTTATGGCTTGGAGTGCTCTTTGCGCACGATAATTCAGTACTCATGTGTATTTTTTTTTTTTGTTTAGGCACATTTTTATAGGTATTTAAATCACTATTTAATATGTATAAGATTATAAATTTATGATAAAAATGCTGAATGCATTTATCTTTAAGAGAAATGATAAATGAACACAATGCATCTTTGTTTTTGTATGGTATTTTTGAAATGCATATATACAAATATGATAAAAGTAAGTGAGAGATAGAAACAAAACATACAGTATCACATACGATATCAAAATGTTGTGTTAAAATAATGTAACTTTATCTTTAAATTTGTTACTGTATATAAATAATAATTTAAGTGTCTAACAAATAACTCAGTAAAAATCATGTCTGCCTGAAAATTTCTCACTACTTTGATTGGTGACTAAGTTGCCATTTTACCATTTATGATTTAACTATTAGTACTTCCCTTCTGTGATCCCGGCAAATTAGACGCCTTAATCTTAGCATGTCTTATCAATGCCGAAAAAGGATCAGTAGCCCACATGAGAACACAAATTTTGTTTTCTTGGATTCTAGTGGCATGCATGATTTCATCGAGGAAGGAAAGAGAAGATCTACACTAGCAAATCCATGATCAAATTGTAGATCTAGCATTCCTTATACAATAATTGTCACAATTCTATTAATGTATCTTTTATTTTATTTTTTTGGGTAAAAATGACAAACATTTTTTAAAATTATGGATACAAGAATATTCAAATTCAATATGTTACATTTGCATGTTGGAGATATGGAGAGAAACTTTACACAGAAAATGATAGGCACACACACACAATTAAGTATAGAACTTAGAGAGAGAGAAGTCAGTGTATAAAATTCCTTTTTTTTTTGAATACTACTCAATTCTTTGATACACATACACTGGTTATATACACTAGTTCTGGTCCCACACTGCTCAAACTAGTAACTAACCTCATAACAGCTTTCAACTATTAACTAACTCTGCTAACTAACTTTCCATTCTGCTAACTAACTTTGCATTATGCTAACTAACTTTACATTACAGAATAACACTTCCCCTTAATGCAAATTATCTAAGGAAACAACACCTAGCATTTCCCTCAACCTTCTAAACCGATCAGTCTTAACTGGCTTAGTTAGAACATCGCAATTTGCGCTTACGGCTGCAATAGGTCAGCTTGATCCTTTCCTTGTTCACCTGGTCTCTTAGAAAGTGAAACCTTGTTTCAATGTGCTTGCTTCTGCCGTGTGCCACTGGATTCTTTGCTAGACTTATGGAGGATTTATTATCAACAAAGAGTTGAACTGGTTTTCTGTACCTGATCCTCATTTCATCCAGCAGAGATTCCAGCCAAAGAGCCTGGCAAGCTGCATTGGAGGCAGCTATGTACTCTGCTTCACAAGAAGAAAGGGCCACCACATTCTGTTTTCGAGAGCTCCATGAAACTGGGCTGTTCTGGAATTTAAACAGATAACCTGATGTGCTCTTCCTTTCAACCTTGTCACCACACCAATCTGAATCTGACCAAGCCTCAAGTCCTTCCTCAAGATGCCCTGCTCCTTTAGGAAATAGAACTCCATAGTTGATGGTTCCTTTCACATATCTCAACAGTCTTTTAGCCATAGCCATATGTGAGGCTCTAGGGTCACTCATAAACCTGCTGATCAAGCCAACACCATAACAGATATCTGGCCTGCTATTGCATAGGAACCTAAGGGAACCTACAATCTGCTTGTAGAGGGTGCTGTCAACACATTTCTCAGCTTCACCATTCTGCAGTTTTACATTGGTTTCCATTGGAGTTACTGCCTCATTGCAAGAGTCCATTTGAAACCTCTTAAGTATCTCTTGAGAGTACTTTCTCTGGTGTAGAATGATGCCACTGTTTGTGTATTCTATCTCCATCCCTAGGAAATAAGTGAGGATCCCTAGGTCTGTCATTTCAAACTCCAAGTTCATGCTCCTTTTGAACTTGTCAATTTCAGTTGAGTCACTTCCTGTTACAAGTAGATCATATACATAGAGACACACTAAAATCAGGCCAGCACCATCACTGCTTTTCACATATACCAAACTCCACAGAGCACTTTGAGAACCCTTGCTTCAATAGAAATGCATCAATTCTCTTGTTCCAAGCCCGAGGGGCTTGTTTCAAGCCATACAAGGCCTTGTGGAGCTTGTACACCTTACTTTCTTTTCCCCTTACCTCAAAACCAGGAGGTTGTAGTACATAGACTTCCTCTTCTAGTGGACCATTGAGGAATGCAGATTTTACATCCATTTGGAACATTGACCACTCTTTTGAGCTTGCAACGGCAATGACAAGTCTTATTGTCTCAGCCCTTGCCACTGGTGCAAACACTTCTGTATAATCCACTCCATCTTTCTGTAAGAATCCCTTTGCCACTAATCTGGCCTTGTGCTTGGCTATCGAACCATCTGGCTTTAGTTTCACCTTGAAGATCCACTTGACAGCAATTGGCTTCTTGTCAGGTGGAAGTTCAATAAGCTCCCATGTATGGTTCCTCTCTATTGCATTCATTTCTTCCTTCATTGCATTCTGCCATACCTCTTCATTGATAGCTTGTTCCCAGTTCATTGGTTTTGTGTCTGCAAAGAAGGCTAGGTGAACTAACTCACATTCTGCTGTGATTTCCTGATCAGTGAAAACCTCATAGTCTGTCAATCTCACCGCAGCGGTGCTCTATTCCTTTGTGGCCTCATTGCTCGAATCCGCTCATTTGTTTGCACGCTTCACTTAACTCAGACATTTGATGATCTGAATCAAGTGAATGAAAAATGCTGACTTTCATCCCAGCATTGTGTTCCTTCCAATTCCAGGGTGTCTTCTCATCAATAACCACATCTCTGCTGATTACAACCCTTTTCGAAGATGGATTGTACAGTTTGTAGGCTCCTGTGGGATGATATCCTACTAGAACCATAGCTTCAGTCTTGTCATCTAGCTTTCTCCTCCTTTGGTCAGGAACATGTCTAAAGCATAAGGATCCAAAGATCCTTAGATGATCAACTCTAGGCTTGCTTCCTGTCCAAGCTTCCTCTGGAGTCACATTCTCCATTCTTTTAGTGGGGCATCTGTTAAGAACATAGGCTGCAGTAGACACGGCTTCACCCCAATAACTCAGTGGCATTTCCTTTCCTTTCAGCATGCACCTTGCCATATTCATCAGGGTTCTGTTTCTCCTTTCAACAAGGCCATTGTGTTGAGGTGTATAAGGGGCAGTTACCTCATGCACAATGCCTTGTTTTTCACAGAAGTGCTCAAAATCCTTGGAACTGTATTCTCCTCCACCATCAGTTCTAAGAATTTTGATAACTTTTCCACTTTGTCTTTCAACTAAGGCAGTAAACTTCTTGAACACATCAAAAACTTCATGCTTTCCCTCAATCAAGTACAACCACAGTTTTCTAGTAAACTTATCTACAAAGGTTATGAAGTACCTGTTTCCTCCAAGAGTTGGTGTCTCAATAGGGCCACATACATCTGAGTGGACAACTCCCAAGGCACCAGTGGCTCTTGCTGGTGCAGACTTCTTGAATGCAGTTCTTGGTTGCTTGCTCATCAAGCACCCTTCACACACCTTTTCTGGTTGTTTGATTTGAGGGATTCCTTGCACCATGTGCTTGCTGCCCAACTGGTTTAGACTCTTGAAATTGAGATGTCCAAACCTGTAGTGCCACAGCCAGTTTTCATCTTCAATTACAATGGTTGAGAGGCATTGAATTGTTGAAGCATTCAGATCAATCTTGAATGTTCCATTCTTTGACAGTGGAGCTCTAATCACCAACCTTCCTTTTGCATCAAAGACTTCAATGAGCTTCTGCATCATCTTCATTGTGAAGCCCTTTTCTAGCAATTGTCCAAGGCTCAACAAGTTGCTTTTCATTGAGGGAACATACAAAACATCAGTTACATATGCAGGTCTGCCACCTTTTCTTTTGATCAAGACTTTGCCAATTCCCTCAGCTACTATAGTGCTGTTATCTGCAAATCTGACCTTGTTCTTGACACTACAATCAAGATCAATCAGCCAATCTTTCTGGCCTGTCATGTGGTTGGAACACCCTGTGTCAAGATGAAGTATTGCTCTCCCCTTCTATGTTGGTTGTCACCATCAGCAACACTTGGTCAGAATCCGAGCCATCATCTTGAGCAACATAGTCCTCATCATCATCTGATCTTGACCTCTCCACCTTGCTGTTTATGCATTCTTTTGCATAGTGCCCCCATTTATTACAGTTGAAGCACTGAACCTTCTTTTTATCAAACTTCTTATTTCCACCTCTGCCTCTGCTTGACCTTCCTCCTCTTCCTTTGCTGTGCTGATCTCCTTGCTCAGCTGAGGAGGCTTGATCCTGACTGTAAGAATTGTTGCCAGAACCACAACCTCCATCTCTGTTGGACTTCACCTTGCCTCCTCTCTTGCCTTTTCTCAGAATCAGCATTGCCTTTTATGTAATCAGCATTACCTTTCTTGAACATCTGGGCCTGCAGAGCATGATCTGGTTCCTTTACTTTGGATCTTTCATTCAGTCTCTGCTCATGTGCCTCTAGTGAGTTCAGCAGCTCCTCTACCTTCATACCCTCCAAGTCTTTAGACTCCTCAATTGCAACAACTATATGATCAAACCTAGTGGTAAGGGTTGTAAGGATCTTTTCAACCATTTGCTGATCAGAGATTGTGCCTCCACATGTTGTTATCGAGTTTACAAGCAGTTGCAGCCTATTGAAATACTCAGCTACTGATTCTTGTTCAAGCATGGACAGCAGCTCATACTGTCTTCTGAGGGACCGCAGTCTCATCTTCTTGGTCTTCTCAGCACCTCCATAAGCCTTCGCGCAAAACATCCCGGGCCTCCTTGGCTGTCTTGGCTTTGGAGATCTTCTCAAAGTTGACAAGATCAACACATTGATGAAGAAAGCACTTAGCCTTGTAGTCTTTCTTCTTGGTTGCTGCATCGTCCCTTTCTGTGACACCTTCTTTCACAATATCCAGGATTTCTTGAAAGCCAAGAATGACTTCCATCCTTACAACCCAATGGTCATAATTCTTGCCATCCAGAATCGGCAAACTGGAAAGAAAACTTCCATTTCCTCCATTCGATGAAGCCATGATTGCCTCTTTCCTTCTTCACAGGACGCCTCAACCTTTCTTCACAGGTCCCTGATTTTTGAAGCTCTAGATACCAAATCTGTTGGAGATATGGAGAGAAACTTTACACAGAAAATGACAGGCACACACACACAATTGAGTATAGAACTTAGAGAGAGAGAGAAGTCAATGTATAAAATTCCTTTTTTTTTTTTGAATACTACTCAATTCTTTGATACACATACACTAGTTATATACACTAGTTCAAGTCCCACACTGCTCAAACTAGTAACTAACCTCATAACAGCTTTCAACTATTAACTAACTCTGCTAACTAACTTTCCATTCTGCTAACTAACTTTGCATTATGCTAACTAACTTTGCATTACAGAATAACATTGCATTCCAAAAATATTTTTTAATGATCGTATTTTTTTAGTTGTCGTATATAATTAAAGAACCATTTATAGTATCTTGATAAACCTTTCTCTATGAATTAGTTTTTGGAGTTGAGTTATGCTAAAAGGTGTCCTTAGAGTATTCTTTAAGAAAATAAAAATAAAAAAAGTAAGTTTTTATTAAAAAAAATTAGTTATTTCACCTTTTTAAGTATTAAATACATTGATTCTCTATAAAACATTATTTTTCTTGATTCCTTAACGAATAATCTTAGGACACTCGTCAGCATTATCCTTTCGAAGTGAAGTTAGCTAAGTCCAATTATTCTAAAAGCTTAATTAATTAGCATATGACTATGAACAAATTGTGCAGTCGGATCCGATATACCATCAAAACCAATGAGTATTGGAATGTCGCCGTAGTCGGCATATGAATTCAATTAATGGGAAAATTAATTATTTAAGTAATAAAGATTGATGAATTATCGACAAGCTAGCTAATTGCAGGTTTATACAGTGTTATGCGACTCCTTTTTTTTTTTTTGACAAGATGTTATGCGACTACTCAATCACCATCATATTGGATTTTGAACTTTCATGCTTAACAATCACTGCAAATATACGGGTGTTCATCAACCGATCCAAAATGTTTCAAATCATAAAAATTGAATTGAAAAATTGAAAATTGAACAAACTGAACTCCGAAAAAGCGACAACCAAAAAACCGTTTTGTTAAATTGGATTGGATCGGATTTTAGATCCCGTGGTGAAATCCAATCGAATTCAATCCAAACCGAACTATTACACATATATACTATTATTTTTGAAATTATATAGCACTACTCATACTTAAACATTTTTTTTTCATATTTTTGATGCCCCTCATTCTCTTTAATATTTTTGTTGGAATGACATATATGAGACTATTTAGAATAAATATTAATGTCTTGAAGTTATATTTTGTTAAAAGTTTTGATGCATAACATATATATACTTGATTGAATAAATATGAAAAATAGGAAATCAATTAAATAAATTTGAAAAATAATTAACTACAATTTATTTGTAGCCGATTCAAGGAAAAAATAGGATAAATGAGAATAGATATAGAGAATTAACATAAAAGAATATTTAACATAAAAGAACATAATAATTATTCTTCTGGAACTCTCAAATTAAAATTTTGTCAAGAATTCTCTAGAAATTTTCTCACTCGTCATCCAATCAAATAATGGTTTATAAGGAACAATATAAAGATATATTAAAATAAGTATTGGACACCCTAAACTAGCTCACTTAAATGAAAATTATCTTTTGTCCACTATTAAATAAGTAAAAAGGATACTTGACATAAGAAAAAAAAAAATAAAGTATGACAAAAACCGAATTATCCAATCCAATCCAAACCGCATTTGATTGGATCGGATTTTTTTAAGGAATTAAACCGATCCAACTCAAACCACACGTTGTTTTCATCATTGAATCGAATGGTTTTTTAGCTCAAAATCGATCCAATCCAATCTACGAACACCCCTAACAGCTAGCATAAAAAAAAAAGAGAAAACTTTTGGACTTTCTTTTTTGTCGTTCTATTATTGTTAAAGAAATAAAAAGATTATTTCAAAGGAAGGTCTTTTTCATTTTCTATTTTTATATATTAAGTCGGTAATGTTGGATTTTCTTTTACCGACTATTTTTTTCTTTTCTAAAATCTCAAACAGTGACACAAAATTTACAAACAGAAATTTTGCAATTTTTTTTTTTTTTGGTATTAAAAATTTTGTATTTTTTCTATAAGTAAAAAGTATATTGATAAAATGATATAAATGATACCCTACCCCATATATAAAAACAGATACATTAACAAAATGATAGAACCAATGTAAATTAAAGAACAGAGATTTTGCATCAGCAATACGAATTGGTAAGATCCTCTTGCTAACTTGGTTGTTTACATATATAGTCAACTGATATTGACCGTAGAGTGTTAATTAATACCGTGATTGTGCAAGTATACATGGAAGAAAATTTATCTGTTTTGATAGGATCAAAATCTTATGGGTCTTAGCACCAAAAAAAATAAATTTATGGGTCAAACATGGTAGAAGATGTGTTTGAATTGTGTGACAGATCACAGGTTAAAGAAAGGAAGAACTATCAATGGAAATTCAATCTGTCTTTCACGTGATGCATTACGGTGACACGAGGCTTAGCTAGAATCATCTCTTAATTCCTATATATATATATATATATATATATATTTGGGTACAAATCCTGCTAACGATAATTTTACTTTTGTGGATAAAAACTCATTGAGGCCACCTTCAAAAGCGGTGTCAACCAACGTGATGCAGATCTCATGTATATTTCTGGGATAAGGTTTCATATGTGTGAAATATATAGTTTTACTTTATTTAATGAATAATTTCTTAGTCACGTCCTCGTCATGATTTTGTTCCCAATTTTTAAATTTGGAGTGGTCTGTGATATATACATAATATGTTTCTTATTAATTAAAGAGGACAAGAGTCTCGTGATACACAATTAACAAAAGATTGAAAAAATCAGTGACAACAATGAGGATATGTGATAAGGGGAACATGCAATACTACTCACCGTTCTGTATTGAGAGTTTAAGTCTAACATCATCTCTGATATATGGAAGCTGTGTAATTCTCCATTCTATAGAATGAGGGGATCTCATTGATTCCAATTCCACATCCATTCTGTTGGGTATCTCTCACACAGATAAAGGATCGTTAGAACACAAGAAAAATACACTACAGAAAAATAATAGAGAACACAAGAATTTAACGTGGTTCGGCACCACTTGCCTACGTCTACGGAAACACTCCAATAAAGTGTATTCACTATCTCAAATATGTGATTACAATATTTGTAACCCACCCCACTTTTTGTGTATCACTCTACAAACTCAAGTACCACACTCAAGTTACAAGAAATGATAACACTCACTCACACAAGAGACTTTCTCTACAAGTGATCACTCACACACTTGCTCTCTCTTGCTTTGGTTGAGATGATTCTACTCTTCCTCACATGACCCATTTATATAGTGAAGGGACATGGCTTCCATTCATGAATGTGACTAGTGGACATTAATTGTCTCACCTTCCCAACTAATTCTCTTTATGATTGTGGAGTCTCCAAGAGTCAAGTGTTTCACCTTCCCAACTAATCTCTCTTTATGATTGTGGAGGTCAAGTGTCTCACCTTCCCAACTAATCTCTCTTTATGATTGTGGAGTCTCCAAGAGTCAAGATACATCCCTCCATCACATGAAATGTATCTCTTAAAATCCCACTCACTTGCATTTATTTGGAAATTTAATTGCTTTTCCAACAATTCCTCCCTCAATTAAAATTTCCAAATTTCCACATCATCAAGAAATTTTACCTTCTTTCCACCTTTGCTATCACGGCCGCTTTCCCTTCTCAAAGCTTGCCCTTCCAAGTAGCAAAGGTTCTTCTTACTTTTCTTCCCTCTTAACACCAAGCGTCTTCCCATATACACCATGCATCCCCACATTTAACCAAAATACATGTACCCTTGTGATGCCATCTCCCCAAAGAAATAATATTGGCAACTGCAGAAGGTACAAACCTCACATTTTGGAAAGTTCTAATGGCACCATCATGGAGCTTCATTCTCACACTGCCAATGCCCTCAACCTTCATTTTTTCACCATTTCCTAACTTGAAATGGCCAAACTCTTCATTAGTTTTCAAGGTGTTAAACATTGCTCGATCTCTACAAATGTGCTCCGAGGCAGCAGAATCCATCACCCAATTTGATTTATCAACATCCTCGGTTGTTGCTAAAAATATATCTTCATCTTCAAATGTTTTGACCACGCTTTGTCTGAGAGTTGTCATCATCCTTTCTCATCATCCTTAATTTCTTCAAATCCTCCCTCATTTGTGTGCACCTTAGTTGCAAATGACCCTTCTCCCCGCAATAATAACATTGCACGTTTGTCATATCTCGTTGAGGACGTGATTGCGATTTTGATCTTCCTCTTGACCCATCATGCCTCCTTGAATGATTCCTCCCTCGCTCGCATTCCTCCGCCATTGCTATTTCACTTTCATCATTGATATTCTCGTTTTTCATCATCCTCTCATTTTCCCTTAAAGTGACGGTCACCTCATCCATCTTCAAAGTTGTTCTCCGACAAGCAACGTTTGAACCACGGGTTTGTAGGACCTTGGTAGTGATGACAATAACAGCAGCCTACCGCTTCCTCATCGATATTTTATCATCGGCGTTCAACAATTGGCTTACTAGCTGGTTGAACTTGTTGATGTGGTCATGGAGATTTCCTCCCATCTCCATTTTGAGTTGATATAACTCCATCTTTAAACAGAGACGATTGGTTAGCGACTTCGACGCATAGATATTCTGGAGCTTCTCCCACAAAGCCGTTGGTGTTGTCTCCTTTAACACATTGTGCTTTATCTCAGGAGCTAGAGCTAACCGAATCGTGCTTACTGCCTTCTTTTGAATTTTTGTCCATTCTTCTTCCTTCATGGTAGCTGGCTTCTCCTTCTCTAAAGCCTAATCAAGACCATTCTGCACCAAGAGATCTTGAATGGTACACTGCCAGATCATAAAATTTATTTTCCCATCAAATAATGGGATTTCAAACCTTGATGTGTTCCCGGCCATAGCTCTGATACCACTGTTGGGTATCTCTCACACAGATAAAGGATCGTTAGAACACAAGAAAAATACACTACAGAAAAATAATAGAGAACACAAGAATTTAACGTGGTTCGGCACCACTTGCCTACGTCCACGGAAACACTCCAATAAAGTATATTCACTATCTCAAATATGTGATTACAATATTTGTAACCCACCCCACTTTTTGTGTATCACTCTACAAACTCAAGTACCACACTCAAGTTACAAGAAATGATAACACTCACTCACACAAGAGACTTTCTCTACAAGTGATCACTCACACACTTGCTCTCTCTTGCTTTGGTTGAGATGATTCTACTCTTCCTCACATGACCCATTTATATAGTGAAGGGACATGGCTTCCATTCATGAATGTGACTAGTGGACATTAATTGTCTCACCTTCCCAACTAATTCTCTTTATGATTGTGGAGTCTCCAAGAGTCAAGTGTTTCACCTTCCCAACTAATCTCTCTTTATGATTGTGGAGGTCAAGTGTCTCACCTTCCCAACTAATCTCTCTTTATGATTGTGGAGTCTCCAAGAGTCAAGATACATCCCTCCATCACATGAAATGTATCTCTTAAAATCCCACTCACTTACATTTATTTGGAAATTTAATTGCTTTTCCAACACATTCCATGTACCGCACAATTTAATTTAATGACATTCCATTCCTAAAGTTACAAAGCTACGGAATTAGTATTCCATTTTAGCCCATTCCATGAATCGTTCCTTCCCTTTACCAAACGTGTCGTAAGAGTAGATGCACTGGATTCAACTAAACAAACATTTTAGCTATTTGGACACCGAACTTTTAATTAACAAGCTAGATAAAAAAATATTAATAAAACAGTGTTGTTTGTCTAATTGAATTGCATCGATCATACTTGGTTAAGTAACTTAATTAAGTTGCTAAAGCACTAATATATATTTCTGATGAAAGAAAAAACTTGATATTATAATATTCAAGAGTCACTCATTCTTATGTTTTAAAGGGATTAATATAACTTCTAATATAAATCTGGTGTCTCAAGAAATGATATATCGATGTCTCCAACAAATCAAAAGATGTAAATGTACATATGTATTAATTAGTTATGATTTTATTTTATTAAGTGACAAATTATCATTAGTAAGAGACAGAGAATATGAAAAAAAATAGGACCGAAGATCTTCTATGTAGGAGAGCACTACAACAGATTAGACTTTAGATAGCGTTTCCGTATGCCTTTTAATAGCGTTTGTAACCGCTATCTATTCTACCGCTATTAAAACTCGTTAGCAAAGATAGCATTTAGGAACTGCTATTAATAGGTGACTTTAGATAGCGTTTGTACACGGAAACGCTATCTAAAGTTCGACTTTTAGATAGCGTTTCCTTATACAAACGCTATCTAAAGTTCGACTTTAGATAGCGTTTCCTTATACAAACGCTTATCTAAAGTCGACTTTAGATAGCGTTTGTACAAGGAAACGCTATCTAAAGCCCCCTTTTTTTTTTAATTTTATTTCTTAACTTTTACATCCATTATTCCTGCATATTTACACAAAAAACCACAATTGTTGCAAAACAACACAATTGTTCAAAATGTGTTCAAAATATAAGTGTTCAATGCAAAGACCGCATGTGTTTGTGCAAAGAAACCAATAACTATACAATCAAAGTGCAACACTCTATACAAAGAACTATATATATATATAACCAGATATAAGTACACCACTGCTTTCTAAAGTATTCAAATTCACACGAGTAAGACAAAATCAAAGTGCAAAGCAACTATACCAGATCTCAATCCTTAAGAAACCAAAATCGAAAAAACCAACATACATCTACAATTAATCTACATTTACAGCTTCGTTTGTTTTTCATGAGACCAAGACAACACCAAAGTAATGTGTCGAAATGTGATCCAAAGACTCAGAGCATACATACTGCATTTCCACCACAAAGACTAACTCGTTACATTGGGATACAGCAGACTAATTAGGTAAATACTACTCGTAGCAAGAAACAGAATTCAAATCAAGCATTAACAAAGTGTAACAAAAATAATAAGTTTGAACTTATTTTCTCCTAGCAAATGCACATCAACTCGAAGGCATGTACCAAGGAAAAACAAATACATAGATAGTTTGGGGTTGATAAATATAAAGCATTATTCACATACCAATGAGTATTGCTGCAACTATCGTGATCAATTTGACATAATCAAACGAACTTTTCAACAATATAGCGACACCACTCTTCCTTGACTTCGAGATAGTTGAGCAAAGGAGTATGTGGAGTATTTGAAGTCGTGGAAGTATCATGCGACATAAAAATTAAATAAATTAAGTTACAATTGCTAAAACATTTGAACAATCACGCTTAAAAGCTAAGTAAACAACATACCGCCATTGGTATTTTAACTTGGTTCTCGCAAGATAGTCTCCTTCATGAAACGCATGACATAGTACCCACAATCTGCATCGTTGGGTTGTCTTGGGCACTATAAAAAATAAAATAGTAAATCAATATAGTTTTTTTTTATCTAATTGCGCATTAAGTTTTTGCAAATATACCTGTATCTCAATCCATTTAATGTTGGTTGCCTTTAAACGCTGCACCTTAGCTCCGGATATTTACGCGATAAACTTGCAAACCACTAATCACAAAATCAAACAGACTTCATTAAGAAACATATTTTCAATCATCACAAACACACGCATGCTCACGATCGAATGTAATCATAGAAAATCAGAAATATAAAAACATGCTTACGTATCGAATGCATTCTTTAATTCTCAGGCGATCCCTAGGATCAACATACAAGGGATCCAGATAGTAAATAATCTCTTCAACAATATTTATCGCAAGACAAAGACCCAATGATTCCTACAAAAATGTTGAGATAACAAATCCTAAGCACCTCAACTTTTATGTAATTCATTATTGTGAATTAAGTCCTATAGGATAAGCGACTCACCCAACATTGCATGGCGCTAAAAACAAGGGCTGATATTCTCTTTCTTTAGTTGCAAACCGGTCAGCTAGATACGTTGTCTCTGGAATCCCTCCCGAAGTAGCCGTATGTATTTGTTTGGTGTGGGGACAAGAACGTAAAAACCTCCTCGTTATTTCCTTTGGAAGCAACAATTCTTCATACAAATACCTTCAATTAAAATATAAAAATGGATTCAACCAATGACATACATCAATATTTAAATGGAAAGACTAAAAAATATTGTACACTTTAAACCTGATTTATTACCCGATATATGCGGAAATAACGGAGGCGTATACCCATTCATGATTTACAACTTCTCCGATATTTTCAGTATTGAGCATCTCAATGAAATGGTTGCCAAAAATATTTTGTTCCATCTCTACGTACAATTGGTCAGCATTTTTCATATTCTTTCGTTCATGTATTTTAAGGAAATTCAAATATTCCAGAGAAGTTGTAGTTGAACCAGCTGTAGGTGGGTTGGCCTCAGAGTTGCCTCCTTTATTTTCTGGGGTTGTAATTGACTCCTTTGTATATCCAGACACTCTGCCCTTGCCTTTAGCTTTTGCGGGTGCCTGGAAATTTTGCATTTCAATATGCCGCTTAGTGATCAACTAATGTAATCCATATATGCCGTATATGAAAAGGTGGAAAAATGCAATTACATACCATATTAATTACAACCACGAGATCAATTGGCCATGCCACATAAGTACCTATTGCATCTCCTACTGTCATCACATCTGCATCAACGATAGGTACCGGCAATGGCGCATCCCCTCAGTTGCAACATCAACTCCAACTTTCACATGGTTAAGGGGTACTGGTCCAAAGTGCGCGTGTAACACCCGGCTCATTGTATACTTTACCTATAGCAACCATACGATAGTTTGGGGTCGATAAATATAGCTGACATGAGTTGACGCCCTAATCCAATGATAGATTAATAAGTCAGAATTAAGGCATCCAATTGAATGTATTTAATCGCGAATGCAATACTAGTAAAAAAAAAGGCATGCATTACCTCCGAAGCTCTCCGCGATGGTAGAGTGCAACTATCTTTGACGCTTGCTTGGGCTGTGAAATTAGCCTGCCTCTCCTCATCATCCTTTTGTTTCAGCTTTTCTTCCAAAATGTTCAATCTATCGTAGAGTTGAGACACCAATGTCTCCCACTTTTTCGCTTCCGAGTTATTTCTTGCACGACCTTCGGGTGGGAAGTAATCTTTTTGTGAGACGCCGAAACCCACACCCCCTAACACGCCCGTGGGTTCTCCGGGCACACCTATGGCTTTGGCAAGAATATCCTCGCGACCAAAGTCTTCTATCTCTCCTCTACTGCAGATCGTGATGGAGTTCCTCCTGACACATAGTTATTGGTGAAATGCAAATGTTAAAATTATTATATATTATCATATGAAAATAACAATTGATAATGTAATCGTTAGTCTACTAACACATTTATTCCACACGGTCTGCGTATTTTTGTTGTCAATTACACCCGCCTTGTTCTCGCGGGCTTTCCTCCACACAATATGGCGTTTAATTTTCTTAACTTCTGGCCCCGCCTCCTGTATCTGTATATTGAGATAATATAAATTAACCAAACAGTTTAAAAGTCATATTTACCACAAATGCAGTTAAATATATATATATATATACATACCAATTCATCCTCAATGTCAGCATACCCCTTACGTGATGCTTTGTAAGGGGCATGCGAGGATCTAACGCCTGCTTGCGATTTTCATTGCTTAATTTCTATTCAGACACATATAAGTAATATTAATACATGGTTAATGTCATATGTACGTATTGCTATAAAATTATAAGGACTAACGTGATATTAAACATACCAGGAATTGAGCATCTCCCAGCGTATTGCTATAAAATCAGTCCACTCATCCCTTGATATGTGTGGATATTTTGATGGAGGCTCCTCATTGATATTCCCGTTGGCATCTCTTAGAAATTTTTTGGTCAATCTAGTTCTGAATGCCCTATGTAGGTTACCAGCTTCCGAAGTACAAATTTTTTCGAGATTCATCAACATTAAAAGACATCCGCAAAACAATATAAACAACGTGCCAAAGTAAGTATGTTTACATAGTTTACAATATAATTTATAAATTTTAACAATTACCTGTACATCAGCCCATATGCTCTCTTTGAAACCATCCAAAGCTTCATCCTTCCAATTAGAACAAATAATTGGGACCGTTTGCCGAACAACGGCCCCAATGTAACTCTTCAATATTTTACCATTAGCACGAATAGGTTGGTCCAAAGAATTCCATTCAACCTAATAAAAATAATAAAGTAATTAAATCTAGATATCAAACAACATTATGAAATCCTTAGATTAGTAAGTAAATTACATCAAATTTTTGTCCTTTACTCCGTGCGCGGATGACCGCCTTCATAATTGTTGGCCCACGTCTCGCCGCTTTGGCATCACTAGAATTACTTGAAGATGCCATTTACCTACAAAAATATTAGATACAAGTAAAACATCAATGGACATTAATATAACATTAATTGATGCAAAATATAAAACAACTATGAATAACAAAATCAACACTAGCATTACCGGAAGATGCTAACTATAATATAAAAGGATCAGAAAGTTCATTTAAACACAAACACTACATACATGTTTAAGTCAACCTTTTTATTTTCTTCATTTGATTGAGATTTGTTTGTCCTTTATTAGTACGAAATGGTGGATTGACCAAAAGCCCCTCATCATGATCATCTCTCATATACATACCATCATCCCTAGTTGGATCAATCTCAAGTGATTGTAATGTCCCGACGAAAGGATCATCTTCAATATCAACATCTCGATGGTCTTGATCATCAACATTAGTAATTATTTTGTTAGTCAAAAGAACAATGGACCTTTTCATATCAGCTGGATCAGTGACATAGAACACTTGTTGAGCTTGAGATGCTAATATAAAAGGCTCATCTTTATACCCCACCCTATTAAGATCCACCTGATTGAACCCTGACTCATCAATCTGAACACCGTTATTATTGTCAACCCACTTGCAACCAAACACACCAACCTTAAACTTTGTGTAATCCAACTCCCATATGCGTTCAATGACGCCGAAGTATGACATATTTGCATATATCGGGTTTCTGTCTTTGGCACTTGAGATATGCATCGACTGAGCTACTAGAGTCACACCACTGTTTTGCATTGTACTCCGACCATCTTGTTCTTTTGTATAGAATGTGTACCCATTAATTTGATAACCGTGGTAAGAGAACACATGCAAACTTGGACCTTTGGCTAACCATCTCAATCTATTTGAAACTGAAGTATCATTTTCAGTCAACTCTGCATAAATGTGATCTCTTAGCCACGTTATAAAACAACGATTGTGTTCTCTAGTTAGCCAATTTTGATTCTTATTTGGATACAAACTCTTAAGCATGTCCTTGTGTTTTTCAACATATGGCTCAACCTCATCGGCATTGTGCAGAACATATAAGTGTGCTTGCTCCCATTCTCGTCCTTGTTATAGTCACTATTTCATTTCCAGGTAATTCCTTGCCCCATCATTCTCCATGTGTGACGAGACTTTGGCAGCCCTATAGATTCAAAGCATTGGATAGGTATTCGGTGCTGAATTCAACAGCTTCTTCTTCGACAATATACCGTTCAACAATACAACCTTCTGGTCGTGATCGGTTTTTCACATACCCTTTTAATATCTTCATATAACGCTCAATCGGGTACATCCATCTCATATAAGCTGGCCCACACAGTTGTGTCTCTCTAACAAGGTGAATGGTTAGATGAACCATTATGTCAAAGAATGAAGGTGGAAAGTACATCTCAAGCTCGCATAAAGTCACAACAATTTCTCTTTGCAATGATGGCAACTTCCCGTGGTCAATCACTTTGCTGCAAATTGCCTTGAAGAAGAAACAGAGTTTAGTTAAGGCCCCCCGCACTTTGTTAGGTAAAATAGACCGTATACCAATGGGTATCAACTGCTCCATGAGAACATGACAATCGTGGGACTTTAGACCTTTTAACTTGAGATCTTTCATCGATACGAGGTTCCTAATGTTTGAAGAGTACCCTTCCGGAACCTTAACTCCTTCAAGAAACTTACAAAAAACAGTTTTTTCTTTTCTAGATAGAGTGTAAGCAGCTGGAGGAAGATATGTACTTTTACCCTTCTTCGTCGGTCCCAATTCTCTTCTTATTCCCATACTAACCAAGTCCAACCTTGCATTGATGCCATCTTTAGTCTTCCCCGGCACATTGAGTAACGTACCAATGACACTATCACGGAGATATTTTTTCAACGTGCATCACATCGAGGAAATGTCTTACATATAATGATTTCCAATATGGCAACTCAAAGAAAATCGACCTTTTCTTCCACCCTCTTGTGACAATATCTCTCGCAAAAGGTTTACCGAATTGGATATTCAAATCCTTTACCTTTTCAAAAAGTTGATCACCCGTCAAAGGTGAAGGCGCTCTACCTTCTTCCGAGTTCCCATTGAACGCCTTTCTCCACCACCGGTAATGATGACTTGGATGCAAAAATCTACGATGCCCAAGAAAGACATTCTTCTTACAATGTTCTAACCGCATCCAATCCGTATCCTCTTCACATATAGGGCATGCACACTGACCCTTGATGCTATATCCTGACAGATTACCGTAGGCTGGAAAATCATTAATTGTCCCAAACAACATAGCTCTCAAATTGAAACTTTCTTCCTTATACCCATCATACACCTCCACACCTGTCTCCCACAGTTGTTTCAAGTCTTCAATCAAAGGAGTCAAATAGACGTCTATATCATTTCCTGGTTGTTTGGGCCCAGAAATTAACATAGATAACATCATAAATTTGCGCTTCATGCATAGCCATGGGGATAGGTTGTAAATCACCAAAATCACAGGCCATGTACTGTGAGAGATACTTTGAACACCATGCGGGTTAAATCCGTCAGTAGCCAATGCAAGTCGTAGGTTTCTTGAATCTTGCCCAAAATCAGGATAATCATGATCAAATTTCTTCCATTGCGGAGAATCTGCCGGGTGCCGCAGCTTGCCATCTTTGATCCTTTCACCCTCATGCCATGTCAAGTTCTTTGAATCTTCAGAACTACGGTACATGCGCCTAAATCTGGGTATTATGGGAAAATACCACACAACCTTCTCTGGATCTGATTCTTTCTTCTTATATCGTGAGGCATTACATTTAGGACACATCTGTAACGATGCATATTCATTCAAAATAAAATGCAATCGTTAGGACAAGCATGTATCCTCTCGTAGCTCATGCCAATAGAGCGTAACATTTGTTTAGCCTCGTATGTCCGACTAGGAAGCACATTATCATCTGGCAACATGTCTTTCAATAGTGTGAGTAAGTCCGTAAAGCTCTTATCAGTCCATCCGTTGCCCGATTTCAAGTTATACAACTTTAACATCGCCGACAATCTTGTGAATTTAGTACATCCATCATACAATGGTTGCTCTGCATCACTTACCAACCTCCCAAACATTTGTGGACAATCCCGAAGATCCTCTTCAACAAAGCATTTGCAATGTCTTCAAAACGATCGCCCTCATAAGTATTTGTGTCGGTATCGTATGATGAATATCTCACACGATTCCTCATTTCACTAGACTCAGCTCTTGTCTCACCATGTTTTGTCCAACATGTATAACTTTGATCGATTCCATTACACACTAAATGTTCTTCCAAATCGGCTGCACTAACTCGCCTTGCATAACAACAATCTAAACAAGGACATATGATTGTATTAGGGTTTTTCGCATGCCGAACTGCAAAACTAATGAACTCTTTCACCCCATCCTCATACTCCTTCGTTAAACGATTGGCGGACATCCATTTCCGATCCATGCTTTTCCGATCTACAAAAATATTTATTAAACATATTTACTTTGAGTTTAGAGTGGTTGAGGTCTACATGCAATGTATACAGATTAAAGGAATGAAAGGCTGCAAACAAAACACATTGTCGCTGAGTATTGCTGAAGGAACCAGTGTCAGCTTGTTGATGAGTGTGATTCCACATCATCTTTGTCTATCATTTTGCATGCATTTTCATGTAGTTTAGGCATATTTTTATTAGATTTTAGGTTAATTTTCCTTTGGAACGGGTAAGGCGGTTTTCGTGTGTTGTTTTGCAGATATCAAGGGTAAAATGCTCAAGATCAACCATGATGAAGTTTGGATAAAGATAGGGCTTTAAAAGTGCAGAAAATGAGCCAAACAGAGTCCATCACGGCCTAGCCGTGATGCCCATCACGGCCTAGCCGTGATGCCCATCACGGCCTAGCCGTGATGCCCATCACGGCCATGATCGAGCAAAACTGAAAAAGAAGAAAGGCTGAAGTCAGAGTCTGTCACGGCCTGGCCGTGATATCCATCACGGCCGTGACCCAAAACCACCACAAGTCAGAGCACATCACGGCCCAGCCGTGAAATTCTTCACGGCCATAACAGAGGGCTCGCGACGCGAGCATAGGCTCGCCTCGCGAGAGAATGGAATTTCGCAGAGCAACCTGAAGCAGATACCGTCACGGCCTGGCCGTGATATCCATCACGGCCGTGACCCAAAACCACCAAAATCTGAGCACAGAACATTAAATTAAATGATATTAAAAAGCAATGATTCCATCCCCACCCCAAGTATCTTTATAGCATGCTCCTGGATGTGCTACAACAGCCATTGTGGCCTTGCTGCTTTTTCTAATAAAGCCTAAATCTAATACCATGGGAGATTTAGGTGTAGGAACTTTTTTTAGCACATCAATTTACATGATTACTGAGCTGTTATTACTTACTACCTAACTGTAATTATACCCATCAAATAAATTCCTTTCATGTAAGTCAACCTACTACCAAACCATATCTTCAATAGGATGAAAAAGTCATGTCACACCAAGTCCTCTCCTCCTCTATCTGGAATTTTTTTTTCCTAACACTAATGTTACCTAGGTGAATATTTATATCTATACCATCTCATATCTGCAATAATTCCATCTCCATATTATATTTGAACTCATTTTTTTTTTTCTGTATATTTATATTATTCTAAATCAGACAAGTAATCCTTCTGATAATCACTAATGCCAAGTAGCCCCACCAACAATGCCACACTGCTAAATGCAGTAAAAGGTAGTCTATAGCTTTTCTTTCCAACTTTATCTTCAGTGTTATATATGTAGCATGAGTCAATTTCACTTATTTCAGGGCTTGAGACAGAAAAAACTGAACAAGCTTTGATATGACATTATTCACGGACTAATTATTAATGATATATAGTCGAATTATTCATTTTATGCTTCTTACAAAGCAAATGTAAATTATCACTGCATATAAAAAGACCATTTATATGCTAATAAGGGAAGTGTAACTTGAAAAAGTTATACTAGCATCTTTAACATAGTCTTATCAAGCATAACAAATTGGAAGATATAGAACAAGTTATCAAAAAGGAGCTAAGAACTAAACCTGGCTCCCAATGTCAATGCAGTTCAATTGATGTCCTTTTGTTGTGTTCCAGAAGCGAATGCACCTATCGCCAGCTCCACCTCCCGATGCAAGGAGGCCACTCGGTGAGGTGACCAAGCAATGGCCTTCCAAAATCCACATGCATCGGAAAACAAATGAAGAAAGCATTGAAATTGACCGACCTTGTTGCGGACTTGGATGGATTGTGAGTAGAGAAAAGAGATTGAGATAGGAAGAAGCTTGGAAAGCAATGGATCAAGCTTGGAATCGCCGCATAGAGTCAAACGAGTATGGCCACCTCTACGCAGTGGTGGCTCCGACGTGTTGGGGCAGCGGAGGCGTCTATTGCACGATCTTAGAGAGAAGAAATTGAAGCTTGGAATAGTGTTACCTGAACCCAACAAGAAAGCCAAGAGAAGACCTAAGAAAATGAAAATGAGGAAGAAACAGAGAGGGAAACCGAGCGCGCGTCTAGTTTTAGTGGGAAGACCTAAGATAGCGTTTCCGTGTGGAACCGCTATCTTTTCCTAAGTGACACTTTTAATAGCGGTTCCACACGGAAACGCTATCTTAGGTTATACCTAAGATAGCGTTTCCCTTAGGGAAACGCTATTAAAAGTCCCCCATCACTTTTAATAGCATTTCCACACGGAAATGCTATTAAAGGTGCGTTATTAAAAGTCTATTTTGTTGTAGTGGAGGTTGCTATCTGGATGTTGAGTTGTAGATTTTCCATTTTACTTCTTTTTTTATGTTTAAGTTTATTTGATTATTATTCTTCTTTGTTCGTATAAGTTGGAGATCTAACAGATAGATAGGTACACTCTTTTCAATTTATTTTCTCAATTAAACATGGGTTTCTGTTTGTTAATTATCAAACTCCTTTTTTCCCATTTTTGATTTAACTATAAGTTCCCTTTAATTTTCTTTTCTCACAAGGACAGCTATAAGTATATTGTTCAAGAGATTCATAGGTGGCTAAAGGATGTAAATCTACATCATAACAGGAAAGGGATTCGCCTCTTGATTCTTTTCTGAAAAAATTTAAAATATTATATTTATTGGGATTGAAAAGTGAATAGAAAAAGGTCATTCAAACTTAATGAGAATGAGTGAAGCGCTTCCTCCCATTTACTACATTTTTTTAATTTTAAAAATAGCAGTACATATATGTTACAAGTTTTCTCTATCAGCTGCTATACACTATATTATGTTCCAACTCTAACTAGTTCAGCGAACCTCCGGATAGGATGCCAATAGATGTTCGTCAGGAACCTATGACCTATTTTATTTAAGGTCTAGCCTGATCTAGATATTATTAATGAGATTATAGTATGATGTAACAAAGTACTGTTTCTGTAGGTGGTGGTAGAAACTTTCCTGATGCTACATTGGATCAGAAATAAAGATGGAAGGCTCCATAAAATATGACAAAGTACTGTTTGAAAGTGTATCAGATCCAGATTGAGCGTTCCTGCTGTTGTAAAGAGACTACACTTCAACTACTGGAATGAAGCTCAAGGACATTGCATGGCTGTGAAGGACCTGAGGTGTTTCAATGTTAAAGTGATCAGTCACAAAGTGCTTATTGCTGCAACAAAGTGCAGATGCATATTTGCTTCAGGCGGGAATAAAAAACTTGTTTATTGAGATCTGAATTTTGTGATTTTGTGCAAATGTAATAAGTAGATCGAGATGGAGGTATTATCAAGTATTAAAATCATGGAGAGATTATCTATATGTACAAGTGTTTATTTTGAAGTCTAAGTCAGGTGTGTTATCTTAGGTGTATGTAATGTTTTTGTGGATGGACTATTGATGTAATCCTTTTCATCTATCCTAGTACATATTGTTATATAAGGATAAATCAATCTAAGTAAAAAATTGTGGGCACAAAAAGTTGTTTTTAAATTGAATTCTTATAGCCACTTGAGTTGTAAAGTATGACTAGAACTTTGACTATAAATTTTGAATTGTCAATTTAAGATCGTACAAGTTGTTTTTGCTTCATGATTAAGAAATGATTAAGAAAAGGTTATGTTATTGTAAACATTTGCCTATAAAAGATAGGGTGTGGCTATGGTGCACCACCCATATTTTACACCACCCACTACATCACCCATGTGGCAAATTTTGGGCCAATCAAATTGTTACATAGGTTGGTCAAAATTTCAAACTTTCTAGTTGTATTATACTATAGTCAAACTATATGAATACAATATATTGTAGTATGATATATGTACTCTTTGTATTCGCAAATTTAACCCATATTAAAAAAAACTAATTATATTGCAAAGTATTATTGACAACGAACATTATTTTAATTCATATTAAAATATTATTTTTTAATATAATCAATTTTTTTAATCAAAAAACATTATTTTAATATGGGTTAAATTTGCGAATACAAAGAGTACATATATTATACTACAATATATTGTATTCATATATTTGACTACAGTCGAAATACAACTAGAAAGTTTGAAATTTTGACCAAACCCATGTGACAATTTGATTGGTCTAAAATTTGCCACATATGAGTGGTGTAGTGGGTGGTGCAAAATATGGGTAGTGCATGTTAGCCCAACCCTAAAAGGCATATGTAGTTCCATATATTCGTAATCAATTGAAGTGAGATTTCCTCTTCCAATTTCTTTGTCTTCCACTGCATATGTGTGTGAGTTATAGAAAAAATAATGTCCAACTGATATCAAATTGGTATCAGAGCTTGCGAGTGGTAGGCTCCGACAAGTGTACCGGATCGAAGCAGGTAATAATAAAACGGTAAGAAACCGAGTATCGAACTCAGGGATTGGAAAACCAAGTACCACTTTACAAATTAAACAACTATTTAGACTAAAAAATATGTGTGAATAGATTTCAAGAAAATAAAAGAAACAATAAAATAAATCAAATATTTTTGGGTTTTTAAATATGAGAAGATATTTCTAGGATTAGGGCTACCACAATGACCAACTATGAATCATAATTGACTATCCCTTTATTAATATCTAACTTAATTGAAGGTGAATCATCCTAGCTTAGTTAATGTTCCCTCTCGAGATACAAGAACCGTGCCCAATTAAACCAACTTCTACTCTCGTGGTAATTGTATTTAAATTGAACCCATTACGATTTATGATAATTCAGTGGTACCCTCGAAGGACCGGTTCTAACTCTCGTGATTTAAGTCCTAAGTTCAATTCTTATGGATTGAATACCTAGGTTCACTTCTCAGTTCCTCCCTAGAATATTTAAGACATGCAAATAGGTAATCAATAAATTCACATGGATGAAGCACAATAAGAACCAAATCAATGAGTCAAACATTAACAAAAGGGAAAGAACAAATATTCATCATAATATTGTTAAAGGGCATTGCCCAATCCTAGAAATAAAGAAACTACTCAGACATTGAAAAGAACAAACCAGAAAAATCAATGAAGAACATTCAAACTCGTAATGAAGGGAGAAGAGAGGAGGAAGATGATGATCTAGAGCCTCCAAAATGCCTCCTTCCAAACCAAATTCGAACCCTAATTTCGTGTTCAGAACAACTATATATACCCTAGGGGTCTAAACAGGTCCAAGTCCAAAGAAAGAAAGAAAAGTGAAACTGAATTTTTGTGTCAGATTGCGATCCACGGTCGTGGATGCGCTGAGTACGCGCTCCCGCTTCTGCTTGCTGCGTTCCACGGCCGTGGGCCATTCCACGGCCAGGCCATGGATGCTACTGCCTCACCCGTTTGTTCCTTTCTGCGCAGGTGCTCAATCCATGGCCAGGCCGTGGATGCTTCTAGAGTGATCTTTTCGTCCCATATGGCTCCTTTTTAAGCCCTAACTTCGTTTCTTCAAGCTTTCCACCCTTTTCTAAGTCAGTTAGGCACAAATCCTGCACAACACCACTAGAAACACCGCAATTATCCGGACTAAAGGAAAACAAACATAAAAGGAAACAAAAAATACCTAAATGAACTAAAAATGCATGCAAAAAAATAATGAAATATGATGTTGTTTCACACACATCAAATTCCCCCAAGCTTAAGATTTTGCTTGTCCTCAAACAATAACAAAGGCTAAACAAAATGTCGGATCAAGGGACAATATTAAATGAGGAACCCGAGAATACACACAACCAAGCAATAGGCAAAGAGAATCCAAGAGATAGGGAGGTAACCAATATCACGTCCAATTAGAGGCTTAGGTTCTTTAAATTCTCATCCCTCACCAATTTAGGAGCACTCTTCTCACCTCACTCAAGTGTTTAAGGGTGAATGGACAATTTGCTCAACTTCCTCAAAGAAAGAACCCTACCATATGCTTGACTATCAACCAACATCTCCACTTTATTATTCGAAAACACATAAGAATCAAGAGGTCTTTTATCAGGTTGTAATGGGGCCACGAGAATCAATTATTAGGTGGGAAAATTAAAGAAAGGTAAATTCAAGAAGGCTATACAATAAATCAAACAAGCACATGCATGCATGGATCCCTTCTAGAATACCCAAGGGGCTTTTCATAATTTTTTTTCCACCTTTTCTTCCTTTCCCTTTTTTTTCTTTTTTTTCTTCTCATTTTCATTCTTTTTTTTTTTTGCTTTCAAACAACTATGAGAAGGGTAAATATAGTTCAAGAGATAATTTATTTGTTTATTTTTCTCGTTTCTTCTCTTTTTTTTTAAACTACCAAATTGCCCTTCCCAAATACTCTAAAAGGCATAATACATGCATCAATTATCAATATCAAACTAGGTACCAAGAAAAACATTTTTTTTAAGGCTCAAAATTGGGCAACTAAGGGGTAGCATGTATTTAAAGCTCTGAAGGTTAGAAAAATGCTTATTGCCTCAATCATTTTCAAATGTGTTTCCAAAAATTTTAAGTTTCAAAATGGTTTCAAGCCAAGTTCTAGAGGGCACAATCAATGAGGAAAAATATCACTCAATCACAAGGAATGTGGCAGATCATAGCAAATACCCCTCAAGGCTCAAAATCTCACATTTAAAAGTTCAAAACCAATGAGAAACACAAACTCAAAGAACCATATGCTAATCAACAACTTTCAAAAGATCACCTCTACTATCAATAAAAACCATGCCGGTTGCCTACCACAAGAATCAATCAAATGGGGTTCCAAATCAATATCATCACAAAATCCTCAAGAGAGAGAGATATGGCACAAAGTTCAACTAAAAATCAAAGAGAAATAATGTTGTGAAAATTCAAATGAAGATGCAATGCAATATGCAACATGGGAATGCATGAAAATACCGAAGATTTACAAAGTCAAAACGAATATGAAATACCCCTTCAAGCTTAGAAATTTACATTGTCCCCAATGTAAAAATCTAAAACAAGAAAAGGAATAAACATGGATGATAGTTCAAGTGGCATGACATTTTTCAAACGGTACTTAACACAATTAATCCACAATCTCAACATCAACTCAATGACACAAGAAAAAAAAATCACACAAGGGTTCGATGCAACCAATTTATTCAAAGCAAGAAACAAATAAAGAGAAAAGTTTAGAAACCACCCGAATCCCATAGCTTGTGGTACAAAGACCAAGGTGTGCTCAAAACATAAGACATTCCTCCCTGATCCCATTGCTTGTAGAAGAAGATCCAAGTGATGCTCAACATATAAGAGCTTCCTCCCGGATCCCATGGCTTGAAGAATTGCGAATGTAGGAGCAAATGTTTGAGAGCTATGGCGGGCCCTTCGAATGTGAAGGTACTTTAGATTCCTCTTGGATCGAAAAGTAAGTGATAGATTCCTCTTTTGATCTCTTCATGCATTAGACCTCCATAAAGCACATGAGGTCTTAATTCTTGAGCAAATTTTGTAATGTCCACACATGCATGCAAGCCAATATACTTATCTAATTCAGAATTTCCAGGTTCCATGGTAAGCCTGGTGAAGTAAGTGCTTTCCATATGATTCTTCTCATTTATCCATTGCAAATGAATAATGGGAGATATTTCCTCTGTGCTCTCCATTTCATGCTCTGCTTTTCTAGACTCATCTTCCAACACCACTTCATCTTCAGGTAGGTCCATCCTTGCAACCATGTTTTGCTCCAATTGTGCTTTGTATGGGGCTTGTACTAACTGCTTACAAATTTCCCCTACTTGCTCGTTGAAATTCTGTGTCATAACTTGCAAACAATCATAGGTGACTCTTGTTTTAGCAGCAAAGTTAGATAGCTCTTGGGCAGATTTCTCTAGAGCAATTTTCAAAGGACTTGGCTCATTCAATTCTCATTCCTCTTCATGCTTCATTATTATAATGTAAGCTTGTGCATGAGGGCAATGATTTCCCCAAAGCACGTAGTCTCCCAAGACCAAATTAGTCCCAAAATAATATCTTGTAACTCCATCCAAGGTTGGAGAATAATATTTGTCCATGTGTTGCATCAACCTTGCACAAACAAAACTCAAAAGAAAAGATCAAATATATACAAAATTAAAAAATTTCTAAAGTAGTTGTTTTCTTTGTTACTAATGATATTGGTAAAGCCTATCCCCGACAACGGTGCCAAAAACTTGGTAGGCTCCGGCAAGTGTACCGGATCGAAGCAAGTAATAATAAAACGGTAAGAAACCGAGTATCGAACTCAGGGATTGGAAAACCAAGTACCACTTTACAAATTAAACAACTATTTAGACTAAGAAATATGTGTGAATAGATTTCAATAAAATAAAAGAAACAATAAAATAAATCAAATATTTTTGGGTTTTTAAATATGAGAAGAGATTTCCAGGATTGGGGCTACCATAATGACCAACTATGAATCATAATTGACTATCCCTTTATTAATATCTAACTCAAGTGAAGGTGAATCATCCTAGCTTAGTTAATGTTCCCTCTCGAGATACAAGAACCGTGCCCAATTAAACCAACTCCCACTCTCGTGATAATTGTATTTAAATTAAACCCATTACGATTTATGATAATTCAATGGTACCCTCGAAGGACCGGTTCTAACTCTTGTGATTTAAGTCCTAAGTTCAATTCTTATGGATCCAATAACTAGGTTCACTTCTCAGTTCCTCCCTAGAATATCTAAGACATGCAAATAGGTGATCAATAAATTCACATGAATGAAGCACAATAAGAACCAAATCAATGAGTCAAACATTAACAAAAGGGAAAGATCAAATATTCATCATAATACTGTTAAAGGGCATTGCCCAATCCTAGAAATAAAGAAACCACTCAGACATTGAGAAGAACAAACCAGAAAAATCAATCAAGAATAATCAAACCCGTAATGAAGGGAGAAGAGAGGAGGAAGATGATGATCTAGAGCCTCCAAAATACCTCCTTCCAAACCAAATTCGAACCCTAATTTCGTGTTTAGAACAACTATATATACCCTAGGGGTCTAAACAGGTCATTGCCCAAAGAAAGAAAGAAAAAAGAAACTGAATTTTTGTGTCAGATTACGATCCACGGCCGTGGACCATTCCACGGCAAGGTCGTGGATGTGCTGAGTGTGCGCTCCCGCTTTTGCTTGCTGCGTTCGACGGCCATGGGCCATTCCACGGCCAGGCTGTGGATGCTACTGCCTCGCCCGTTTGTTCCTTTCTGCGCAGCTGCTCAATCCATGGCCAGGTCGTGGATGCTTCTAGAGTGATCTTTTCGTCCCATATAGCTCATTTTTAAGCACTATCTTCGTTTCTTCAAGCTTTCCACCCTTTCTAAGTTAATTAGGCACAAATCCTGCACAACACCACTAGAAACACCGCAATTATCCGAACTAAATGAAAACAAACATAAACGGAAACAAAAATGCCTAAATGAACTAAAAATGCATGCAAAACAATAATGAAATGTGATGTTGTTTCACACACATCAGAGAGCTTGGTAGTGAGTGTCAAAAATATTTGAGTGTGTGAGAAACAGGAGAGTTCTCACCATGTCCAATTTCTTTTAGTTCATATACTTTGAGAGAGAGAGAGATGACAAATAATTACAATATAGTGTGGTCCTGTCCCAAACTAGATGGGAAACTTGATTTCAGTTACTGGGAGATTTTGATGTCAACGCATCTAAAGGCTCACAATATTTGGAGCTTTGTTGAACCGGGATTACAAGAAGGAGCTGATGCAACCGCTCAAATGGGGGACCAATTGGCGTTGTCGTAAATTCACCATGGAGTTGATTATTCAGTTTTTGGCAAAATAGCAAATGCCAAAACTGCCAAAGAAGCGTGGAATATTTTGAAGCTGTCATGCAAAGGAGTAGAAAAAGCCTATAAATCCAAGCTACAATCTCTACGTAAAGAATACGAGAGGTATGACATGTGCAGTTCAGAAACTGTAGAACAATATTTTTCTCGTGTCACAAATCTTGTCAACAAGATGAGGGTGTATGGAGAAGACATCCCATATAACAAGGTGGTTGAAAAGATTCTTTGCACCATGCCGATGCAGTTTGATCATGTGGTGACTACAATACTAGAGTCCCATGACACAGATACAATGACGATTCCAGAATTGCAGGGAAGCATTGAAAACCACATTAGCAGAATCTTGGAGATGACAGAAAAGTGAACGAAGAAGCTTTCAAAAGCCAGGTGAATTTCAACAATGAGACACCCTGTTATGCCACGATGTTTTATTAGATTAATTACCTTCTTAAATCAATTCTTAATCGTGCGCTTATCGTGAAAATATGTAAAAATTAAAAACTTATTTAATTATCATATAACTTCTACAAATTTAAAACACAATAACTTTAACATATGTAAATACACACTTAGTTTTTCATTACAATACCAAAACACTGTTGAGGGTATCCTCTTAGTATGATCCCTCACAGGCATAAACTTAATAACAGACATACTTAGCGGAAATATAAAAATGCTCCTTAGACACACTAGCCATAATGTCTATACTCTAATCGCCATGGATCACAGCACGAACCCAGCGTCTGGTTTGTAAGGAGTTCCATCCAACTCCTCAGCAATCTCCGTTTCATACAAAGTTCTATCCAGCTCCTCAGCAACATAACCCTCCAATGGTTCTTCTAACATAAACCAAAGTAACCCACAAAAATACAGAAACATAGGGGATAAGAAGCAGTTCTATCATCAAAAAGCGGAAAAGAGTCATAGTATATTATACAGTAATTGTCACATACAAACAACACACATAACTAACAGATCATCCTTAAGTTAATATATATCATCCTCTACCCCCAATCTCATGCTACTCAAAGACACTAAAGCTGCACACCTATTTCCTAAGGTGGAAGTGGTCTCGCGAGAACTCTTGATTTTACGTGTATTATATTACCAATACACGGTGTATTATATTACCAATACACAGAAGTGTTATACGTGTATTATATTACTAATATACGGTGTATTATATTACCAATACACAGATGTCCTTGCATATTATATTACCAATACACTTTTGTCTTTGTGTATTATATTACCAATACACTTTTGTCCTTGTGTATTCTATTACCAATACATGGTTGTGGACAACAACACCTATACTTGAATCTCACCAACCCGTTTTAACAACATCCTAGTTCTTAATCTTCCATTAGAACTTGACACATATTCTATGCCGTAACACCTCTTTAACATACATCATCTCTTAGACAACATATATATCTTTGCTTAAAAACCACCAAGCATAATAATACAAACCAGGCAGATCATGCATAGCACAATATCAATCAAAATATTCCCATATCACCAACATAGCACAAAATCAATTCAATAAAGGTAATAAAATCAAATCAATCATCAACAATATAAAATCAACCTAATATTAATAAACCTACAATCCCCGAATTGCCATTGGTTTTTCAGAAAAGGTTTCCAATGTGATTTTGGTCTTATCGATTACTCGACTACTAGTAGGGTTTAGGTCGCCCTACACAATTATTATATAATATACTACTTATCGAGTCCGACGATAGGTTGATTCTTTCCCCCACCTGGGTTATCACCGAACTCCCGAACTCGAAGCTCCTCGTTGTCACACCACAAAGTACTAACTCCACCTTCTGTGAAGGTAAGGAGATTAGATGCTCGAAGAGGTATACCACAAACGTCCTCGTTTCCTCCGCGATGGAAGTCTAAGGTTATGAACACAAAATCACAAGTTAAAATCAAACAAGAACACTAAACCACAAGGTATAGGTTCCGCCAAGACTAGTTCTTAGGGTTAGAGATTCCCGAAAATTATACAACTCATGGATTTATGATCCTTAAGTGTTAGGAGTTCATAAACAATGATCACTTAACAAAGTTGAATTAAAATCCCACTAAGTTATAAACTTGGGGTATTCAGCCAAGGCTAGTACAATAGGCTAGCATTCACTAAACTTTCCAATCTCTTAGGTTTAGCATCCATATGTATTAAGGAGCTCAAAACCATGATCATTTTGGAAAAAAAATAAGAACAAAGTATTCTAGGTCCATAACCTTCTAGGTTCAGCCTTCATAGGATATATAGGTTAGAAATCTTTAAACTTTCCGATCTCATAGACTTAGCATCCAAATATCTTATGGAGCTCAAGTCCATGATCATTTTGGAAAACAATGGAAACTTAAACATTCCAATCTCTTAAACTTAGCATCCAAATATCTTATGGAGCTCAAGTCCAAGAAAATGAAAGTAATACATCCTAGCTTTAATAACATAGGATAAACAAGTTATAAATCCTTAAACTTTCCAATCTCTTAGACTTAGTATCCAAATGTCTTATGGAGCTTAAGTCCATGATAATTTTGGAAAAATAAAAACTCAAACATCCTAGCACCTATACACTAAGTTTCAGCCATCATAGGATTATGAGGAAAATATTCTTTGTTTAACAATAACTCTTAGATTTAGAATCGCAAGGTATTAAGAGTTCTAAATCCATAATCATACTTGGAAAGTTGAAACATAGTATCCTAGGCTTACTTATTCGTATTTTCAGCCATCATAGGAACAAGCTATCAAAACTTCCAAGATTTATAGATTTAAGATCAATGGTTAGTTAGAAACTCAAACACATGATCATATTCCAAAAGTTGAAACAAAAACATCCTAGGTCACCAATGCAAGCATTCGGTCTTCATTGGAAGAGGTAGGTAGAGATTTTTGTTTTACACAACCTCTTAGTATGTGAAAATATAAGTTAATAC
Source organism: Sophora flavescens (assembly GCA_030762895.1). Classification (NCBI taxonomy): domain Eukaryota; kingdom Viridiplantae; phylum Streptophyta; class Magnoliopsida; order Fabales; family Fabaceae; genus Sophora; species Sophora flavescens. The sequence goes on from CM061065.1 coordinate 133,298,799, forward strand.
AAGACTATAGAAAGTGGTTTGAACTAAAAAGGAGTTTTCTACCATTTTAGAGAGATTTTAGAAGTTTAAAGCATATAAAGAACACATAAAGCAAACTAAGAAATAAAATATGAAACTTGCAAAAAGATTCATATGAGAGCATTACCCTTAGTATAAGGAAGAACTTTAATGAAGAACTTAAGTAGAAAAGGTGAATAAAAACTAAAGCTTTAAGAGCTTGAACTTTTAGAAGAAAGGAAGAAGATGAAGGTTTAATGGAGTTTGAAGAAGGAAGATGATGAAGTGAAAATGAGAGGTGTATATATAGAGAAGGGAGAGAGTGGCACGAAATTGAGGAGAGAGGAATGACCTTGGAGAGCAAGTTTTGACCTTGTGCCTTGTTTGGTTTGAGAAGAGAGAGAAAAATAGGTTTTTAGAATATAATATGTTATAATTTGAAAAGTGTGATCAAATGATCACACTTTTGGAGTGTGTCATAACCCATTTCCATCAAGTCCCATCAAGTCACTTCACTTCTTTTGTGTTCCCTAATCTGCTCCATTTCGTACCCGGTAGTATTTTCCAATCGTAATTCTTCCGATGTTTTTGCCCGAATAAAATATTATATTCTATTTTTGAACGAAAATTTTCAAAATAACCAAAGTTGAAGGAAACATATTAAAAACACTATCCGTCTCGTTCACGGGTCAAAATTAGGTTTTCTGCACAGTAAACTTGTACCGGCAGTGAAAATGCAGATCGGCTTTCGTCTGAATTTTCAACCGAAAATTTCACCGTAACCCTCTACCATAAAGTATACTATGAATATGATTTTATTTTAATAAAAAAACACTTTCTAACTCTCAAATTAAAATATAACTTAATTATATTTTAACCGGTTGAACAACATAATTAAAATTAGGCTGTTACATTACTACCTCTCTTAAAAGAAAATTCAGTCCTCGGAATTTACGTACCTTAGAAAAGATGTGGATATTGTTGTTGCATATCCTCATCGCGTTCCCAAGTAGCATCTCCATTACTTTCATCCAATACGACCTTAACCAAAGGAATTTGTCTACCGCGAAGCTCCTTAATCCGTCTATCTGCGATCCTTACAAGTAAAGTCTCATGCTCTAGATTCTCTCGTAGTTGTATAGGCTCAAACTCAATGACATGTGAAGGATTAGGATAATACTTTCTCAACTGAGAAACATGAAAGACATCATGAAGGCTGGAAAGATTAGGTGGTAAGGCAATTTGGTAAGCTACTGGATCAATTCGTTGAAGAATATGAAATGGTCCAATGAATCGAGGAGTAAGTTTTCTGGATTTGATAGCTCAATCAATTCCAGTTTTCTGAGTAACTCTCAAAAACACGTGATCGCCTTCCTGGAATTCTAATGGTCTCCTCCTCTTGTCATTGTAGCTCCTTTGCCTATCTTGTGCTTCCTTCATCTTTTCCCGTATCTTCCTGACTTGCTCCGTAGTTTGTTGCACCACATCTGGACCCAAAACTTGATTCTCACCAGTCTCATACCAACACAGCGAGGTCCTACACTTTCTGCCATACGAAGCCTCATATGGTGCCATTCCGATACTACTATGGAAACTATTGTTATAAGTAAATTCAATCAATGGTAAGAACTCATCCCAACTTCTAGTGTGCTCCAATACACAAGCTCTCAATAGATCCTTAAATGATGGAATTGTCCTTTCTGACTGTCCATCAGTTTGGGGATGATAAGCAGAACTCATCCTCAACTTTGTTCCCAAGGCATTTTGCAATTGTCTCCAAAATCTAGATGTGAATCTAGGATCTCGGTCTGAGACAATGCTCGATGGCACACCATACAATCTAACAATTTCTTTGATGTAAATCTGAGTCAACCTTTCCAAATTATAACTTTCACCAATAGATAAGAAGTGAGCACACTTCGTCAACCTATCAATGATAACCCAAATCGCATCATGCTTCTTAGGAGTTCGTGGTAATCCGACAAAAAAATCCATAGCTATACTATCCCATTCCCATTCTGGGATATCTAAAGATTTTAGTAATCCTGCTGGCTTCTGATGTTCAATCTTAGCTTTCTAACACACCAGACAAGATAAATCATACTCCGCTACTTCTTTCTTCATCCTTGTCCACCAAAACATTTTCTTTAAATCCTGATACATTTTTGTGGATCCAGGATGGAAACTCAACATACTCTTATGTGCCTCCTCTAAAATCATCTTCCTAAGTTCTACATCCTCTGGCACACATATTCTATCTCTAAACCTTAACACACCATCCGTTCCTCTATTAAACTCAGAAATTTTACCTTCATCGATTCCTCTACTTACTTCCTGGAGGTATAGATCCTGAACTTGTTTATCTTTAAGATCTTTCATAAAATCACTACTAATAGTGATCATACTTAAGCAAATATTATTCTCAATCAATTCCATTCCTAAGTTTAAATCCCTGAACTGTTCAAGCAATTCTAACTCCTTAACCATCATCGCAGACACGTGCAAGGATTTCCTGCTTAAAGCATTCGCTACCACATTGGCCTTCCCAGGATGGTACAGTAATTCAAAATCATAATCTTTGATAAACCCCATCCATCTTCACTGTCTTATATTCAATTCTGTTTTATCGAACAGATACTTCAGGCTCTTGTGGTCACTGAAGACATTAAACTTTGCTCCATACAAAAAGTGTCGCCATATCTTTAATGCGAACACTATTGCTGCTAACTCCAAATCATGAGTCGGATAATTTCTCTCATGAATTATCAACTGTCGGGAAGCATAAGCCACAACTCTTTCCTCTTGCATCAAGACACAACCTAAACCTTAGTATGACGCATCACAATATACGTCAAATTGTCCTAGTGGATCTGGTAAAATCAACACAGGTGATGTAGTCAACCTGTCCTTCAGCTTTTGAAAACTTTGTTCACACTTGTCTGTCCATACAAAAGCTATATTTTTCCTCATTAAATGCGTCATAGGCAACGCAATCTTCGAGATTCCCTCTATGAACCTCCGATAATATCCAGCTAGTCCTAGGAATTGTACTTCTTCCAGCCAAAACTCACACTTGGAAAGTTTGGCATAAAGCTGCCTATCCTTCAAAACTCGCAACACCAATCTCAAATGTTCCTCATGCTCTTCCCACGAACGAGAATAAATAAGAATATCGTCGATGAACACAACAACAAACTTATCGAGGAAAGGTCTGAAAATTATGTTCATATAATCCATGAACACGACTGGCGCATTAGTTACACCGAAAGGCATAACTAAACACTCATAGTCCCCGTACCTCGTCCTAAAAGCCGTCTTGGGTATATCTTCCTTTCTTACTCTGATCTGATGGTACCTAGATCTTAAATCAATCTTAGAGAACACTACTGCTCCTTTCAACTGATCCATCAAATCATCTATCCTAGGCAACAGATACTTATTCTTAATCGTCACCTTTTTCATCTGCCTGTAATCCGTGCACAACCTCGCACTTCCATCCTTCTTCTTAACAAATAACACCGGTGCTCCCCACAGTGAAACACTCGATCTGACAAACTCTTTTCCTAAGATGTCATCCAATTTTTCCTTCAACTTTGCCAACTCAACCGATGACATCCGATAAGGTGCTATAGATATAGGCACTGTCCCTGGTACGAGATTTATAGTGAATTCCACTTCTCTTTCCGGTGGCAAACCTGGGACGTCTGGAGGGAAAACTTCAGGAAACTCTCTCACAATAGGCATGGAATCTATGCTGGGAGTCTCATTAGCCTCCACTGCGAAAAGCATCACAAACTGTTGAGAGTTGTCACTCCTCGTAGAAACTCCTTCATTGACAGATGCTACACTAAAAGGTTCAAGAAATGATAAAGTCTTGCTAGAACAATATAGCACTACATAGTTAGCCGAAAGCCAATCCATGCCAAGAATAACATCTATCTGTTGCATAGGCAAACAGATAAGATCTACAATAAATGTCCTATTCTCAACAACGATAGGACACTGTAAACAAACAGACATAGTAGTCAAAGGATTACTGGTTGGAGTAGACACTGTGAGGGTATAAGGTAATTTGGAAACATTTTAGTTCAAATGATCCACACACTCATACGAAATAAAAGAATGTGTAGCACCTGAGTCAAACAACACATACGAGAGTCTACCAACTATCAAACACATACCCTGTATAAGATCAGCAGATTGAGAGGATTCAGCTCCCCTCACGGTAAACAATCTTCCAGTGGATTGAGGTTTGGCCACTTGTTGTCTTGGTGCTGGGACTCCTCTTCCAGCTCCACCTCTATTGTCTCCAGTTCCTCTTCTGGCAGCTGTCGGCTGTTGCATAACCCTTTGTCTGCAATCTCGTGCCACATGACCTGGTTTCCCATAGTTGAAACAGCTAGACCTATTTGTATAGTCTCTAGCATAATGCGATCCTCCACATCTGAAGTAAACTAAGCCTTGTGGTTGCTGACCGTTCTAGCCACTGGTGCTAGTGTCGGTGTTTACCCGGGTCGAGCATATGGTCTCTGTCTCCACTGAGAACCACTTTCTCCGTGCCTCTGGAAACTCAATCGGTTAGGACCGCCACTCCTCAGTTGTTTCTGTTCATTGTCCATCCTTAGGTCTATACTTTCAATGGCATTGCATCTCTCGACTAGTTAATACTGTATGTTAAGAGACACTACAGCCCTCTGCAGCTCATCTCTGAGTCCTTCCTCAAATCTTCTACATTGTTAGTCCTCACTTGGAAACCTCTGATAGAATTCCAAAAACTTGATCAAAGCTTCAAAACGTGATGCATATTCACCAACAGACATGTTGCCTTGTTTGAGGTTTGTGAATTCCTTTTCCTTCTCGCGTCGAACTAGACCCAGAAAATATTTTTCGAAAAAGTAATCAGTGAATAACTTCCAGTTAATGTTCCTATCCTTAACTTCCAACAGTCTTTTCTTTCTCTTCCACCAGAATTCTGCTCCTTCGGTTAACATGAAGGCAGCTTAAGTCACTTTCTTCTCCTCGCTGCAGCGCATAGTAGCAAATATCTTTTCGATCTCTTGTATCCACCATTCTGCCTTCTCTGGGTCATACTCTCCTTGGAATTGAAGCGGTTTTCCGTTCATAAAATTAGTCAATCCGGCATCTTCAGCTATTATCGCCCTTCTTTGATTCTTAATTTCTAGCTGCTCCTTGCTCATCTGCAGCATCTCAGCATTCTACTGGGTTTGCAGTAGCATAGAAGCAGCTAGGGTTTCCATTGCACTTGGAGTCGAAGATGATCCTCCTCCATTCTCAGTATTGTCGGCATTACCATTGACAACTCCAATAATCCTTTCCGGAGTTTCGTCACCACTGTTAGTTGGACGTCCTCTTCCGCGAGCCATGATTCTGTTAAAAGAAATCACCCGCTCTCATTAGTATGACATATAATACTACATAGACAAGTATATAAATACCATATGCCATACTAATATCAACCTCTCACATCAGATTCAAACACACTACCCAACTTCTAAGCATAATCAAAATCAGATGTGGATTCAATTAGACACGGCCAATAACAATATCCTAAACCTTGCAGTCCTTGATTCTGATCGGACATAACCCACAGTCCATTTTAGAACCAAACTGCTCTGATACCAAAAATGAGACACCCCGTTGTGCCCCGATGTTTTATTAGATTAATTACCTTCTTAAATCAATTCTTAATCGCGCATTTATCGTGAAAATACGTAAAAATTAAAAACTTATTTAATTATCATATAACTTCTACAAATTTAAAACACAATAACTTTAACATATGTAAATACACATTTAGTTATTCATTACAATACCAAAACACTGTTGAGGGTATCCTCTCAGTAGGATCCCTCACAGGCATAAACTTAATAACAGACATACTTAGTGGAAATATAAAAATGCTCCTTAGACACATTGGCCATAATATCTATACTCTAATCGCCATGGATCACAGCTCGACCCCCAGCGTCTGGTTTGTAAGGAGTTCCATCCAACTCCTCAGCAATCTCCGTTTCATACAGAGTTCCGTCCAGCTCCTCAACAACATAACCCTCCATCGGGTCTTCTAACGTAAACCAAAGTAACCCACAAAAATACAAAAACATAGGGGATAAGAAGCAGTTCTATCATCAAAAAGCGGAAAAAGTCATAGTATATTATACAGTAATTGTCACATACAAACAACACACATAACTAACAGATCATCCTCAAGTTAATATATGTCATCCTCTACCCCCAATCTTTGCTACTCAAAGACACCATAGTTGCACACCTATTTCCTAAGGTGGAAGTGGTCTCGCGAGAACTCTTGATTTTACGTGTATTATATTACCAATACACGGGGTATTATATTACCAATACACAGAAGTGCTTTACGTGTATTATATTACCAATACACGGTGTATTATATTACCAATACACAGAAGTGTTTTACGTGTATTATATTACCAATACACGGTGTATTATATTACCAATACGCAGATATCCTTGCGTATTATATTACCAATACACTTTTGTATTTGTGTATTATATTACCAATACACTTTTGTCCTTGTGTATTATATTATCAATACACGGTTGTGGACAACAACACCTATACTTTAATCTCACCAACCCGTTTTAACAACATCCTAGTGCTTAACCTTCCATTAGAACTTGACAAATATTCTATGTCGTAACACCTCTTTAACATACATCATCTAGGTTAGGCACTTCTAGATCATTATTATCCTTACACCCAAAACAATCATCTCTTAGACAACATAGATATCTTTGCTTAAAAACCACTAAGCATAATAATACAAACCAGGCAGATCATGCATAACACAATATCAATCAAAATATTCTCATATCACCAACCGTAGCACAAAATCAATTCAATAAAGGTAATAAAATCAAATCAACCATCAACAATATAAAATCAACCTAATATCGATAAACATACAATCCCCGAATCGCCATTGGTTTTTTAGAAAAGGTTTTCAATGTGATTTTGGACTTGTTGATTACTCGACTACTAGTAGGGTTTAGGTCGCCCTACACAATTATTATATAATATACTACTTATCGATTCCGATGATAGGTTGATTCTTTCCCCCACCTGGGTTATCACCAAACTCCCAAACTCGAAGCTCCTCGTTGTCACACCACAAAGTACTAACTCCACCTTCTGTGAAGGTAAGGAGATTAGATGCTCGAAGAGGTATGTCACGAACGTCCTCATTTCCTCCGCGATGGAAGTCTAAGGTTATGAGAACAAAATCACAAGTTAAAATCAAATAAGAACACTAAACCCCAAGGTATAGATTTGGCCAAGACTAGCTCTTAGGGTTAGAGATTCCCGAAAATTATACAACTCATGGATTTATGATCCTTAAGTGTTAGGAGTTCATAAACAATGATCACTTAACAAAGTTTAATTAAAATCCCACTAAGTTATAAACTTAGGGTATTCGGCCAAGGCTAGTAAAATAGGCTAGCATTCACTAAACTTTCCAATCTCTTAGGTTTAGCATCCATATGTATTAAGGAGCTCAAAACCATGATCATTTTGGAAAAAAATAAGAACAAAGTATCATAGGTCCATAACCTTCTAGGTTCGGCCTTCATAGGATTTATAGGTTAGAAATCTTTAAACTTTCCAATCTCTTAGACTTAGCATCCAAATATCTTATGTAGCTCAAGTCCATGATCATTTTGGAAAACAATGGAAACTTAAACATTCCAATATCTTAAACTTAGCATCCAAATATCTTATGGAGCTCAAGTCCATGATCATCTTGGAAAAATGAAAGTAATACATCATAGCTTTAATAACATAGAATAAACAAGTTAGAAATCCTTAAACTTTCCAATCTCTTAGACTTAGCATCCAAATATCTTATGGAACTCAAGTCCATGTTCATTTTGGAAAACAATGGAAACTTAAACATTCCAATCTCTTAGACTTAGCATCCAAATATCTTATGGAGCTCAAGTCCATGATCATCTTGGAAAAATGAAAGTAATACATCTTAGCTTTAATAACATAGAATAAACAAGTTAGAAATCCTTAAACTTTCCAATCTCTTAGACTTAGCATCCAAATGTCTTATGGAGCTTAAGTCCATGATCATTTTGGAAAAATAAAAACTCAAACATCCTAGCATCTAAACACTAAGTTTCAGCCATCATAGGATGATGAGGAAAATTTCTTTGTTTAACAATAACTCTTAGGTTTAGAATCACAAGGTATTAAGAGTTCTAAATCCATGATTATACTTGAAAAGTTGAAACATAATATCCTAGGCTTACTTATTCATATTTTCAGCCATCATAGGAACAAGCTATCAAAACTTCCAAGATTTATAGATTTAAGATCAATGGATAGTTAAAAACTCAAACACGTGATCATATTCCAAAAGTTGAAATAAAAACTTCCTAGGTCACAAATGCCAGCATTCGGCCTTAATTGGAAGAGATAGGTAGAGATTTTTGTTTTAAAAAACCTCTTAGTATGTGAAAATATAAGTTAATACAAGACTACAGAAAGTGGTTTCAACTCAGAAGGAGTTTTCTACCATTTTAAAGAGATTTTAGAAGTTTAAATCTATAAAGAACACATAAAGCAAACTAAGAAATAAAAGATGAAACTTGAAAAAAGATTCATATGAGAGCATTACCCTTAGTATAAGGAAGAACTTTAATGAAGAACTTAAGTTGAAAAGATGAATAAAAACTAAAGCTTTAAGAGCTTGAACTTTTAGAAGAAAGGAAGAAGATGAATGTTTAATGGAGTTTGAAGAAGGAAGATGATGAAGTTAAAATGAGAGGTGTATATATAGAGAAGGGAGAGAGTGGAACGAAATTGAGGAGAGAGGAATGACCTTGGAGAGCAAGTTTTGACCTTGTGCCTTGTTTGGTTTGAGAAGAGAGAGAAAAATAGGTTTTTAGAATATAATATGTTATAATTTGAAAAGTGTGATGATCAAACTTTTGGAGTGTGACATAACCCATTTCCATCAAGTCCCATTAAGTCACTTCATTTCTTTTGTGCTCCCTAATCTGCTCCATTTCGTACCCGGTTGTATTTTCCAATCGTAATTCTTCCGACGTTTTTGCCCGAATAAAATATTATATTCTATTTTTGAACGAAAATTTTCAAAATAACCAAAGTTGAAGGAAACATATTAAAAACACTAACCATCTCGTTCACGGGTCAAAGTTAGGTTTTCTGTACAGTAAACTTGTACCGGCAGTGAAAATGCAGACTGGCTTTCGTCTGAATTTTCAACCAAAAATTTCACCGTAACCCTCTACCCTAAAGTAGAATATGAATATGATTTTATTTTAATAAAAAAAACACTCTTTAACTCTCAAATTAAAATATAATTTAATTATATTTTAACTGGTTGAACAACATAATTAAAATCGGGCTGTTACAAACAATGTTACAGAATCCAGCCAAAGCACAGAAGGTAGAGGTCGTGATTTCAATATTAGTGGAAGCGAAAACTATAGAGGCAGAGGCAGAGGAAATTTCAGATAAAGAGGACGTGGCAATTTCAACCAAGGAAGAGACAACAATTTCAGACCACCAAATCTAGGAAGAGTTGGAATTAATTTCGGGCCTACCAACTGTGGAAGAGAACGAGGCAATTACTACTAGGAAAGAAACAATTTTAATTGCTTTTGCTGTGGGAAGTTTGGACATAAAGCCTCGGATTGCAGATTCAGAACTCGTAATATTTGTGAGAATTCTGATAGTCCACAGAGTTTACAGAGTTTATTTTTGGCAAGCAATATTTCTGCTGAAGATGAAATTATGTGGTATTTGGATACAGGCTGTAGTAACCATATGTGTGTGAAAAATGAGTTATTTTATTCATTAGATGAAAATGTCCACTCATAAGTAAAATTTGGGAATAACACAAATATTTCAATTGTGGGGAAAGGCCGTATTGCTATCAGATTGAAGGATGGTTCTCAAAACTTTATCTTTGATGTTTTCTATGCTCCTGGTCTTCATCACGATCTATTGAGTATGGGACAACTATCAATGAAAGGTTACAACATGCAGATTCATCATGGCTACTACACGTTGACAGATAAAAATGGGAGATTCATTGCCAAGGTAAAAATGACTCCCAACCGCATATTCCCTCTGAAAATTCAACATGAAAAATTTTCTTGCTTGAATTCATTAATTCCAAATGATGGCTGTGGCATATGCGTTTTGAACATTTTTAATTTTCTGGTTTGAATTATCTATCACGAAAATAATATGTTTCTGGTTTGCCTGTTGTGAATATTCCTAATGGAGTATGTGAGACTTATCAAATGGGCAAGAAGCACAGAGAATCATTTCCAACCAGAAGATCTTGGAAGGCGATAAAGCTGTTGGAGATTGTTCACTCAGATTTATTTATGGTTGAGGTGCCAACACATGGTGGTTGCAGGTATTTTTATTACTTTTATTGATGATTTTAGAAGAAATACTTGGGTGTATTTCTTAAAGCAGAAATCAAAAGCTTGTGATGTCTTCAAGACATTCAAGGCATATCTAGAAAAGCAAAGTGGTTGCACAATCAAAGCACTCAGAAAAGACAGAGGCCAAGAGTATCTTGCCTGTGCAGATTTCTTTGAGCAACATGGAATCCAACATCAAATAACGACACGCCTCAACAGAATGGAGTTGCTGAAAGGAAGAATAGAACTATCATGGATATGGTGAGATGCATGCTGAGGTCTAAACAAATTCCTAAGGAGTTTGGGGCAGAAGCAGTTGCCACGGCGGTGTATATCCTAAACAGGTGTCCATCAAAGAGTGTTAGTGACAAAACACCATAAGAAGCTTGGAGTGGAAAGAGACCCTCAATCTGGCACCTCAGAGTTTTTGGGTGTATAGCATACGCCCATGTACCAGAACAGATAAGGAAGAAACTTGATGACAAAGGTGAAAAGTGTGTTTTCGTTGGCTACAACACAAACTCAAAGGCGTACAAACTTTATAATCCGGAGAAGAAGAAGGTGATTATCATCCGAGACGTGACATTTGATGAAAAAAGAATATGGGATTGGTCCTCAAAATCCCAAAATGAGCCAATGGTGATTTCTGAAAATTATGAAGATGATGGTCAAACAGATCCAGCACCTTGATGAGTGTGATTTCACATCATCTTTGTCTATCATTTTGCATGCATTTTCATGTAGTTTAGGCATTTTTAATTGGATTTTAGGTTAATTTTCCTTTGGAACGGGTAAGGCGGTTTGTGTGGTGTTGTTTTGCAGAAATCAAGGGTAAAATGCTCAGGATCAACCATGATGGAGTTTGGATGAAAATAGGGCTTGAAAAGTGAAGAAAATGAGCCAAACAGAGCCCATCACGTCCTGGTCGTGATGCCCATCACGGCCATGATCGAGCAAAACTGAAAAAGAAGCAAGGCTGAAGTCAGAGTCTGTCACGGCCTAGCCGTGATGTACATCACGGCCGTGACCAAAAACACCCCACAAGTCAGAATCCATCACGGCCTAGCCGTAATGCAGATCACGGGCAAAATTTGAGGGCTCGCGTCGCGAGACACCCTTCGCATCGTGAGGGACCAAAAATCTCCAGAAGTGCCAAAAACAGAAGCCGTCACGGCCTAGCCGTGATGGCCATCACGGCCGTGACGCGCATTACTTGGACCTGAAGAAACCGAATTGGATCAGAATTTGAGTTAGATTGGGATTCTAACTTCCCACATCTATAAATAAGGACCAGGCAGAGGCAGAAAAGGGGACAGATCTGATACAACAGAGAACACACGCATAGACTTTAGGCTACATTTTAGGATCTATCTTCTTCTTCCTCCTCTCTTTTCTGATTTGTAATTTTCATGATGTTGTCAACCAAGCTTGTCATCTCCATGGCAAGACTTGAGTAGTAGTTTATTTATAGGGATTGAGGCTATGCCTGAGATTCGTTTATGATGTTGAATTTGATGTAATATCTTCGTTAATTTCGATTTGCTTTAGATCTGATTTCTAGTGTTTTAATCACTCGTAAATTCGGCGACCGCTTATTTGCGGGACGTAGACATTCTAAGGAGGAACCTAACGGTGAACTTAGGATTTCTAGTGTTTTCACTCGTAAAATTCGGCGGCTGCTTATTTGCGAGAAGTGGATGATCTAAGGAGGAACCTAGCGGTGAACTTAGGTTTATTTGCATGACTTAGACATTCTAAGGAGGAACCTAGCTGTGAACTTAGGTGTCGGATCTATAGAGTCAGACTTGGGACTGAACTCACGAGAGTTAGAAGCCGTCCCTCGAGGATCAACGAGTTGTCACGAAATGCAAAGGGTCCAATATGAGATCGACTACCACGAGAGTAGGGGTTGGGTCATTTGGGCACGGTTTTTGTAACCCGAGAGGGAGCTTAAAATATTAGAGGATAAACTCGCCTTCAAGGCAATTTCGCTAATTAACAAGGGTAATCGATTTAGCAACGTAAACGATCTTGTTGGTATCCTAAATCCCTAGAAACCCATTTAGATCTGAAAAACCATAAAAAGATTTGTTTTCTATTTATTTGATTCTGTTTCAATTGTCTCTTAATTCAAAATTCAAAACCATTTCAAAATATAAAAATCCTTTTTACACAGTCCAGATCTACTCAATTTGATAATTAACTGCGATTCGGGATCACAGTCTCTGTGGGATCGATATCTTTTATTACTTGGCGACAATCCGGTACACTTGCCGGAACCGCACGCGCGCGCGTCGCCTCGCGCGCCCCGCTGTCAAGTTTTTGGCGCCGTTGCCGGGGACTGTGCCTTTTCGATTCTCAATTTAGTTTTTAAATTGATTTTTCTAGACCTTTTATTTTTATTTAATTTTTATATCTGAAAAAAGAATAAAAAACAAAAAAAAATCAAATTTTTTTCCTTCTAGTGTATCCATCTCTCTGTGTGTTATATGCAAAGATTCCTAAGTCTTGGGAGCCTTAGTGAGGTTGATCCAGAAATCGAGAGGACCTTCCATCGACGTAGGAGACTACAAAGAGAGGGAGAAAGGTTGACCCCCGTTCCACTCATGGCGAATCAACCGGATACAAAACCTTTGAAGGACTACGCAACCCCAAATGCGAGAGGCTTGCGAACTGGGATAGCCAGGCCAGAGATTGAGGCGGAGAACTACACTATACCGCCTATGCTAATCAACATGATCAGGCAGCACCAATTCGGAGGATTGCCCTTGGAGGACCCAACTGATCACGTAGAAACATTCTTGGAGTTCACCGATGCAATTAGGATTCATGGTGCACCGGTCGATGCTATACGCTTAAGGTTGTTCCCCTCATCTCTGACTGGAAAAGCAAAGGCTTGGCTAAAGCAATTGCCCGCCAACACCTTGACTACTTGGGACCAACTGGAACAGGCGTTCTTGGAGAAATTCTTCCCTCCAGCCAAGACGGCCTACATATGAACCCAGATCACCGGCTTCTTCCAAAAAGACGGAGAATCCTTATCGGAAGCTTGGGATCTCTACAAGGGACTGCTGGAGTCTTGCCCACACCATGGACTCGAGAGGTGGTTATTAGTGCACACCTTCTACAACGGATTGGACTACTCTTCGAAGGTGTCACTTGATTCTGCAGCTGGTGGAGCCTTTATGAATAGGCATCTGACTGAGGCATTCAACATCATTGAGAATGTCGCCACCAACTACCACCAATGGGGTTCCGAAAGAGGTAATAACCCGAACAAGATTTCGGGGGGTAAATTTGAGGTGAATAGTATCGATCTGATTATGTCTAAATTTGACTCACTAAATAAACGATTAGATAAGATTGAAAAGGCTCATGTGAGTTCAGTCGGTGCTACTAATGTTGTTTGTGAGATTTGTGGTGTGCAGGGAGATGATATAATGGAGTGCCCACATGGTGTCGCTTCTGAGTCCGGTGCTTCGGGGGAACATGTGAATGCTTGTCACAACTTCTACGACACAAACCCGAAGCTGCCCAATTATGCTCCCCCAAATCCCTACAACCAAAGGAAGAACAACCCTTACCTCTCCTACGGCAACTACAGCAACACGCTGAACCATGAGTACCAAGAAGGCAAAGGTAATAAGAGAGCCGCACCGGGGTATCCTCAGGTGCAGATATCTAAACTCGAGACTTTATTGGAAAGTTTTGTTGAAACCCAAACAAAACAAAATGAGGAGTTTAGACAACAAGGCAGGGCAGTAAACGAGGCAATAAAAGAGCTAGCATCCAAGGTAGACAACTTAGCCATCCACAACAAGATGCTAGAAACACAAATTGCCTAACAAGCCAGCACCTACACTAGACCTAAGGGTACATTCCCGGGTCAACCCGAAGCTAATCCCATTGAGCATTGTAATGCCATACACTTGAGGGATGATAAGCTTGGGGTGGGGAAAATGGACGTGGAACCGGAGGAGGACATGAGTGAAGATGAAGAGCCAGAACCAAAGTATGTCCCTCCACCACCGTACCAACCCCCGATACCTTTCCCACAAAGGTTGGTCGTGAGAAAGCAAGTGGAAGTAGAAACTAAGAGCTTAACTGAGGAGCTAATTGTCATGGAAAAATCTAATATGCCTCCTAAACTGAAAGACCCAGGTAGCTTCTCTATCGCTTGCTCGATTGAAAAAGTGCAAATAGACCAAGCCTTATGTGACTTAGGGGCTAGTGCGAGCTTGATGCCCCTCACTATCATAGAAAGGTTTGGAAGCAAAGAGTTAAGACCATTCAAATTCTCCTTACAATTTGCGGATGGCTCAACTAGGACTCCTCTAGGCATACTAGAGAACGTTCCTGTAAAGGTAGGGAAATTCTTCATCCCTACCGATTTCCTGGTATTGGACATGAAAGGGAATTCTGAATTCCCCATCATTTTAGGAAGGCCATTCTTGGCCACCGCTGGAGCAGTAATAGATGTAAGGAATGGTAAACTCTCTCTAAATGTAGAGGAAGGTAGGGTAGATTTTCATTTGACTAACTCTTATAACAACCCTCCTTTTGAGAGCCATGTGTGCAGGATCGATTTAACGTCTCCAGTGGTAAAAGAAGAGCTCACAATGGAAGCCACTCCAAAGATATGCATGGATGATGATGCACCCTACAGTGACGAAGTTGGAGTTGCCGTTCATGCGGAAACAAAACTTCCGCCGGGAGAGATGAAGGTCAGGAAGCTCCGAGAGAAAAGAGCGAAGCGGAAGCGTAATTGGCCATATGAGCAGAATCGGCTGTTTGAAGGAGTTCCATGGAAGGGAAGTGTTCCTGCACTTCTACGCCCAGTCGACCCCGGTTGATTGAAGGAAGTATGGTCAAGCTTAAGACCGTAAATAAGCGCTTCTTGGGAGGCAACCCAATTTTTCTTTCCCTTTTCCTTTTGTTTTTGAATTTATCTCTTGAATAATTTGAGAAGATCAAGAGGCAAAAAAAAAATCATAAATTAATAGATTTGTGTAGTGTTTTCAGGTTAAAGAGGAAGGAAGAACAAAAAGAGAAAGGACCCTAATAAAGTCAGAAGCCATCACGGCCTGCCCGTGATAAGCCTCACGGCCGTGATGCTATTTCCACCCAAGTTTTAACTGGAATGTGAGCCAACACCCGCTACCAACTAGGTAAGTTGTTCCAATTTTTCTCCTCTCTCCGACTTGATTATTTACATTGGAGACAATGTAAGTGTTAAGCTTGGGGTAGGGGTAATTTTGCATTTGCATTGTTGCATTCATATTGCATTCTCATAGGCATAGTTTGGTATGATCACATTCTCTAGATTGCCCCTCACTTAGAATATGCATCCAATTGTGAGAACTTGGTGCCAAATGAATTGAGATAGTGAATTTGTGAACCCAATTTATTATTATTCTTGTGACGAGGCTAAAAAAAAAATTCTTGAGATGATCTTTTGATAGTTGATGATTAGCATATGGTTCCTTATGTTTGTATTTCTCACTGATTTTTGAACTACTAAATGTAAGATTTTGAGCCAAAAAGGGGTACTCGCTAAATGCTACCCCATTTCTTGTGATAGAGTGATTTAATTCCTCATGGACTGTATTTTCTAGAACTTGACTTGAAACCATTTTGAAACTTGAAAATTTTTGAAAACATTTTTGGAAATGATTTAGGCACTAGGTATTTTTCCGGCATTCTAAGCTTTGATTGATTAAATGCTACCCCTTAGTTACCCAGTTTTGAGCCTAAAAGATTAAAATACTTTTCTTGGTACCTTGAATTGCTTTGATAAATAATGCTTGGTATGGCACCTTTTAAAGTATTACAAAAGGGTAAAAAGGTAGTTTGAAAAAGTTTGGGATGAAAAAGCTAGAAAATAATTTCTCTTGAGCTATAAATCTCCCCTTCTCCAAATAAATAAAATGAAATAAACAAAAAAAATGGAGAAGGGGATGACAAAAGAAAGTGAGAAATAAAAATAAAAAGAAAGAAAAAAGGTGGAAAAGTGAATCAAAGCCCCAAAAAGGTATTTTAGAAGGTGTCATGCTTTGCAATGCTTGATAATTTGTTTAGCCTTCTTGAATTTTCCTTTTTCTTGATTTCCCCACCTAACAATTAATCCCATGGCCACATTACAACCAAAGGAAAAGACCTCTTGATTCTTATGTGTTTTCATTAATAAAGTAGAGATTTGGTTAATAGTCAAGCCTATGGTAAAATACATTCCTTGAGGAAATTGAGCGAATTGTCATATACCCTAAAATACTTGAGTGAGGTGAGACGAGTGCCCGAATCAGTGAGAATATGAATTTGAAGAACCTAAGCTTCTAATTGGACTTGAAATTGATTATCTCTTGAGGACTTATTTGAATATGCCTGTCACTTGGATTAGTTGCTAGGGTTCTGGGTTCACTATCCATGCTTTGATTGATATATCTTATGGCCTTAGTAATTGCTTGAGGACAAGCAAAATCTTAAGCTTGGGGTGATTTGATGAGTGTGATTTCACATCATCTTTGTCTATCATTTTGCATGCATTTTCATGTAGTTTAGGCATTTTTAATTGGATCTTAGGTTAATTTTCCTTTGGAACGGGTAAGGCGGTTTGTGTGGTGTTGTTTTGCAGAAATCAAGGGTAAAATGCTCAGGATCAACCATGATGGAGTTTGGATGAAAATAGGGCTTGAAAAGTGAAGAAAATGAGCCAAACAGAGCCCATCACGTCCTGGCCGTGATACCCATCACGGCCATGATCGAGCAAAACTGAAAAAGAAGCAAGGCTGAAGTCAGAGTCTGTCACGGCCTAGCCGTGATGTACATCACGGCCGTGACCAAAAACACCCCACAAGTCAGAATCCATCACGGCCTAGCCGTAATGCAGATCACGGGCAAAATTTGAGGGCTCGCGTCGCGAGACACCCTTCGCGTCGCGAGGGACCAAAAATCTCCAGCAGTGCCAGAAACAGAAGCCGTCACGGCCTAGCCGTGATGGCCATCACGGCCGTGACGCGCATTACTTGGACCTGAAGAAACCGAATTGGATCAGAATTTGAGTTAGATTGGGATTCTAACTTCCCACATCTATAAATAAGGACTAGGCAGAGGCAGAAAAGGGGACAGATCTGATACAACAGAGAACACACGCATAGACTTTAGGCTACATTTTAGGATCTATCTTCTTCTTCCTCCTCTCTTTTCTGATTTGTAATTTTCATGATGTTGTCAACCAAGCTTGTCATCTCCATGGCAAGACTTGAGTAGTAGTTTATTTATAGGGATTGAGGCTATGCCTGAGATTCGTTTATGATGTTGAATTTGATGTAATATCTTCGTTAATTTCGATTTGCTTTAGATCTGATTTCTAGTGTTTTAATCACTCGTAAATTCGGCGACCGCTTATTTGCGGGACATAGACATTCTAAGGAGGAACCTAGCGGTGAACTTAGGATTTGTAGTGTTTTTCACTCGTAAAATTCGGCGGCTGCTTATTTGCGAGAAGTGGATGATCTAAGGAGGAACCTAGCGGTGGACTTAGGTTTATTTGCATGACTTAGACATTCTAAGGAGGAACCTAGCGGTGAACTTAGGTGTCGGATCTATAGAGTCAGACTTGGGACTGAAATCACGAGAGTTAGAAGCCATCCCTCGAGGATCAATGAGTTGTCATGAAACGCAAAGGGTCCATTCTGAGATCGACTACCACGAGAGTAGGGGTTGGGTCAATTGGGCACGATTTTTGTAACCCGAGAGGGAGCTTAAACTATTAGAGGATAAACTCGCCTTCAAGGCAATTTCGCTAATTAACAAGGGTAATCGACTTAGCAACGTAAACGATCTTGTTGGTAACCTAAATCCCTAGAAACCCATTTAGATCTGAAAAACCATAAAAAGATTTGTTTTCTGTTTATTTGATTCTGTTTCAATTGTCTCTTAATTCAAAATTCAAAACCATTTCAAAATATAAAAATACTTTTTACACAGTCCAGATCTACTCAATTTGATAATTAACTGCGATTCGGGATCACAGTCTCTGTGGGATCGATATCTTTTATTACTTGGCGACAATTCGGTACACTTGCCGGAACCGCACGCGCGCGCGTCGTCTCTCGCGCCCCACTGTCACACCTCTACCAGAATCATCTTGCATGAAATAGACAACTATAAACGCGAGAAGGGGGGTTGAATTGTGTTTATCAGAATTTAAACAAATTTGAAAACTTTTCGCATATAGAAGCTTGGTTCAGACAAGTGGAAAGATACAGGACAGACAGGTGACCTGGCTGATGAAATTTTAACAGTGACTTGGGCAAACACACCACTTGATGAACGGATAAGAAAACTAAAGTAACTAAAGAGTTTATAAGGAAAGAGAGATTGACACAGTTATTTATCCTGGTTCACTCTTCAAAGCAAAGAGCTACGTCCAGTCCTTGGCAGCACTAAGTTTTGTCCACTATAACTGATCGGGTTACAGACTCCAAGTATTATTTGCACACCTAGCCTCTTCAGGCTCCAAGACAAGTATTCTTTGCACACCCAAACTTTTCAGGCTCACTCAGGTTTGTTTGAGAGATTTGGTTTGCAATAAATACAACTTCTAACAGACAGATCTTTCACTAACACACAGAGAGTGATTTAAATATAAAGCTTAGGAAAGTCTGCGTAATAACTTCAAATGATTGAAGAATACAGAATGAAATAATGAAGATATTAATGCACAGAGTTATGGCTCTTTAATGCTATATGTATTCTCTATATCTTCATCTTCAATGACTTCTGTATTTATAGTCTTCAAGCATTTAAGATCCGTTAGAGACGTTCCCTCAGATGTTGGTTTCAAGAAGAACTTCATTAAATGCAATAGAGCCATTCTGGGCAGTTATTAATGTAATAGGAATGTTGGTTGTATTCTAACTTGAAGGATCATGGCTTTATGTATCGTGAAACAGTCATATCAGAGTTGTGCAGAGAGCTTTTTGTACTTTGCTGAGTGCAATTCCCTTTTCGTACAAGGACCGGAGGTACTAGGGAATAAAACACGTTAGAAGCATTCTTTAACTAGTCTTTGGTTCTGATATCCGAGGTTGCTTAAGAGAGAGTAACTTCTGACTTTTCTTGATAAGCGTGAGACTAAGTAGGAGAGAAGGCTTCGAGTCTCTTTCTGATAGGACAGCTCACAAAAGATTGTTAGGTCCTTGGTTCTTCAACGAGTAACCTCAGACAAGTGTAGGAACTCGTGGGGAGACAGGTTGAAGATGTAACTTGAAAGAAGTCAATAATCCTAGTCAGCAGACAGGTTGACTTTCGTTTATCCAGACAGTTAGTCACTTATATGAGCAGACAGATGATTCTTGCTGTTTTAATCTGCACACTAGATAGACAGGTTAGCAACCAATATGAAGGTTAATCAAATCATTAACCAATGTTTAGTTCTCATCAAAACTTAGGGAAATGCATATCAAACATTTTAGAGACTTAACATAGAAGACCTCAAAGGCTTAGCAGATTACCAGCCAGATTGGAGGATTATGTTGTGGGTAACGATAATGACCCACCTGATGAAGAGATTATCAACTTTGCCTTATTTGCAGATTGTGAGCCAGTAACCTTTGAAAAAGCCTCAAACAATGAGAATTGGAGAAAATCAATGGATGATGAAATTCATGCCATAGAGAAGAATAAAACTTGGGAGTTAACAGTTTTGCCAGCAGATAAAAGACCTATAGGAGCAAAGTGGGTGTACAAGACAAAGTACAAGCCCAATGGTGAAATAGATCGATTTAAAGCGAGGTTGGTGGTGAAAGGATATAAACAAAATCCATATATTAATTATTTTGAAGAATTTTCTCCTGTTGGGAGATTAGATACAATTCGTATGATTATCTCTCTGTCAGCCCAAAATAATTGGAAAATATAAATAATGGATGTTAAATCTGTTTTTATGAATGAAACTCTAGAAGAAGTATATGTTGAGTAACCTGCAGGATATGTTGTAAGAGGAAAAGAAGACAAAGTTTACAGATGGAAGAAAACGTTGTATGGGTTGAAGCAGGCACCAAGAGCGTGGTACAAGAAGATTGATTCATATTTCATACAACATTGATTTGAAAGATGCCCATTTGAGCACACTTTATATATTAAATTTTTTGATCCTGGAGATATTCTTATTGTGTGCCTTTATGTTGATGATCTAATCTTTACTGGCAATAATCCAAAGGTGATTGCAGAATTCAGGGAGGCTATGATAAGATGCTTTGAGATGACAGATTTAGGCCTAATGTCCTATTTTCTTGGCATTGAGGTCGTTCAGCAGAATGATGGAAACTTCATTTCTCAAAAGAAATATGTAGGTGATATTTTTTTGAAAAATTCAAAATGGAGAATTCAAAGCAGATTTCCACTCCAGTTGAAGAAAAGTTGTAGATGGCAAGAGAAAATGATGGAAGAAGAGTAGATTCAACCAATTATAAAAGTTTGATAGGAAGTGTAACAACCTATTTGTAAATACACTGTATTATCGGTTAAGATATAATTATTTATATTTTAATTTGAGACCAACAAAATGATTTTGAATAAAAAAAAATTATATTCATACTCTATCTTATGGTAGAGGGTCGCGGTGAAATTTTGGGTTTAAAACTCAGACGGAAATCGGTCTGTGTTTTTAACTGACAGTATAATTTTATACCGGCAGAAAACCCTAATTTGACCCGAAACTAAAAAATTTTAGATTTTTATATTATGTACTTGAGTAAGTCTAGTTTCCAAATTTCTACTCAAAATTAAAATATTATATTTCATTCGAACGAATTTTGGAGAAAATTCATATAGAAACTGGCATGTGTTTTTACTGACAGTAACAGTTTACTGATCAGAAAACCTAGTTTTGACTCGTGAATGAAACAGATTATATTTAAATCATATTTCCAATGAGTTTAGTTATTTTGAAATTTTTTTATCGGAAACGAAATATTATGTTTTTATTCGGCCATAAAACCTAAATCGGAAAACTGACGGAGTCGGAAACGGAACTGCAGAGACAGTACCAGACACCAGAGGAGCTGAGTCATGGGGTGAGTCACCATCATGACTCACCAAGCATTTATGAAGCATTAAATGCAATTTTAGGTGAAATGACCAAAATACCCTTAACCTAACCTATCCTAGTTAAATGTTAACCATGGTTAAGGCAAGTCATGTACAAATTGGCTTCTTCTTCCTATTTTGTGGTCCAAACTCAGACACACCCCCCTTCACCCTTCACCACACATTTTAACCAAACCATGATTACTATTAACTATAGTTAAGTTATTATATTATTTTCTAACTTAACCTAGGTCAAGTAAACTCAACCATGGTTCTATGTTAACATTAAACAAAGCATTTTCACTCACTCACTCTCTCATTTGCGCAGCCAAGCCCATCCCCGCACTTACTAACATTTTATTTTCTTCCTATTTCCAAATCTAAGCTTATTCTTCACAAAAATCTAAAGAACACCATATTTGTTCTTGACAAGTTCTTCAATTCTCTTCAATTTCTTCATCAACCTTTTTCATTCCAAGGTGAGGATCATGTTCCTCATCATCTTAGCTTCATTAATCATCCATCAAACTCCATTTTCATCAACTATTTCACAAATTCCTATTTCTAGATCTAGATCTTCAAATAATTCTAAAAAATTGTAGAAAAATCATTTTAATGTGAAACCAATTTCTATGATCTTTATATGATTTATAATTTCATCATCTAAGAGTATGTAAGCAAAAGAATTTTCCTCCCTATTTTTCTTTACATGACTGAATCCTATACTAGAGGGAGTTGATGAAGTTTTGTTCAATTTTTAATTAGATAATGATCTGTATCAACTATTTAAGGTGCGTAGGTTCCAGATCCAAGAGTTTGTGTGCAAAAGGAATTTCTAGCCTATTTTACTCATCATGGTCGAAACCCTAACCCTAGAGGTTAGAGGATTTTGTTTCATAATTTTAACTTCTAGCAATTTATTTATGCTAGCTAATACTTTAGTAACTAGGATCCAAAAGATGGAATTAAAAAATTAACCCTAGCCTCATTTTGAATAGTTGACCGAACCTAGCATAATCTTGTCATAGTTGGATTTTGTTTGATTAATATATTTTATGATGAATTGGTTGAAGGTTAATTGATATCCGTGGTGTAGAAAAGAGGATCGGGAAGTTCGGGAAATCCGGTGATAAGTCAGGTGGGGGAAAGATTCAACCTATCATCAGAATGGATAAGTAGTTTATAATATAATAATTGTGTAGGGCGACATAAACCCTACTAGCGGTCGAGTAATCGACAATACCAAAATCGCATTGGAATATTTTCCGTAATACCAATGAAAATTTGGGGATTGTAGGTTTATCAACGATGGGATAATTTTAGAATATTTGAGGATGTCTGACTTTAATATCATTGAATTGTTTGTGATACGTTGGTTGAGGTATTCCATTGCTTGTGACGTTTTATTTTGCTGTTTGAATATTGTATGATTATTGTATTATGCATGATCTGCCTGGTTTGATAATATGCTTAGTTGACATTTAAGTAAGGATATGTGTTGTTCGGGAGATATTTGTCCGGGTGAGAGAATAAATATGATTTAGAGGTGTCTAACCTAATTAAGTTATTTTATCTATGAGGTGTGATATGGAAAATATGATAAGCCTGTGATGGAAGGTGTAGGCACTAGGATGTAATTGGTGCGAGTTGGCGAGACCATATAGATGCATGTTGTTGATCATAGCTGCATGAGTGGAACATATGAGGTTAGAGTATCCGTAGATATACCCATAATTCTTGTAGAGAGACTCCATGTAGCTTTGGGCTACTATGGTTTTGGACCATTAATATGCTACTGATATTGTTATGGTGTGTAGCTTTGGGCTACTGTGGCTTCGGGCTACTATGGTTTCTAACCATTGGTGTATAAAAGTGTATCGGGATATATGTATGATAAAGTGGAGTACTTTCTCGGATGAAGGATTGATTTCCATAATATGATAAGAAGGTATGACGTGCTCGTGATGGACCTGTTAATATCAAGGTTTATATTGTATGAGTTGAGGGTAGATGATGATAACGTAGATTAAGGATGAATGTTGAATATGTGTGATGTGTGTCTGTGACTATTGTTATATTATGTGCTATGTATTATTTTCCGCTTTTGATGATAAAACTGTTTCTTATCCCCTATTCTTCTCTATTATGTATGTTGTATTTTATTTCTTATGTAATCGTACGAGAAGACCCTATGGAGGATCCTGTTGCTGAGGAGTTGGATGGAACTCCTTATAAGTAGGGGTGTAAGCGGTTCGCGTAAACCCGACCAATCCGAACCGAACCAACCCACAAAAAACTGAAGTTGATTGGTTCGGGTAAAAAACCGAACCGAACCAAAAGGAACCAATGAGCTTTGGTTTGGGTAGTGGATTTTATTTTTCAAAACCGAGCACCCGACCCGACCACTGTATGCTTCAATCTTTTTTCCCCAAATAATGACCAAACTTTGTTTTCACGCCCCTCTAAGCCTCTCCCTCTCCCTCTCAGTTCGACATCTCAAATATCACCATGTCCTCTCACAACTCACTCACATTTGTGACCAGTGACCACCTAGCGCACATAGGCGTGACCAGATCGGCTCCCTGTACCTCCGTCTCAGGCTGTCTTGACCAGATCTCGTTGTGACTCGTCCAAGCAGCTCCCAGGTGCTTCGTCTTGCGCCGTCCTCTGTCCCACGCCACCCTCTGTCCCGCGATGTTCTCTGTCGAGGTCGCGCCGTCCTCCATCGAGGCCACGCATCCTCCGTTGTGGTGAGTCCTCCATCCTCCTGTTAATACATATTATCTTCTTCTCCCCTTTTTCTGATTTAGGTTATTCTCTCCCATTTTTCCAGGTTCCTACTTCCTAATCTTTGCTTGAAGTTTCCTAAATCAGTTCTACCCCCCAACTGATGAGTTCTCAAGTCCTCACTTTGGATGTGTGTTGTTGTTCTTCCACAATATCTGTGTTGCTTTTAACTTTTAAGAACTTAGGCTGATTTAGTGTCGCTGTATTTCTATGATTTTGGATTTTATTGTAGTTTGATTGTGAAAATATTTTGATATTCATATTCTGGTCTGGTACTGATTTATATTCTGGTGCTGATTCATCCCTGCTGCCAAAACGTAAGAAAATGTGATAAAAGAGTATCATTTAAAACGCAAAACTGACCACTCGAACCAAACCAAACTGAACTTCATCGGTTTGGTTTGGTTCGGGTCTTGTAGTAAAGAATGCAAAAAAAAAAAACGAACCAAACCGAACCAATCAATTTTGATTGGTTCGGATTTTTTTCTTGTCTAAAACTGAACTAAACCGATCCGTTACACCCCTACTTATGAGCCAGAAGCTGGAGGACGAGCTGTGGACCCGAGAGGTAGAACTTAGAGAGTTAAGACTAGTGCGTCTTGAAGTTAACACAGGCAAACACAAGAAGGGGGGTTGAATTATGTTTGTTAATAATTTTCGGAAATAGCCTTTAAAACTATTTTTGCACACATGAAGATTAAATCAGAAGCAAGCACGAAGAAATAGATCCTTTTGAAAAATATTTAACAAAAGTAATATCAAAACCCCTCAGTCAGTAAAAACAAATAAAGCCGTAAGAGTTTAGGGATAGAATATTCACACAAGATGTTTTATCCTGGTTCACTCTCTTCTAACCAAGAGTTACGTCCAGTCACTTCTACTTGAAGGTTTTTCTCTACTATTTTCCAAATAGATTACAACCAAGTATTCAACACCTATCCAGGCTTACAAGTATTCATTTCTAACCAAGCCTCTCCAGGCTCTAACTCTAACAAAGAGATTTAACTTATGATCTTCCTAACTCACTATATGTGAGGATATGAAAGTTTAAGATCAGTTGAATATTGCAACAATATTCAAACTACATAATACAGACTCTTGCTCTTAAAAGGAAATTAGAATGAGTGATTATCGATTGGCAAAAAAAAAGTTGTTCTTTAGAACTTGAGGTCTTCTATTTATAGCGACCTTCTTCTTCACTTGTATTTCTTCAACGGTTATTTTGAATAGTCTCGTTCAGAGATAGCATTGAATGCATGATATCCGTTGTGACTGATAGCTAGATTGTGGCAATGCTGAAAAGTACTCTTGGTTATCGAGATAGCACGAAATGGAGGCTCGCTGCTCTGAGCATTGCAGCTTGAGAACTTGTTGTTCCTCCTTTGTGTACAATCCAGCTTTTTCCAGCCATAAATTTGTCATCATACAGATCGTTTTGCAGTTTCTCATTGTACGATTCTGCTTTTTTGTATTTCTTTGATGGTACTATGTTTCTTTTACAAAACAAGATAAAATATTAAAGCAGATAAAACAAATGTGAAAAACAAATATTCTATAGAAATAAAAATCAATCATTTGAAATAAATTCAAGAGGTTCAGATTGCATATATTCATTCAAGAGATGGAGCTCGTCTACTTATGTGAGACTAAGTCTGTTCACTATTTTATTTTACCCATCTGCTGACGTGGCATATCCTTTTGTCTATCAAGTCTTTGGACTTGCTATACCTTAGTGAGTTATCATAATCTCCGTCTGGTGACGTGGCACATAGAGCTTGTCTACTTGATTATTTTATCTTTCAGTTCATTCAATTCTGCCAACTATTCTCATCTGCTGACGTGGCAAGCTAGACACATCTACTATCAAGTCTTTGGACTTACTGTATCTAAGTAAGTTATCTTGATTTCCGACTAGTAAACATTTAGTGCCTCGTCTACTTAAAAAAACCAGTCTACTCAATTAAATAAATAAATAACTTTACCAATATTAGAGCAACCGTCTACAAGGGTGGACGCATATTTTTCTCAAGGAGCCCAACCAAAATTTATCCCAAGTTTCCATTACTTATATTATAAATATTCCTGCATAACTGAAAGCGCATGTTAGATCTCAACTAACACTTTGCCAAGCAAATTTAATCCTTTTGTTAACATCAAAACATAGAGATTATTTAAATCAAAACCACTTTGGTTCCAACAATATCCCCCTTTATGATGATGAAAAAAACTAATTAAATTTGAAAAGCAAAGTCTAAGAGTGCTTGTAAAGCTTCCACTATGACAAAGCATTCAGATATATAATCCGTAAAAGCATATGTGACAAACTGCATATAAGCTATTAGATCAATGCAACTGCTTATCAAACTTAGAGTATATATAAAATATTGAATAAGCATAGTTTAGCAGATATCAGAGCAAATAAGCAAGCAGAAGTACTAGAGTAGTTATAAACAGAATATGCATATGCTGACGAATATGAGCTTTTCAAAACTGACTTTGTATATATAAAAAAAAATTTATTTTCTTTCCTTTCTCCCCCTTTTTTGTCATCAGACAAAAGGTGAAGGGAGTGGACCATCATTGTTAGTAACAAAAGAAAAAATCAAAGTTAGGCAGGAGGAGGTTGATTTTGAGTCTGGGTTTTCTTGAAATCAGTCAAAAATTCTAGCATTTTGTTCACAACCTCTAAGGTTGGAGCCATAGATACTTGAAATCTCTAAGAGACTTCCTCAGTGATCTTCTCAGTCATCTTTTCAACATTCTCTTCAACCAGCTTGCCAACTCTTTCATCAACTATCTTGCCAAGAACTTCTTCAAAATTTGGTGGCAGAGCATGTTGTCTCGAACTTTCGGTAGATTCTTGGAAAGTAGCAGGTGCTTGAAAGGTGCTTAATGCTCTGGAGTGTTTAGGATGGTCTGAAGGGTGAACCACAACCAGAGCTTGTGGTTGAGAAGTGTGCTTTCCAGAGGTGCTTTGTTTGGGAATGGACTCAGCAACCTCTTTCTCATGACCCCCTAAGTCAACAATAGTGGCATTCATGCCAGGTCTTTCAACTACAATTTCATCTTCTGTGTGCTCAGAAGGAGGTGAAGGAGGGGCGGGCTTAATCACAAGAAGGGGTAAAGTGGTTGCTGTTATTTCCTTTGCCCATTTAATAGGATAGGAGAATTCCACATTTCTACTTGTTATAGGAAGTCCCCAGAGATCTTTGTAGAACATGTATCTGAAGTTTGAAAGTCCACATTTGCCTGACTTTAGGAATGGCCTTTTTCTCTTTTTGGGTCAGACCAGAGGAAGATGCTTCTCTTGTGCAATGAATGATGTGGGATTTCCAGAAGTTAGCAGCACGTTTTTCATTAATCATCCCAATAGACCCATATTTCAAATAATAGTCCAACAAGGAATAGTCAAAGGTTTCTTGATTCATACCGAGCATTACTGATTCAGCTTGTGGCATTACTCCTTTGAATCTTCTATGATTCTTGTCCTTGTCCTTGTTCAGATCAATCATCTGTAGTCTAGGACAGGTCATATAGGGTATGATTCCAACTCTTGTTTTTGCATTATGCCTCAGCCATGATGGAGGGACAAAATGTGCAGCTCTGTCAACTCTGAAATGACGGAATTCCCACTTCAATATTTCATAGATGAGTTGATCCTTTAAGAAATCAGAGGCCCTCCCATAGACATTGGGATGGTTGAAGGATACCCATTTTGTGTCACTGTCCATGATCATAGGGACATGTTGTAAGGATCTTGCTCTTCTTTCAGGGAGGGTAGGAAGATTCTTCCTTAGTGGGTCTGTCTCCCAGACACTTATCACATGTCTCTGAACTCCATCGGTGAAAGGTATGAGAGGTAGAGTTTTGGCAAGATTAGGATAGATTTTCCTGGGAGGGAATCTTTTTTGGGTCAAGTGAGTGACTAAGGGTCCAAGGTTGTTGAACATCTGTGAAGGAACATTTGTGATTACTTTGCAGTCAGGATGTGGTTTATGGTACGATTCAACTGGTGGGTCTATTTCTTCTTCATACTCAGATAGGGGTACCACCTATCAGGGATGTGTTCAGGTCCAGGCTGGTGAGTGAGAAACATAACTCTCCAATCTCTCTTTACTTTACCCCAATTCTCAGATTTACCATCCTAAACAACAGAAATTGGAGTGAAAGGAAATAAAGTTCTTAAAGGTTTTAGTAAGGGAGCACCAGGGGAAATGCCAGCATCTGGTTGATTGAACCAGGGATCATCAGCAGGGATAATTGGTTGAAATTGTGGTCTAGATGAGGAGGCTATTTGTGAGTGAGCAAGGGAATGTGTAGGTAAATTTGTGGTTTGGTCAGTTTGTGTTGGTTGGGGTGAGGGTGGAGATGGAATATAAACATTGTTAGTTATGTTTTGGTTAAACACATCATTTGGAGCAGAGACAGTAACATTTTCAACAGAAGCAACAACAGCAGGGAGAGTA
This sequence comes from Sophora flavescens, assembly GCA_030762895.1. Lineage (NCBI taxonomy): Eukaryota > Viridiplantae > Streptophyta > Magnoliopsida > Fabales > Fabaceae > Sophora > Sophora flavescens. Next base: position 133,327,607 of record CM061065.1, read on the forward strand.
TCATCTCTATTTTCTAAACTAGACACTAAGGCGTCTACTACTATTTGAACAGGATCACTAGCAGAGATGGTTACCTTAGAGGTCATAGTTGTTCTGGCCTTTCTTGCAAGTTGCCTTATGGTTTGTGTTGAGATAGGCACAAAGGCCTCGACAACAATGACAACAACAGTAAAAGCAGAAGTTTTCTGCTTCTTCAGGATGGTACGGATAGGAACTCTGTCCTCATCAGCTTCCTCATCCTCATTGTGTGAGAATATGATTCATCTTTGCCTCTTCATAGCATGAGCACCAGTAGGTTCCCTAATTACAATGCCACCAGCTGGCCTCTTGGGGGCAGGTTTTCTTGCTGCAGTGGTCTTTTGCCTAGTTCCTCTTTTTATTCCTAGGACTTCAACATTGTTGGCCTCAATAATTTCTTCCTTGATTTTCATAGCTTCTTCTACTTTGTCCAAGGCAATTTGTTTGTAAGTACTTAGTTGCATGCCTGAGAGATTGCTTCCACCAAACTCAGCAACGGACATTCCTTTCTCAGAAAGAATTTTGTTCTGATCTTCTTCAGACATGGCAGCAAGGACATCATAAACACCTTGATTTCTGATAATCTTTGATAGAAGGTGAGTGTAGGGAATTGCAGAGAGGTTCTTTCTATTTTCCATAGCTTGTTTGAATCTGTTAAACAGAATCCAGGGAAGGTTGATTTTGGTTTCCCAAAAGAGATTGCACAGGAAGAATTTGTGGAGAGCTGAGAGGTTGTCCTTGGAGCTAGTATTGTGTAAGACAGTCTTGTTCAGAATATGATGGAGGATTCTGATTTCATCTTTCATCTCAGCAGACTTCCAGGAATGAGTTCTTACAGTATCTTCTTTCATTAGGGTAACAGCAATGGTCTCAGAACCACCTAAGGCTTCTTCCCAAGTATCAGTAATCACCAAACCCTCTTGGGCACAAGCAATAGCATCGGAAATGGTCTTCTCAGAGACAATCACCTTCTTTCCCAGTACGAAGCAAATAATATCAGTTTTAGTTATTGTAGGTTTCCTCCAGAAGGTCCTAATGAGGTTGGGGTAGATTGATACTTTCTCTAAGAACATGCCGTCCCATCCAGCTGCATTTATATACTTAATTACATTTAAGTTGTACTCCTCCAGGACTTCAAAATTAAAGTGGTGTTCAATGATGAGTGTGGTTACACCTCATATTTGCTTATCACTTTGCATGCATTTTCATATAGTTTAGGCATTTTTAATTTGATTTTTGTTAGTTTTTTCCTTGGAACGGGTAAGGCGGTTTTGTGGTGTGGTTTTGAAGGAATTAAGGATAAAATGCTCAAGATTGACCATGATGGAGCTTGCATGAAGTTGGAGCTTGAAAAGTGAAGAAACTGAGGCAAAAAAAGCCCATCACGGCCTAGCCGTGATGACCATCATGACCATGATCAAGCAGAGCTAAAAAAAAGAAGATCAAGTCGAACTGGTCACGGCCTGGCCGTTATGTCCATCACGGCCGTGACATGTCAGCTGAACCAGACCTCACATGCGTAGAACTAATCACGGCATGATGAGCATCACGAACCGTGACATACCAATCATCAAGAAACGCGCAATGCGAAATCCCATCGCGGGCGTGATGGCCATCACGTGTTGACGCGCATTACTTGGATCAAAACCGTTTTGATCTAAATTTGTGTTAGATTGGGATTCAAACTTCCCTAATCTATAAATAAGGTATCTGGACAAAGGCAATGGGGGACTTTTTGCTGCTACACTTAGGCAATAATTTAGGATCTCTCTTCTTCTTCTTCTTCTCCTCTTCTCTTATTTTATTTTGTTGTTGTTAACCAAGCTTGTCATCACCATGGTAATGCTTGAGTAGTAGCTTTAGTTCTAGGTATTGGGGCTATGCCCAAGATCTGTTTTCATGTTATGAATTGGTTTCAATTTCTTGTTAATTCGATCTTGCTTTAGATCTGACTTCTAGTGTTTTAATACTCGTAAATTCGGCGGCCGCTGATTTGCGTGACGTAGATACCCTAAGGAGGAACCTAGCGGTGAACTTAGATGTCGGATCTATAGAATCAGACTTAGGACTTAAATCACGAGAGTTAGAAGTAGTCCTTCGAAGATCAACGAATTGTCACAAAGCACAAAGGGTTCAATCTAAATTCGACTACCACGAGAGTAGGGGTTGGTTTAATTGGGCACGGTTTTTGTAACCCGAGAGGGAGCATTAACTATTTGAGGATAAATTCGCCTTCAAGGAAATTTCAATAATTAACAAGGGATAGTCAATTTAGTAACATAAACAATCTTGTTAGTAACTCAATTCCTAGGGATCCATTTAGATCTGAAAAACCATAAATTGATTTACTTTCTGTTTTACTTGATTGCATTCCTTATCCAAGTTATCTCTTATTTCAAAAATCCAAATCCTTTTTTATACAGCCCAGTTTTATCAATTTGATAATTAGTTGCGATTTGAGATCACGGTCTCTGTAGGATCGATATCTTTTTATTACTTGACGACGAATCCGGTACACTTGCCGGATCGCACACATCAAGTTTTTGGCACCGTTGTCGGGGACTGTGCTTCCTCGAATCTCAATTTGATTTTTAAATTGATTTTTCTGGACTTTTTCTTTTTCTTTTTAATTGTTTTTGTTATAAAAAAAATTCATCAATCTATTTTTTTTTTTTGTATCTATCTCTCTGTGTTTTTTCTCTTTTATGCAAAGATCACTAAGTCTTGGAAACCTTAGTGAGGTCGACCCCGAAGTCGAAAGGACCTTTCATAGACGTAGGAGACTACAAAGAGAGAGAGAGGTTGATTCCCATTCCACTCATGGCAAATCTACCAGATACGAAGCCATTGAAGGACTACGCAGTCCCAAATGCGAGGGGTTTGCGAACTGGGATTGCTAGGCCAGAGATTGAGGCGGAGAACTACACTATACCGCCTATGCTAATCAACATGATTCGGCAACATCAATTCGGAGGATTGACCTCGGAGGACCCGACTGATCACATGGAGACATTCTTGGAGTTCACCGATGCAGTTAGAATTCAAGGCGCCCCGGTTGATGCTATTCGTTTGAGGTTGTTCCCCTCCTCTCTTACTGGAAAAGCAAAAGCTTGGCTGAAGCAAGTGCCCGCTAATACATTTTCGACTTGGGACCAACTAGAGCAGGCATTCTTGGAGAAATTCTTCCCTCCCTCCAAGACGGCTTACCTACGAGCCCAGATCACCGGCTTCTTCCAAAAGGACGGAGAATGCTTATCCGAAGCTTGGGATCGCTACAAGGGATTGCTGGAGTCTTGCCCACATCATGGACTCGAGAGGTGGTTATTAATGCACACCTTCTACAACGGGTTAGATTAATCTTCGAAGGTGTCACTTGATTCCGCAGCTGGTGGAGCCTTTATGAATAGGCCTCTGACTGAGGCATTCAACATCATTGAAAACGTGGCCACCAACTACCACCAATGGGGTTCAGAAAGAGGTAATAACCTGAAAAAGATTCCGGGGGTAAGTTTGAAATGAATAGCATTGATCTTATAATGTCTAAAATTGACTCACTGAACAAACGCTTTGATCAGCTTGAAAGGGCTAACGTGAGTTCAATAGGTGCTACTAACATTGTTTGTGAGATTTGTGGAATGCAGGGACATGACATAATGGAGTGCCCACGTGGTATTGCTCATGGATCCGACGCTTCGGGGGAACAAGTGAACTCTTGTCACAACTTCTACGACACGAATCCGAAGTTGCCAAATTATGCTCCCCCAAATCCTTACAACCAAGGAAGGAAGAACAGCCCTTACCTCTCCTACGGGAACTACAGCAACACACTAAACCATGAATTCCAAGAAGGCCAAGGTAATAGGAAACCCGCATCGGGGTATCCTCAGGTACAAAAGTCTAAACTTGAGTCTCTTTTGGAAAGTTTTGTTGAAACTCAAACAAAACAAAATGAAGAGTTTAGGCAACAAGGCAGGGCAGTCAATGAGGCAATAAAAGAGCTAGCATCTAAGGTAGATAACTTAGCCATCCATAATAAGATGCTAGAAACTCAAATTGCCCAACAAGCCATCACATATTCTAGGCCTAAGGGTACGTTTCCGGGACAACCCGAAGTTAATCCCAACGAACATTGTAATGCCATATACTTGAGGGATGATAAGCTTGGGGTAGCTGAAAAGGATGTGGAATGTGAGGAGGACATAAGCAAAGATGAAGAGACAGAGCCAAAGTATGTCCCTCCACCACCTTACCAACCCCCAATACCTTTCCCACAAAGGTTGGTCAAGAGAAAGCAAGTAGAAATAGAATCTAAGAGCTTAATTGAGGAGCACAATGTCATGATAAAAACTAATATGCCTCCTAAACTAAAAGATACAGGTAGTTTCTCTATTGCTTGCTCAATTGGAGAAGTGAAAATAGACCAAGCCTTATGTGACTTAGGGGCTAGTGCGAGCTTGATGCCGCTTACTATCTTGGAGAGGTTGGGAACCAAGGAGTTGAGTCCATTCAAATTCTCCTTACAATTTGCGGATGGCTCAACTAAAACTCCTCTAGGCATACTAGAGAATGTTCCAAAAAGGTAGGGAAATTTTGCATCCCTACTGATTTCCTGGTATTGGATATGAACGGGAATTTTAAATTCCCCATCATTCTAGGAAGGTCATTCCTGGCGACGGCTGGAGCGATAATAGACGTAAAGAATGGCAAACTCTCTCTGAATGTAGAGGAAGGTAGGGTAGATTTTGAATTGACTAACTCATATAATAACCCTCCTTTTGAGAGTCATGTGTGCAGGATCGATATAAAGTCTCCAGATGTGAAGGAAGAGCTCAACATGGAAGCAACTCCGAAGCTTTGCAAGACAAATGATGCACCAGATGGTGATGAAGTTGGAGTTGCTCAGCATGTGGAAACAAAACTTCCGCCTGGAGGGAGTAAGGCCATGAAACTCAGAGTGAAAAGAGCAAAGTGAAAGCGCAATTGGTCATATGAGCAAAATCGGCTCTTTGAAGGACTCTCATGAAAGAGAAGTGTTCTTGCACTTCTACACCCAGCTGACCCCGGTTGATTGAAAGAAGTATGATCAAGATTAAGATCGTAAATAAGCGCTTCTTGGGAGGCAACCCAAGTTTTCTTTCCCTTTTCCATTTGTTTTTGAATTCTGTTTTTGAATAATTTGAGAAGATAAGAAAAAGAAAGATCACTAATTCGTGGCTTGCCAAGTGTTTTCAGGTTATGAAGGAAGGAAGCGCAAAAAGGCCAAGGACAAATTAAGTCAGAAGTCATCACGCCTAGGCCGTGACAGTGGTCACGGCCGTGATGATCTAACCAAGAAGACCAGAAAGGATCACAACCCAGCTATGATAAGCATCACGGGCGTGATGGGAAGGACCCTAAAGATCAGAGAGTAGCACGGTCCAGCCGTGATACAGGTCACGGTCGTGACAGGCCAGCTCCTGAAGACCAGAATTGATCACAGCCTAGCCACAATGAGCCTCACGGTCGTGATACACTTTCCAACAAGCTTTTGACTGGTATGTGAGCCAGCACCCGCTACCACCTCGGTGAGTTGTTCCAATTTTTCTCCTCTCTCCGACTTGATTATTTACATTAGGGACAATGCAAGTTCCTAAGCTTGGGGTAGGGGTATTTTTGCAAATTTTTGCTTTTTTGCATTTTTCATGTTGCATTCATATAGGTATAGTTTTGCATGATCACATGACTAGACTGCCCCCTTGCTTAGAGTATGCATCCGATTGTGAGAACTTGGTGCCAAATAAATTGAGATAGTGAATTTTTGAACCCAATTTTTTATTCTTGTGATAAGGCTAAAAATAAAAATTCTCGAGATGATCTTTTGATAGTTGATAATTAGCATGTGGTTCCTTAAATTTGTGTTTCTCATTGATTTTAAACTACTAAATGTGAGATTTTTGAGCCCAAAAGGGGTACTTACTAAATCTACCCCATTCTTTGTGATAGAGTGTTTTATTCCTCTTGGATTGTATTCTCTCGAACTTGACTTGAAACCGTTTTGAAACTTAAAAATTTTCGAAAACATTTTTGAAAATGATTGAGGCACTAGGTCTTTTTTGGGCCTTCTGAGCTTTGATTGATTAAATGCTACCCCTTAGTTACCCAATTTTGTGCCTAAAAGAATAAAATACTTTTCTTGGTACCTTGGATTTATTTTGATGAATGATGCTTGGTATGACACCTTTTAAAGTATTGCAAAAAGGGTAAAAAGGTATTTTGAAAAATAAAATTGTGGGATGAAAAAGTTAGAAAAATATTTCTCTTGAATTGAAAATCTCCCCTTCTCCATATAAATAAAATGAAATAAACAAACAAACAAAAAATGGAGAAGGGGATGACGAAAAGAAAGTGAGAAATAAAATAAAAAGAAAAAAATAGGAAAGTGGAAAAGTGAACAAAAGCCCAAAAATGTATTTTAGAAGGTTGTCATGCTTTGCAATGTTTGATATTTTGTTTAGCCTTCTCGAATTTTCCTTTTATTGATTTCCCCACCTAACGATTAATCTCATGGTCCCATTACAACCAAAGTAAAAGACCTCTTGATTTTTATGTGTTTTCATTAATAAAGTAGAGATTTGGTTAATAGTCAAGCTTATGGTAGAATACCCTCCTTGAGGAAATTGAGCGAATTGTCATATGCCCTTAAACACTTGAGTGAGGTGAGAAGAGTGCCCGAATAAGTGAGAATATGAATTTAGGAAACCTAAGCTTCTAATTGGACTTGAAATTGATTGTCTCTTGGGTATTTATTGAATATGCCTATTACTTGGATTAGTGACTCGGGTTCTTGGTTCACTATCCATGCTCTAATTGTTTATATTTTCTGGCCTTGGTGATTGCTTGAGGACAAGAAAAATCTTAAGCTTGGGGTGATTTGATGAGTGTGATTACACCTCATATTTGCTTATCATTTTGCATGCATTTTCATATAGTTTAGGCATTTTTAATTTGATTTTTGTTAGTTTTTTCCTTGGAACGGGTAAGACGGTTTTATTGTGTGGTTTTGCAGGAATTAAGGATAAAATGCTCAAGATTGACCATGATGGAGCTTGCATGAAGTTGGAGCTTGAAAAGTGAAGAAAATGAGCCAAACAGAGCCCATCACGGCCTAGCCGTGATGACTATCACGGCCATGATCAAGCAGACCTAAAAAGAAAGAAGACTGAAGTCAGAACTGGTCACGACCTAGCCGTGATGTCCATCACGATCGTGACATGTCAGCTGAACCAGACCCTCACAGGCAGAACTGATCACGACCTAGTCGTGATGAGCATCACGGCCGTGACAGACCAATCACTGAAGAAGCGCGCAAGGCAGAATCCGTCACGGCTTGGCCGTGATGGCCATCACAGCCATGACGCGCATTACTTGAATTTGAAGCAATCGATTTTGATCTAAATTTGTATTAGATTGGGATTCAAACTTCCCTAATCTATAAATAAGGCATCTGGGCAGAGGCTATGGGGACTTTTTGCTGCTACACTTAGGCAATAATTTAGGATCTTTCTTCTTCTTCTTCTCCACTTCTCTTATTTTATTTTATGTTGTTGTTAACCAAGCTTGTCATCACCATGGCAATGCTTGAGTAGTAGCTTTAGTTCTAGGGATTGGGGCTATGCCCAAGATCTGTTTTCATGTTATGAATTGATTTCAATTTCTTGTTAATTCGATTTTGCTTTAGATCTGATTTCTAGTGTTTTAATTACTCGTAAATTTGGCGGCCGCTTATTTACGTGACGTAGATACCCTAAGGAGGAACATAGCGGTGAACTTAGCTGTCGGATCTATAGAATCAAACTTAAGACTTAAATCACGAGAGTTAGAAGCGGTCCTTCGAGGATCAACGAATTGTCACAAAGCACAAAGGGTTCAATCTAAATTCAACTACCACGAGAGTAGGGGTTGGTTTAATTGGGCACGGTTTTTGTAACACGAGAGGGAGCATTAACTATTTGAGGATAAATTCGTCTTCAAGGCAATTTCAATAATTAACAAGGGATAGTCAATTTAGTAACATAAACAATCTTGTTGGTAACTCAATTCCTAGGAATCCATTTAGATCTGAAAAACCATAAATTGATTTACTTTCTGTTTTACTTGATTGCATTCCTTATCCAAGTTATCTCTTATTTCAAAAATCTAAAAACTTTTTTTATACAACCCAATTTTATCAATTTGATAATTAGTTGCGACTTGAGATCACGGTCTCTGTGGGATCAATATCTTTTTATTACTTGGCGACGAATCCGGTACACTTGCCGGATCGCACACATCATTCAATCGCTAAGTTCAGAGAATCAGTGACGTAGGAATGGACAGGGAGTGAAGGTGAAGCCATTTTTTGAGGTTTGAAGGTTAGGGTTCAAAGAAGCAAAGAAACAGAGGTTCGTGAAAAAAAAAACTCAGAGGCAATGAAAAGTTTTTCCGAGGGAAGAGAAGTTGCTTTAAAGGTTTCTGAATTTCAAAGGTTTTTCTTTGAAAATAATTCGAAAGAAAAATTAATGACAAGACATGTCATTAAGAGCAAAACGGTGTTGTTATTTTGTAACCATAAAAAGGTTATGATGGGATTGATGAAAATTACTGACTCAACAAAGAGAATATACTAGATATATATGTCTAGTAAGACAAAATAAATGCATTTAATAAAAACATGCTTAGACGCAAGCAGTTGTGGACACGTATGAAATTATACAATGGACGCAGTAAATCACAACAGTAAATCCAACATATAGTGGACGCGCTACACAACAGGCAATAGACGCAGAAATTATCAAAACAATTTTCTCAAGGCTGGACGCCTAAATCAATCCACGCATATCATGTTAAGATGCTTTCTAATAAAGATAAATATGTCATCTGCAGGAGGTTTAGTAAGGATATCTGCCTATTGATGGTCAGTATCTACAAATTGAATATCAAACACAACTTTTTGCACATAATCCCTAATAAAAGGATGTTTAATCTCTATGTGCTTAGCTCTAGATTGCAAAATTGGATTCTTAGATAGATTTATTGCAGCAGTATTATCACAGATAAGTGGAATACTACTTACAAACACATTGTAGTCCTCCAATTGATGTTTGATCCAAAGAAGTTGTGAGCAGCAACTTGCAGCTGATATATACTCAGCTTCAGCAGTTGATAAAGCAATGGTACTTTGCCTCTTGCTTGACCAAGAGACAAGATTAGCTTCAATGAAGTGACATCCTCCACTAGTGCTTTTTCTTTCAATTCTATCTACAGCATAGTCAGCATCACAGAAACCATATAATCTGTAATCTTCATTTTTCTTAAAGCACAAACCAAGATTAGTAGTACCTTTGAAATATCTCAAAATTCTCTTAATTGCTGATAAGTGGGATTCTTTAGGATCAGATTGAAATCGAGCACACAAACATACACTGAACATAATATCGGGGCCTAGACGCAGTAAGATATAAGAGAGATCCTATCATACCTCTATATACCTTTTGATCTACCTTTTTCTCTTTATCATCTTTGTTCAGTATAGAAGTGGGGTGCATAGGGGTATTCATTGGCTTACAATCATCCATCTTAAACTTCTTCAGAAGCTCTTTTGTATACTTAGTTTGATGGATGAGCACCTCGTCCAAGGTTTGTTTTACTTGAAGTCCAAGGAAGAATTTGAGTTCTCCTATCATGCTCATTTCAAATTCTTTCTGCATTAACTTAGAGAATTCTTTGCAAAGAGATTCATTAGTATCACCAAAAATGATATCATCAACATAAATTTGCACAACTATGAAATCAGACTTAATTGATTTTATAAACAGAGTCGTGTCTACTTTTCCTCTATTAAAGCCATTTTCCATAAGAAATGAACTTAGCCTGTCATACCAAGCTCTAGGGGCTTGCTTAAGGCCGTACAAAGCTTTCTTAAGCTTATATACATGTTCATGGTGGGTTTCACTCTCAAAACCCGGAGGTTGTATAGCATAAACGTCTTCATTAATAAAGCCATTTAGAAAAGTACTTTTAACATCCATATGAAAAGCATAATACTATGATGTGCAGTAAATGAAAGTAGAATTCTAATTGCTTCTAATCTAACAACAGGTGCAAAGGTTTCAACATAATCTATACCTTCTTCTTGAGAGATACCTTGAGCAACAAGTCTTGCTTTGTTTCTTATTACCTTACCATTTTCATCAAGTTTGTTTCTGTAAACCCACTTTGTTCCAATCACTGATTTGTATTTGGGCAGGGGAACCAGAGTCCAAACTTCACTTCTTTCAAACTGATTCAGTTCTTCTTGCATAGCTAGAATCCAACCGTCGTCCAGCAGAGCCTCGTCTACTGTCTTTGGTTCCAACTCAGAGACTAGTACAGAAATATCTTGTTCTCTGAACGTTGATCTGGTTCTTAGCTTGTCATTGGGGTTTCTAATGATTTGATCTTGTGGATGATAATTCTTGAAGTACCAAGATTTTTGAGCTACATCATGTTGAGAAGTGGAGGTTTCTGGTTGTTGAGTGGGGTCGTCTACTTGATCATCAGCTTTCATCTCTGGTGTGTCTCCTGAGATGTTTAGATCAACATCTGCAAAAGCTTCATCTAGCTCTGATAATTTCTTATCAGGCTGTTTGTCATCAAACTTGACATGAATACTTTCCTCTACCATCAGAGTCCTATAATTGTAAACTCTAAAGCCTTTAGAAGTTTAAGAATATCCTAATAGTATTCCATTATCTGTTTTAGCATCAAACTTACAGAGTTGATCTTTAGTATTCAGTATATAGCATTTACAACCAAAAGGATGAAAATAAGATATGTTGGGTTTTCGTCCTTTCCACAATTCATAAGGAGTCTTGTTCAGGATAAGTCTAATGTATATTCTGTTATGAATGTAGCAGGCAATGTTAACAGATTCAGCCCAAAAGTGTCTAGGGATATAGTTGTTATTGAGCATAGTATTAGCCATCTCTTGACGAGATATGTTCTTTCTCTCTACCACACCATTTTGATGTGGTGTTCTAGGTATTGAGAATTTGTAAAGGATGCCACTTTCTTCACAGAACTTATGAAATAGCTCATTTTCAAACTCTCCCCCAATGTCACTTCTGATTGAAGTGATACACATGCCTTTTTCATTCTGTACACGTTTGCAAAATACAGAGAAGGCCTTAAAAGACTCATCCTTATGAGTTAGGAACATAAACCATGTCCATCTAGTGTAGTCGTCTACTATGACAAGACCATATTTCTTACCACTAACAGAAGCAGTCCTTGTTGGACTAAAAAGATCAAGGTGTAGCAACTCTAGTGGTCTATTGGTACTAACGACATTCTTGGATTCAAAAGAACCTTTGACTTGTTTTCCCTTTTGACATACATCACAAAGAGCATCAGATTTGAACTTAAGATTTGGTAGTCCTCTCACGAGGTTATGCTTGTTTAGCTTTGAAATTAATTTCAAGCTTGCATGACCTAGCCTTTTGTGCCAAATCCATCGCTCATCTTCAATGGACACTAGACATGAGACACTTTGATTTGAGAGGTCCTCCAAGTCAATCTTATAAAGATTGTTTTGCCTCTTAGCAGTGAATAAAAGTGATTTATCATCTTTCTTGACAGTACACATGTTCTTATCAAAAGAAACTGCATATCCACTGTCACATAATTGACTTATACTCATCAGATTGTGCTTCAAGCCATTTACTAAAAGAACATTATCAATGGATGGAAAATGATGTTTACCAATTTTACCTATACCAATGATCTTCCCTTTCTGATTTTCTCCAAAGGTGACCCAGCCACCATATTTGGGCTTAAGGCTTTGGAACATAGACTTTTCTCCCGTCATGTGACGTGAGCAGCCACTGTCTAAGTACCAAGACGTCTGTTTTCTTCCTGTTGTTAAGCAAATCTTCAACAGGTATTATCTTATCTTTAGGTACCCAAACAGACTTGGGTCCTTTCTTGTTAGTTGTCACTGGACGAGTATGCTTAGCAAGTTTATTGTGTATGCATCTAGATGTAATATGTCCACCTTTTCCACGCACTTTGTAAAAGGTGTTGGACGAGCTAGACTTAGCTTTAGCATATTTAACTGGAACTTTTGAAGCTCTATGCTGTGTATGTGGTTTTGACTTTTTGTGAGACGCTTCTTGCTTCTCTTTGTCATAACCAAGGCCAGATTTATCATGAGGTGACCTAGAGTACCGTAAAATGGGACTAAGCTTATCTGAGCCACCTACAAGCTTTGACAGAGAGTCTGACAGATATGTTACATCTTGTTTCAGTTTTGCAACTTCGCAAGAAACATCAGACTCACACTCCATTTTGTCATCTAGACTGACATTCACTGATTTTAGTATGTGATTTTCATCTTTAAGATTTTGTTTCTCAGTGCAGACCCTATTATATTCTCTAGACAGTTTAGAAAATTTCTTTTTGAGACTCCTATACTAGTGATAATATGGACGACTCATGCAACAATTCATCAAAAGCTTTTTGAAGAGTGGATGGGTCAGAGTCCATTACCTCAGTATCAGTGTATTCACTTTCTGACGCAGTGTCTGCCATGAGACAGATATTTGCCTCTTCCTCAGCTTCACTTTCTTCATCTGATGAAGGCAGATCAAGATCCTCCCATGTAGCCATTAAGCCTTTCTTCTTTTTGAAGAATTTCTTTTTATCCTTTAGCTCAGGGCAGTCAGCTTTGAAATGACCAGGTTTCTTGCATTCAAAGCACAAGGGTGGACCTTTTTCTTTGGAGTCTGACTTCTCCTTGGAAAACTTTTTGTTAAATTGATTCCTTCTGAAACCACCTTTCTTTCTCCACATATGTTGAATCTTCCTGGAGATGAAGGACAATTCATCCTCGTCTGATCCTTCATCATTATCAGAAGATCCAGACTCATCTGATGACTCAGCAGCTTTGAGAACCTTTGATGAGCTTGCTTTCTTTGCCTTTAGGGCAATAGATTTTCCTTTTCTGGAATTTTCTTCTTCATTAAGTTCAAGTTCATGAACCTTGAGAGATCCAAGTAGTTCTTCCGGGAGAGAGTGTATTCCGATTTTTGGCTTCTGAATAGCAGTAACTTTGGGTCTCCATTGCTTGGATAGACTTCTCAGGATTTTTCTTACATGATCTCTATTTTCATAGACTTTTCCAAGATATCTAAGACTGTTAGTGATGGTTTGGAATCTTCCAAACATTTGGTCTATTGTTTCATGTTCACCCATTTTGAACAACATCTCTTGATGAACCAAAGATGCTGATCTTTGATTCCTTTACTTGTGAGGAACCCTCATGAGCTAGGGCAAGAGTATCCCAAATTTCTTTAGCAGTATTACAGCGGTGAACTTTGTCATGTTCATATATGGTAATAGCACACTTGAGATAGTGCTTAGCCTTCAGATTTAGCTGATGTTGGTTTTTTTGCTCTTGAGTCCATTGGGCTCTAGGAACAGCAGCTCCAGCTTCATCTCTTGGCTGTGTAGACGGTTTCAATCAGCTCCCAAATATCTACATTTTGCGCATCCAGGAAGGCCATCATCCTCTTCTTCCAATAGTCATAATTTGTTCCATTAAAGAGTGGCGGTCTGTTGATAGCTTGTCCTTCTGCATCCATGGTTATTGGATCGTACTCCCTTTGCACTTGTTAGATGCTCAACCCTTTCGAGGCTGAGCTCTGATACCAACTGAAGTTGATACAGGCAAACACAAGAAGGGGGGTTGAATTGTGTTTGTTAATAATTTCCGAAAACAACCTTTAAAACTATTTTTGTACACAAGAAGATTAAATCAGAAGCAAGCACAAAGAAATAGATCCTTTTTAAAAAGCTTTAACAAAAGCAACATCAAAACTCCTCAGTCAGTAAAAACAAATAAAGCCGTAAGAGTTTAGGGATAGAATATTTACACAAGATGTTTTATCCTGGTTCACTCTCTTCTAATTAAGAGTTACGTCCAGTCCCTTCTACTTGAAGGTTTTTCTCCACTATTTTCCAAATAGATTACAATCAAATATTCAACACCTCTCCAGGCTTAGAAGTATTCATTTCTTACCAAGCCTCTCCAGGATCTAACTCTAACAAAGATATTTAACTTATGATTTTCTTAACTCACTATGCGTGAGGATATGAAAGTTTAAGATCAGTTGAATATTGCAACAATATTCAAAATAAATAATACAAACTCTTGCTCTTAAAAGGAAACTAGAATGAGTGATTATCGATTGGAAAAAAAAAGTTGTTCTTCAGAACTTGAGGTCTTTTATTTATAGCGACCTTCTTCTTCACTTGTATTTCTTCAACGGTTATTTTGAATAGTTCCGTTCAGAGATAGCATTGAATGCATGATATCCGTTGTAACTGATAGCTAGATTGTGGCAATGCTGAAAAGTACTCTTGGTTATTGAGGTAGCACGAAATGGAGGCTCACTGCTCTGAGCATTGCAGCTTGAAAACTTGTTGTTCCTCCTTTGTGTACAATCCAGTTTTTTCCAGCCATAAAGTTGTCATCGTATAGATCGTTTTACAGTTTCTCATTGTACGATTCTGCTTTTTACATTTCTTTGATGGTACTATGTTTCTTTTACAACAAGGTAAAATATTAAAGCAGATAAAACAAATGTGAAGAACAAATATTTTATGGAAATAAATATCAATCATTTGAAATAAATTCAAGAGATTCAGATTGCATTTATTCATTCAAGAGATGGAGATCGTCTACTTATGTGAGACTAAGTCTGTTCACTATTTTATTTTGTCCGTCTACTGACGTGGCATATCCTCTCGTCTATCAAGTCTTTGGACTTGTTATACCTCAGTGAGTTATCATAATCTCTGTCTGGTGACATGGCACTTAGAGCTCGTCTACTTGATTATTTTATCTTTCAGTTCATTCAATTCTGCCAACTATTCTCGTCTGCTGACGTGGCAAGCTAGACACGTCTACTATCAAGTCTTTGGACTTGTATCTAAGTAAGTTATCTTTATTTCCGACTAGTAAACATTTAGTGCCTCATCTACTTAAAGAAACCAGTCTACTCAATTAAATAAATAAATAACTTTACCAATATTAGAGCAACCGTCTGTAAGGGTGGACGCGTATATTTCTCAAGGAGTCCAACTAAAACTTGTCTCAAGTTTCCATTACTTATATTATAAATATTCCTGCATAACTGAAAGCACATGTTAGATCTCAACTAACACTTTGCCAATCAAATTTAATCCTTTTGTTAACATCAAAACATAGAGATTATTTAAATCAAAACCATTTTGGTTCCAACACATCTTGTGAGACGTTTTATATTTTCCACTGATTATAATAGTTTGCCTATGTATATAAGTATGTACTTACAAGGGATCCTATTGATAGGATACCCTAGTCAGTGTTTTGTACTCTGATGGATAGACTTATGTGGTGTATCTGCATTATGTCTTTGATGTGATGGATTATTTTTCAAGAGTTTGATGTTTTATAATTAAGTTTTTAATATCTTCGTATTTTTGGGTTACGTTTAACGTTAAGAACGCGAGTAAGTTTAACTAAATAATTAATGACACAACGGGGCACAACGGGATGTGTCAGGAAGTCTGAGATATTTGACCGCAACTACACCGGATATAGTCTTTGGAGTTGGATTGCTTAGTAGATTCATTGAAGAGCCTTGTGTTTGTCATATGCAAGGAGCCAAAAGAATTCTTCGTTATATCAAAGGTACTCTGACCGATGGAATTTTTATGCCAGTAATAGTGATGTGAAGCTTGTTTGATACACATATAATGATTGGGCTGGAGATATAGAGACGAGGAAAAGCACGTCAAGGTGCATATCCCATCTTGGCACGGGCGCAATATCATGGTCTTCAAAGAAACAACCGGTTGTTGCACTCTCTATGGTTGAAGCAAAAAATATAGCAGCAACCAGTTGTGCTACACAAGCAGTGTGATTGAGAAGAATTCTTGAAGTACTACATGAGAAGCAGAGCACTCCAACATAAATATTTTGCTATAACAAGTCTGCAATTGCTCTGTGTAAAAATCCAGTTTTTCATGAACGGTCCAAACATATAGATATTCAGTTTCATAAAATACGAAAGTTGGTAGAAGAGAATGAAGTGGTGATCAAATATTGTCCCACTGAAGAACAAGTTGCAGATGTTTTTACAAAACCTTTGAAGATTGAGTTATTTTATAAGTTGAAGAAAATGCTTGAAATGATACAAGCTTGATTTAAGAGAGGCACATATGATACGGTGTTTGCTCTTCAGAAAGAAACTCTTTCTGGTGAGAGTGGAAAGTAACACTGATGCAAAATGTTGATCTTTTAATCAATAATATAAGGGGTGGTTATGGTGCACCACCCATATTTTACACCACCCGCTACACCACTCATGTGACAAATTTTGGGGCAATCAAATTACCACATATTGGTCAAAATTTCAAACTTTTTTGTTGTATTATACTGTAGTCAAACTATATGAACACAATATATTGTAGTATATTATCTGTACTCTTTATATTCGCAAATTTAACCCAAATTAAAATAATATTTTTTATTAAAAAAATGATTATATTACAAAATATTATTGACAACGAACATTATTTTAATTCATGTTAAAATATTATTTTTTAATATAATCCCTTTTTTTAATAAAAAATATTATTTTAATATGAGTTAAATTTGTGAATACAAAGAGTAAATGTACTATACTACAATATATTGTATTCATATATTTGACTACAGTAGAAATACAACTAGAAAGTTTGAAATTTTGACCAAACCCATGTGACAATTTGATTGGTCCAAAATTTATCACATATGAATGATGTAGTGAATGGTGTAAAATATGAGTGATGTATCTTAACCCAACTCTTACTTTATTTATGAAAAAAAAAAATGATATAACAAAATGACAGCGAAACCGGAATTCTTGTGTTTGCATTTAGCATTTGCAGTAGATGATCGAGCTGGACCTCCTTCTCCTGTGCAACAACCACGTACCCCTTTAAGACCGAGTTGCCTTTACGAGACTTGCCCCTTGTGTGAATCAGCGACATCAACAAATTTATTGCACACAACTAACTCAAGTCATGATTATAAAAAAATGACACAACTAATTGAAAAAATTGTTAGTTAACATTAAAAAAAAAAGTCTACATAAAATTTGTAGACAATAAATATTATATAAAGAAATGGGTAACGTTAATTTTGATAAAAAGAGAGACTGATCTATAATTGATGTTATGGAAGTTTAATTATAAATAAAAAAAATATGTATAACGAGTTCACTTAATTTTTATTTTATTGTTTGTGTTCTTTTCTCAAATCATTGGTGGATGTTCCTGCTTTTTGCTTTTCTTTACTTCCTCACCAAAAAAAAAAAAAAATCATTAGTGGTTGAAATTTTTGGGACCTTCTCAATTGCCGTATCCATCTATCCCTTCACAACCCCATTTAAACCTCAGATTTTGTCATTACTTCACATTACAACCATCATTATCACCATCATGTTCCACCTTCATCATCCCTATCTCTCTTCCAAACTACTACTAACCTTAAGGAATTGTTAAAACCATAATCCCTCTCCACTCTCTCTCTCTCTCTACCTACCTGTTATATCATCCTTGCAGAAACTGAAATGGACATGACTCCCAACACCAATAGCACCCACACCTTAGACACAGATTCTCAAACCCCACCACCAACCGACCCCACCAACACTTCCAACTCCAAGTCTTCATCTTTCACCAACGGCTCCCTCAAGCACCACCACCCCACCACCACTCCATCACCACCTTCCACGGTGGTTTCCTACAAGGAGTGCCTCAAGAACCATGCAGCCAGCATAGGTCGCCACGCACTCGATGGCTGCGGCGAGTTCATGCCTTCCTCTTCCTCCAACCCCTCCGACCCCCGTTCCCTAACATGCGCCGCATGTGGCTGCCACCGCAACTTCCACCGCCGTGACAACAACACACAACACCACCACCACTCCAACCTCCTCACCTTGCCTCTACCTCACCGTGGATTTAGCCTGAGCACCACCAGCCCAAGCAGCCTCAGCCCAAGCCCAATATCAAGCAGCCCCTCATCCCCACCACCTATCTCTCATCATTTCCCACCCTCCTATGCACCCAACATGCTCTTCGTACTTGGAAGTGCATGTTCTGATGATCATCAGCTTCAGCTTCAGCAGCAGCACCAGCATGGGAGTTTCTTGACAGAGAACAACAACAACAACAACCCAAGTGGGAAGAAGAGGCATAGAACCAAGTTCAGCAAAGAGCAGAAGGAGAAGATGCATGGTTTGTGTGAGAAGTTGGGTTGGAGAATGAACAAAGAGGATGAAGGGTTGGTTCAGGAGTTTTGCAATGAGGTTGGTGTTCCAAGAGGGGTCTTCAAGGTTTGGATGCACAACAATAAGAACGCTTTCGGGAAGAGATCATTTAGAAATACTTCCGAGTGATGAAAAGATCAATATTCAATGGTGGCTTTGATAGTTAGTCATATTATTAACAATTCCTTACAACAGCAACAATGACATTCATAGAAAATAAGGTAGCTTTGTTTTGTCAATTTTCATGTTTCTGGCAATGGGTCATAGTCTTAATCTTGATCCCTCGAGAAACTTCAAATTGAACATGAAATGGAATAATGGATAGCAATTTAGCCATTATCAATAATCATTTTTGTTTTTTATTAATATAATCAGCTAGAGCTATTGAAAGATCTAGTTTTTTTTTTTGAAGCGATCTATTTTTGTTCATGATAACTTCATAAATTAATATCGATCCATAAATGTTCCACCCTCCTCTACTGTTGAGTGTTGATAACTGTTATTGTTGTCACATGTTTCCTCTTGTTAAGAGAATAGGTATATTTAATTAATTTTTGTTGTATTTAATTCAATATATTAATTATTCATTTACTTTCTTGAAAGTATATATGCACCTCCCAAAATGCCCATACTTCTTTGTCAAACACACTAACTTTTTCTATCTTGGACTTGGGGTGCAATCCGTTATTCCATCTGCATTTTTGTCCTTATTCATTTATGGAGCACTCCTACTATTACAGGATCAGCCTGTACGAGATAATGCCACTTTGTTATATATGGATTGATCACTTTGTTGAACCTTGCATATGAGGTGAACCTCTAAAATTTAATCTTCTTGTTCTTATTAATTTCTTTTTTGAATTATATCATACTTGGCTAAGAAATTCAGAGAGATAAGTGGTCCAAGACAAGTTTTCTTTGAGGGAGGGAGAGAAAAAAGGAAAGGGAAAAATTAGACCCATGAATTACTAGAAAAAGGGAATTAAGGGCATCTTTGTTATGGATTAAAAAAATGATTTTGATACTCGATAATTTAGAGATTGTCTTTTAGAGATTTTAAAGAAAAGAAGTTGGTTTGTGTTTGTTTATAGTCATGAAAAAATCATTTTTTTTAAAGTAGTTAGCATTTTTCCAAAAACTAATGAAAGTAACTTATAATTTTAATCATAAAAAAGGATTTTTTTTACAATTTTTTTTTTTATGAAAACTTTAACAAACACAATCAAATTCATTAAAGCTGATTTTTTACTTAAAAAATGTGATGATTTTTTTTCATCAGATAATATGTGACAAACGCCCTCTAAGATCCATGCTATTTGGTTCTCATCCTCTTGGACTTTGTTTGAAAGTCTTACAAGCAATTTTGGGTAATAGTAGTACCGTAATACAAAGGAACAAGGAATAGATCTATTTTGGAACTAGAAGATAACATTGAGAAGGACACTCATCTATCTCGTGTTTATCAGTAATTATTTACATTATTAGATTGCCACAACCTTTTGTGTGCCTGTGCTTAGAAGGCAAGCAGAACGCTTTCGCTGCTGAGCTTTAGTGGAGGCAGTGCCTTGGACTAATCTGCCACCTTTCCATATTGGGTTTGGTTCAATGAAACGGCAAGTTTCGTTATTTTATTTTATAAACTACTAATGATAACCCCCTATAAGGTAATCAATAAAGCCACTTAATTGTAGTCATTAATTAATAATTCATGAATTAAGTAGTAAGTTTGATCCGCTTAATTTTTATTTATTTTTTTATAAAGAAAAATATATTGAATAAGGGTATAAGGTATCCTGACCCATATACAAGAAAGAAAATAAAAAGGAAGAACCAACGTAACCAAAATACCGAGCAAAGACACAATATTGATAAAGTGAGGATCGAAGAGAGAAAATTCAAAATACATATACGACCCACTCTGATAATTCAAAGTACATAACCGCTTAAATAATACGTATAATTATTCCTTTATAGATTGCCACGTGATTTTCCTTTTCTCAAGTTTTTATATTAGCTTTTTGTGGTTGGGATGGAACCGGGCACCGGCGGCCTATTCGCTTGTTAAGATTGATATGTAAACAGCAGACTTATATGTTTAAAGAGTATCTCATAGGTTGCAGGTTCGAATCTCTCTTATCTTTTGAGGTGAGATAAATGTAAATCCTTTTATAAGTGTTCATAGAATTCGAAGATTTTCCTGCCTTGAAATGGAACACCATCTCTCCACCTTAAACTTCGTCAATCAAAAGAGTATATAATCACCCTAAAAAAAATAAAGAGTATATAGTCAAATTTCTGAAATACGATTAGACGTTTTTGTCTATGATATTTTTCATACAAATGAATCCAGACCACATATTTAAGGGATCTAAATCACTTTTACTTGGATTAACATATATATCAATAAATATGTAGTTTTTGTTTCATATTTTTTATGTTATGATTGACAAAGTAGGAAAAAAAAAATCAAAACCCTTCGAGTATGCAAAGTTTTCCCCAAGTTCCACAGGCCTTCTATTGCATTAGTGGTCCTAATCTTTTTCTTGGCTTCTCTATTATTATTATTATTTGTGAATTTAGCTTCTCTATTTTATTTTCACTGTTTTTTAATTATTTCCCGTTCAGCTTCTTTCTTATGCTTCATCCATTTTGTTGGGCAGGGCCAGATCTTTGATCTTTTTAATGTTCTCATCTGTTGGATGAATCCAGCCCACTTCCACGAAGGAACAGCCCAAACAAATTAAATACTAATCTCCTAAGGGGATATGTATATGTGGATGCACAAATTTTCATATATCCTTGAATTTGAGTTATTACTTATTAGAATTAGCATTAGAATAAGAAAAATGTGAAATCTTATAAAAACATCAGCTTAATAATTCTTTTAATTACTTAATGGTAAGTGCACACATCTGTTTTAGTCTTAACTAATACAGTGTCCAGTGCTACGGGCTGCTTGTTGCTTTGTTATGGATACTAACAGCATGAATATAACTTAATATGATTATTAGTTAGTTTAAATATGATTTTGGTCCATATACTCTATTCATTTGGCTTCTAATCTAAACCATAGTTGTGCTTATCATACAAGTCGGAGAAAGACTGGCACTGGGGTGGGAGTGAGAGGGGTGGTGAAGGAGAGGGGAGGCGGGGGGCGGTGAGAGAGAAGGGACTGAAAATTAATTTTAATTTTGTAAAACAGTCCTCTCTCTCTCTCTCTCTCGTGTGAGAGACTTGTCTAGCACTCTCATGCTGAATTAGTCAACAGAACAAGGCCATGCAATATAAGGGATATATGTAATGTAAGATTATATGGGCTATGAAAGTGTGTACTTGTTACCTTCTTTCTTGCCCAGTGATCATTGAATCCAATGATCATCCTGACAAACTTCAACAAAATTGGCCCAATCAAACTACATATTAAAGGGCTAACCTTCAACTCCTTCTAACCCCATTTTTCTTAAAGATATTGGACTGGACATAGTAAGAGAAAGCCCTGAGAGATGGGTTCAGCTTCGGCTGCTGAGTAACTCGCCCTTTTGATCAATGAAATGACATAACAGCTTTGGATAAGATTGATAGCATCTATACTTGTAAAAGATAAAGGCATTGATTTGTTAGCCTTAATAATGCAACTATAGGCTTAGCTCAAGTGACCCAATTACTTGTAAAAGCTCATGGCTACGCTAATTGACCCAAGTTGCCGCCTAAGAGATTACCATGGAGAATAGTAATCTCTATTCTGATTGATCCAAAGCTAATGTTAATTGAAATTCAAAAGAAAATGAAATCATTTGCCTTTCTTCTGTTTCAAAATTTCACCAGGCTATAAACAAGCATTTACTAATGAAACTAATTGAATTAGAGTTAAAAGAAATTACCATATATGGATGTATTTTTCTCCACTTGCTATGACTTAAATTAATTTTAACTCAAGTATATAGTTCATAATCGTTTCCCTCGTGGTATTCCCATCTGGGTCCTACGCTACCTTACTTGGCATACCAAGTTTCTCGGATGAATCAGGATCAGTATGATTCCCACCCACACCTCAAACACTAACCATGCTGCTAAATGCCATATATGCTTGTGCACAAGCCTTTACTCCATCCTACCCGAACGTTAATGTCTTCCTCTCATGATTTTCTCTGGTTGGTGCTATGACACTATTGTATGTACTCTTTTTTCCCCTTATATCGCTTTTCGAAAATTTCCTCGTTTTCTAACTCGTGGTCTTTGTGAGACTCTCTTTTTCTCGGTTCAGTTCACAAGATCAGTCATGCAAGGAAGAGAATTGAACTACTTTACCAGATATCTGCTCGACCTCTGGCTGGTAAACTACTCAGGTTTTGGCCATTTATATAGGTAAACAAACTTCAACTCCAGTTTTTTCATGTTTTTAGTTTCATACATGTTACCAGCAAAGACTCTCTTTTCAACACTCTCATTTTTATTGGTTTGAAATTCATGTCTCATTATTTTGAAGAATGACCCACGTAAATTAGTGGAATCCATTTTCAAAATAATGAGACCCACCAATCGAAAAGATTGTGTTGAAAAAAAGAGTGTTAATAAATGTATTGTCAACACTCTTCTTTTAGTTTATTGTGATATTATATAATTAATAAATTATTTAGTTAATACTCATTTTATTTTGTCAGATTTAGTAATTTGCATTTCATATGAAAAAAAGTGAAATTTTATGAGATTAAATAATCAATATCTCATCTCTTTCTATGTTATTTTTATAGAATTGTTTGGTTATTTGTACAATATATATTTGGACAATATTTGAAACAAGGACTCACATTTACAAATATTTCTAACACTTACATAAATACAGTATTGTCGAGAAATATTTTTTATAAGCCAAAATATATTAATAAAAGAGTCTAAAAGATACTTAAGCCCGTATATAAAGAAAGTTTACAAAAAATATCAAGGAAGAGAAAATGTAAATTCCATATACTAATCCCACAAAAACAAAGAATCAATATGACTATTACACCACTCTAAGCCTTCAAAGGATCCCAAAATCAAAGTAGAAAGATCAAACAGAATGAAGCTATTTGTTTTTCATACAATCAAAACAGTTTATGTACGGTATTTTGTCTAGAAATATTGTATACAAGATATTTCCCTTAGACAGAAAAGGTGTTTAGAACAACTTCAATTGGGTTGCTTAAAAGGTTCTTAAAATGAAGGTCAAGTTCTTGTTGGGTTGTATTATTGGAGCAAGCTGATATGAATGTCATATGTAAGGACGATTGTTTAGATAAAACATATAAGAACACAAATAAAAATAAGAGAGAGAAAAACAATAGTATTGAATGAATATTAATATCAAATGAAAATAAAATAAAAATCAATATTTTAAATTGAAACAAAAAAAATGTAAATATAGATGTGGTATAACTTGTATGACTTATTTGGTAAACTTTTATGAGTTACATCATCGGAATGTAGAGTTTGTAAAGTAGTATAAAGTAAAAATGACGAGGATGACGAATCCTAAACATAATCTAAGAGCTCATTAGAGATATATAAGAATCATGTACCCTTGTACTCCTATTAATACACTTTCTATTTATCAAATAAAAAAGATATATAAAAATCACACACCCCAATTGTGTATGTGAAAATGCCTCCACTCATAAACATCCAATGGATTTTTAAATTTTGGGTAAGCATCTGTTTGTCTTCCGCCTAACTTTTTTGGATAAGTGAAACACCCCTCTCATGACATCCTTATGCAAAATTAAATTGGGCTGGCCCAAAAACTTACATCAGCCCTCCTGGGTTTTTTCTTTCTTCTTTTGACATTGCCATGGGTTCAACCCGGCCTAAATTAAAAATCTCGTGCTTTTATGCTCTGTTTGTTGTATAAGAAACAGGGACGAGAGAGAGATCGAAGAGAGAGAGAGAGAAGAAATTGTACATTTCTCTCGTTTGGTGCATGAGAGAGAGAGAGTCGGGATAGAAAATTTGGGCGTGGGCCCTATGCATTTTTTCTTCCTCCCGGAACTGGGAAGAAAAAGGACGGAGAAGACTGAAAAATATTTTGTTCCTTTAATACCCTTTTGATTTTATTTACTTTATTTATTTATTTTTTTGGTATAATGGGCTTACTTTATTTTAATTGAGGGTATTTTTGTCCTTCAAATAATAATCATTTCTTTCTCTTTTCTTCTCTTTCTTTTTTCTCTCATACCAAACAATATAAAAAATATACTCTTTTTCTCACCTCTTTCTCTCTTCTCATTCTCTTTCTCTCTTGTCACTTTCTTCTCACAACCAAACATAACATTAGAGTTCGCCTATCAAGGGGTTTTAGCCCTTTTGGGACCCAAGCATGCCTATGTCGTGTGAGTTTTTTTATCCATTTTTCTTCCATATGCAATATTATTATACAGGATATGCTAATAATAATGCAAGCATATTCGTTCAGTCAAAAAAAAAAAATGTAAGCATATTCGTTGTTAATGTAAAATATGAGAACTCTCTTTACTGGAATAATACTTTTCTTTGAATCAGAAGTGAATTGTGTATCAATTACATGAATAAGCTTGTCTATTTATAATACTTGGTAGAAAAGCTCTTCTACTTTTAGTTAGATCTAACTAACATAACAAACTGAACTTTCTGTTTTAGGAAACTAACAACCAACTGATACATAACTAACTAATTAGGACTCATTGACTATTTCAACACTCCCCCTCAAGTTGGTGCATGTAAGTTCTTAATGCCCAACTTGGTGAGTAGAAACTCAAATCTCTCCTTACCTAAAGGCTTAGTAAATACATCAGCTAGCTAATCTTTAGTTTCAATCTTCAACGCTTCTGTGTCTCTTGACTGAATTCTTTCTCTCACAAAGTAGCAATCCATCTCTACATGCTTGGTTCTTTCATGATAGACAAGATTCATTGCTATGTGTAAACCTACTTGGTTATCACAAAACATCCGAGTTGGTTCAGTTTGTCTTGTTTCTAACTCATCTAGCAGCCATCTCAACCATATTAACTCACTCACAGTTGCTGCTATAGACCTGTATTCTGCCTCAGCTGATGATTTTACAACAACTGTCTGCCTTTCAGTTTTCCAGCTGATAGGTACTCCTCCTAGCATAATCAAATATCCAGTACAAGATCTCCTTGTAGTCGGACATCCTCCCCAGTCTGCATCACAGTAAGCCTACAGCTTCAAATCATTCCTGCTGGACAACAGAATTCCTTGGCCAGGAGTTGTTTTTAAGTATCGAAGGATTTTTTCTACCGCATCCATATGAATCTGTTTAGGAGCAGTCATGTATTGACACAGTATTCATATCATATGTGATGTATGGTCTTGTGATGGTCAAATACAACAGTTCACTACTAGAAATCCATCTTTTTCGGACGGATTTTCGGACGGATTTCGGACGAAATTCGGACGGATTTCGGACGGATTTCGGACGGATAATTCATTTCGGACGGATTTCGGACGGAATGGCATCCGTCCGAAAAAGCCCCGTGGGAAATTAGAAAATCCGTCCCAAATTCCGTCCGAAAATATTTACGGACGGATTTCGGACAACTTGGAAATCCGGCTTGTGGTTATTTTTCGGACGGATTTGGACGGTTTATTTTTATTTTCGGACGGATTTGATTTGACGGATTCTGTGATTTTGTTGGTTATTTTTCGGACGGATTTCGGACGGATTTATTTTTATTTTCGGACGGATGCTGTGATTTTGTTGGTTATTTTTCGGACGGATTTCGGACGGATTTATTTTTATTTTCGGACGGATGCTGTGATTTTGTTGGTTATTTTTCGGACGGATTTCGGACGGATTTATTTTTATTTTCGGACGGATTCTGTGATTTTGTTGGTTATTTTTCGGATGGATTTCGGACGGATTTATTTTTATTTTCGGACGGATTTGGGACGGATGCTGTGATTTTGTTGGTTATTTTTCGGACGGATTTCGGACGGATTTATTTTTATTTTCGGACGGATTTCGGACGGATTCTGTGATTTTGTTGGTTATTTTTCGGACGGATTTCGGACGGATGCTGTGATTTTTTCGGACGGATTTCGGACGAATCTGTGTTTCAAACGTTTATCCTTTTGAGACGGATTTTGAACAAATTTAATAAAAATTATTTTTTTATAAAGGAAATTGACTCAAATTTATAAATTGACTTAATTTACTTTTGAAACAACACTGAGATGAAATATCAAAATCATTAATCAAGTTTTAATTTCACACAGATTGAGATAAAACTGAATTGAAAATTGACATAGTTGAACAAATCACCAAACAAGACATTAACCCGTGAAGAACAATCAAGTATACTGTTAACATTTTTACCTAACATCAAGATCAATCACATAAACTAAATTCATAGAAGTGTTTCATCATTCTAGTTCTAGCACAATAAAACAAACCACTATGATCAAAGTACTCATTAGTCAAACAAAGTAACACAAACTAGAGTAATATGTTTATCGATCTAAAACAACATAAAACTAACTAGTGTCATCAAGGTGTCATCAATCTATATTAAATCAAAACAAAGTAGAGACATTTAAGGACTCACAAATCTAGATCAAAGCCATCAATCAACATTAAAATTATCATCGTTGTCGCCATTAGAGGGCTCACTTGTCTCATTTGATCCATCTTGCATAGTTGTCGCAGAAACAACGTTTGGAGGTAGTGGCACATTTAACTTCCCAAATAAAGCAACAACCAAACTTTCAGTTGATTCAATCCTCTTTTGTTGCTCCTCCAACTTACGCTTTTGCTCCTCCAACTTATGCTTTTGCTCTTGATTTATAAGTTCTTGCTCTTTAACCTTTTCCTGCCACTTTGCTAGCTCTTGTTCCGTGTTTGTGTCCTTAGATGCACTTGAGGATGAATTGACAGCATACTTTGAAGAGATATTTGTTCCTATAGAACCTAAACCATATAATGTCCCCTTTTTGCCTTTAGGAACTACTTCTTTCCAAATAGTCAAGTCATCTGGCATATTTTGGCTTTCACAAGACAACCCGTCACCATCCTCACGTTGACACAATGACGATACTGAAAGCTCTGATTTTCTCTTTTTAAATTTTCCCTACAAAAGATTACAGTTTGACTTGTGTTAGTCATTTCACTAACAAACAATTTTGAACCATGCATGCAACAAAAGTTATAGAAAAATTAAAGTTAACACCACATACCATGGCATTCTCAGATCTATTATCAACCCAAGTGTTGTCCTTTTTCAAATGGCATTTAGCAAACACTTCTTCTATGGCATTTAGCAAACACTTCTTCATCCGGGGTTAAGAAAGCTTTGTTTCCATGTTTTTTGCAAGGACACCTAAGTGTACTACCATTAAGAGAATATTGAGGTTGCCTAGTTGCTTGGTTAACAAAATCTCGGACACCTTCTACAAATTCCCTTCTTAATCCCCCCCGATTTGGAAGAAGTCTATTATACATCCACTTTCGATGCTCCGGAATTTCCATATTCTGTATCATGTAAATAAAAATTTAACAAGGCATATATGTATCATTGAATAGAATTGAAACTAATTCATGTTATATATAAACATAGGATATTAATTATAATGGAAAAAGCTGAAGCCTATAAGTATCAAAATCAATATCCAAAAACATCATTCATCACCACCAGGCAATAGTTCCAAGACAGTCAATGAGCTCTTCTTTGGTCATTCCAATACCAGTATCTCTAAAAAAAGGTCAACAGCTAACAGTTCAATAATCCTCTTAACATACCCAGAAACAATTTAATAAAAAAAAAACACAAAATATTCAGAATAAATAATATGCATACGTTATAGTAATAGTCCCATTGTCTGGATCAGACTTGATGCGTATCTCTAATTCTCCAGCATCTCCAAGCAATGAAGGAACAAGTATAACAAGCAAGGACAACTAGTGCATATACTAAAGCAATATTTATTACCCCATCCCCATGTAAGCCTCCATATCAAGTTCTACATAACATGCCACAAAGTTAAAGTACTAATAGTAAATCATTCTATCAAAAGCAACTAACTAGTAACACTGTTCAAATAATAAGAGGAACTCAGTTTGTGGATCAAATGGAATAGTAAACTGTTATTACCTCACAAGTTCTCGAAGGAACACTTCCTTGTGGCTATACAAACTGTGAACAATCAAATCCAACAACCTACTCACCTGCAAAATAGAGATAACCCCAACAAGAAAAACGGTGTTTTTAAAATAATAAATATACATAGACTTGCAGTGTCTCCAAAAAAAAAGATAGAGAAAAAAATCCTTAATTTTTCAGGTGTTTAACACATAAAGGTAAAATCATTGATGCAAGAAAAATAAGATTTGAATGGTTAGGGTTTGAGGAGAAATTGGGGCTCTTGAATCTGAACAAAGGAAGTGAGAAAACCACTTACCCAAGGAAGAAGGCAAGCTTATGGTGGTGCTGCGGTGGTTGACGCGGCGGCGGACGGTGGCCGTGGCGGCGGTTCGCTTTCTGTGAACACCAAAAAGGGAGAGAGATAGAGTAAGACCAAAGGAAATAAGAAGAAGGGGTTGGAAGGAACTCACATGGTGGAAACCACCACAAAAACCGGCGGCTCGCGGTGTTTACCACGATGGATGGCGCGGCTTCGCGGCGGAGCTCGGCCAGAGCGCGCGGCTGTGACGCGGATCCTCCTGGCAGCTTCCGGCGGTTCGATGGGTGGAGGGTGTGGGGCGGTGGCTGGTTGGAGGAAGAAGAAGAAGGGAGAAGAAGAGAGAAGAAAAAGAAAGAAGGAAGAAGAACAGAGAATAGAAAAAGAGAAAGGGCGCAGAGAAGAAAAGAGAGTAGGCGTCGAGAGAGACAGAAAAAAAAGAGAACTTAGCTTTTTAAGTTAATTATCTAGTAATAGGTACAAAATGAGTGATAAAATATTAAGTCTAAAATAAACATATTTTTATTTTTTGGACTCTAAAACTAAAGATTGATAACTATAAGTTTTCGAAATTCAAATTAGAGCAAAGACTAATAGTTGGACTGATCAACTAAGAAAATACTCGACCCAAAATTTAATCTCCAATAAATGTCAAATCATTTTATTTTCAACTCTAAAATTAAATATAATGAAAATATGAAAATGTTTTTCTCTTAAACATATTATTTAAAATAATTTTCTGTACTGATAATTATAGTGACAATAACGTAAATTGCAACACTCGTTACATGTAATTGAAAATAAACACCCAAGTAAAGGATCATCGTCTTAATGCTCACGTTAGCTCCAAGAATGTAATTATCTACTCCATCAAGCAAGCATAGCCGTGTCAAAATGAGTGATAAAGTGTAAGAATTTGGGTTTTTAAACTAGTTACTTAGTGAAGGGTACAAAATGAGTGATAAATATCAGGTCTAAAATAAACATGTTTTTACTTTTTGGAATCTAAAAATAAAGATTGATAAATATATGATTTCGAAATTCAAATTAGAGTAAAGATTAATAGTTGAACTGATCAACTAAGAAAATACTCGGTCCAAAATTTAATCTCCGATTAAAGTCAAACCAATTTATTTTCAACTCTAAAATTAAATAGAATGAAAATATGAAAATGCTTTTCTCTTAATCATATTATTTAAAATATTTTTACATCTTTGGTAATAATAGTGACAATAATGTAATCATATGTGTAAAAACTAGGGTGTTACAAGGAACATAGAAGTTCAATTGGGCCGATCGGGGCAATTGGCCCAATTAGGTCCTAACAAGTCAAATTGGGCTCTATTAGGATCAAACCAGTCCATTTGGGCTCCATTAGGATCAAATAAGTACAATTTGGCCCAGTTAGGTCGTTTATGACCTAAAAAGTCGATTTGGGCTCTATTAGGATCAAACAAGTCCATTTAGGCTTCATTAGCACCATAGAAGTTCAATTGGGCCGATCGGGGCAATTGGCCCAATTAGGTCCTAACGAGTCGAATTGGGCTCTATTAGGATCAAACCAGTCCATTTGGGCTCCATTAGGATCAAAGAAGTACAAATTGCCCCAGTTAGGTCGTATATGACCTAAAAAGTCGATTTGGGCTCTATTAGGATCAAACAAGTCCATTTAGGCTTCATTAGGACCATAGAAGTTCAATTGGGCCGATCGGGGCAATTGGCCCAATTAGGTCCTAACAAGTCAAATTGGGCTCTATTAGGATCAAACCAGTCCATTTGGGCTCCATTAGGATCAAAGAAGTACAATTTGGCCCAGTTAGGTCGTTTATGACCTAAAAAGTCGATTTGGGCTCTATTAGGATCAAACAAGTCCATTTAGGCTTCATTAGCACCATAGAAGTTCAATTGGGCCGATCGGGGCAATTGGCCCAATTAGGTCCTAACGAGTCGAATTGGGCTCTATTAGGATCAAACCAGTCCATTTGGGCTCCATTAGGATCAAAGAAGTACAAATTGCCCCAGTTAGGTCGTATATGACCTAAAAAGTCGATTTGGGCTCTATTAGGATCAAACAAGTCCATTTAGGCTTCATTAGGACCATAGAAGTTCAATTGGGCCGATCGGGGCAATTGGCCCAATTAGGTCCTAACAAGTCGAATTGGGCTCTATTAGGATCAAACCAGTCCATTTGGGCTCCATTAGGATCAAAGAAGTACAAATTGGCCCAGTTAGGTCGTATATGACCTAGAAAGTCGATTTGGGCTCTATTAGGATCAAACAAGTCCATTTAGGCTTCATTAGGACCATAGAAGTTCAATTGGACCGATCGGGGCAATTGGCCCAATTAGGTCCTAACAAGTCAAATTGGGCTCTATTAGGATCAAACCAGTCCATTTGGGCTCCATTAGGATCAAAGAAGTACAAATTGGCCCAGTTAGGTCGTATATGACCTAGAAAGTCGATTTGGGCTCTATTAGGATCAAACAAGTCCATTTAGGCTTCATTAGGACCATAGAAGTTCAATTGGGCCGATCGGGGCAATTGGCCCAATTAGGTCCTAACAAGTCGAATTGGGCTCTATTAGGATCAAACCAGTCCATTTGGGCTCCATTAGGATCAAAGAAGTACAAATTGGCCCAGTTAGGTCGTCTATGACCTAAAAAGTCGATTTGGGCTCTATTAGGATCAAACAAGTCCATTTAGGCTTCATTAGGACCATAGAAGTTCAATTGGGCCGATCGGGGCAATTGGCCCAATTAGGTCCTAACAAGTCGAATTGGGCTCTATTAGGATCAAACCAGTCCATTTGGGCTCCATTAGGATCAAAGAAGTACAAATTGGCCCAGTTAGGTCGTATATGACCTAGAAAGTCGATTTGGGCTCTATTAGGATCAAACAAGTCCATTTAGGCTTCATTAGGACCATAGAAGTTCAATTGGGCCGATCGGGGCAATTGGCCCAATTAGGTCCTAACAAGTCGAATTGGGCTCTATTAGGATCAAACCAGTCCATTTGGGCTCCATTAGGATCAAAGAATCCGTCCGGAATCCGTCCGAAAATTTCGGACGGATTTCGGACGGATAATGGAAAATATATGAATTAACGGAATCCGTCCGAAAATTTCGGACGGATTTCGGACGGATAATGGAAAATAATTTCGGACGGATTTCGGACGGATCAAGGAAAATATAAGAATTAACGGAATCCGTCCGAAATCCGTCCGAAAATTTCGGACGGATTTCGGACGGATAATGGACAATATATGAATTAACGGAATCCGTCCGAAATCCGTCCGAAAATTTCGGACGGATTTCGGACGGATCAAGGAAAATATATGAATTAACGGAATCCGTCCGAAATCCGTCCGAAAATTTCGGACGGATTTCGGACGGATAATGGAAAATACATGAATTAACGGAATCCGTCCGAAATCCGTCCGAAATTATTTCGGACGGATTTGGACGGATAATGGACAATATATGAATTATCGGAATACGTCCGAAATCCCTCCAAAAATTTCGGACGGATCAAGGAAAATATAAGAATTAACGGAATCCGTCCGAAATCCGTCCTAAAATTTCGGTCGGATTTCGGACGGATAATGGAAAATATATGAATTAACGGAATCCGTCAAAATCCGTCCAAAAATTTCGGACGGATTTCGACGGATCAAGGAAAATATAAGAATTAGCGGAATCCGTCAAAATCCGTCCGAAAATTTGGACGGATTTGGACGGATAATGGAAAATATATGAATTAACAGAATCCGTCAAAATCCGTCGAAAATTTGGACGGATTTGAATTGATCAAGGAAAATATAAAAATTAACAGAATCCGTCCGAAATCCGTCCGAAAATTTCGGACGGATTTCGGAAAATATATGAATTAACAGAATCCGTCCGAAATCCGTCCGAAAATTTCGGACGGATTTCGGACGGATCAAGGAAAATATATGAATCCGTCCGAAATCCGTCCGAAATTTCGGACGGATTTGGGACGGATCAAGAATAATATAAGAATTAACGAATCCGTCCGAAATCCGTCCGAAATTTCGGACGGATTTCGGACGGATTCCGGACGGATCATGGAAAATATAAGAATTAACGAAATTCGTCCGAAATTTTCGGGAAATTTCGGACGGAACCATTTCCGTCCGAAAAATCCATTTTTCTAGTAGTGGTTTTCCTAACAGCCTTCTGTACCTTGGTGCATTTGCATCTGGATCTTCTTTGTTGATTCTAATATTAAAGTTTTGCTCCATATGAAACTTGCTTGGCATGTTGTTTTCCATCTTGGTTTCATGTAGAATGTCCAAAGTGTATTTCCTCTAGCTTAAGACAATACCTTCAGGTGACCTTGCAACCTCAATGTCTAGGAAATACTTCAGAATTCCCAAGTCCTTGATGTTGAAGGCCTGATCAAGATAACTCTTTACTTTTTCCATGAATTCACAGATGTTCCCTGCTACGATAACATCATCTACATAGATTAATGTTGTGAAGAAAATTTTTTCTACTTTGTAGATGAACAAAGAAAGGTTCCGACTGTCCTCCCAAGCAATGTGCTGCTTATCATTAGTTTCACTAGTTTTGTGCTTAGCCTTAAAAGGGAACTCATCCTCATAGAAGACAACATCTCTAGAAACTAAAATCTCTTTGGTCTTGGTGTCATAAACCGTGTATCCCTTCTGACCAGTGGGATACCCTATGAAAATACAAGCTCTCCCCCTTTCATCAAACTTCCCTTCCTTCCTGGTTTTTAAAACATAAACTGGACAACCAAAAACTCTTAAATGATCATAATTTGGTTGTTTACCAAACATGATTTCATAAGGTGTTTTGTTGTTTATAACCTTGGAAGGAAGTCTATTTATGAGATGTGCAGCAGTAAGGATACACTCTCCCCCAAAATGAATGGGAAGTCCTGAATGAAATATAATGGCTCTTGCTATTTCTAGGAGATGCCTATGTTTTCTTTCCACCACTCCATTTTGTTGTGGAGTGTAGGTACATGTAAGTTCCATTATGATCCTTTTTTCAGCAATAAACTTCTGCATACTGTTAGAAGTGAACTCCAGCCCATTATCAGATATAACCATTTTTACTTTCTTTTGAAATTGTCTTTCAATCATGCATATGAATGTTTGAAAATGATGATCAATTTCAGATTTATGTTTCATTAGATAAACCCATACACCTCTACTAAAGTCATCTACTATGGTAAGGAAATAATGAGCTTCCGAAATGGAACTTGTAGCCTATCTACCCCATATATCACAATGAATCAATTCAAAACAGGAACTAGTCTTTATTGAGCTTAAAGGGAAGGGCAACCTTGTTTGTTTGGCCCTTATACAAGAATCACAGTGAACATTATTGTAATTACTAACATCAACAGGTAAAGATCCTATACTAGTCATTTTGGCATTTGAAGTATGTCCTAACCTAAAATGCCATAAACTAGCTGAAATAGACAACTATAAACACGAGAAGGGGGGGTTGAATTGTGTTTATCAGAATTTAAACAAAGTTGAAAACTTTTAGCAAACAGAAGCTTGGTTCAGATGAGTGGAAAGATACGGGACAGACAGGTGACCCGTTTGATGAAATTTGAACAGTGACTTAGGCAAACACACCACTTAATAAACGGATAAGAAAACTGAAGCAACTGAAGAGTTTATAAGGAAAAAGAGATTGACGGTTATTTATCTTGGCTCACTCTTCAAAGCAAAGAGCTACGTCCAGTACTTGGTAGCACCAAGTTTTATCCACTATAACTGATCAGGTTGCTGACTCCAAGTATTCTTTGCACACCTAGCCTCTTCAGGCTCCAAGACAAGTATTCTTTGCACACCTAGCCTCTTCAGGCTCACTCAGATTTGTTTGAGAAATTTGGTTTGTAATAGATACAACTTCAGATAGACAGATCTTTCACTAACACTCACTGGTTTAAATGTAAAGCTTAGGAAATTTTGTGTAATAACTTCAAATGATTGAAGAATACAGAATGAAGATATTAATGCGCAGAGTAATGGCTCTTTAATGCTATATGTATTATCTATATCTTCATCTTCAATGACTTCTGTATTTATAGTCTTCAAGCATTTAAGATCCGTTAGAGCATTCCCTCAGATGTTGGCTTCAAGCAGAACTTCATTAAATATAATAGAGTCGTTTTGGGCGGCCATTGATGCAATAGGAACGTTGGTTGTACTGTAACTTGAAAGATCATGGTGTTATGCATCGTGAAACAGTCATATCAGAATTGTGCAAAGAGCTTTTTGTACTTTACTGAGTATAATTCCCTTTTCGTGTAAAGGACTAGAGGTACTAGGAAATAAAGCACGTTGGAAACATTCTTTAGCTGGTCTTTGGTTCTGATAACCGAGGTTGCTTGAGAGAGTAATTTCTGACTTTTCTTGATAAGCGTGAGACTGAGTAGGAGAGAAGGCTTCAAGTCTCTTTCTGATGGGACAGCCAACAAAAGCTTGTTAGGTCCTTGGTTCTTCAACGAGTAACCTCAGACGAGTATAGGAACTCGTGGAGAGACAGGTTGAAAACGTATCTTGAAAGAAGTCAATAATCCTAGTCAGCAGACAGGTTGACTTTCGCTTATCCAGACAGGTAGTCACTTATGAGCAGACAGATGATTCTTACTGTTTTAATCTGCACACTAGATAGACAGGTTAGTAACCAATATGAAGGTTAATCAAATCATTAACAAATGTTTAGTTCTCGTCAAAACTTAGGGAAATGCACACAGACATTTTAGAGACTTAACAATCTCCCCCTTTTTGATGATGACAAACATTGAGATGATTTAATGAAACTTAGAAAATCTCAACAAATGAAAGTAGCATATATCAGACAGGTTGAAATTTTCTTAAACGGATAGGTTAAGAAGATGATTGATCAGACATTACGATTAATCATATAATCCGGTTAACTTAGTCACACATAAATTTGAATTGTCTTACCTAGAAATTATCAGAGCAATCTTACTTAATATTTATCTGAGCAATTATAGCAACTATTAGAACATACTTTGATCATATCAGACATATATTATTTTCTTATTAAGATCATATCATATTCATTATCCCCCTTTTGTCAACAGTAAAAAGGAGTAATCATAAAAAAAAAAGAAATAAGAAAAGTATGGAAGAAATATATTTTATTCATCATGAGCTTTGATAAGTACATGGAAGTTTACAACAGAGAAAAAAAACTACCTAGATTGACTAAGTAACAAATATAAGGCAACAACCCTTTGCTCTAAGAGCAGCCTAGCTCGCCTTTCTTCATCCAGCTATCTTCTTAAGTCTTCTACTTGTCCTTGAAGCAGATGAAAGTCTTGTAAGGCCACTGTCTGAGAAACGGAGGCTTCTGTAGACAGGCTTGAGGAAGAGACAGACAGAGAAGAGTGCCAGGGTAAGGCTAAAACTGGGGTGCCTTAGGTAAAGATAGGGGAGAGGTGATGGTAGGGAAGAAAAGTTCATGGAGAGTTTGAAGAGCATAAAAAGGAAGAAAGACAAATTTTAAGATAAGATTGATTCTGATAAAGTCAATATCAGGTGAAGGAAACACACAAGAAAGTCTCTCGGACAGAGACAGTCTGGTGATGATTATTTGGATAGATGGGGGAAGAGGTGTTTGAGTTAAAACAGAGGGAGGGATAGGTAATAAGGAATCAATATGACAAAAGAAAGAATTTGATCCAGTAATTAACATAAATAAATACCTAGACCTATGAGGTAGCATTACAGCATAAGCATGATAGTGAGTTCCAGCTAATGTTCTAATGAAGACAACAATAGGTGGGTAAAAGAAAAGTTCTTTACATGGGTTAAGAATATGAGGTGGATGAGAATGGATGAAAGAGACATGTGAGATACTTGTAGATAAAAGAGATTGCAGATCAGACACAAAGGGTCTCGATGATATGCCAGTTTGTTCTTTGGGTACAGAGTCCCTGTGGATAACAGTGTACTGACAGTCATCGGGTACAACAGTGAAAGAAGATTTTTGAGTTCGAAAGAAGTGGACGGGTGAAGAAAGAGGAGATGCAACAGAGAGAGGTTGAACAAAAAGGGCAGATGGAGAAGAAACAGATGGGGTTATGATACCTTGGTGAGAAAGGTAAGGGAATGAAGGAGATGTCTGCTCTTCAGATATCTTCAACTTCTTGTGAGAAGAAGACGCTTGGTCATCCTCGGGTACAACAGTCTGATCTCCTCCAGACAGGTCTTCTGCAGTGTTAGCCTCTGCAGGCACTTCATTCTTTGCAGGTACTGGGTAACCAGATCTTCTCTTTTTGGGAATAATTCCCAAAATGAAAGTCTTCTTTGGTTTTTCCAGGACTTGTTCTGTCTGCTCCCCCTAAGCAGATGCTTCGTCTTTGCTAGGCTCAGACTCAACTTGTCTGACCTTGGCAAAGGTCTTCACCATCTTCCTTTTCTTGCTAGGATGAGCAGGAACATCCACTAATTCCTCAGCTTCACTAGTCTTCCTCTTGGGAGAGGGTCTCCTCAGCCTAAACCTCAAGGGCTCAACTGTCTCAGTAGAATCTTCAGACACTGAAGGTTGCAGCTCTGGAATTTGGTCTTGTCTGGCCACCTTTCTAGACGATTTGAATAGTCTATCAGAAATAGGGACTTCAGGCTCATCAGTGGAAACCACTGGTTCTTTTTCCTTCTGCTCAACAGCAGGCTTTTTTTTCTTCTGTTTCTTCTTATCATCTGCCTCCTCATCATCAAGAGGGATTCCCTTGATGTCCATCATAGACAGTATCTTCCTGTCTATGGGCAGTGACATATCCACAAAGTGAACATCACTAGGAACAAAAACTTGTTCCTAAAGACCCTTGTCAGCAACATCCCATAAGGATAGGTCTGCATGTTGGTTCTCTCAATCAGAGTCTCAAGGTACATGAAGATAAGTTCGTTGATGTCAACCTTGATTTTGTGGATCAAGTGGTACAGAGCAAATCTGTCCATCTTGGTCACACTGTCTCGTGAGACTTTCCTTGGCATCACGCACTCCAACAACAATTTGTGCAGGAATCTGCACTTGACCACCATGTTGACAGGCTTAGGGTTCACAGGTTTGGGAACACCATAGATGGCAATGTTGACATTGTCAACTCCCACTTCATCTTCCCAGTTAGGTGTGAAGCCAGCTCCGATTCTCAGACATTTTGTGACAAGCTCCAGAGAACTAATGGGGAAGAGAAGAATTCCATCCCCCATTTCAGCCTTAAATCTCTTGATTCCGTTGAGTCGGTTGGTGACAACCACAACATTTCTCCAGAACGTTTGAACGAGCTTATGGTGAACAAGCTCCTTGATGTCGAAGAAAGGAGTCCAATTGGAATACTCCAACTCTTCAGTGATATCCATACCTAGCTTCTTCATCTGTTGAAGATTAACAGTATTTCTCGGAATGATCTTCTCGATCTCAGTAACCTTGAGTTTGTATTTCTTAGCGTTTTCTTTTGCAGAGAAACGCTTGGATGATGCCATTTTTGAGAGAAAACGGTTCTAGGGTTTCGAGAGAGAAAGGGTTTGAAAGATGAGAAGACAAAGAGATTTTGGATTTTGAAAACGTAAAGTTTCAACCTTTCTGATCTATTGTCTTTTATAGTCATAAAGGTAGGAAAGAGAAAAACAACAATTTTTAATTCAAAACGACACGATTTGTATGGGGAACCGCAACGCCACTTAAGACATAATGAAAACATGGTTTCGAGATATATAAACTACCGTGAACTTGATTAGCTTCAGATAGAGTAATGGTATTAGGTGGCGTTTGGAAGAGCTTATTTAAGCTCCTTTTGACTTATCTGATGACATAAGCTCTTATGCAGTGTGTTTGGCAGAGCTTATAAAAATAACTTATGACATCCCATAAGGAGTTTTTGACTTATTTTCATAAGTCACCAGGAGAAGCTTATGGAATTATCATAAGAACTTATGCACTAAACACCCTCTCCGTATTTTTCACTATTTGAATCATCTCATGCCCCTTTCTTTCTTTTTCTTTCTTTAAGCGCTTATGGCATAAGCTCTCGTGCGATAAGGTCTTATGTGATAAGCTCTTAATTAAGTTGTTTACCCAAACGCACCCTAAACACTTAATAGCTATTTAAACAAAACTATTGAGTTCTATCATAGTGACTCGACAGAGTCAGACATATAAGCATAGACAGGTGATAAAGCACAGACAGGTTAACACTCAGACATGTCATTCAACAATGTAATTCATGTTTAGATTATCTCTAATAAATAAAAACCTTTCTTCTGCTAAGGGTTTAGTGAAAATATCAGCCCATTGATTTTCATTTTTAGCAAACTTAATATCAAAGATGCCTTTATGAACATAATCCCTAATAAAATGATGTTTAATTTCAATATGCTTAGCCTTAGAATGCTGAATTGGATTTTTAGCTGAGCATGTAGCACTGGAATTATCACACCATACAGATATGTTATGTTAATAAATATAGTAATCCTCAAGTTGATGTTTTACCCATAAGAGTTGAGAGCAGCAACTAGCAGCAGAG
Organism: Sophora flavescens; assembly: GCA_030762895.1. Taxonomy (NCBI): domain Eukaryota; kingdom Viridiplantae; phylum Streptophyta; class Magnoliopsida; order Fabales; family Fabaceae; genus Sophora; species Sophora flavescens. The sequence continues at coordinate 133,366,966 of CM061065.1, forward strand.
ATGTATTCTGTTTCAGCAGTAGACAGGGCAATAGTTGTCTACCTCTTGCTTGACCAAGAGACTAAACTTGCTCCAATGAAGTGACATCCTCCACTGGTGCTTTTTTTTTTCTATTCTGTCTCCAGTAAAATCAGCATCACAATATCCCACTAATCTGTATTCTTTTGATCTTAAATACAAAGAAACCAAGATTTGTAGTTCCAAGCAAATATCTAAATATTCTTTTAACAGCCTTAAGATGAGATTATCTAGGATCAGATTGGAATCTAACACACATACATACATACACTAAATTGAATGTCAGGTCTGCTTGAAGTTAAGTACAGTAGAGAGCCAATCATACCTCTATAGACAGTTTGGTCTACCTGTTGTTTTGGCTTCAAAGACTCAAAGGGGGGGGGGGGGTGAATTAAGTTTTCAAAAATTCTTCCTTTTCAAAAACTTTACTTTTCAAATCAGATTTGCCTCAGGATCTTTTACGAAAACAGTGAAGGGCTTTTTATGAAATCTTGAATAGAAGGTGATGAGGTGAATCAGTTCAGAAAGATAAATCAGTGCTTCTGTCACTTGTGTGGACGAGCGCTTCTGTCACTTTAATGATTGAATCAAACAGGAAGAAGTTCAGTTTCAAAACTCAGTAATAATAAAATACGGAAACTAATTAAACCTTTAAAGATTAAGAACAAGTTATGCAAGTTTCAGAAACAAGCATTAACAATCAAGAACAAACTTGCTGGTTTCAGTTTCAGTGATTAAGAAACAGAAATTAAGCTATTTGAATTTGATCACATATGATGCAAAATTCAATTCAAATATTGATCCTTGAGAATAGAATTGAATACACAGTTATTATTATAGTTTACTCAAGGTTCAATACTAATTATGCAGATCAAGAACTGATATGAATTGAAAACTTAGAACATCAAGATCACAGTTATGCACAAGACAGAAATTTAAGAGTTTGAGTTTAGAGATACCACACAACCAGATTTATCCTGGTTCAGTCACCATCACAGTGACCTACATCCAGTACCCACTCCCTCTGTGGGTTTTCACACACTAACACAACAAGCTTTAGCCAGGTAGCTTGAAAAACCTTTACACCACAGAGCACTCCTTCACCTCGAGATACCACACTCTTGTGAAGAGCCTCAATGTTCTTCCTTAGGGATACCTCACCCTAATCACTCAGAGAGACTCCCTCTCTCTTTACAATCAAATAGAACGAAAAATTGATTCCTAACTCTCAATAGTCAAATATACAAATTGAAGCACTTATGAGAATTGAAAAACTCTTTTCAAAATAAGCTCAAGAAAGATGATGAATGATTTTCACAATTGATCTCTCAAATTGATATCGTGCAATTCTGATATGTTTTGATATATGTATAAAAGTGTTCCCTTGATCCCTCTATATATAGGAAACAAGTTATAGTCGTTGGAATCAATTAAAACAGATTTGGGTCTGATAACAGAATCTATTTTCTTGATTTTGGTTCTTGAACAGGGGTTGAGTACATGGCTGTATTAACCAATTTCATACTGATAGTTCTGATAGTTTCTCAAAATCTTGAACTTGGTTAATCCATCGGTACATCCATTCAGTACATCTATGTATTGAATCAAGAACCTTAAATTCATTTGTCAGTTACAGTAGCAGACATACATCCATTGATTACATGGCTGTACCTAACAAATAATTTTCTTATTTCCAAAAATCATTTTCATTAAAAAAACTTATTCCTTTTAATGCAGGTTATGAAAATTGATTTTCTTCATGCATCTTTTTAGTTGAGCTATTTTGTGACTAAGATATTTCTTTCTCTTACAAATCATCTAAGACTTAAATCTAAAATTCTCCTTTAAGCTTGGTCTTGATGATCCTTTGATCTTTGACTTTGCTCTTTTGATTTCTAGATGTAGCTCCTTGATTCCTTCAAGTTCTTCCTCGAATATTTTCCTTGAATTTGCTTAATGAACTTGTTGCTGATAACTGCTTGATACCTGTCTTTGAAATTTGACACTAAAACACTTGCACACACATTAAATTGTATTTGTCATATATCAAAATATCTAAGTCATTGAGTCTTACAAACTCCCCCTTTATGATTATGACAAATCTTTTAACAAATTATAAGATCAGAGTATAAGTGTAGCAGAAGCTAAGTGTTTTTGATAGATTTATATCATGGTATCAGAGCAGAAGTATATCAGAGTAAAAAATATTATCAGAGCAGAATTTGATTTACTTCCCATTAATCATGTAAGCTTATATGCTCCCCCTTAACATATACATGTATAATTTGTTATTATTCCCTTTCTCTATATCATACTTTTTCCTCCCCCTTTTGGTATTATAAAAAAGGTAAAGAAAAGAAACATTCAAAGCAATAGAGAAGGCAAGCATTCAAACATTCAAACATAGCATATAAAATTGTTCATGATAGAGGGATAGGTGCATGGACAAATAAAAAAGAACGTCCATCTAAAATTGTTCATTTTGAAAATAAGCGCGTCCATCTAAAATTGTTCCTTTTGAAAATAAGCGCGGCCATCTTGCCACGTCAGTAGACGGAAGTACTAAAACACAAAGTAACCAAGTGGACGAGCTCCATATGCCACGTCATTGGACGAAGCTTCTCATTAAGGACTTAGCAAGTCCAAGGACTTGTGTGGACGAGCAGAATTAGAATCTTGTGTACTCTGAGTTTATCAGACTAAAAACACAGGGGATCCATTCTTGAACCTCTATACAGTTATTGATCACATCCATGTTTAAAACAAATTTCCAGTTTTTACACATGTACCTGGGTTAGGTACATAGGTGTTCCTGATTAAATCTATTTCTTCTGAAACTCTCTTCTAATCATTCATAGATATTCCAAATCAAATCATACAAGAATCAGAGCATATTTGCACAAAGATACAAACATATAAACAGTTTCTTTAGAGATTAGATATAGGATTGATCAATTATGCCCAATTATCTTCTAATGAAAAGAAGCTTTCCTTGTTCAAGGGCTTAGTAAAAATATCAGCAAGTTGTTTGATTGTATCAACATATTCAATCTGAATTTCTCTACTTTGAATATGATCTCTAATGAAATGATGTCTGATTTCTATGTGTTTAGTTCTAGAGTGCATTATGAGATTCTTAGTTAGGTTAATTGCACTTGTATTGTCACATCTAATAGGAACTTGGTTTAGTTGACCACCATAATCAACTAATTGTTGTTTCATCCATAAAACCTGTGCACAACAGCTACCAGCTGCTACATATTCAGCATCTGCAGTGGATAAAGCCACACTTGATTGTTTCTTACTGAACCATGATACTAATGGGTTTCCTAGTAAATGGCAAGTTTCACTAGTACTCTTTCTATCTAGTTTACAACCAGTAAAATCAGAGTCTAAATAGCTAATTAAAGTACATGTAGCTCCCTTGGGATACCATAATCCCATGTCTTTTGTTCTTAACAGATACTTAATTATCATTTTAACTACTGTTAAGTGTGATTCTTTTGGATTTGCTTGATACCTAGCACACATGCATACACTAAACATGATATCTAGCCTACTAGCAGTAAGATAAAGTAGTGAGACTATCATACCTCTGAATTTAAAAACATCAACAGGTTTACCTTGCTCGTCCTTGTCCAGATAACAGGAGGTACTCATTGGAGTAGCCATCTCCTTAGCATTTTCCGTGCCAAACTTCTTGATCAACTCATTGCAGTACTTGGTTTGGCTAACAAAGATTCCATTTTTAGTTTGTTTTATTTGCAGTCCAAGGAAAAAGTTCAGCTCACCCATCATTGACATTTCAAACTCACTCTGTATAAGACTAGCAAACTCATTGCACCGATGCTCATTAGTGGCACCAAAAATTATATCATCCACATATATTTGTACAAGTAAAATGTTGTGTGCGTTTTTCTTAGTGAACAAAGTTGTGTCAACTTTACCTCTTTTAAATCCTTTTTCAATGAGAAAATTACTTAACCTTTCATACCAAGCTCTAGGAGCTTGCTTTAAGCCAAATAGTACTTTCATCAATTATAGCATCATATATGTTCTTAGGTTCTACTTGAGACACAAATGCCATATGATTACAAGCGTTTCTAAGAGATTGTCTAGTAGTTACCCCCTTTGTAATTTCACCCATGATGTTATCAATTGGATGATTTCTAACAGTCCTCCATTCCTTTGGTAGGTCAGTCTGTTGTTCTGTTTGCTCCTGCTGCAGCAATTCATTCTTTAAGCTTTCATCTTCTTCATTGTCATGTTTCTCTTCTAGGAGATTTTTCTCAATTGAATCTGCAAGATCATCAATAATAGAATCCTTTCCCAACCTTTTGGGGTTAGACTCATCAAATGTCACATGCACAGATTCCTCAATAGTTTGTGTTCTCTTATTATATACTCTAAATGCTTTACTAGATAGAGAGTAACCTAGGAAAATTCCTTCATCCACCTTTGCATCAAATTTTCCAAGATTATTCTTTCCATTATTAAGAACAAAGCATTTGCAACCAAAAACATGAAAATGTACTATATTTGGTTTTCTTCCTTTGTAAAGCTCATAAGGGGTTTTCTTTAAGATTGGTCTTATCAAGACTTTATTTAGCACATAGTAGATTGTATTGATAGCATCTGCCCGAAAATGTTTTGGCAAACTCGAGTCGTTCAACATAGTTCTTGCTATCTCCTCTAATGATCTATTCTTCCTTTCCACTACTCCATAACAAAATACGGAAACTGATTAAACCTTTAAAGATTAAGAACAAGTTATGCAAGTTTCAGATACAAGCATTAACAATCAAGAACAAACTTGCAGGTTTCAGTTTCAGTGATTAAGAAACAGAAAATAACCTATTCGAATTTGATCACATATGATGCAAGATTCAATTCAAATATTGATCCTTGATAATAGAATTGAATACACAGTTATTATTACAGTTTACTCAATGTTCAATACTGATTATGCAGATCAAGAACTGATATCAATTGAAAACTTAGAACATCAAGATCACAGTTATATGCACAAGACAGAAATTTAAGAGTTGAGTTTAGAGATACCACACAACCAGATTTATCCTGGTTCAGTCACCACCACTGTGACCTACATCCAGTCCCCACTCCACCTGTGGGTTTTCACACACTAACACAACAAGCTTTAGCCAGGTAGCTTGAAAAACCTTTACACCACAGAGCACTCCTTCACCTCGAGATACCACACTCTTGTGAAGAGCCTCAATGTTCTTCCTTAGGGATACCTCACCCTAATCACTCAGAGAGACTCCCTCTCTCTTTACAATCAAATAGAACAAAAAAATTGATTCCTAACTCTCAATAGTCATATACAAATTGAAGCACTTATGAGAATTGAAACACTCTTTTCACAATAAGCTCAAGAAAGATGATGAATGATTTTCATAATTGATCTCTCAAATTGATTTCGAGCAATTCTGATATGTTTTGATATATGTATAAAAGTATTCCTTTGATCCCTCTATATATAGGAAACAAGTTATAGTCGTTGGGATCAATTAAAACATATTTGGGTCTGATAACAAAATTTGTTTTCTTGATTCTGGTTCTTGAACAGGGGTTGAGTACATGGCTGTATTAACCAATTTCATACTGATAGTTCTGATAGTTTCTCAAAATCTTGAACTTGGTTAATCCATCGGTACATCCATTCAGTACATCTATGTATTGAAGCAAGAACCTTAAATTCATTTGTCAGTTACAGTAGTAGACATACATCCATTGATTACATGGTTGTACCTGACAAATAATTTTCTTATTTCCAAAAATCATTTTCATTAAAAAAAAACTTATTCCTTTTAATGCAGGTTATGAAAATTGATTTTATTTATGCATCTTTTTAGTTGAGCTATTTTGTGACTAAGAGATTTATTTCTCTTACAAATCATCTAAGACTTAAATCTATAATTCTCCTTTAAACTTGGTATTGATGAACCTTTGATCTTTGACTTTGCTCTTTTGATTTCTACATGCAGCTCCTTGATTCCTGCAAGTTCTTCCTTGAATATTTTCCTTGAATTTGCTTAATGAACTTGTTGATCACTGCTTGATACCTGTCTTTGCAATTTGACACTAAAACACTTGCACACACATTAAATTGTATCTGTCATATATCAAAATCTCTAAGTCATTGAGTCTTACATTACCTTTTTACCTTCATCATCTTTGCTTAGTTTTGCATTAGGTTGCATAGGGGTTTTCATGAGCTTTGCTTTTTCCATTTTTTATTTCTTGAGTATCTCCTTGGTATACTTCTGTTGATGGATGTAAATTCCATCACTTGTCTGCTTGATTTGTAATCCAAGGAAGAACTTCAATTCTCCCATCATGCTCATCTCAAATTTAGCTTGCATTAGATTTGAAAATTCCTTGCACAACTTTTCATTAGTTGATCCAAAAATAATATCATCAACATATATTTGAACTATAATAAAGTTCTCTTTAGAGCATTTCTTGAACAGAGTAGTGCCTACTCGTCCTCTAGTAAAACCATTATGCATGAGAAAAGAACCGATTCTATCATACCATGCTCTAGGTGCTGGTTTCAAACCATATAATGCCTTTTTAAGTTTGAAAATGTGATCTAGTTTATCAAGATCCTCAAAACTAGGGGGTTGTTTAACATACACTTCTTCTTCAATTATACCATTTAGAAAAGCACTTTTTACATCCATTTGAAACAGGGTGATTTGGTGTTGTGCAAAGACATGACATTAAAATGCGTATGGCTTCTATTCTAGCTACAGGTGTAAATGTTTCAGTATAATCAATACCTTCTTGTTGGTTATAGCCGTGAACTACTAACCTTGCCTTATTTCTGACAACTTTACCACCTTCATCCAATTTGTTTCTGAAGACCCATCTTGTTCCAATAATATATTTGTTTATAGGCTTAGAGACAAGAGTCTAGACATCATTTATGGTGAACTGGTTGAGTTCTTCTTGCATAGCAAGAATCCAACTTTCATCCTCAAGAGCTTATTTAATGTGTTTTGGCTCCAATTATGATATAAAGGCCATATTACTTGATTCTCTTAGTGTGGATCTGGTTCTTACTCCTTCAGAAGGATTTATAATAATAAGATCCTTAGGATGATGAGTGTTGAACTTCCAATCCCTTTTGAGATCATCATGAAGATCTTGACTTGTCTGCTGACTCGTCTACTGACTTGTTTGCTCCACTTGTCTGTCAGCCTCAAGCACAGGTTCTGTCTTGGTTAGATCGGGTTGTTGACTTTCTGGCTTGTTTATATCAAGACCTATAAGATCATCTTCTAGATCTGATAGTTCTTTATCAGTCTTTAATCCACCATTGAATTTAACATGAACAGATTCTTAATAATACAAGTTCTTAAATTGTAAACTCTAAAATCCTTAGACATTTCAGAATATCCTACGAAAATACCTTTATCTACCTTAGAATCAATTTTCCAAGATTATCTCTGGTATTCAGAATAAAACATTCACATCCAAAAGCATGAAAATAAGATATGTTGGGGCTTTTTCCTTTCTATAATTCATAAGGAGTCTTCTTTAGAAAATGCCTAATAAGTATTCTGTTTTGTACATAACAAGCAGTGTTTACAGCTTCTGCCCAGAAGTACTTGGGGAGATTATTTTCATTGAACATAGATCTAGCCATCTCTTGCAGAGATCTGTTCTTTCTCTCAACCACTCCATTTTTCTGTGGAGTTCTAGGTGCAGAGAAATTGTGAGAGATCACATTCTCCTCACATAACTGTCTAAACTGCTCATTTTCAAATTCTCCCCCATGATCACTTCTAAGGGTATAAATACAGAAACCCTACTCGTTTTGTATTCTTTTGCAAAATACCGAGAAAGCATTAAAAGACTCATCCTTGTGGGTTAAGAAGAGTACCCATGTGTATCTAGAATAGTCATCAACTATGACAACTCCATATTTTCTTCCAGCCAGGCTGGCAACACTAACTAGTCCAAACAGATCCATGTGTAACAACTGAAGAGGTCTAGAGGTTGATACTTGGTTTTTAGATTTGAAACTTGATTTTATCAGCTTACCTCTCTGACATGCATCTCACAAGACATCTTTCTTAAAATTAATATCACGCAATCCTCTCATAAGGTTATTCCTTTTTAATTTAGAAATTAGTTTCATACTAGCATGTCCTAGTTTCTTATGCCATAACCATCTCTCATCCTCTTTAGACAACAGGCAAGTTATACTTTGATCTGAGAGATTAGACAGTTCAATCTTATAAAGATTTTGTTGCCTTATAGCTGAAAAGAGGGTTTTGCCAAAATAGTCTTTAACAATGCATACATCCTTGGTAAAGGAAACATCAAATCCACTATCACATAATTGACTTTTGCTAAGCAAATTGTGTCTTAATCCTTTAATCATAAGAATATTAGGTATAGAGGGAAGAGGGGGTTTACCACCAATACTACCAACTCCTATAACCTTCCCTTTCTGATTCCCTCCAAGGGCAACGTGTCCTCCTTTCTTAAGTTGGAGGTCTAGGAACATAGACCTTTCTACTGTCATGTGATGCGAGCAACCACTATCCAGGTACCAACAGTGGTGTTTTCTTTGTCCTGTTGAGGACATCTGCGACAAAAATTATTTGATTTTTAGGTACCCATATTTTTATGGGTCCTTTTCTATTAGTTCTAGGAGTCTGTGAAGACTTCCTTTTCTTCTCATGGATACTCTTAGACATAACATGTCCAGTTTTTCCACAGAAGTTACAGTCAAGTGTAGACTTGGTTACAGTTGAATTAACAGATAATGTAGAAGCTTTAGTTGATACTTTATGATGTGTCTGATGGACATATCCAATACCTTCTTTGTTAAGAGAGTGCCTCTGGCAGCCAAGTAGCTTCGTCATATTGTCTCTACCATTAACAAATTTGGCAAGATCCGAAGTGAGATCTTCCACTTTCTGTTGAAGTTTTTCAACTTCTTCAGATGGTGATGTTTCACTTGAGATCTTTGCTTCATTAGACTTTTTAGTCTCCAGCTTACTGTTCTCTTTAGCCAGCTTCTCAAACTCTTGAGATTTCTGTTTATGCTCACTGGTGAGCTTTACATACTCTCTCTGTAGGGATTTAAAGGCCTTAGATAAGCAGTTGGATTCCTCCAGTAACTCCTCATAGGCATCAAGTAATTCCTCATAGTCAGGATGTACCTCATCGTTTGAGTATGAGTCAGTGTTGGCCATCAAACAGAGATTGGCTTCTTCCTCTGTCTCTTCATCAGAAGATGTTGACTCCAGATCCTCCCAAGTAGCCATCATTCCTTTCTTCTTCTTTTTGAAGAATTTCATAAAAGGGGCCTTCTTAAGTTGAGGACATTCAACCTTGGTGTGACCAGGCTTCTTGCACTCATAGCAGACAATTGAACTTTTGTTTGTTGAAGTGGATTCTTTGAAGTTCTTGTCCTTGATGAACCTTCTGAATGACTTATACCTCTTGAACTTCTTCTTCTGTAGGAGAAGCTTTATCTTCCTGGTCAGGAGAGACAATTCTTCATCACTCCCAGAATCCTCTTGTTCAGACAGGTCAGCATCATTGGATGACTTGTCTGCCTTTAGAGCCTTGGAAGCTTTTACTGACTTTTGATCAGCTTTCAGAGCACTTGACTTGCCCTTATTTGGTGCAACTTCGTCTCCAAATTCTCGCTCATGAACAGTGAGTGTTCCAAGAAGTTCATCCACAGTCAAGGTAGTGAGATCCTTGGCTTGAAAGATAGCAGTAACCAAAGGTCTCCACTGTTTAGGTAGACTTCTCAGAATCTTTCCAACCTTCTCAGCATTGGTGTAGACTTTGCCAAGAGATTTTAAACAGCTGACTATAGTTTGAAATCTTTCTATCATTTGAGCAACAGATTCTCCTTCCTCCATGACAAACAATTCATATTTTTTGACAAGTAAGGCAATCTTTGACTCTTTGACTTTGGCTGTTCCTTCATGTGTGACAGCTAAAGTGTCTCATATTTCTTTGGTAGAGTCACAAGCACATACCTTCTCAAACTCCTCGGGACTGAGAACACAAATGATGTTATATCTAGCTTTGTGGTTCAGCTCCCATTTTGTCTTTTCTGCAGTAGTCCACTGAGCTTTTGGCTTGTCAGCGTCATCATCATTCTTGGGAATGAATGGACCATCTGTAATGACATCCAAGAGATCAGAGTTTGTAGATAGAATGAACCATTGAAATCTATCTTTCCAATAGTTGTAGTTTTCTCCATTGAAGTAAGGAGATCTAGTTAGGGAAGCTCCTTCAGTATGGTGACTTGTACTTGAACTAGCTCCAGCAGTCATGTCTATTCTTCAGGACCTTTTACCTCGCACTATTAGATGCTCAACCTAGAGGCTGAGCTTTGATACCAACTGAAATAGACAACTATAAACACGAGAAGGGGGGTTGAATTGTGTTTATCAGAATTTAAACAAAGTTGAAAACTTTTCGCAAAATGTGCTTGGTTCGCATTGAGTGAAAAGATACAGGATGATGAATGGTGAGTGAGTCATCGATGAAATTTGAACAGTGACTTAGGCAAACACACCACTTAATAAACGGATAAGAAAACTGAAGCAACTAAAGAGTTTATAAGGAAAGAGAGATTGACACAGTTATTAATCCTAGTTCACTCTTCAAAGCAAAGAGCTACGTCCAGTCCTTAAGAGCATCAAGTTTTATCCACTATAACTGATCAAGTTACAAACTCCAAGTATTCTTTGCACACCCAGCCTCTTCAGGCTGCAAGACAAGTATTCTTTGCACACCTAGCCTCTTCAGGCTCACTCGGATTTGTTTGAGAAATTTGGTTTGTAATAAATACAACTTCAGACAGACAGATATTTCACTAACACTTAGAGAGTGGTTTAAATGTAAAGCTTAGGAAAGTATGTGCAATAACTTCAAATGATTGAAGAATACAGAATCAAGATATTAATGCGCAGAGTAATGGCTCTTTAATGCTATATGTATTCTCTATATCTTTCATCTTCAATGACTTATGTATTTATGGTCTTCAAGCATTTAAGATCTGTTAGAGACATTCCTTCAGATGTTAGCTTCAAGCAGAACTTCATTAAATGCAATAGAATCGTTCTGGGCAGCCATTAATGCAATAGGAACGTTGGTTGTACTCTAACTTGAAGGATCATGGCTTTATGCATCGTAAAACAGCCATATCAGAGTTGTGCAGATAGTTTTTTGTACTTTGCTGAGTACAATTCCCTTTTTGTGTAAAGGACCAGAGGTACTAGGGAATAAAGCACGTTGGAAGCATTCTTTAACTGGTCTTTGATTTTGATAACCGAGGTTGCTTGAGAGACTAACTTCTGACTTTTCTTGATAAGCGTGAGACTGAGTATGAGATAAGGCTTCAAGTCTCTTTCTGATGGGACAGCCAACAAAAGCTTGTTAGGTCCTTGGTTCTTCAACGAGTAACCTCATACGAGTGTAGGAACTCGTGGAGAGATAGGTTGAAAATGTATCTTGAAAGAAGTCAATAATCCTAGTCAGCAGACAGGTTGACTTTCACTTATCCAGATAGGTAATCACTTATGAGCAGGCAGATGATTCTTACTGTTTTAATCTGCACACTAGATAGACAGGTTAGCAACCAATATGAAGGTTAATTAAATCATTAACCAATGTTTAGTTCTCATCAAAACTTAGGGAAATGCACATAGACATTTTAGAGACTTAACACTAGCATCTATAGATTTACCAACCTTCATGACCCTCCCTCCATCATTCACAGGCTCAAGAAAGTAAAGACCATCTTGGTGCCTACCCATTCCAATATGCTTCCTCGAGGGTAAGTCCTGTATCAAACATGAGTTAGCCTTAAAGATGATTGTGCAATCATGTTCCTTAGTGATTTTACTAACTGAATATGCATGCCATTAGCTAGCAGGCTTGGCCTTTCCTGATCCCTTTACTGTACACTTGTATCATTTGGGATTTTCACAAATTGTTGATTAGAAGTAATAACTTCCCTTAGCACATTCTTATCACAAGTGATGTGCTCAGTTGCCCCAGTATCTATGATCCAGGGCTTACCAAAGAAATAATTACCTGCCATTTTATAGTTGGTGAAGGTTTCTGCCTTTCTTTCACAGGTTCTATATCAGATTATAATTGCTGTATAAGTCTTTCATACTGCTTCTGTCAGGCCTGGAATGGGACTGCTTTCATTACTCATCTGTGCAGCTTTAGCTACTCCCTTCTTATTGGTCCACGATGCATTCTTTCTTTTACGAAATGGCTTCTTCCAATCTCGTCGATAGCCTACAATTTCCCAGCATTCCTCCTTGACATGTCCTACCTTTTAACAGTAATCACAGGTTGGTCTTTCCTTCTTGCCTGATCTGCGATCATTCTGAGACTGAAAGGCAGAAGCTTCTGCCATTGGTTTATGCGTGGCAGAGATCAATCTTTGCTGCTCATCTTCGGCTACTAAATTGTATGCATGGCCAAGGGTCATTTTTAGTGCCATACTGAGAATTTGAGTCTTTACTGTGTTAATGACTTCACCCAGACCTATAAGGAAATCATGTAGATGTTCCCTTTCCCTCATTTCACCAAGCTGCTTCTGCATATTGCATTTGCAGCCTCCACACTTACACTGAGGCCATGGTGCGATGGATTGAATTCATCCCATAGCCCCTTGAGTTTTGTGTAATATGAGGGAATCGATTGCTTTTCTTGTGGAGATGATGGTGATCCATCATCTTTGCCTTTCTTGGTTTCTTTTTCTTGGTTTCTTTTGGAGAAGATGTTGATTCATCATCTTTGACCATGATTAACGAAGGCTAATAGAAAGCTCAGTTTGTGGCTCAAGATACCATGTAAAATATGAGAACTCTCTTTACTGGAATAATACTTTTCATTGAATCAGAAGTGAATTGTGTATGCTTGTCTATTTATAATACTTGATAGAAAAGCTCTTCCACTTTTAGTTAGATATAACTAACATAACAAACTGAACTTTTAGTATTAGGAAACTAACAACCAACTGATACATAACTAACTAATTAGGACTCGTTGACTACTTCTACAATTAATAATAATAATAATTAATACTCATATTAAACTCTCTATCCTCTTTATTTCTTCTTACTTCACACTAATTTCTCTCTTTAACTTCATATTATCTCAAAAATCACCCTAAACACTACACCCTTATACATCGAACACAAATCCTAAGTCTCTAAACCCTAAAATCATAAACCCTATAAACTTAATCCCAAAGAACTTTAAACAGGAGGAAATTGCTTTAAAAAGTTGCTCAAGCTTTTAAAGTTAAGGTCAATAAGTCGTGAAAAAACCAGCACATAATAATTAAATGATATATATTATAAAAGTACTTTGTATTAACGATTGAGAAAAAATAAAACCAATCTACTTAGGCCACAGATATGATTTCATAAGCGTTGTCTCGTCATGTCTTTCTGTTGTGTTAATTATTATGGCTTTGGCATTCTATCCTAAGTCTTAGGGTATAGGTTTTTAGTGTTTAGGGTTTCTTTAGACCAACAATACCATTTCTTTCTACGAACTATGAGTCTCTTTGTAACAACATGTTTTCTTTTCTTTTCTTTTTGTAATATTCTTTACGCACGTTAGTGAGATCACATGAATTGCTATCGGCCTCCTTACATGTCAAACATTCCTCTTAATTTGAAAAATCTTTTCTACCCAATCTAAACTAAAGCTACGGAAGACACATGGGAAAAGAAAAAGGAAAAAGCTATCTAATTGCGTCCCATTTTTTCTTTTTCAGCCAAACCCTGTCGTCGTATGGAAGTGCATCCATTCTTACATTGACTTCATGTCTCATGTGAGTCACGAACGTCCCTAAACCACGTGGAGAGATATCAGCTAATTGCGCCATGTTTACTAGTGGAGTCGGCAGCATGTAACAACAAATAGATTTTAGATTGAAAAACATGATACGGTCATGATAAGGTAATTAGAAGGGTGGTAACGTGTGATTTAAACTCCAATCTTAGTAACTGATGAAATACTTTATTCTAACGATAAATTGAATTTGAAATCTTAGTTAATTAGACATTTTTCCCCGCTTATATCTTCTTGACTTCCTCTGCCATAATAGGCTTGCTTATCACTTTTATGTTTTTCATAAATTAAATTAATTTATGTTATAGTATGATTATATAGGTAAGAATTTAGGACTTGATATTGTATGAGCAATTAATCAAAAGATAAGAATAGATAATAAAATATTTGATAGAAAAGTTAAACTTCAATTCAAGTTACTCCTTGCAACAACAAAAAAATGAAAAATTCAAGTTACTAAAATTTTTATTCTAATAATAAAAAAGAATTTAAATCTTGACTAATTAGATAATTCTTTTCCATTTATATCCTCCTATTCCATAATAGGCTTGCTTACCACTTAGCCATGATTTTCATAAATTAAATGATTGTCAAAATCATTAATGTGTTTTGATGCACACAAGATAACACGCACCACCTACCAAAAACACCGTCCAAACTCGAGAAGATGACGAAAGCCGGCATGAATGGAATATGATTTATGCCATAAATTGACCTATGAACCCAAAAAAAATTCCAAGTGGCTCCGTTTCTATCACCAAATTCACATCAAGAAGAATCTATAATTAAGAACCTATTGATTAAACTTTTCCTTCACAATTTAAAACATTAGAAAAAGAGAGAATAGCATAGTTGAAGTGCTCGTCAAAAAAAAAAAGAAAAAAAGCATACTTGAAGTGTGTGTTGCATGCCGGTGGTATAGACTTTTCATGAAGTTATTATACGCTATCTTTCTTCCTTGTCGCCACAAATAGCTTTTTAGTTTTTATTATCAAGTGTTGAGTCACATCCTCAACGAAATAGCCCTTTGCCTGCAATTAATTTTAAGAAAATGAAAAGATATATTTGCCCAAACTAGCGATAATGAACTAATTCCCCCTTCTTTTAGAATTGTAAAGTATTGCAATTATACGTCAAAAAAGTACTAAACCCTTATGTTCTATTGTTCTTGAGTCTTGGTAACTTGGTTAACAAAACAAAACAGCATGCCCCCATCTTTGTTAATCAAAGTTTGGAGGTATCTTTTTCTATTTGTAGACACGCTGCTAGACACCAAAGTTTCACATTAACCGGTTTTTAGTTTGTCACTATGACCATGAATATATAATTATGGTCCTTCTATGTGCCCATAAGTTTTGTATTCATGCATCAACTCATTTTTTATCTATTAGAAACTTTAGAAGTTTAACATTTTTTATTTAAATAATAAATATATTTGCGTAGAGGACTCATACTGAAGTAAGATCTTATAATGATTCATCATTCATTCATTCTCGTATCAGGTGGGGTTGGTTTCTTGACCATAAATCAGTGGTAGTGGGAGCAGATTTTGGACATGGGGTTTCTTAAAAAAAAAAAACTCTCATTCTTGTCCCTACCAACTCATTCAAGTGTTGCTAATCCACAAAAATGAATTATTAAGTTTATTCAACCACTTTCATTATTATTTGACATGCATAAAATTATCATGAAATTGCATCAATGTTTAAAAAAATATTTTATATATATTAAATAATTATTTGAATATCTAACATGGTATATTAATATCACCCATAGCTAAGAATTTCTGCACCCACTAAAACCAAACACTACCTACTAATTCCAAGTTAAGTAAACAAATAACGAAAAAGGTCCAAAACGTCCTTCAAGGCGAGTACATAGTCCCCTTCAAGTACATCAACATTTGTTAGCGTAAGTGACAAAAAACTTGATTTTTGTTATTGGATTCGAGTATTCTAAAAAAAAAAAAAAGACATTAGAAGGATTTTATTTTCTTAAATGAATTCTTTTTTATTCGATTCAAATTAGTTGGAATCCAATATAATTTGGGAGATATCTAAGCATATCATACCAAAAAAGAGTCACCTTCAAGTCTGTAAAACGTGTCAAGCAGAAAAACACGTACCATCACAACACAACTGTTAAGGAAAAAAAACAACTAATCGCTGATGCTATGAAACCAAATGAAATGAAATTCTCATTATTAATAGTCTAAAATTCTCGCACGTTGCTTTCTTTCCCTTGTACATTTGTACACAATCTTCTCCCACAATCTCGCCCTCTTTGTCCAAAAACAAATCATGCCCAGATCAAATTCTTCCACTGATTTCGCTGTCTGTGCAAGTAGGGTGATGATAAGAGTCCACTATCTCACAATGAATGTTTGAAATGAGGAAATTTCAATGCCCCACTAGAAGTCTGTTTTACCTTCTAATTTGGTTTAACATTTTCTTTTATAAAAATAAAATCTTTTCCAAAGGGTGATTTGGATTGGAATAGGATCATAGGAAAATGAGTTGTTGATCAATGATGGGTACTACCGAAAGCCTTGTTATGCTTAAAACCCACATTGATTCCATCAACATACGCTTTGTGAATGATTTTGTTTATGTTAACATGTTGTGGGCCTTTGGTTCTCTGCGTGTTTTCATATGCAACTATGTGCTGTATTCATTAGGATTGATACTCGGATACTTCTTCAGGTTTGTGAATTGGCTTGTGTTGGTATTATTTTGAGGTGTTTTTGAGTGCATGAGAAAATGAGTAATGCTTTGTTTTTGTTTATTTGATTTCAGGTTTCTTAAGGTAGGAGATGCAGAAAATGAGCTACCTAAACATCCACCACAAATTGATGGAATTGAGAGGAACCATTTTTCTGATTCTGAGATTTGTGGGTTCCGAGAAGAACTGGCCAATTTCCTGTTTTGGAGTGGGGATGATGATGTTCTTGAAGGTAGTGGAGAAAGAGAAGGAGTTACAGAGTGCTCTGTTTTCATGGACAGTGTCTCTGATTTTCCAGAAGATGATGAGAAACTAGATGGAGAAAAAGAGTGCTTTGTTTTTAAAGAGATCCACTCTGATATTATTCAAGAAGATAATGAAAAAACAGAGGTACATGCAAAGTACTCTGTTTTAAAGGAGAATATTGATGAAGATGTTAAGGAAAGTTCAGGAGAAGATGAATCTGTTATTCATGAAGATACTGAGAAATCAGAGGTACATACAGAGTACTCTGTTTTAAAGGAGAATATTCATGAAGATGGCAAGGAAAGTCCAGAAGAAGATGGATTTGCTATTCATGAAGATGGTAACAAAAGTGGAGTAGAAACTGAAGGGTTTGATGTTCATCAAGATGGTAAAAAAATTGATGAAGATGAAACTGAGAGCTCTGTTTGCATGGAAAATGGCTCTAGTGTTCAACATGATAGTATGAATAGAGAAGAAGAGAAAGAAACAGGTGAACCTGTTTTTGTTGAGAGTCACTCTGATGTTCATCAAGATAGTGAAAAGTTACAACAGAGTGAAACAGAGAGCTCTGTTTTTAAGCAGAGTAGCCCTGCTGTGAAAGAAGATATGGAGATGGACAAAGTGGAAGAAGAAGTAGAAGAAGAGGAAGAAGAAGAAGAGGGGCCAGTTTTTATGGACACTGACACTGCAACAACCACAAATAAGTGTCAGTATTTGTCAGGAAAAGATGTCATCAGTGGGTTCATAGAAGAACCAACAACCATGAGTTTCAGTTTTAGAGAGTTTTACATGGGTCCAGATGTTTCAGAAGTTTCTAATAATGCATGCCCCAGCACTGTTATTATTGCCGACAAGGTATTTCAAGAGCTTGATACAGAGGACCCTGTAGCAGTAGAAGGTAAAGATAATTTTGTTCAATTTGAGAGTGAGTTGTTTGGGGGAACTGAATCTTATTCATCTGATGATGAAGATCATTTTCTTTTCAATGAAAACTCATTGGAATCTGATTCTGAGTCAGAATCATCTACCTCAAGTGGTCTAATCTGGGGCAACAGTAACAAAATCGATGATTCAATTGCATATCAGTTTCTGGCAAGTAATGAAGGGTTTGAAACTGAGATTCTAAAGCTGATGATGAAAGGGGAAAGAAGTGAAGTTTTGGAGGAAAAACAATTTTCTTGTGGTGGAAAAGTTTCAGATGAAGATGGGTATGTAAAAATGGAAGCTGATTTGAAGGATTTGAAGCCCTTGAATGTACATGGTTTTGGTGTCAAAGATCAAAATCAAGGTTCACAACATGAAGAAGAGGCATTGAAAAATAGGTGGGAAGAGGAATTGTGTGAGTCAGAATCTGATGAGGAAGACTTGGAATGGGAGCATGATGATTTAGTGGAACAGTTGAAAATGGAATTGAAGAATGCAAGGCAAGGAGGACTTGCCACAATTTTAGAAGAGGAAGAGGATGATATGGAAGCAGAGTCACCAAAAATGGTTGAAGATCTAAAGCCACTGAAAATTGAAGAGAAGCTTGAATACAAGGATCAAATTGATGAAATTGAAAACGTTTACAAGAGCTATGCAGAGAAGATGAGGAAACTAGATATCCTGAATTACCAGACTATGCATGCATTAGGTGAGAATAAAATTAATTTCATTGCTATGTTTAACTCTTGCATTAGAAACATTGTTGTTATTAAAAATTTCAGCTTATTGCTTAAAGATCAAAACATGAAGTGCTATTTTTCTTTCGCACTTCCAAAACTGCAGATTGATGTACTTTGCTGGTCTAATTTCATATTATCTTTTTTTCACATATAATCTCTTTTTTCTTTCTGAATTTTTGTCACATATACAATCATCTTGGAGATTTTTTTTAAGATAGGCTCTTTAATTCATTTATCTTGAGGTGGTGGGCCATTAACTATCTCACACCCATCATATTTTGCTAATTATTTGCACTTAAAGCATTCCATATCTTAGATTGTTTTTCCAATGATAAAGCCAAAGATAATGACTAGTCTGCATCATTAATTTTCAATTCCTTTTATTAAAAAAAAACAATTCCATTATCTAGCAATCTTTTTCCTTTTTTTCATAGGTCTGCTTTATACATTAAAGATATTAAAGTATCAGTAAAGTTAAAGGAACCTTCAAATACATTAATTTTGTGTTTTGGATGGGTTTGGTTTCTATTATTATACTCTAAGCAAAGAAAACTTGTTTATTTAGCATTAATCATACTTAACATTTTGTTGTTGGCTTACTCACCTACTTTGCCGTCAATTGTAGGTCTTGTTCAACTAAAAGACCCTCTTAAATTAATTTCAATACCAAAATCCAGCATCCAATTAGGTGATAAGCCTGTAATCTCTCAGAATTTGTGGCCACGCAAAGCATCAAATAACACATCTGACCCACTTCTGAAGATTGTTCATGAACTGCATAGAGACTTGGAATTGGTCTATGTTGGGCAGGTTTGTCTCTCTTGGGAAATCCTGTGTTGGCAACACGAGAAAGCTCAGGAGTTACAACAACTTTATTCACAAGGGTCACGTAAGTATAATCATGTTGCTGGTGAGTTTCAACTTTTTCAAGTTCTCATTCAGAGGTTCATAGAGAATGAGCCATTTCAACAAGGCACTAGGATTCAGACTTATGTCAAGAACCGTTGTGTGATTCGCAACCTGCTCCTAGTTCCTGCAATTAAAGGTGAACATAATGAATCACTCTTAAGTTCTTTGTTGGTTTAATTAATCTCTAGCTCCATGAACTCTTTGGAAATTTTTTCGAATAGGTCCATATATTTTAAAAATCAGTAATTGGGTTCTCGAACATATAGAAAATTGGTAATCGGTTCTCTCATATACTTTTTTGTAAGGGTTTAATTATGTATTTGTTAGGCCTCCGTTAAGTGATTCATTCACTCATCATTTATAGATCCTTAGACTTTTTCTAGAAAGTTCAAATATATAGCTCCCTATACATTTTAAAAAACTCCAAATAAATCCGTATATTGTTTGGAACCCTACTGAAACCATAACATTAAAGTATATGGGGAACACAATTACAAAATCTCTATATATTCAGGAATTCAATTACAAACTTTTAAAGTATTGGCACATATTGAAAATTCTGAAATAATTTATTTAGAGATTAATTAAACCTTCTTTTTACACATTCAACCTCAAGGGAGAGGCTATTTTATTTTTTATTTTTGATCAAAAGGGAGAGGCTAATTTTTGTTGTGATTGCTTTACAGATGATAGTATGAAAGATAAGAATATAACTAAAGGAGATGAAGAGGATGCTATTACAAGTGGAAGATTAGCAGATATCATCAAGGAATCCATGAGAGTGTTCTGGGAATTTGTCAGAGCAGATAAAGATTATGGGAATGTGATCCTTAAAGCTTTTCAGCAGATTGGAACTGATTTCAAAGACCCTGCAATTTCAAGTCTTCTAGTAGATATTAGAACCCAACTACAGAAGGTATACTTTTTACTAGTAACTAGTAATTATAAAGATGTTACCTTTTTTTTTTAACTCTTTTCAATTTTCTAAAGAAAATAGTAATTTTTTTAAAAAAATATTAATTTCATCATTTTCTTCATAAAAAATTAAAAAAAAATAAATTAAAAAATAATGTTGACATTTTTTAATTGAAAATCAAACATTGCTTACAATCTATTCTTGGGGTTGCATGTTGCAGAAGGAGAAAAAGCTCAAGGACATAGTTAGAAGTGGGAATTGCATAGTAAAGAAGTTCCAAAAGCACCATGAGGATCAACTTGACCATGAGCAGCTGGTAGCTCAGGTTGGGTTGAGATTGATATCAAGGGTGTTACACTTGTCAAAATTGAGAAAAGAACAGCTAATATGGTGTCATGAAAAGTTACACCGAATTAAGTTTTTAAGCAGGAAGATCGTCCAGGTGGAACCTTCTTTTGTGCTTTTCCCATGTTGAATCAACAACGGGCATTTCTTCTCAAATTTAGAGATATACTTTTCCACAGATGATGATATACTAATACTAGATTATACACAAATTGGACTCATTTGATCATAAAAATCTCAGTGTACATATATAATAAGAAGCTTCTTGTTATACATAATGGTTATCTAATAAATGGCAAGCTCAAACGAAGTTTTGGTGCCAAATTTGTTTCCGCATTATAGTATTGTTGGGTACAAGTTTAGCCAATTCAACATACATGAAAATATTGTATTTAACATACAATTCTACTCCAAATTTGTACGTTAGTTTGTTTGCATTTGCAACACTGCTATACATTATGGGTCAATTTCTAGTTTAGCATTCATAATTCATTTCTATGTTACAAAAATAAGGGCGAGGTCTTGGGAACTTTAATATTTATTCACATTTCATACTTTCTAATTTTATTTGTATTTTTCAAATTTAGCTTTATTGAAAGTTTTCCTTTCAACAAAAATCAATTACTGTTTATATTGTAGTTACCAGTTGATACTTGAAAATAGTTACAACTAATTCACATTCAATTTCTATAAGTTATTATTTAAAGAATAGATTTTCTAAGGTACCCTCAAAGAATCCACTCATTTGAAACAGTTGTTTTTGAACCAACGGATGAGTAGTTATATATTTAATGCAGTCAAGTCAAACATTGATATTTTTAACCAGGAAACTTCTGATTTTTGCAGATTAGTCCCCTAGCAAATAAATAAGTTTTTAATCTTTTAAATCTAAAAATCTTATCTTATTATTTAAAATATTTAAAGGCTGAATTTTTTTAAAACTTTTTTTTATCTGATGTTGCAGACATTAGTCGTCTACTACCCTAGGTCCATGACCCCTCCATTGCGAAAATTACCTTACCCTGTTCATGAACCCTAATTCCTCCTTCACAAAAATTGGCTTCTTTCAATCCCAAATTACTTTGTGCGTTCGTTTTCCATTGCTCATCAAAGTTGTTTTCGATGGTCCAACTTCTCTCTTTCTCTCAAATTCTTTCATTTTGGTGAAACCGAATCAGGCTTGGTGATTGTTTGTTCTTGGTTTGTTCGTTTTTTTTTCTCCCATCAGAAGCAGAGCTGCCACTGTTGCAGCATCATCTGTTCTCTGGCGACGTTACCATTCTAGGTACTGGAAACTTGTTTGATCTCCTTTTGAACATCGCGCCTGTTCTTTTTCCAGGTAATGTTTATTAAATCATTCATTCAATATTAGTACAAATTATGAATTTTTTAAGTTGGTGTGTTCGGTTGAATTTATGTGGTTTTGAACGTCGTGAAGAGCTTTATTTATAGTTTATGTTCCAACTGATGAAAACCGATACCTCAAATTTCCTATTTGATTGTTGTATGAAATTTGATCTTTTGAATTCCTTGTTTGTGTTTGTGTTTTGATATTACTTGTGTGTGTGTTTGTCTTTGTGTTTTATACAATGATTTGTTTTCTACTTTTTATGATTGGCTTTCAATTGAATCAGCTCCTGGTTTAGGGTAAATACAGATACAACCATGAGTTATATTGTATTAGATGTTTATTCGTTGTAGTGATTTTTATTTTTTTCCCCCTAAAATTATCAGAAAGACTGTCGATCAATTTAAGTACTTTCCATTCTACTGCGAACTTGTTTGAATCAAGAATCATGGTGCCCCTGTCGACACTAGGTACTAGCATTTTACTTTGTCCTTAATATGTGTTAATGGTTTATGTTCTGATCTGGGATTTGTGCTTGAGCAATCGAATTTGACATATTATTTATATATGATTGTACCTTATTCCCCTGTTATTATAGCTGAAATGTTAGATTTCTGAAATTAGGATTGTCATTTTGCATTTTGTATATACTTATATTAGAATTTTGTGTTTTAGATTGTTTATATTGTCACTGTACGCACAAACTAGTTCAATAGGACAGTTAAGATTGTGTAAATACAGAGAGTTAAATTTTTTCAACCTGCTATGGTGTTTGCACTGTTGATGGCTACCACTGAGGAGTTTTCATATGTTAATTTGGATGATGATAATGATGTTAATTGTTCGATTTCTTGTGATGAAAGAGACAGTGTAAGTGATGGGAGTAATGATTTATCTGATGAGTGTGGTAGCGAAAGTATGGAAGTTGGAGTGGGTAATGTTAAAAGGATTTGAGTTAACGATTGATGAGATACGTGCTCTAGACTTCGGCAATGAAGTGGAGGCTTATGACTTTTATTCAAAATATGCGAAATGTCATGGTTTTGTGATTAGGAGAGATGATGTGGCTCGTAATGTTAGGGGAACTGTGGTAATGGGACCATTTATTTGCAATAGAGCTGGGTTAAGAAACAAGAAGCATTTCACAAGGTTAGGAAAAGAGAGCATAGACCTCTCACTAGAACTAATTGCCAAGCTAGGCTTCGTGTACATTATAAGAAGAAGACATCAAGATGGATAGTAACATTATTTGATGAGGCTCATAATCATGAACTAACCCCTTCCAGATATGTGCACTTATTCCCCGCTTATCGTCGAATGACAGATGCATATAAAGCTCATGTTGATAGTCTTCGCTTGTATGGTATAAAACTTGTCATATAATGGGGTACATGGTGGCTCAAAAGGGTAGATATTCAGGTGTTGGTTTTTCCAAGAAAGACTTACACAACTATTTTGACAGCAAAATGCGTGATGAGATTAAAGATGGAGATATTGTTTCTGCCATAAACTATCTTCATGCGAAGGCAGACAATGATCCCATGTTATTTGCAAAGTTTTCAATCACAAGTGATGGTAGATTGAAGCTCCTTTTCTGGGCAGATGGATGCAGCAGATCTGATTTTCTTTGTTTTGGTGACGTTCTTGCATTTGACGCGACGTAAAGGAAGAACAAATACAATTATCCATTGGTGATTTTCTCCGTGTGTAATCACCATACACAAACCATCATATTTGGTTGTGCTTTGGTGTCAGATGAAACATTTGAGACATGTAAGTGGGTGTTAAATTCTTTTTTAGAAGTAATGGGAAATAAACATCCGATAGCTGTCGTGACAAATGGAGGTGGGGATATGAGGGAGGCTATAAAGAAGGTTTTTCCATATGTATGTCATCGACTATGTGCTTGGCATCTGCACAAGAATGCATGTGAAAATGTTAAGTGTTCTCCTTTTTTGCAGGATTTTAAGAAAACAGTGTACTAAGTTTCACTACAGAGGAATTTGAATATTTTTGGATGGAGACGGTTGTAAAACATGGATTTGTAGGGAACAAATGGGTTTGTAAAACATATGAGAACAAGACATTATGGGTCACTTCTTATTTTCGTGTTAAGTTCTTCGGACGTATACGAACTACATCTCAATGTAAAGCTATTAACTTAATCATAAAGACATATGTTAGGAAGAAATGCAGCATATTTGAGTTTATGCATAATTTTGAGAAGACTTTGAGAGAATATAGAAACAATGAACCGATGGATGATTTCAAGTCTCTATTTTCAAAACCTGTGCTGACCACATCGCTCCATAATATTGAGAAGAATGCTGCCAAAATCTACACAGCAGAGATCTTTAAAAAAGTTGGATAGCAGATTGTTTTGTGTGGTGCAATAATTGTTGCCGAGCGTGTGGAAAATTAAGGTAGGTTGATTTTCAGGTTGACCAAGTACTGTGATCGTAGTTTTGAAACAAAAGTTGTGTATGATACTTCAAAGTCAATATTTTGTTGTGCATGTAGACGTTTTGAGTCTCGTGGCAATCCTTGTTCGCATATCTTTTGTGTCATGAAAAAGGAGGATGTAGATCATATTCCTGCCAGTTTCACTTTGGCCCGGTGGACTAAGAATGCGAAGATTGCATTTTTATCATCAAATTCGTCGACTGAAGTTGATTCTGATGTGATGGAGCTTGCAAGATTTGGCTCCTGTTCTGGTGCTTGCACAAGGTTTTGTAAATTAGCTGCAAAGATATAGGGATACTATGATGAGGTCATGGATGATATATTGAAACTTACTAGTAAATATGAGAGGTTGGGTCAGTTCGCTGGAACTCAAAGCTCGTAAAAAAAGCACTTTGGTGATCCCAATATGGTAAAGACCAAAGGAGCTCCAAAGAAGAAAAGTTTGTCATGAAGAGGCCGAGACATTGTTCGAATTGTACTAGCACAAAACACAATGCAAGGACATGTCCAATGCGTTTTGGTAGAAATGATAATAGTATGAATGACGATCAGATATCTCTTTCAGAGTTGTCTGGTTCTAGCTTTGCAGCTGATACTGTAAGTTTCCTTTAAATGATTATATTAATTTGAATGGAAATGGTTTAATCCATTAATTTGTTTTTTAAATGATATGTTTTATGTTGAATTTCACAGGATAAAGATGAAATGGCCTCTGGTGTAAACAAGGGTCGGCACAGTGCTCAGTCAAGTAACCCTACCAACCACAATGACAAAGTAATTTAGGTGTACTCTGTTGGGTTATTTCACCAGTTTAGTGTCGGTATTTTATTAACAACTTTAATATTGATTACAGAGAGGTAAAAGGACAGTGTGTGATTGTTCAAAGAGGAAGCAAAAGAAAACAAAAGAGATGTCGCAAAAGTCAAATAATGACTGTGTAGGTTAAGGACCCTCACAATGCTGGATTGATGATAAATATTGGTTCTTTGGTTGGCTGATAATTTTAGTTTCATTTCATGTGTGTGTTATCAGATGTCAAAAAATGTGGATTCTTCTAGCGGTGATCATCATGTTATGTCCCAAGTGCAGCCTATGATACCCCCAATCCAATTCCCAATATATGGGTATGGTGCTTCGAGCTAGGGACTATCGAACTTAACTAACTTTGATGGAGTACCTATTTATCCTCAAAATGATCAAGTTCGTGTTCCTATTTTACCACAATTTAGTCAGGTTGTTAAATTGTTGTTAGATTTAGCCTTTGGTGAACTGATTAATGTTTCTTCAATCCCAATTTTTGAAATACTCTATAATCGTTGATCCATTGTTTTTGCAGTATTATTATGGAACGCCACCAGTTAATAATGTCTTTTTTTGTTTTGGATTACTTCAAGAAGTAATGAAGAAAGGTGCACAAAGATGTAAGTATGTTCTGCCTTAAATTTGTACGAAAGTGTTAAGGAAGTGCATTATTCTGATCTCAAAATCATAAATTGCATGTCATCAGGTGGAAAGGATGCTCAGCAATAGTGGTTTATCGGAAGAGATTTATGCTGATGGTTGACTCCCATGAATTTGAAAAGTTTGCCGTGAAGAGGCCGAGACATTGTTCGAATTGTACTAGCACAAAACACAATGCTAGGACATGTCCAATGCGTTTTGGTAGAAATGATAATAGTATGAATGACTATTAGATATCTCTTTCAGAGTCGTCTGGTTCTAGCTTTACAGCTGATACTGTAAGTTTCCTTTAAATGATGATATTAATTTGAATGGAAATGGTTTAATCCATTAATTTGTTTTTTAAATGATATGTTTTATGTTGAATTTCACAGGATAAAGATGAAATGGCATCTGGTGTAAACAAGGGTCAGCACAATGCTCAGTCAAGTAACCCTACCAACCACATTGACAAAGTAATTTAGGTGTACTCTGTTGGGTTATTTCACCAGTTTAGTGTCGGTATTTTATTAACAACTTTAATATTGATTACAGAGAGGTAAAAGGACAGTGTGTGATTGTTCAAAGAGGAAGCAAAAGAAAGAAAAAGAGATGTCGCAAAAGTCAAATAATGACTGTGTAGGTTAAGGACCCTCACAATGCTGGATTGATGATAAATATTGGTTCTTTGGTTGGCTGATAATTTTAGTTTCATTTCATGTGTGTGTTATCAGATGTCGAAAAATGTGGATTCTTCTAGCAGTGATCATCATGTTATGTCCCAAGTGCAGCCTATGATACCCCCAATGCAATTCCCAATATATGGGTATGGTGCTTCGAGCTAGGGACTATCGAACTTAACTAAATTTGATGGAGTACCTATTTATCCTCAAAATGATCAAGTTCGTGTTCCTATTTTACCACAATTTAGTCAGGTTGTTAAATTGTTGTTAGATTTAGCCTTTGGTGAACTGATTAATGTTTCTTCAATCCCAATTTTTGAAATACTCTATAATCGTTGATCCATTGTTTTTGATGTATTATTATGGAATGCCACCATTTAATAGTCTCTTCTTGTTTTGGATTACTTCAAGAAGTAATGAAGAATGGTGCACAAAGATGTAAGTATGTTCTGCCTTAAATTTGTACTAAAGTGTTAAGGAAGTGCATTATTCTGATCTCAAAATCATAAAATGCATGTCATCAGGTGGAAAGGATGCTCAGCAATAGTGGTTTATCGGAAGAGATTTATGCCGATGGTTGACTCCCATGAATTTGAAAAGTTTGCCATTAAGAGGCCGAGACATTGTTCGAATTGTACTAGCACAAAACACAATGCTAGGACATGTCCAATGCGTTTTGGTAGAATTGATAATAGTATGAATGACGATCAGATATCTCTTTCAGAGTTGTCTGGTTCTAGCTTTGTAGCTAATAGTGTAAGTTTCCTTTAAATGGTGATATTAATTTGAATGAAAATGGTTTATTCCATTAATTTGTTTTTTAAATGTTATGTTTTATGTTGAATTTCACAGGATAAAGATGAAATGGCATCTGGTGTAAACAAGGGTCGGCACAGTGCTCAGTCAAGTAACCCTACCAACCACATTGACAAAGTAATTTAGGTGTACTCTGTTGGGTTATTTCACCAGTTTAGTGTCGGTATTTTATTAACAACTTTAATATTGATTACAGAGAGGTAAAAGGGCAGTGTGTGATTGTTCAAAGAGGAAGCAAAAGAAAGCAAAAGAGATGTCGCAAAAGTCAAATAATGACTGTGTAAGTTAAGGACCCTCACAATGCTGGATTGATGATAAATATTGGTTCTTTGGTTGGCTGATAATTTTAGTTTCATTTCATGTGTGTGTTATCAGATTTCGAAAAATGTGGATTCTTCTAGCGGTGATCATCATGTTATGTCCCAAGTGCAGCCTATGATACCCCCAATGCAATTCCCAATATATGGGTATGGTGCTTCGAGCTAGGGACTATCGAACTTAACTAACTTTGATGGAGTACCTATTTATCCTCAAAATGATCAAGTTCGTGTTCCTATTTTACCACAATTTAGTCAGGTTGTTAGATTGTTGTTAGATTTAGCCTTTGGTGAACTGATTAATGTTTCTTCAATCCCAATTTTTGAAATACTCTATAATCGTTGATCCATTGTTTTTGCAGTATTATTATGGAATGACACCAGTTAATAATGTCTCTTCTTGTTTTGGATTACTTCAAGAAGTAATGAAGAATGGTGCACAAAGATGTAAGTATGTTCTGCCTTAAATTTGTACTAAAGTGTTAAGGAAGTGCATTATTCTGATCTCAAAAATCATAAAATGCATGTCATCAGGTGGAAAGGAAGCTCAGCAATAGTGGTTTATCGGAAGAGATTTATGCTGATGGTTGACTCCCTTGAATTTGGTTGTTTGCATTATGTTGATGGGCCCAATATGAGTAGATTCAATATGCATCTTATGCAGCCTGATTTTAATTAATTTTTGGTCAAGTGAGGCCCATTTTTGTGATACTATAATTTAGTTGTTTTAATTAAAAAAGGATAGTTAAAGCTTGTTTAAAATTTTGTGTCCTGTTACAGCTTGTTTAATTATAATTTAGTTGGACAAGTGCGAGCTGTTACAGCTTGGTTAAGTGCGGCCCCTTTTTTGTGATATTTTAATTTTGTGAGTTACGGCCCGTTTTTATGATTTTTTTTTAGAATGTAGTGTTTTTAATTAACAAAGGATAGTACAACAGCTTGAATTATATTATTTTCATCGTTCGTATGGGTAAGGGTGTTCAGATCCAAACCGATCCAAAAAAAAAAACGCATAACTGAACCGAAATAACCGAAAATCGATTGAAACCGAATTTAATTGGATTTTTTGGACTGGAAATAGGGAGAACGAATCAGTTCGGTTCGGTTTTTGGTTGGAGGTTCGGAAACCGAACCGAACCGATCAGAACCGAAACTATACATATACTTATGCGTTTTAAATATGTTCATGTCGTTTTATTACCGTCGTTTCACACTTTCCTCAAGTTTAGTTACTATTTGACCCACAAGCCCAACTCGGTTCAAACATCAAAGTCTTTCTTCCCTGTTTGGTCATTAAGTGATGGCTTTTAAGCCACTGTTTGGTCTTTGCATGGCTATTCATTACGCTGATATTTTGAGTCACATGGCAGAATTGCCTTTTATAGTCCATATGACAATGCTTTGTATGCAGATTTAGTTTTTGCAATTTAACTTAATAGGAAACAATTTTGAATTTCATTCACTATATATATTTTTTGCACTTTATATAACGTAATGTAAATTGTAAAGGATATAGCAGCAGCCAACTAATTCTGTTAGCATAGAAGCTAATCATTTACGTAGCAATCAGCTTGTTAGCGATTAGGGACAGTTAGGATTGGTTGCATTCTGTTCAGTTAGTTAGCCACAGCTCAATCTATATATTGAGCTTCATGTAACAGTTCAAGATACAATACAGAATACACATAATCTTCAATACTCTTCAATTAGCATCTTCTCCACTTAGCCTCTCCATCTCTTGATGCCTCTGATACCTTTATGGTATCAGAGCTCAAGATCCTGAAATGGCTTCCGCTCAACCCTCCCTTTCACTTCCTAGCTCCATGTCCATGATTCCAATCTCAGTGAAGCTGGATGATGACAACTTCTTGACCTGGAAAATGCAGGCGATGGGTACAATCAAAGCCCATAAACTTCAGAAGTATGTCTCAGAAGCAGAATCAGGAGGTATGCCACGAAAATTCTTGAATGATGAAGATAGAGTTCTTGGTAAAGTCAGTCCAGATTATGAAACTTGGGAGCAACAAGACTCGTATGTCTTCATATGGCTTCTTGCATCGATGTCCCAAAACCTCCACACAAGAATGGTAGGTTGTGAGTATGCATTCCAAATATGGAAGAAATTGCAAGTCCATTTCGCCACTCAGACACGTGCCAGAGTAAGCCAGCAGAAAACAAAACTCAGAAGCATCAAGAAGACAAACAGCATGAATGAATTTCTGATGGGCATCAAGAAAGTGGTTGACACCTTAACTGCATAAGGGTCACCAATCGATGATGAGGAACATGTGAAAATAATACTTGATGGATTACCCTCAGAATATGACTCCATAGTTACCTCAATCATTTCAAGAACAGATGCTTACTCCATCTCAGAAATAGAAGCATTACTGCTGACAGTAGAAGAAAGAGTAGAAAGACAAAAGTCAAGCTCTGTTGATGCCTTTTCAATGCAACAATTACAAGCTAATTTGGTTCAAAATCAGCATTATGGAAGAGAGTCCAACAATAGAGTTCCCAATTACAATTCAAACCGTGGCAGATTCTCAAATTTCAGAGGCAACTACAGAGGTAGAGGCAGAAATTCTCAGTCCTCAAGAAGTGGAGGAAGACAATCCTTCAACAAACCTCAATGTCAAATATGTGACAAATATGGCCATCTTGCCTCAAATTGCTGGTACAGATATGAAAAGAATAGCCAAGATTCCAGTGGAAACAATCAAGGAAGAGCCATGTTGGCAGAAAATGCAAATGGTGACAGTTCTTGTATGCTAGCAAGGTTGCTCGAAACCCTGTATGATCCTGCTTGGTATCCAGATTTGGGTGCAACAAATCACCTTACTCCCAATGATGCAAACTTGATGCACAAAACAGTCTATGGTGGTGATACAAAAATCAAAATGGCAGATGGAAACTCCACTCCTATAGAACATATTGGTAACTCAATCTTCTTCTCTCAAAAGTCTATTAAACCTTTATTCTTGAATAACTTGATGCATGCTTCTCATATTTCCAAAAATCTGTTAAGTGTATCTCAATTTGCTAGAGATAACAAAGTATTTTTCGAATTCCACCCTGATGTGTGCTATGTGAAATGCCAGGCAACTAATCAAACCATTCTTGAAGGGAAGCTAAAACATGGACTTTATGCTTTTGACAGCATCCACATTCCTCATTCTGTGAATAAGATCTGCAATAAACTGTGTAATCTAGTCACTACTTGTAATTCTTCTGTTTCAGCCAGTGACATGAACAATTGGCATGCTAGGCTAGGACACCCCTCCCCCAGAATAGTCAAACTTGTACTCCAAAGTTGTAATCTTGTCCCTGATATCAGTAAAATTCCTGATGTTTGTAAAGCTTGTAACCTTGGCAAGTCTCACAAATTACCTTTCCATGATTCTAACACTGTTTATAATACACCTTTGCAATTAATCCACACAGACATATGGGGTCCTGCTCCCTTACCCTCTTCAAATGGCAGCATATATTACATTCACTTCATCGATGCCTATAGCAAATTCACTTGTATATATCTCTTGCAACACAAATCTCAAGCCTTGCAATCTTTTATACACTTCAAAACCCAAATTGAAAAGCAAACAAGTTTCTCAATAAAAGCAATTCAGTCAGACAATGGAAAGGAGTATGCAGCCTTCTCTAAATTTCTTGCTGCCAATGGTATCCAACAAAGATTCAGTTGCCCCTATACTCATGAGCAAAATGGCTCTGCTGAGAGAAAGCATAGACACATCACTGAGATGGGTCTCTGCCTGCTAGCTCATGCTTCCTTACCCCTTCAATTCTGGCAGAGGCATTCAAAGATCATTGTCCACTTAATCAATTGCCTACCTACACCTAATCTAGACAACAAAAGTCCAAAGAGAACTTCTACTTAACCAAAAGCCGATTACAAGTTTTTAAAAGTATTTGGTTGCCTATGTTTCCCTTATACCAGACCCTATAACAAGCATAAGATACAATTCAGATCTGAGGAGTGCATCTTTCTAGGATATAGTCATAAGCATAAAGGATATATGTGTTTAGCTTCAAATGGAAAAACCTATATTGCAAGACATGTTGTGTTTGATGAAAACCAGTTTCCTTTCAAAACAAATCCAAACTTCTTGAACCAGAATCATGCATCTCAGAATGTTAATTCTGTAGCTTATACACCATCAATTCCTGTATTGGTTACACTGCCTGCTATACCTTGCACTAACAGATTCACTCCTTTACAATGTGATTTTGGCCATCAAAATGAGTCACAATCATTTGCAGGTCCTTGCCCCATCACTTCAGAACCACCATCTGCTAATGATTTAACTATCACCACCACAGCACCAGCAGCCAATGCATCAGACACTGCAGCCAACTCTCATCCGATGATCACTAGAAAGAAAGCTGGAATCACTAAACCAAAAGTATATTTGGCTAGCTCATCAAAAGCAGCAACAGATCTTACCCTGACTGAGCCAAAATCAGTCAAAACAGCACTGTCATGCCCCCACTGGAAGCAGGCTATGCAACGGGAATTTGATGCTCTCATCAACACAAACACTTGGACTCTCACATCCTTACCTCCCAACAGAGAACCCATAGGTTGCAAATGGGTATTCAGAATAAAGAGGAAAGCTGATGGCTCTATAGAAAAGTACAAGGCAAGATTAGTTGCCAAGGGTTTCCACCAACAACATGGATTCGATTTCTTTGAAACCTTTAGTCCAGTGGTAAAACCAACCACAGTGAGAGTGATCCTTACTTTGGCATTAACAAACAATTGGCCAATTCGTCAAATTGACATAAATAATGCTGTTTTGAATGGTGATCTAGAAGAAGAGGTGTTCATGGTACAACCTCAAGGATTTGTCCAAGGCAATGGCAGTTTGGTATGCAAGCTAAACAAGGCCCTCTATGGTCTAAAACAGGCACCTCGAGCCTGGTTCCACAAACTCCACAATTTTCTACTTGAACTTGGCTTCACCTCATCGAAGTGTGACAATTCCCTATTTGTCAAAGTCTCAGGAGGCATCACTGTGCTAATACTGGTCTATGTAGATGACATACTGATCACAAGCAATTCAACTGCCACTATTGCTGATCTAATTACTACTCTAAACTACAAATTCCCTCTTAAGGATTTAGGTGGTCTCAATTACTTCCTTGGAATCCAAGCACACAAAGTTCGCCAACTCGCTTTGTTTAACACAAACTAAATACATTACTTGATCTACTACAAAAGGCCAACATGCATGATGCTAAACCCATGAAGACCCCTATGGTGATCGGATCGAAACTCTCTGCTCTTGACAACTGCAGTGAAGATGCCAGCCTGTATCGATCGATAGTTGGAGCACTCCCAAGTACATTACGATCCACAAGACCAGATATTGCTTTTGCAGTAAACAAAGTTTGCCAATTCATGCATGACCCCAAACACTCTCACTGGCAAGTCATCAAGAGGATCTTACGATATCTAAGTGGCACTTCCACATATGGCATCACTCTTACCAGGTCATCAAACCTCAATCTAACAATGCTTCGTGATGCTTGACTGGGGTTCGATCCGGATGACAAAATCAACAACTCAGCTCTTGTGTCTTCCTAGGTTCAAATCCGGTGTCTTGGTCCTCTAAGAAACAAGCATGTAGTATCAAGATCGAGTCCGAGGCTGAATATAGAAGCTTAGCTGCTGTCACAAAGAGAGTTGATTTGGTTAAAATCCCCGCTATCCGAGCTCCACTACTCACCATCTCGGCCTCCCCAAGTCTCTGCGATAACCTCGGTGCGATCTTGTTGGCCGCCAATCCCATCCTACACTCAAGGACAAAACACTTGAACTAGACCTATACTTTGTAAGAGAAAAGATCCAAAGCAAGGAACTACTTGTTTCTCACATTCCCTCTCTGGAACAAACTGCCGATGCTCTCACAAAACCTGTGTCACAAAGCATATTTGCTAATCGTAGAAACAAACTCGAGTGTTTGATTCCACACCCATGAGTTTGCGGGGGGGTGTAAAGGATATAGCAAAGACCAACTAATTCTGTTAGCATAGAAGCTAATCTGCTCATAGCAATCACTTGCTTATTAGCAATCATTTACATTAGCGATTAGGGACAGTTAGGATTGGTTGCATTCTGTTAAGTTAGTTAGCCACAGCTCAATCTATATATTAAGCTTCATGTAACAGTTCAAGATACAATACAGAATACACATAATCTTCAATACTCTTCAATTAGCATCTTCTCCACTTAGCCTCTCCATCTCTTGATGCCTCTGATACCTTTATAAATAACTAACGATGCGTGGTTAAAAATCGAACCAACCGAACCGATTCAAACCGCATTTAATCGGATAGGTATTTAATCGGTTCGGTTCGGATATTTTTTTAGAAGCCATCTAAACCGAACCGAACTGAAGTATGGACTTCCTTGTAAGATAAATAAAAAATGGATTTACTTGCTGAATTCATTTGTCTCCATAAAAGTCATATGGAAATAGGATAATGGCAATTAAACAATGTATTAATTGTTAATATACACAAATCTTCCGTCAAGGCATATACTATTCCCTATGATTTATTAATTTTTGTTTGTTTCTCAATGCAAATTCGTTGTTATTAACCTCTAAAAAATCGAAACATCCATTCATAGCTTCATTTGTCTTTGCCGTTTTCAATAAAGGGAGTTTGACTATTAAATACCCACTCATATAATGAGTGTATCTTAATTTATTAGGGCTTGTTAACGGACAGAAATTGAAAATGGAATACCAATTGGAAACTTGTAGAAGGACTCAAAACCAGAAATGTAAACAAACCCATTTCATTGTTTGTTATGCGACATAATATGCAGGTATATCAGAGACCCGTGTCCATCAAAGATAAAAACAAACAACAAATGGAATAATAAAAAAATGGAAAATCATCATTTTCATTGAAGGAAGTTTAAATTGGAAAATGCAAGTGTGATTTTGATTGAAAATGGACAAACAAAATGGAAACTCCCCGACCCATACAGACAAATGCAGCAGACTGCCAAGAACATCACGATGAAGGACATAATTTTGATGATCAGGATATACATCACTTTTACAAGTGTTATGTTGAGATGGTGCAAACTTTGCAACAGCGGAGTCATCATTTAGATCCCCATCTAGATTTATGTCTCGTTATGGACTTAGTCCTTTCTACCTTGATGTACAGTACACTCAATTCATGAATATCATGCCCATAACACAATTTATCAGACATTAAAGTAATTAATTGAAGAACTATCATTGAACGATAAGCTGTTGTTCTTTAATCTCAAGTGCATCCATGTCTGTCCTTTCCAATTCCATTTTATGTTATGCTTTAACTTAAAAAAATAATTTTAAAGTAACAGAAATCATACTAAAAATAATGAAAAAATTTACATTAACTAGTTGGCCCAATATGGAATGATGGCCCATTAAGGAATGATAGGCCCAATTGCACACGAATGATCTGTTTGGGCCTAATTGGGCCAATAATGAATGATAGACCCAATTGCACACAAATGATATGATCGATCCATTTGGGCCTAAATGGGCCAATAAGGAATGATAGGCCTAACTGCACAGGAATGATCCATTTGGGCCTAATTGGGTCAATAAGGAATGATAGGTCCATTAAGGAATGATAGGCCCAATTGCACACAAATGATAAGATTGGGTCTAATTGGGCCAATAAGGAATGATAGGCCCAATTGCACACGCCCAATTGCACACGATTGATAAGATTGGGCCAAATTGGGCTAGTATGGAATGATAGGCCCAATTGTAGATGATTGATAAGATTGGGCCTAATTGGGCCAATAAGGAATGATAGGTCCACCAACGAATGATAGGCAAATTGCACACAAATGATATGTTTGGGCCAATAAGGAGTGATGGGCCCATTAAGGAATGATAGGCCCAATTGCACACGATTGATAAGATTGGGCCTAATTGGGACAATAAGGAATGATAGACCCATTAAGGAATGATAGGCCCAATTGCACACGATTGATAAGATTGGGCCTAATTGGGCCAATAAGGAATGATAGACCCAATTGTACACGATTGATAAGATTGGGTCTAATTGGGCCAATAAGGAATGATAGGCCCACCAATAAGGAATGATAGGCCCATCAAGGAATGATGGGCCTAATTACACGCGATTAATAAGATAGAGCCTAATTTTTTTTAAAAAAGTTTAATGTCTTGATACACTAGTGTAAATACTCTAACGTCTGGATACACAAGTGTCACTGAGGAACCTCAACTCGAAGTTTAAAAATTTCTTCATTTTCCCCAAATTTTTTTAAAATTACTTTAATGTCTTAATACACTCCTGTCAATACTCTAATGCCTGGATACACAAGTGCCACCGACTCACCGAGGAACCTCAACTCGAAGTTTATTGTATGAGTTTAAAAATTTCTTCATTTTCTCCTAATTTTGTTAAAAATAAAGTCTTGATACACTAGTGTCAATACTCTAATGCCTGGTACAGAAGTGTCACCAAGGAACCTCAACTCGAAGTTTAAAAATTTCTTCATTTTCCCCTAATTTTTTTTAAAATACTTTAATGACACTCTAATGCCTGGGTACACAAGTGTCACCACGGAACCTCAACTCGAAGTTTATTCTATGAGTTTAAAAGTTTATTCATTTCCCCCTAATTTTTAAAAAATACTCTAATGTCTGGATACACAAGTGTCACCGACGAACCTCAACTTGAAGTTTATAAATTTCTTCATTTCGATTAGGTGGATAATGCGTTCCCTGTAACTTTTAGTCAAGATCCACCACTGGTCACGAAAGCATTATTATAGTGGTGACTCAATAATGTCCTCCTTAGCATTATTAGGATTGATTTACGGTATTTGTAAAGCTCATTATTATTTTTTTAAAATTAATTTAATTTTTTTACATTACCTAACTAAGTCATCCGTAGGCCAAGATGTCTAAAGATCATTTTTTCGAAGCTCATTCTAATTTTTTGTTTTTTTTTGTAGAAAACAATTCCTTAAAATTGTTAGTCATTATTTAACCAAATTTTAAAAAATAGAATTCAATAGGGAAAGGGATCAAACCTACGCACTAATGATAAACAAGCAAATGTCTTACCATTGCATCTTTAAACTTTTCTTTTGTTAGACTCCCATACAAACCACTACTATATATTTTTGGTGAGTTCTTTGGTACCCACTATAAATATTGGGTAGAGTTTACACTTCTCAGTTGGACCATTGAAATGTTGACAACTCACTTAAATAGGCTACATCAGCGCCACCTTAGAGTTGACCACTTATTTATCTTTTAAACCCTCCCCACTTTTTACCTTACACATTTACCCCACAGGGACCTTGGTGCAAACCCAAAATAAATTTATTTTCATTTTTACGTTTTTAATCCAAAAGGACCACCATCTGCAAATTGCCAAACTAAATAAAATTCGTGACCCCTCACTTTCCCAACCAGGCCCGACCCAGGCAAACCCTCCCTTTCCCTCAAGCACGAACGAGCAGCCAAACCCTCACAAATCCCTCAAGCACGAACCAGCTTGTTCCACCAAGCATCACTTCGACCCGCATAGGAGCTGTTTCGGCGAACCAGGTTGCTCCACCAACCATCACGTTCTCTTCCTCAAGCACGAACCAGCCAAACCCTCACTTTCCCTCAAGCACGAACCAGCTTGTTCCACCAAGCATCACTTCGACCCGCATAGGAGCTGTTTCGGTGAACCCGGTTGCTCCACCAAGCATCACGTTTTCTTCATCTTGCATTCGGTGACCTTACTCTACGATGGTAGCTTATTCATAGGAGCTTGTCGTTGCCGCCATTGTTGAATCATTTGTGAGGTTTGAATCATTGAAGCATTTTTCTTGCAATCTGTGGATGTTTAAATCATTTGATTGATTTTCGTTTTTGAATTAGAAATTGATTTCAAGCTTCAAATCTTGAAGCTCAGGTGTTTCTTTCTTCTAATTTCGTCTTCTTCTGTTCAACTGTATATGTTGTTTAGAAGGATTCAGATCTAGAAAACTCATTTGGTTTACACATTTACTTTGCCTATCTTCTGTTTGATGAAGTTCCTGAATTAACATTCTTGTGATGTTTGCCCTGGTTGGTCATTTGAACTCTCAATTTTACTCATTGCATACTACCTATTCGATGAAATGCTCATATCATGAATATTTAGTTATTTAAATGTTGAAGTTTATCTGGTGTTTTTTGGTTTTCATAGATGAGTTGTACCCATATAGCATGGAAATTCCAGTCAAGCTGATTGCAATCAAGCTAGTGGAAGGTAATGGCAATCAAGCTAGTCCATCCCAGCCTATTGTTGTTGAAGGAAATGGCAGTCGAGCAAATATCATTGAAGTAACTTCCAATCATGCTATTACCACCCAAACAAATAACAACCATGAAGACCAAGTTAATAGCAACCAAGTAGTTGACAACCAACTGAAGCAAATTATTGATCAACTTTTAGAACTTGAAAGAAATCATAGGGTTGATGTTGTATTAGCTAGCAAACAAAGAGACAATGTCTGTATCACATTGGTTGTGTCTTGGGTCGTTTTGGCAATTTTGTTGATGTATGTATTTATTTTGAAAGTTTATTGGCATGAAATGTCTGTCAAATTGGTAGTAGATGGTTCCAAGACCTTTTGTTTTTTTTAGCAAGTGTATCATTGAAACTATATTAATGAAATGAGAATTTGTCAAATGGTTGTATATGCAGGTTTTAAAGAACTTCAGTTGTTGAGAATTGATTGTTGTCCATGGTTTTGCTGTGTTATGAAGTTACCCACTAATTTCTATGTATGTAGAGTCTCAAAAGAGTGAATTACTGCAACTCTCAGTGTGTGTGCAACTTGTGTTCGATAGAACAAAGCATTTTCAATGAGTTTGGCCTTGGTGCTTTGGCACAATTTTGGTTCACTGTTTTGGGTAGTGTTTTATTTTTGTATGTATCTTACTTAAAGATGGTTTAATCTAGCTATTAGTAGACTTTTGCAACAAGTTCCTGGTTCAAGAATGTGTGCACAGCAACAACAACTCACCACAAAGATTTAAATAAGGAAATGCTCATTTCATTCATTAACATTTACAGCAAAAACAGTCAGAACTTTTTGTCCAACCTGGGAAACCAACAGATCAGAGTTGATGTACTTCATATAACTCACTTCCTATGTTACAATTTGGACAATTCAATACGTCTAATTTACATTCTACAAAGACATTAGCATAAACAGCTGATATGAAAGTACAATCTTCTATCATTGTAATCTAATTAGCACAGTTCCAGTGATGAAGACGCAAGATGTTGAAGACGGTCGGCGGGCATACAGTGGCAGCAACTCCATCAAAAAGAATAGAGTAAAAGCCTCTTCATGAGATTTATTATCTGTCATTCAAAATTCAGAGTTACATTCAGTACAGAGGTTTATGAATCAATGGCAAGGTAAAAATGACAAAGCACAAATACTAGGATTACCATACTCATAGTCATCATGGGAAAGGCCAAGGTCCTAGGTCCTAGTACGCTACACAACAATATGATAAAAAACAGTGGAAGAAATAACACACGAACATATATAGCAGGGTAAGTAATTTCCACAAAATATCCATAGTCACATAATAGAGATTTCACACCATAATGTAGCAGTCACAAAATTCAAAGAAGTCCATTCAACCGAAAATATTAATACTAGTTCATAGTCACTAAAACAAAAGTGCTAATTGTCTAGAATTAAAAACCCAAAATGTCCACAGTCATTTTAAAATATATAAACTATATAATTAAGTCCTCGCTTCATTTGTTTTTCCACATAGTGACGCAGTTACCTACTTTGAACAAAGACTGTAAGATATCCACTCAGGTTAACATGAGACAGACTACATATTTAAGGCTATATATTCCATTACCTGTTCCCCAAAACTCTCGAGAATTCTTTTCCTACGACACCCAGATCCTTCACAATATTCAACCATCTACATATTTCCACATAGATATCATTACTTGAATACATAATGGCAGAATGCATAGATTCTGTGTTCAAGAAGTATGTAGGGATTTGGATGTCACCTGATTGAAGTCAGTCAGGGACCTTCTGGATGAATCTTCTTGAGAACTTGATGACTGTAACTGCTTGCTTCCAGAGTTACGTAATATAAATTCCCGACACATCGTAATTAGAGGAAACAAGTCTAATATGAAGAACAAGATCAAAATATCAAGTTAGGTGAGCCAACCATTCTTTTGTGATCATCTACCCCATAGTACAACAGACTTGTAGAGGGCAATTCATCACGACCTGCTCTGCCTGACTCTTGATAGAATGCTTCCATTGACTTTGGAATGTTGAAGTGGCACACAATTATGACATCCTTTCTATCAATGCCCTGGTGAATTTGATCTTAAGTTATTACTAGCAAATCACATGAGTGTAATAATAATTACAATATTATAAATTCATATATAAGTTTAAATCTTTGAATCAAATAAATAGTAAATGGCCACTTACCATTCTGAATGAACACCAAAGGCTCAGTAACTTTATTCAACAGAACAACTCCATGCAGAGCAAAGGAAGACGAGAAAGGAATACATCACAATCTCAAATAAATTACATAATACTTTGCATCACGATCAAATTAGAAATCATTCGGAATGAACACCAAAACCATGTTGTTGTACCATGCGAGAAATCAAAAACATAACACCAATGCCAGAAAAACTCACTAAAAAAGATAAACCAAGTTGTATTGCAAAGTACAGTGGTTCAATGAAAATCACAATAGTTTAAAAAAGTAAAATCACAATCACAACAGTGGTTCAATAGTTGCCCCACGCCAGAATCCATCAGCTTCATGTTAATTTGCCCATTAGTCCTATAGTCATGTTCTCATACCCATGAACAAAGTCCCTGTGAAATAAGTAATAAGATGTTGTAGTTTTCAAAAAAACATCATTTTAAATATGCAATTAACCAGCTGCATAGTTGCCAAACAGACTAACCTGTTCTTTAATATCAGTGATCACTTTTTCCTTGTATCAGGAGGATCGCCCATAAAACCAAAATACTACAACAAAATCCATCACCAAATTTAGAATAGTATTAACAAATATACAAATGGAACTCCAAGGACATTTTATATACCTGTGGATACATAGGGAACGACTGATTTAGAGGATGGTAAATGTGATAAGGAGGGACCATGTTGGGAAACATTGGAAGTGCAGGATATTGTGGGAAATGATGCACAGTTTGAGCATATCTATTTGGTATATTCTGATGTGCACCACTACCAGTTCCATTATGTTTATCTTGTTCTTGGGGCAATGTCTGCTTCTGCTGCATAAAATTCAACAATGTTGAAAACTGAAACCCAGACCTTAACTAATTATTGATTTACCTATACATACCTTTGCTGATTTTTGAGTTGGAATTGGACATTTCACCTTTTGCTTCTTCTGCCGTGGACAAGAAACCTTCACAACAGCCTTTAACAAGTTAGACATACATGGTTTTTTAAGGTGGTAGTTAAATGACAGACTTACATGTTCACTACGAGTAGATGCTTGAACTGAACATGTTTGTTGAGTTCCATCAACGTCATCATCCAGAACATCCACCTACATATTATTCAATGTATTAGAGCTCTAAAATCATACAAGTACTTTATCAACAGTTCACCTTTTACTCATTTAATTAAACAAACATACTACTTACATTATCACTTCTTTCCATGTCTAAATCACCTTCTGAACCTGACAGCTCTTCATCCATACTACACAAAACATCCTTCTGAGATAAAACAGGACATGTACTAATATTGTGACCAATTCTCTTACAATGAGAACACCGCCTCCTCTTCTTGTCATATTTCTTCTTTCGCGGGGCACCTTTGGTTTTTACCATCTCGGGATCGTTAATCACATTAGCACCTGTGTTTTGTTGGGGTGTTCCATTAATACGACTCTCTAGCTTTAATGTGAGTTTATGGATTTCAGATCTAATATACAAAAAATCATCCCTGTTTTGGGATGCAAGATTGCACAATCTGTTACATCCAGCAGATAATGCACCTGAACGTAACATAACAAGTTTTTCTCGATCACGATCATCAGAAGGAGCAGTTGTCATATAGTCAAGCTTAGCAGTCTTGGTCCATCGTCGGCAAATTAGGGAGCTGGGTATAGCATCAATGTGTTCATGCCTCATTGCACAGAATATATGACTGCAAGGAATGCCCCGTGACTCAAACATCCGACACTCGCATGTAAATTTCCTCTCTGTTGTATCAAAAACAACGACAAACTCACTTCTAGGATTGCAGAATTCATTCATCTTCAGGTGCACAGAATCTCCATTAACTACCCGTTCAGATATATTTAAAGCTGCACAATCCTCAATCTCAGATTTTACTTCTCTAAACTTAGACCTTGTAAAGACTTTCGCTGCACCTTGTTCTATTTTATGCAGGGCAGTTGTAAGAACAGGGTCAGCATATGAAGACTTGAAATCGGACATCAATTCATTGTGTCTGTATTCTTTCAAAGCGCGCTCAAAATTGTGCAAAAAATCGACTAAGCTGTTCCTTTGTTGCACATATCTCTTGATGAAGGAGTTAATGCCTTCACACATCGAGGTTGTTCTAATGCCGCAGAATAACTTATCACGCAAGTAAGAACTAGCCCACGATTCCTTCATCTTATAATTTTTTTTTACCCATTTGTTATTATGCAGGCCATATTTACCAATGACAGCCTCCCATTGTTCTTCAAACTTGGCAGGAGAGAAGTTTCCATAGATTAGCTTCTTCAACTCTTCAAGGAAATCCGAGTTCTTTACATTTTCAACACCATTTTGGTGAAGGTGCCATGAACAAAGCCTATGGGTAGCATCAGGAAACACAATTTTTATAGCTTCCCTCATCGCATTGTCTCCATCAGTAACAATTGCATTTGGGTGTTTGTTACACATAGCTTCACAAAACGTTTCTAAAACCCATCTATACGTCTCTGTCTTCTCATCGTCAACAAGTGCACAACCAAAAATTGCAGTTTGTACGTGGTGATTATAACCGCAAAAAATCACCAATGGCTTGTTGTACTTGTTCTTTTTATAGGTAGTGTCAAACGCCAGCACATCACCAAAACATTCATAGTCTATGCGACTAGCTCCATCAGCCCAAAACAAATTCTGCAACCTACCTTCCGATGTTGTTGTAAACTTGGCAAAGGACATGGGATCGTTATCAGCCTTTGCTTGCAAATAGGACAGCGCGGCAAAAGCATCACCATCTTCTATCTTAGCACGCTTTTGACGATCAATGTGGTTGTACAAGTCCTTCTTACAAAATCCTAGCTCACCATGTCCACCTTTTTGTCCAAGCATTAGACCCATTATATGGCATGTCCTCACACCATATAAATGAAGGATGTCTACTTGTGTCTTGTCTACATTGCTCATTGACCGATAAGACGGAATCAAATGAACTTGTTCAGGCGATGTCAAATCATGGTTATGTGCATCCTCAAACGCAGCAACTATCCACTTCGAATGTCTGCCATCAATATGGACACGAAACATGGCAGGGCACATGGTACGGGTAATAGGCCTGTGTTCTCTACGTCTGTCCAGTCTATCCCAATGACTTTGATTTCTCTTGCCCTCCCTATTGCAAACTAACTGACGCATGTTTATCTCTCCCATCGCATCCCGGTGAATTTCATCTTTTCTAGCCACGAAACCACGACTCTTAGCATATGAAAAGTAGAAGTTACATGCTTCAGCTTCAGATGTAAATTCCAAGCCAAAGATGTCATCCAACAACAATTCAGTTATCCTTTTCAAGCCTTCATCTCCATCTTCCTTATTTTCATTGTTATTACCAATAACAACATTACTTTTACTTCTTTCACTATTTCATTCTGAATCATGACTGAGATCTACAGTGTCTTCCACCTGAACATTAACCATCTAAAACAAAACGGAACATACAATATACACAGCAAAAATCAAATTGAGTAGCGTAGAACACTATACATATGCTATGGGAAGTTAGAAGGAGCTTAATGGAAACAAATATGGGACAAACTGCAATAAACTGATCCTAAATTAATTTCAATTTTGTGACTCTTTACTCCCTTTTGAATGCTGAAACTGAATGCATGGTTGATACTTTGTTAAGGAATATTCAAGGGATAATAGTAAACCAAGGACAGAAATTCTTTTAATCTTGATGTTTAGTACCTCGAGAAACTGTAGTCTTTCTTCAAAAACAATAAAGGAACGAAAAACAATGAGTTAATGATATTTTTTCGTTTCCTAAGCAGAACCAGGCAACAAATAGTGGGAAGTTCAGCAGGATATTAACAAGAAATGACAGTTTCAACTACAGAGCAGCTCATTGGGTTGATCTTCATGCCCTTCTGTACAATGCACTAACACCAATGTTATCATATAACAATGCCCTTCATGCCCTTCTGTACAATGCACTAACACCATTGGAGGAGCAACCCCCTCATACTCAGTTATCATATAACAATAAAATTCCATGATCATCCTCATTAATGGAAGCAAATAAAAAAAATTAAGGAAAAAAACAAAGGATTCATGATATGAGCATTTCATCGAATAGGTAGTATGCAATGAGTAAAATTGAGAGTTCAAATGACCAACCAGGGCAAACATCACAAGAATGTTAATTCAGGAACTTCATCAAACAGAAGATAGGCAAAGTAAATGTGTAAACCAAATGAGTTTTCTAGATCTGAATCCTTCTAAACAACATATACAGTTGAACAGAAGAAGATGAAATTAGAAGAAAGAAACACCTGAGCTTCAAGATTTGAAGCTTGAAATCAATTTCTAATTCAAAAACGAAAATCAATCAAATGATTTAAACATCCACAGATTGCAAGAAAAATGCTTCAATGATTCAAACCTCACAAATGATTCAACAATGGCGGCAACGACAAGCTCCTATGAATAAGCTACCATCGTAGAGTAAGGTCACCGAATGCAAGATTGAGAAAACGTGATGCTTGGTGGAGCAACCGGGTTCGCCGAAACAGCTCCTATGCGGGTCGAAGTGATGCTTGGTGGAACAAGCTGGTTCGTGCTTGAGGGAAAGTGAGGGTTTGGCTGGTTCGTGCTTGAG
The DNA here is from genome assembly GCA_030762895.1 of Sophora flavescens. Classification (NCBI taxonomy): domain Eukaryota; kingdom Viridiplantae; phylum Streptophyta; class Magnoliopsida; order Fabales; family Fabaceae; genus Sophora; species Sophora flavescens. Next base: position 133,411,928 of record CM061065.1, read on the forward strand.
GAAGAGAACGTGATGGTTGGTGGAGCAACCTGGTTCGCCGAAACAGCTCCTATGCGGGTCGAAGTGATGCTTGGTGGAACAAGCTGGTTCGTGCTTGAGGGATTTGTGAGGGTTTGGCTGCTCGTTCGTGCTTGAGGGAAAGGGAGGGTTTGCCTGGGTCGGGCCTGGTTGGGAAAGTGAGGGGTCACGAATTTTATTTAGTTTGGCAATTTGCAGATGGTGGTCCTTTTGGATTAAAAACGAAAATAAATTTATTTTGGGTTTGCACCAAGGTCCCTGTGGGGTAAATGTGTAAGGTAAAAAGTGGGGAGGGTTTAAAAGATAAATAAGTGGTCAACTCTAAGGTGGCGCTGATGTAGCCTATTTAAGTGAGTTGTCAACATTTCAATGGTCCAACTGGGAAGTGTAAACTCTACCGAACATTTATAGTGGGTACCAAAGAACTCACCTATATTTTTACTTTAATTTTGGGACAAATAGGCGCATTTCAATCGACCAATGTCTAGTAGGGTTGTACATACGAATGACAACTACAAGGCGACTATCCACCTTCTTCACGGACAAATTCATCTCCATTTGTATTCCCAACTCTAAACTCTTAGTATTCCCACTACCACAATAATGTTCTACCACTTTCCAACCATAATGAATGAAGCTCCATTTCAATCAAAGTATATAACCTTTGAGATTGAAATACCCCATATTAAAAGAACCCAATCATTTACTCCAAGAACTATTTCGATAAACATCTCCTATTCCTCATTCACGAAAGGAATCGATCAGATAGCATGGCCGGAAACAGAAAGAAAGTCAAGTCTGGTAAGCCCCAATCTGTAAGCTGCAGACAAAGAAGGGAAACAACCCAAATTCTGCAAAGGCAAAAGCGAAAAAGGAGATGAGAAAGACAAAGTTGTTGAATGAAATTATTGAAATTTCTTCCAGGTTATTTTCAAAGTATTATCATTCACTAGTGTAAAATATGTTTTTAACATCGGAGATTTAACATCGGTTTCCTCAAAACCAATGTGTAAAACGAGACGGTGACATTTTTTAAATTAAAAGCAAAATCTTTCACATCGGTTTTGATAATAACCGATGTTAAAAATTTTCCACATTGATTTTTTTACCAACTGATGTCCAAAAATTAAAATAAAAAATGGAATTTAAATTCTTTTTGGATTTTCTACATCGGTTACTACATAACCGATGTCTAATAGCTATTAATCACATCGGTTTTTACAACCGATGTTAAAAATTAAAACAAAAAATCAAATTTAAAATTTTTTTGGACTTACTACATCGATTTCTGTAGAACCGATGTGTAATATACAATAACCACATCGATTTTGGACAACCGATGTGTAATAGAGACCCTATTTTGCTCTATTTTCATTCCCTCCAGTGTCAGGTCATCGATCGCGTCCTTTAGTTTGTTCTATTTCATTCTCTTTACTGTCATTCCTTCCTGAACCTAAACCCTCCACCACCCCCAAGCTTGTTCGGCTGCCCGTCTCCGCCGTTTGTGTGCGCCATCTCCTCCCATCGTTCGCGTGTCGTTTGCGTCCTTCTCCTTCGTTTCCGTCCTTCCCCACGTCCAAGCTTATTCCTTTATGCCCTTCTCCGCTGTTTGGTACCACAGCTTGACCCGACTGGCTTTAAACACCGCCGCCCTTCGCCGCGTTCCCCACTAGTTAGCACGGTTAGCCCCTAAACCATTGCCCACTCTCATTTTCTCGATACATGCATGATTCAACTGCGAGTTACATTAGTTTCCAGTTACATTTTCTGATATATGTAACATTGTTGATAGGCTTGATAATGTTGTTTAATAATGAACATATGAACTACCTGATAACATATTCATTTGACTTTCATAACAAAGAGCTACTGTCATACTTCATATCCTTTTTAAGATTCGTTTTAATATATCCTACTGGTGAGTGGCAGTTGATTATTATCAGAGGCATATAGGTACTGTTTTTAATTTGTTCTGTTTTTCTGATATGGTTGTAATTCAGTTGTAGCAAAGCTTGTGCTGTAGCTTCCTTTTGTAATATTTGCTCTTTTTCCTTTCACCTCAGCCTCGAAGCCCCTCCGCTTGCTCCACCGCTTTGTGTCGTGACCCAGTAGCTTCCGCTTGCTCCGCTTGTTTCGCGTGAGGCAGTGGGTTTGGATTTTCTTCTCCTCAAGGGTTCGACGCTGAATCAAACTTTGAGCATAGCTTGGTTGGCACATTGACCCCTCTCTTTCACTTGAATGATAATTTAAAGTTTTATTTGCTATCATTTTATTTTTAGATTAATATGAAGTACTTGTTTAGTCAAGGGCTTGAAACTGATGTGGTTCCACGCTTAATCAAACTATGAGCATAGCTTGGTTAACATTGACCCCTCTCTTGCACTTAAATGGTAATTTGAAGTTTTATGTACTATCATTCCATTTTTAGATTAAGCTGAAGTTGTTGAGTGGGCTTGAAACATGGAAAAATGCAACCCATGTACATTGAACTCAACATTAATTTATTGAGAAGGATGGGGCATTAACCTAATAAGTCATAGAAGTTCTAATACCATATTATAGATAACTTTTCTGAAAGCTTAAGCTGTTAAAGTAAAGGTTCATGAATGGTTTATTTTAATTTATTTCTAACAACGTACCCCTTTCTTTAACTTGAATGGTAATTTGAGATTTTATTTGCAATGCACATATGGGCCATGATTCTTTATCTTTCTTTTTTGGTGCCCTGATTCTTTACCTTTCTTTTTTGGTACCATGACTTATCATTCTACCTGCTAAATCATTTATATGTGTAGCCTTATATGTATTCATCAACTTGGATTTTCTACTGTAAGCTCAGCTATTTCTTATATGTATGTGTGTGCTTTATTTCTGTCATCATAGTTCTTCTGTATTTATGCTTCTATACTGATCAAGCTACATAATTGTTGTTGTCATCAACTTGGATTTTCTACTGTAAGCTCAGCTATTTCTTATATGTATGTGTGTGCTTTATCTCTGTCATCATAGTTCTTCTGTATTTATGCTTCTATGCTGATCAAGTTACATAATTGTTGTTGTAAACTTGTTATTCTGGTCTTTTTTATGAAAATATTCACAAAGTGCTTCTCTTTTTGTATAGGTACACTTGCTGTTATTGAAACTATATATTACGGTACAAGTTCCGAGAAAAATATTAAGCAGAATATTCATTATTCATTACGGTTTCCGGCTGAGTGTTCTTCCCACACCCGGTATCCTTTTTCCTCTCCATTTTTCTCGTTTGGTTTTTGTTTGCATTCTACTTGGGGATTGGAGTGTTTTATTATTTTTCTTAATGTTAATTAATTAGTAAAGCGCCTTAGTTTCCTGTTTGAGATGCAATACTAATGAGCACACGTGTACGTGCTTAAGGTATTGCTCATTGTATTGGATCTTGAATTATCCAAAGTTGGACAGTTTGAGATTTTTTTCTCTTCATTCACTTAAAATAGTTATTCATTGATTCTCATGTTATATACTTGATGAAAGTTCGGATTGATACATTTCCTTTCGTTCTCCGGGTGCATACTTTATCGTGGTGGATGTCATCGCGTTCAAGTCGTGTACGTCGGAGACCGAAGGGAAATGCTGCCGAAATTTCATCGAGTATGAGCATGAGAGTTAAGTACTAATTGTTAACCGAATGTTGAAAAAGTTTCTTCTCGAATGGGATAGGGCCATACCCTGTCATAAGAAGTAGTTGATGAAGATCTTGGACTGAGTACGAAGTTATTGGTTTTAGTCATGGGTCGCGGTTGGATGAATGCTAGACGGACAAGTGATGAGTATGAGAATGGAGTGGAAGATTTTCTACAATTTTCAAAAACAAATGCTCCTGATAGTGGTAACGGAAGGTTTTATTGTCCTTGTGTTAACTGTTTGAATGAGAGATGACTAGAAGCTGAGGAGATATGGGAGCATCTTATTTGTGAGGGGATTTGCAAGAGTTATGCAATATGGATATGTCGTGGTGAATCGTTAGATAGGACGAGGGTGTCGTACAGAGAGGAAGTTGATGACGTGGATATGGACGATGGACTAGAGGACATGATCCGTGATGTTGGGTAACAGTCTTTTCGGGGAGCACATGTGTATGACACTTTGTGTAGTGATGCGGAAGTGGCTTTGTATCCGGGGTAAACTAATTTCACACGGTTGTCAGTGGTGTTAAGATTGTTCAATGTGAAGGCGAGAAATGGGTGGAGCGATAAAAGCTTTATCGAATTGCTTGAGTTGTTGAAAGACATGCTTCCAGAAGGTAACACATTACCGTCCCGAAACTATGAGGCGAAGAAGATATTGTGTCTGATGGGTATGGAGTACAATAAAATACACGCTTGCCCCAATGATTGCATATTGTACAGGAAAGAGTTTGAAGAGATGCACGAGTACCCTAGGTGTGGGGTATCACGCTACAAAGTGAAGGATGGTGATTCTAGTTGAAATGTGGTCACCAAGGGTCCTCCTGCGAAGGTGTTATGGTATCTTCCAGTAATTCCGCGGTTCAAGCGATTGTTTGCTAATGAAAAGGATGCAAAGAATATTAGATGGCATGCAGATGAGAGGAAATGTGATGGACAGCTTAGTCATCCGGATGATTCTTTGCAATGGAAGAGAATTGATAGTTTGTTTCCGGAGTTTGACAATGAGCCCAGAAACCTCAGGCTTGAACTTGCTATCGATGGAATGAATCCATATGGAAACTTAAGTAGTATTCATAGTTCATGGCCTGTTCTCCTGGTAATTTACAACCTGTCTCCTTGGTTGTCCATGAAGCGTAAAAACATTATGTTAAGTATGATGATTTCGGGTCTAAAACAGCCAGGAAATGATATTGATGTTTATCTGAGTCCCTTGATTGAAGACTTGAGAATGTTGTGGGCTGAAGGCATTGATGTGATCGACGGGTATTGCCGTGAGACTTTCAGATTGCGTGCCATGTTATTTTGTACCATTAATGACTTTCTAGCATACGGGAACTTGTGCGGGTATAGTGTTAAGGGGCATAAAGCATGTCCAATATGTGAAGAATGCACATTTCACCGTCAACTTTAACATGGAAGGAAGACATTTTACCTTGGGCATCGGAGGACTTCCGGAGAATGAAATTGCTCCGGTGGCCTTGACTGGAGACCAAGTTTATGAACGGGTGAAGAACACTAATGTTATCTATGGGAAGACCCAGAAGAAGGCTACTGAGAAGAATATATGGAAGAAGAGGTCGATCTTCTTTGATCTTCCATACTGGTGCAAGCTTGATGTAAGACATTGTATTGATGTGATGCATGTGGAGAAAAATGTGTGTGACAGTTTAATCGGAACGCTTCTCAACATTCAAGGCAAGACAAAGGATGGTGTGAATGCTCGTCTGGATCTAGTTGCCATGGGTATACGAAAGCAGTTAGCTCCACATAAAGTGGGGGATAAGAAGACTTATTTGCCCCAACATGTCATACTTTATCAAAAAAAGAGAAAAGAAGTTTCTGTGAATGTCTACGTGGTGTCAAAGTGCCATAGGGTTACTCTTCAAATATCAAGAGACTTGTCTCAATGAAAGATCTCAAATTAGTTGGCTTAAAGTCTCATGATTGCCATGTCTTGATGCAACAACTACTACCAGTGGCTATTCGTGACATCTTGCCTAAAAAAGTCAGACATGCCTTTACTAGGTTATGCTTATTCTTCAATGCTATATGTAGCAAGGTCATTGACACTAAAAAGTTGGATAACTTGGAAAATGAGGCAGCCATTATCTTGTGCCAATTGGAGATGTAATTTCCACCTTCATTTTTTGACATCATGGTTCATTTGATTGTTCATCTAGTGAGGGAGATTAGATTGTGTGACCCTGTTTATTTAAGGTGGATGTACCCGGTTGAGCGATACATGAAGATCTTGAAAGGATAAAGGAAGAATCCACACCATCCCGAAGCATCTATTGTTGAAAGGTATGTTGCAGAAGAAGCTATTGAGTTTTGTACAGACTACTTGTCAGAAACGGAACCTGTAGGCTTCCGAAGTCTCGTCATGAATGAAGATATAATGGTAAGGGTACACGAGGTATCATTGTTAAGAGCATGGATCGGGAGGAAGTGCTTCAAGTACATTTGTATATATTGAATAACACTGATGAGGTTGAACCATACTTATGTGAGCACAAAAGCATCATCAATGAAACTTACCCTATAATGAATGAAAAATGGTGTTTGAACAAGCATAATAAGACTTTCTTGAACTGGTTTAAATAAAAAATTGCAAAGGATGGTACTACTTCTGATACATTAAAATGGCTAGCACAGGGGCCTAACTTTGATGTCATATGCTGGAGTGGGTACGATATCAATAAGTTTTCCTTCTATACAAAGTCCCAGGATGACAAAATTATTATGCAAAATAGTAGGGTTATGGTCGTCGTTGAGTCCATACATTTCTCTAGTTCGAAAGATAAAAACCCTGTTATGGTCGTCGTTGATCACACGAAGTTTAGAGTGCCTGTATTTAAATGTCAGTGGGTCGACAGTAACAACGGTGTGCAAACCGATGAGTAAGGATTCAAATTGGTGGATCTTAATAAGGTAGGTAATAAAGAAGAGTCTTCTGGTCGCGCTGTCGCGCACGCGCCAAAAAGCGAGCGGTTTGTAAAAATGTAGTTTAGGGAGCGACAACTCGGATATCGTCTCACAAGGACTCTTAGGTTGTTGTTATTAACACAAAAATCAGTTTTTTTGGAGGGGGGGGGGGGGGGGTGGGTTTGGATTGGAATAAAATAAAGGAAACAAAACAGAAACAGAGCAATAAAAACAAAGCAGTTAAAGGATTATCAAATAAACTAAAGCGATTAACCTACTGTTCTCGGTTTCCCACTATCATTGGTTCATGTAAATTCCAAGCCCTAAGCAGATTCTAATCCCTTTTCGATTGTAGCATCAATTAACAAGCGAAATCAATACTACGAGACATATGTTCCTATTCCCGAATTAAGCAAACGGGGTGAAGCACTCATGAACTAAGCGAACATGATTGAACACACGCGAATTAAGCAGACGCGATTAAATATAGGAACATACAATCATCGAAATAAATCAATACTAATCCTCTACATATCTGAATTAAGCAAACAGAAACATATAGAACAGTATTGAAAAGGAATAGCAATTCAAATAGGAATTACAAAACCTCAAGTGTGGTAATGGAAACCAATTGCAGTAGATTAATCCTAGGAGACTAGCTCTCCATTACAAGGGAAAACAAAACATATCTAAGAAAAGAAGATAAACTACTACTACTAAAGCTAACTAACTCCTCAGTTCTGCCTTCAAACAGGCTTATATACACGTTCTGGATTCCGCTGTCTCGCGAGGCGAACACTGTCTCACGAGGCGAATATCATGAACAGTCTGCATCGTTTGGTCTTCTCGCGAGGCGAAGAACGGCTCGCGTGGCGAGGAATGGAAAAGTCATGGCTTCTGGTCTTCAGTCTCGCGAGGCGAGGAAGGTATCTGCGGGGCGACACAGAAAGGTTTGCACTTTCTGGAACAGTCACGCTCCGGGTTCGCGAGGCGAGTGCCTTCTCGCGGGCGAAGGACTCTGCACTTATTTCTTTTTATTACCTGAAAACAGTAAATAGCAGTAAGTGCTTTATTTGACTCTAAAACAACTAAATTAACCTAAAAATACTTTACAGACTCAAAATGCTGCTTAAAGACAATCAAGTCTAATTTAGGCGAAAATGATATATAATTAGCACAAAACCACGGTCATACTAGTCATAAAACTAGATGAGCCAGCGACTGATCAAAATACCCCAAACTTAAACTTTGCTTGTCCCCAAGCAAACAAAAACTCAAAAAGAACTCAAGACATGGCAAGCTTAAAGATTCAATCAAATTTTTGCACAAATTTCATGCAATTCATCAAAACAGTTTTCTTCAATGTCCCCCCCTTTCAAACAAAGCAATCCCCACAATCATTTATTCTAAACAATTGAGAATTTCGTCATTCAAACAATCATTAATCTAACCAAGGGATCCAAGTTACACACAAGAGGGAGATCACCAAATTCAAACAACTGCCTTCCTCACAAGGGAATTTAGTGTTTCACTCAATCGCTCAGTTTTTGTCAGGCTAACAACATTTCACTCAATTTCACTTTCAAGAACACTTCCCATGAATTTGATTTTCATCTCAAAATGATTCCCACAGAAAACATGCATGCAACATCAAAAGGTCTTTTATGGGTTGTAATGGGGCCTGGCTAAGGGTAGGATATACAAGGGTACTAGGCTAAATCCCTAGGAACTAAGAGAGCATGAAAAACTTCAAAACATTGAAATTCCACTCAAGTTCCTTATTCCATTTTTCTTTATGCTTCGGGTGACTACAGCCTTTTTATTCAAATACTTTTATTTTTATCATTTTTACACTTTTCTTTTTTTTTCTTTTTTTTTCTTTCTCTTTTTTTTTCTTTTTATTTTTTTTTCTTTGCCCTTTGGCTCCAACCTTTTTATTATTTTTTTTCTTTTTCTCAATCCCAAACAACACATCATATCCTTGTAGCCACCCCAAACTTAGTTTCTTGCAACCATTCTCTTTGCTAAGCTTCCATGCTCTCCTAATCCTAAGATCGGGTTAACATGGTTTTTCAGATTTTTGGCTTGTAACATAGGGTCATCAAGAAATAATAGGCTAATTAGGGTCAAAGGGCTAACTAGGGAACATGCATTAGGGATGGTTATTTTAGGCTAAGTAGCTATTTACAAAGAAAATGCCTAAATCATTTGAAGCAAACACATAAACATGCAAACCAAGAAGAGATTCAAGCAAATTCGGGAAAGTGCAACCCAAAAGTGATTCTCACAGTCAAAAACATGTTGCAGGCTCAAATCCTCACCTGGACATTTTTGCAAATTGTTTGACTGAGATTCTATCCCTAGTGTGTGCACCTCTTTTACCCCAAACTTATCATAAATCATGCAATCACAACAAAATATCTCACAGTTCAATTTTCAAATTTTCAAATGGGGATCAATTTTCAATTTTCAAGTCCTAGGGGGAATCATCACATAAATCATGCAATCCATCTATGCAAAAATTAATCAAATCCAATCAAACTTGCCGACACAAGACTCAACACACAAATACTCCTGATCTTCTCAAATTATTCAGGAGCTAAAAGAAAAAAAAAACAAATACAAAGTAGAGCATAATTAAAAAGAAAATGAAAGTAAACTAAAGAGAAAGGGTTTAAGAAAACTCATTCGAGGTGGCTCCACCAGGATCCCACTGCATGCGGATACAGCGGCCACGGAATGCCCAAATTGCAGTATGATCCTCCCGGATCCCATGGCATGCAAAGATAATGCCCGCGTGATAGACAAGGGATCAAGCTTGTTCCATGGTCCCTTAACTTGCAGCTTTGATATGGAGGTGAGTGCTTGACAGTTATGGTGACCTCGCCAAGTGCAACGGACTTCTCACTCCATCTTGGGTCAAGGTTGACCTCTTTCTCAACAAAGTCCTCCCAATAAAAGTGGGGTTCAACCTCTTGGACTGACCATGGTGCAAAATCCAGAGGCTTGAACTCCATCACCGGTTGTTCCACAGGGGGAGGTGGCAAATAGGTAGAGAGTGTTACTGGTGCTACTTCAACTTCTGCACGATCTTCATTTACTGCACTGACAAATCCATCACCTGTTATACCTGCAGAATTCTCAGCACACACCACAGAAAGGTTAGAGTAATACAGTCAGTAGATATATTACAATAAACTGAATCAGTAAAGGTCTGAATGTCTGGACTTTCAACACACGATTCATCCACCCCATTACTTTCAACACATGCATATGAATTAATTGAATCATCTACTTCCAAAGGTTCTTCATCATCCTCGAGCATGGTGAAGCAGATGTCCTCCTGATCCATATGGATGTTTTGCTCTTCATACCTTTCAAAACATGCTATACACAAAGCAGTGTCAGTACAATCAGCACATGAAGTATAATAGATAGAATCAGGAAAGGTATGAATATCTGGAGATTCAACACACAGTTCATCAACAGAAGTATTCTCAAAATCATCCTCCGAGGAAGCATTTTCAAGAACAACTAATTGTGAATCTGTATGTTCTTCAAGGGGATGTGAAGTTTGCAGTGTAGTCCCGCTGACTTGCTGAAAAGTATTAATGCTAGCATCTGTTTGCTGCTGAAACTGTGCCTGTGAGGCCTGGAACTGTGCCTGGAGCTGTCCAATTTGCTGCTGCAACTGTAGATTTTGTTCAGTCAATTGCTTGAACATGTCCTCTAGTGAAAGTCCGGAAGGTGCAGAGGTGGTCGCTTGGGGAGGATTCTGTGGTGGTGCCAGTGGTAACATCAGTTGTGAGTCCCTATACCAAGGGTTTGGATGGTTTCCCCAGCTGAGGTGGTACTCATCGCTGGAGAAGTCAGAACGCTATACCTGCCTTCGATTGTTGCCTTGATTGTAAGGATGGACTGCATAAGCTTGAGGCAAATAAGTAACCGATCCTTCTTTCGAGAATGGGGCATGCATCAAACAGTGCTCGGAGAGCCGCACATGCCACACAACATTGCCGGCTAAACCTTATCCATTGCCAATTTCTCCACCAAAGAAGTGAGCCTATCAATTCTATCATCAACGGCCTGGTTGGAAGAAGAACTATGGACCTCATTCACACCAATCATGTCAAAACCACTGCTAGACTCATAACTTCCAGCAAAATTAGGATAATTTATGCATGGTGGTGGTTTACTAAAGTTAGGATAATATATGCATGGTGGTGGCTTATAATCAACATTAGGCATATCACCAAACAGGATATTATCCATAGCAGTACTAAGATTCATAACCAGACAAATTCAGCAAAATGTTTTTTTTTTTTTAAATTTTATGTTAATAACAAACAAGAGTCCCCGGCAACGGCACCAATTTTTGGTCGCGATGTCGCGCATGCGCCAAAAAGATAGCGGTTTGTAAAAATGTAGTTTAGGGAGCGACAACTCGGATATCGTCTCAAAAGGACTCTTAGATTGTTGTTATTAACACAAAAATCATTTTTTTTGGGGGGGGGGTTTGGATTGGAATAAAATAAAGGAAACAAAACAGAAACAGAGCAATAAAAACAAAGCAGTTAAAGGATTATCAAATAAACTAACGCGATTAATCTACTGTTCTCGGTTTCCCACTATCATTGGTTTATGTAAATTCCAAGCCCTAAGCAGATTCTAATCCCTTTTCGATTGTAGCATCAATTAACAAGCGAAATCAATACTACGAGACATATGTTCCTATTCCCGAATTAAGCAAACGGGGTGAAGCACTCATGAACTAAGCGAACATGATTGAACACACGCGAATTAAGCAAACGCGATTAAATATAGGAACATACAATCATCGAAATAAATCAATACTAATCCTCTACATATCTGAATTAAGCAAATAGAAACATATAGAACAGTATTGAAAAGGAATAGCAATTCAAATAGGAATTACAAAACCTCAAGTGTGGTATTGGAAACCAATTGCAGTAGATTAATCCTAGGAGACTAGCTCTCCATTACAAGGGAAAACAAAACATATCTAAGAAAAGAAGATAAACTACTACTACTAAAGCTAACTAACTCCTCAGTTCTGCCTTCAAACAAGCTTATATACACGTTCTGGATTCCGCTGTCTCGCGAGGCGAACACTGTCTCGCGAGGCGAATATCATGAACAGTCTGCATCGTTTGGTCTTCTCGCGAGGCGAAGAACGGCTCGCGTGGCGAGGAATGGAAAAGTCATGGCTTCTGGTCTTCAGTCTCGCGAGGCGAGGAAGGTATCTGCGGGGCGACACAGAAAGGTTTGCACTTTCTGGAACAGTCACGCTTCAGGTTCGCGAGGCGAGTGCCTTCTCGCGGGGCGAAGGACTCCAGAATTATTTCTTTTTATTACCTGAAAACGGTAAATAGCAGTAAGTGCTTTATTTGACTCTAAAACAACTAAATTAACCTAAAAATACTTTACAGACTCAAAATGCTGCTTAAAGACAATCTAGTCTAATTTGGACGAAAATGATATATAATTAGCACAAAACCACGGTCATACTAGTCATAAAACTAGATGAGCCAGCGGCTGATCAAAATACCCCAAACTTAAACTTTTCTTGTCCCCAAGCAAACTAAAACTCAAAAACTCAAAAAGAACTCAAGACATGGCAAGCTTAAAGATTCAATCAAATTTTTGTACAAATTTCATGCAATTCATCAAAACAGTTTTTTTCAATGTCCCCCCCTTTCAAACAAAGCAATCCCCACAATCATTTATTCTAAACAATTGAGAATTTTGTCATTCAAACAATCATTAATCAAAGCAAGGGATCCAAGTTACACACAAGAGGGAGATCACCAAATTCAAACAACTGCCTTCCTCACAAGGGAATTTAGTGTTTCACTCAATCGCTCAGTTTTTGTCAGGCTAACAACATTTCACTCAATTTCACTTTCAAGAACACTTCCCGTGAATTTGATTTTCATCTCAAAATGATTCCCACAGAAAACATGCATGCAACATCAAAAGGTCTTTTATGGGTTGTAATGGGGCCTGGCTAAGGGTAGGATATACAAGGGTACTAGGCTAAATCCCTAGGAACTAAGAGAGCATGAAACACTTCAAAACATTGAAATTCCACTCAAGTTCCTTTTTCCATTTTTCTTTATGCTTCGGGTGACTACAACCTTTTTATTCAAATACTTTTATTTTTATCATTTTTACACTTTTCTTTTTTTTTTTCTGTTTTTTCTTTTCTTTTTTTTTTTCTTTGCCCTTTGGCTCCAACCTTTTTATTACTATTTTTCTTTTTCTCAATCCCAAACAACACATCATATCCTTGTAGCCACCCCAAACTTAGTTTCTTGCAACCATTCTCTTTGCTAAGCTTCCATGCTCTCCTAATCCTAAGATCGGGTTAACATGGTTTTTCAGATTTTTGGCTTGTAACATAGGGTCATCAAGAAATAATAGGCTAATTAGGCTCAAAGGGGCTAACTAGGGAACATGCATTAGGGATGGTTATTTTATGCTAAGTAGCTATTTACAAAGAAAATGCCTAAATCATTTGAAGCAAACACATAAACATGCAAACCAAGAAGTGATTCAAGCAAATTCGGGAAAGTGCAACCCAAAAGTGATTCTCACAGTCAAAAACATGTTGGAGGCTCAAATCCTCACCTGGACATTTTTGAAAATTGTTTGACTGAGATTCTATCCCTAGTGTGTGCACCCCTTTTACCCCAAACTTATCATAAATCATGCAATCACAACAAAATATCTCAAAGTTCAATTTTCAATTTTTCAAATAGGGATCAATTTTCAATTTTCAAGTCCTAGGGGGAATCATCACATAAATCATGCAATCCATCTATGCAAAAATTAATCAAATCCAATCAAACTTGCCGACACAAGACTCAACACACAAATACTCCTGATCTTCTCAAATTATTCAGGAGCTAAAAGAAAAAAAAACAAATACAAAGCAGAGCATAATTAAAAAGAAAATGAAAGTAAACTAAAGAGAAAGGGTTTAAGAAAACTCATTCAGAGGTGGCTCCACCAGGATCCCACTGTCTGTGATACAGCGGCCACGGAATGCCCAAATTGCAGTATGATCCTCCCGGATCCCATGGCATGCAGCATAATGCCCGCGTGATAGACAAGGGACTGAAGCTTGTTCCATGGCCCCCTAACTTGCAGCTTTGATATGGAGGTGAGTGCTTGACAGTTATGGTGACCTCGCCAAGTGCAACGGACTTCTCACTCCATCTTGGGTCAAGGTTGACCTCTTTCTCAACAAAGTCCTCCCAATAAAAGTGGGGTTCAACCTCTTGGACTGACCATGGTGAAAAATCCAGAGGCTTGAACTCCATCACCGGTTGTTCCACAGGGGGAGGTGGCAAATAGGTAGAGAGTGTTACTGGTGCTACTTCAACTTCTGCACGATCTTCATTCACTGCACTGACAAATCCATCACCTGTTATACCTGCAGAATTCTCAGCACACACCACAGAAAGGTTAGAGTTAGTACAGTCAGTAGATATATTACAATAAACTGAATCAGTAAAGGTCTGAATGTCTGGACTTTCAACACACGGTTCATCCACCCCATTACTTTCAACACATGCATATGAATTAATTGAATCATCTACTTCCAAAGGTTCTTCATCATCCTCGAGCATGGTGAAGCAGATGTCCTCCTGATCCATATGGATGTTTTGCTCTTCATACCTTTCAAAATATGCTATACACAAAGCAGTGTCAGTACAATCAGCACATGAAGTATAATAGATAGAATCACGAAAGGTATGAATATCTGGAGATTCAACACACAGTTCATCAACAGAAGTATTCTCAAAATCATCCTCCGAGGAAGCATTGTCAAGAACAACTAATTGTGAATCTGTATGTTCTTCAAGGGGATGTGAAGTTTGCAGTGTAGTCCCGCTGACTTGCTGAAAAGTATTAATGCTAGCATCTGTTTGCTGCTGAAACTGTGCCTGTGAGGCCTGGAACTGTGCCTGGAACTGTCCAATTTGCTGCTGCAACTGTAGATTTTGTTCAGTCAATTGCTTGAACATGTCCTCTAGTGAAATTCCGGAAGGTGCAGAGGTGGTCGCTTGGGGAGGATTCTGTGGTGGTGCCAGTGGTAACATCAGTTGTGAGTCCCCATACCAAGGGTTTGGATGGTTTCCCCAGCTGAGGTGGTACTCATCAGTGGAGAAGTCAGGAACGCTATACCGGTTCTGATTGTTGCCTTGATTGTAAGGATGGACTGCATAAGCTTGAGGCAAATCAGTAACTGATCCTTCTTTCAAAATGGGGCATGCATCAAACAGGTGCTCAGGAGAGCCGCACATGCCACACAACATTGCCGGCTAAACCTTATCCATTGCCAATTTCTCCACCAAATAAGTGAGCCTATCAATTCTATCATCAACGGCCTGGTTGGAAGATGAACTATGGACCTCATTCACACCAATCATGTCAAAACCACTGCTAGACTCATAACTTCCAGCAAAATTAGGATAATTTATCAACACGGGTGCCTAATTTCAATGAGGAAAATGAAGTGGACGATGTACATGCTACTCGTAATGATCACCAAGAAGGGTTATGGGAGAACTTTACTACTTGACCACAGTGTAAGTTTAGTTTGAGTTATGTTTAAAGTCATATTATATGTTTACGTTGATATTTATAAGTTATGCTTTTGTTGATCGATATTTATAAGTTATGTTTGTTATTAATTTATCCAGACGTACTGACAATTTATTTATTTTTTGTCTAAACGGTTATGCATGGCTGATCCTGAGGATATCCCTCCTTCATGCAGCGGGTCGGAGACCCCGTCTACGGGTAGAAAGGGTATACGTGCCACACGAATGAGGAATTTGACTGTCAATCGTGGTTCAAATCAAAGGATGAGAATCAACTTTGATGCTAATCTCAATCCTATTGGGCTAATGACAGAGCAGTTTATCAGTTTTGTGGGGACCCTTGCTCGAAGCAAGCCAAGTATACTTATTGAGCGTTGGAAAGATGTATCGCGGGGCGTGAAGGATCAGATATGGGAGATTATTATGGTATCTATACTTTTACGTCCTGTATTTTTATCTACTTTATTTTAATCTTATTAATATCATACAGTAATTCGTTGATTCTTTTGGTGTTAATGTAGCTCACCTTTGACCTACCGGATACAACGGATATGAAGAAGCGTTTGATAAAGTATGTTGGTGAGCATTGGAGGGCTTTTAAGGTGGACCTGGGCAGATATTATGTATTCAAGCCAAGCTGTGAAAAGAAACCACTTGAGGTGTACCCGTTTCTTGACCAGGCGACGTGGGATCGCTCTGTTCAGAGCCGGCATGATCACAGCTTTCAGGTTAACTTATTTGAGTTGTCTCTAAATTTATGTAATTTCATTAATTTTCTTAATTTACTTATGTAATTTAATTGTCTTCTATTTATAACATGAGAAGAGGAAAAAGGGGCAGGAAAACAAAAGCAAGAATGTCTACCCCCATATATTGTCTCGTGGGGGATATAAAAAACTTGACCTGACAATGGTGAAAGAGGAAAAGAAAAGACTTCATCAAGAAGCATCTCAAGCAGATCCTACACCTGATAATCGTCCAGAAGTTGTTGATCCACCTACCTCCACCCCCACGCCATCGTAAATGGAAGAGGGTCCGACAAAGAAGTAAGGGACAATATATATCTGAGGAGGCCCGCCAAGTAGCTGAGAAGGTTGTTGATGAGTGTGGTTATACCTCATATTTGTTTATCATTTTGCATGTATTTTCATATAGTTTAGGCATATTTAATTTGATTTTTGTTAATTTTTACCTTGGAACGGGTAAGGCGGTTTTGTGGTGTTATTTTGCAGAAATTAAGGATTAAATGCTCAGGATTGACCATGATGGAGCTTGGATGAAGATGGAGCTTTAGAAGTGAAGAAAATGAGTCAAACAGAGCTCATCACGGCCTAGCCATGATGACCATCACGGCCATGATCGAGCAAAACTGAAAAGAAAGAAGGCAAAAGTCAGAATTGGTCACGGCCTAGCCGTGATGTCCATCACGGCAGTGACATGTCAGCTGAACCAGACCGTCAACAGGCAGAACTGATCACAGCCTAGCCGTGATGAGCATCACGACCGTGATAGACCAAAAATTGAAGAAGCAACCAAGGCAGAATCCATCACGGCCTGTCCGTGAAGGCCATCACGGCCGTGACGCGTATTACTTGGATCAAAAGCAACTGATTTGGATCTAATTTGTGTTTGATTGGGATTCAAACTTCCCAAATCTATAAATTTGGCATCAGGCAGAGGACTTCGGAGGACTTTTGGGCTGCTAATCTTAGGCTATAATTTAGGATCTCTCTCTTCTTCTCCTCCTCTCTTTTCTGATTTTTATTTTCATGTTGTTGTTAACCAAGCTTGTCATCACCATGACAAGGCTTGAGTAATAGTTTAATTTCTAGGGATTGGGGCTATGCCCAAGGTTTGATTATGGTAATGAATTGATGTTATATCTCTGTTAATTGCGATTTTGCTTTAGATCTAATTTCTAGTGTTTTAATTACTTGTAAATCTGGTGCACACTTATTTGCATGTCGTAGACATTCTAAGGAGGAACCTAGCGGTGAACTTAGGTGTCGGATCTATAGAATCGGACTTAGGACTGAAATCACGAGATTTATAAGCCGTCCTTCGAGGATTAACGAATTGTCACGAAACGTAAAGGGTCCAATCTAAATTTGACTACCACGAGAGTAGGGGTTGGTTTAATTGGGCACGGTTTTTGTAACACGAGAGGGAGCTTAAACTATTTGAGGATAAATTCGCCTTCAAGGCAATTTCGATAATTAACAAAGGGTAATCAATTTAGTAACATAAACAATCTTGTAGGTAACCCAAATTCCTAGGAATCCATTTAGATCTGAAAAAACCATAAACTGATTTACTTTCTGTTTTACTTGATTCTGATTTTGAGTTATCTCTTATTTCAAATATCAAAACCTTTTTCAAAATCTTTTTATAGTCCAGTTTTATCGATTTAGTAATTAGTTGCGATTTGAGATCACAGTCTCTGTGGGATCGATATCTTTTTATTACTTGGCGACGAATCTGGTACACTTGTCGGATCGCACATGCATTTGCACGACATCAAGTTTTTGGCGCCGTTGCCGGGGACTGTGCTTCCTCGAATCTCAACTTAATTTTTAAATTGATTTTTTTGGACCTTTTCTTTTTATTTAATTTTTATATTTTAAAAAAATTCTTCTTTTCCTTCTAGAGTGTCTATCTCTCTGTTTTTATGCAAAGATCCCTAAGTCTTGGAAACCTTGGTGAGGTCGATCCCGAAATCGAAAGGACCTTTCACAGACGTAGGAGACTACAAAGTGAGAGAGAAAGGTTGGTTCCCATTCCACTCATGGTGAATCTACCAGATACGAAACCATTGAAGGACTACGCAGCCCCAAATGCTAGGGGTTTGCGAACTGGGATTGCTAGGCCAGAGATCGAGGCGGAGAACTACACTATACCTCCTATGCTAAACAACATGATTAGGCAACATCAATTCGGAGGATTGCCCTCGGAGGACCCGACTGACCACGTTGAAACATTCTTGGAGTTCATCGATGCAGTTAGAATTCATGGCGCCCCGGTTGATGCTATTCGCTTGAGGTTGTTCCTCTCATCTCTTACTGGAAAAGTAAAAGCTTGGCTGAAGCAAGTGCCTACTAACACCTTGTCGACTTGGGACCAACTGGAGCAGGCGTTCTTGGAGAAATTCTTCCCTCCATCTAAGACGGCCTACATACGAACCCAGATCACCGGCTTCTTCCAAAAGGAAGGAGAATGCTTGTCAGAAGCTTGGGATCGCTACAAGGGATTGCTGGAGACTTGCCCACATCTTGGACTCGAGAGGTGGTTATTAGTGCACACCTTCTACAACGGATTGGATTACTCTTCGAAGGTGTCACTTGATTCCGCAGCTGGTGGAGCCTTTATGAATAGGCCTCTGACTGAGGCATTCAACATCATTGAAAACGTGGCCACCAACTACCACCAATGGGGTTCAGAAAGAGGTAATAACCCGAAAAAGATTTCGGGGGGTAAGTTTGAAATAAATAGCACTGATCTTATTATGACTAAAATAGACTCACTGAATAAATGGTTTGATCAGCTTGAAAGGGCTAATGTGAGTTCAATAGGTGATACTAACATTGTTTGTGAGATTTGTGGAATGCAGGGACATGACATAATGGAGTGCCCACGTGGTATTGCTCATGGATCCGGCGCTTCGGGGGAACAAGTGAACTGTTGTCACAACTTCTACGACACGAACCCGAAGTTGCCCAATTATGCTCCCCCAAATCCTTACAACCAAGGAAGGAAGAACATCCCTTACCTCTCGTATGGGAACTACAGCAACACGCTGAACCATGAGTTCCAAGAAGGCCAAGGTAATAGGAAACCCGCAGCGGGGTATCCTCGGGTACAGAAGTCTAAACTCGAGTCTTTATTGGAAAGTTTTGTGGAAACTCAATCAAAACAAAATGAAGAGTTTAGACAACAAGGCAGGGCAGTAAATGAGGCAATAAAAAAGCTAGCATCTAAGGTAGATAACTTAGTCATCCACAACAAGATGCTAGAAACTCAGATTGCCCAACAAGCCAGCACATACTCTAGACCAAAGGGTACGTTCCCGGGACAACCCGAAGCTAATCCCAATGAACACTGTAATGCCATATACTTGAGAGATGATAAGCTTGGGGTGGTTGAAAAGGATGTGGAATGTAAGGAGGACATGAGCGAGGATGAAGAGCCGGAACCAAAGTATGTCCCTCTACCACTGTACCAACCCCCGATACCTTTCCCACAAAGGTTGGTCAAGAGAAAGCAAGTAGATATAGAAGCTAATATGCCTTCTAAATTGAAAGACCCAGGTAGTTTCTCTATCGGCTGCTCAATTGAAAAGGTACAAATAGACCAAGCCTTATGTGACTTAGGGGCTAGTGTGAGCTTGATGCCGCTCACTATCTTGGAAAGGTTGGGAACCAAAGAGTTGAGTCCATTCAAATTATCCTTACAATTTGCGGATGGCTCAACTAGAACTCCTCTAGGCATACTAGAGAATGTTCCTGTTGTTGAGACTTCGGCAAGTATACCGAGTCGTACAAGTAATACGGTGGTGAGACCGATATCGTTCCCACGAGGACTGAGACAAGTACTAGCACGTACCAATTCAACTACTATCTAAGCGATTCTTTGGATGGAAGGGAGCTCAATATGACATATCAAGCTCACAAAAGTAAAAATAAACAGAATAAGAAAAACAAACTCTTTTTGTAATTTTCTCAAACACTTGGAAGGCAATAAAAGATGGTTTTCAAATATGATGAACAATGCTGGGATTAGACTTCACTAAACCTTAGCCTCATACAATACCAAGACTACCAATCCAGTTTATGCTTCAAATATTAAAATCAACCCACAAAATTACTCAAGCCCTGATTCCTCAGATGACAAGAGCCTAAATCCACTAATAGACCCTAATTCCTTAGTTGGCCTAGATTAATGAATTTGCATTAAGATAGAGGATTACGTGATTACTAGTAAATCAAACCCTATTCCTAGATGCAAGGCTTACTAGGTGAATAATTCCAGTTCTGGTTTTAATACGAATTTTCCAATTGCATACCAAAACACCAATCAAGTCATGGGGGTGCTAGCCACAACAAGCATTAAGCAAAGGAATTAAACACTAAAATGAAGGCATAAACATAGATTCATACATCAAGGCAAATACATGATATTCGTGGTTTAGCTACATCCAATCCCAACAAAAAGGGATTTAGTTACTCATAGAGAAAGATAAATCCAAAGCAAAATAAATAAAGATGAAGGAGATATGGGACTCCATGGGGCTTTCCACAGCAGCCACAGCAGCCTCTAGCTCAGAAGATTAGGGTAAAAATCGGTTCCCAGGAAAAGTGCCTTCTATTCTGCCCAAAGGTCTCATTTATAGATCAGGAAAAATTGCAAGTCACGGCCGTGATGGCCGTGACAGGCTCTGCCAGGGGTGCGCTTCAAATTCTCATCTGTCACGGTCGTGACACTCATCACGGCCAGACTGTGATCAATTCTGACTGTGAGGGTCTGGTTGTCACGGCCGTGATGCTTATCATGGGCAGGCCGTGACAGCTTCTGACTTTTGCCTTCTTTTCTGCTCTGCTTGATCACGGCCGTGATGGTCATCATGGCCAGGCCGTGATGGGCTCTGCCTGGGTCATTTTCTTCGTTTTTGAGGCTCTGTCTTCATCCAAGCTCCATCATGGCTATTCTGAGCATTTTTTCTTGAATTCCTGTAAAACAACACCAAGAAACCGCCTCACCCGTTCCAAGGGAAAAACTAACTAAAATCAAATAAAGTATGCCTAATCTATATGAAAAATGCATGCAAAAGTGTACAAGAAACATGATGCAAAATCACACTATCAAATCACCCCAAGCTTATTCAATTGCTTGTCCTCAAGCAATCACTAAGGCCAATGAGTATAGACAATCCAATCACGGATAGTGAACCAAGAACCCGAGTACATAATCCAAGTAATAGGAATCTCAAATAAATCAGCGAGACAATCAGTTTCAAGTCCAATTAGAGGCTTAGGTTTCTTAGACTCATATTCTCACTGATTCGGGCACTCTTTCTCACCTGAAGCTCACCCCAAGCTTGTTCATTTGCTTGGCCCTCTTTCTCACCACACTCAAGTGTTAGGGATATAAGACAATTCGCTCCAATTTCCTCAAGGAATGAATCCTACCATAGGCTTGACTATCAACCAAATCTCTACTTTATTAATGAAAACAACTAAGAATCAAGAGGTCTTTTACTTTGGATGTAACGTGGCCATGGGATTTATCATTAGGTGGGGAAATCAAGAAAAGAACATTTCAAAAGGGCTAAACCAAGTATCAAACATTTCAACACATGACACCTTCTAAAATACCTTTGTGGGTTTTGATTTATTTTTCCACCATTCTTCCTTTTTTTTTTTCTCATTTCTTTTTGTCATCCCCTTCTCCATATATTTTTCTTTTTCTTTTGTTTTTCTTTTGCTTGGAGAAGGGGAGAATTTTCAACTCAAGAGAAATATTTTTCTGATTCTTTTCATCCCAAACTTTTTTCCAACTACCTTTTTACCCTTTTTTGTAATACTTTAGAAGGTATCCTATCAAGCATTATTCATCAAAACATTTCAAGGTACCAAGAAAAGTATTTATTCTTTCAGGCTCAAAATTGGGCAACTAAGGGTTAACATTTAGTCATTCAAAGCTCAGAAGGCCAGAAAAATACCTAGTGCCTTCCTCATTTTCAAAAAAGTTTTCAAAAATCTTTAAGCGTCAAAATGGTTTCAAGTCAAGTTCTAGAGAAATGCAGTCCAAGAAGAATAACACTCTAACACAAGGAATGGGGTATATTTGGTGAGTACCCCTTTGGCTCAAAATCTCACATTTTAGTAGTTCAAAAATCAGTGAGCAACACAAATCTATGAAACCATATGCTAATCATCAACTATCACAGTTCATCTCAAGCATTTTCATTTGTAGCCATATCACAAGAATGAAAAAAAAATTGGGTTCAAAAATTCACTATCACAAGTTATTAGGCACTTAGTTCTCACAATCGGATGCAAAATCTAAGCAATGGCAATCTAATTGTGTGATCATGCAAAGCTATCATGCAAAACTATATGAATGCAACATGAACAATGCAAATGCAAACTACCCCCACCCCAAGCTTAAGAACTTACATTGTCCCCAATGTAAATAATTAAGCCATAGGGAGGATAAAAAATGAAAATAAAATAAAAATAAAAAGGAAAAAAGAACTCACTGAGGTGGTGGTGGGTGCTGACTCAGATGCCAGTCGTAGAGCTGCTGGAGCATAGCTCTCTGCTCTCGCTGCTCCTCCATAATGCGCTCCTGGTTCGCTAAAATGGTGGCGAAAGTGGATGCGAACCGCGCATAGGGGTCAGCAGATGACGATCCTGCAGCGAAAGAAGACGGGTGCCCAGTCGACCTAGCCTGCGGTGGCGGGCGTAACAGCCTCTCTACCCTAATAGGCTGAGGCTCCTCTCCCACCGGCACTTTCCAAGTTGCCGGGTTTGATACATCTACAGTGTGGGGTTAGGGAGAGGAATTGGCTACCCCAGCCTGGGGTGTTTCAGGCAGTAAATGTTATCCTCCCGGACGATCATCCCCATAGCCACACAAGCCTGCAAGGTGATACGGGTCCGTCCAGGGGCGACCTCAAAACCATCCAAATCAAAGTTGAAGTGGTGGCATATGGTGGTGATGAGGCCACCTATGACAATAGTGCCACTTGCACTCTTGGCAACCTTTAAGAGGTGCCTAGCCAAATAGGACCCTGTGTCCACATTACTCTCAGAGTGGAGCATGGCCCATAATATAAAGACCTCATCCTGGCGGATGGATCCATCACTCTCGCCACGGCCAAACAGGGTATTGGCTATGACCCTGTGCATGTACCTGATGCTAGGGTTAGCAAATGCTGTGGATTTGAATGTCCGAGGGTCAAATCTCCTGCCCTCAAAGTCTATCACTGACCAGAATTCATGCGCACTAAACCCTAGGGGGTATCTTCGGTCACCCCCCACTGGCAATCCAAAGATCTCATTAAACTCTGCCAGGGTTAGTGTGAAGTCCTGGTTGAAGAGGCGGAATGTGATCCGCCCTTCTTGGAAATGCGACCCTTGGATAATTTCCGCATCCAGGGAGCTTAGGAACTCCAGGGTAGGGCCAGCAAATGCAGGGTGTCTGGTGCGAGCGAACTCGCTCCACCCTATGTTTTGTAACATCCAATCAATGTCAGCAGCCAATCCTACGGTATTTATGCATGCATCATCAAGATATTTTGTATGTAATATTTTCCTATTTTTTAAGACATTAAACCTATCTTGCTGAGCATTGTCCTTAAATACTATCCCAAACCCATATGCATCAGTATCAGAATTGGAAGATTCAGAGTTAGAGTAGTTACCTACTCTACTGCGAGTGCGTGTAGCCCGAGCTGCCCTTTGCCTTTTGGTTGCCATAGTCCCAGAGCTTCAAAATCCAAGATCCTTGTATTGTTCAGAAATCTGGTTAGGCTAGGATTTCAATATTTGGGAAATTTTGAGGCTTCCCAAAATTGTAGGGTTTTCCCTGTTGGGATGTTTGG
Organism: Sophora flavescens; assembly: GCA_030762895.1. Taxonomy (NCBI): domain Eukaryota; kingdom Viridiplantae; phylum Streptophyta; class Magnoliopsida; order Fabales; family Fabaceae; genus Sophora; species Sophora flavescens. The sequence continues at coordinate 133,435,771 of CM061065.1, forward strand.
GTTAGGGTAGGGAGACAAGGGGTGGTGTTGGTTGCGAGTGGGTGCAGCGGGGAGGCGATTCTCGAGCTTTTGGCTATGGTGATTTACGAGTTTGATGAGTGTGAGAGGAAGAAGAAGGGGAAGTCACGCACAGAGTGGAGGAACCAGGGAATCGCAGAGGAGCGTGATGGTGTTGGGGAGAAGGAGGAGAGGTCACTGCTTGCTGGTTAGAGGGGGAAGGAGGTGCTGGGAAGAAGGTTGGCTGCGTGGGTATGGAGGCTGGGGGAAGATGGAGATGAAGAGTGAGGCCGTGACAGCTGAGGCTAGGTTTTAAAAAATAAGGGCACCCTCGCGTCACGGCCGTGATGGCCATCACGGCCTAGCCGTGACGCGTTCTGTTTCAGTAAAAAGGGTCATCACGGCCGTGATAAATATCATGGCCACCCCGTGATGGTTTCTATCTTTTGAGGACCTGCTACTCACGACCGTGATTTGAATCATGGCCTGACCGTGATGGTTTGTCTTGCTCAGGCTACCTGTCACTGCCGTGACCTCCATAACGGTTAGGCCGTGATGCTCTCTGATCTTCAGGATTCTTCCATCACGCCCGTGATGGGGATCACGGTCCATGACCAGCGTCACGGCCTGGGCGTGATGGTTACTGACCTCATTGTCTCTGCCCTTTTTGCTTCTCCTTCCTCCTTTCCTTGAAAACACTTAACAAACCTATTATTCTATGATATTTTCCTCTTGATCTTCTCAAATTATTCAAGAGGGCAAATTCAAAAACAAAAGTAAAATGAAAAGAAACTTGGGTTGCCTCCCAATAAGAGCTTCTTTAACGTCACTAGCTTGACGGGTAGATGACTTCAGGGATCATGAAGGTGCACAGCTGAGATCAATCTCTCGATGTCACCACCCAAGTAGGCCTTAAGTCTTTGGCCATTGACTTTGAAGGTCCTTTTTGAAGTAGGATCTTCCACTTCCACAGCTCCATGAGGTGAGACTTCTTTGACAATGAACGGTCCCGACCACTTAGACTTCAACTTGCCCGGAAACAATCTCAGCCGGGAGTTGAACAGTAAAACTTGTTGTCCCAGCCGAAATGTTTTCATCACGTTCTTCTTGTCGTGGTAGGTCTTGACTCGCTGCTTGTAAATGGCTGCATTCTCATATGCATTAAGGCGCATCTCCTCTAACTCATGCAGCTGATTCACTCTTTTCTCACCCGCCAGAATGGCATCAAAATTCAAGAACTTCAACGCCCAAAAGGCTCGATGCTCCAACTCTACGGGCAAATGACATTCCCTTCCATAGACCATTTGAAATGGGGATCACCCCACAAAAGTTTTCAGTGCAGTCCGATAGGCCCACAAGGCATCGTCCAACTTCTTTGCCCAATCTCTTCTTGAAGCGGCCACAGTCTTTTCCAGAATTCTCTTAATCTCTCGGTTAGAGACCTCCGCTTGCCCATTTGTTTGTGGATGATAGGGGGATACCACCTTGTGCCTCACATCATATTTGGCCAACACATTTCCCAGTTGTGAGTTGCAGAAGTGAGATCCTCCATCACTTATAAGAACCCTTGGGACACCGAACCGGGCAAAGATATTCTTCTTAATGAACTTGATCACTGTTTGGGCATCATTATTTGAAGTTGCAATGGCCTCCACCCATTTAGAGACATAGTCCACCGCCACCAAGATATATTCATTGGAGAATGAAGGTGGAAGTGGACCCATAAAATCAATGCCCCAACAGTCAAATACCTCAACTTCCAATATATTCTGCAGTGGCATCTCATCCCTCCTTGAAATGTTCCCGGTCCTCTGGCATTTGTCACAACTATTCACATGATTGAAAGAGTCCTTGAATATTGAGGGCCAAAAGAACCCAGATTGGAGGACCTTTGCAGCAGTCCGATCCCCATTGTAGTGTCCACCATATGGAGAGTTATGACAATGCCATAAAACTTTCCTTGCTTCCTCTTGACTAACGCACCTCCTCCACAAGCCATCTGGTCCAACCTTGAACAGAAATGGGTCATCCCACATGAAATGGTTGGCATCCCGGAAGAACTTTTTCCTTTGTTGCCAAGTGAGGTGCTCTGGAACAATGTTGGCTGCCTTGAAGTTCGCTATGTCGGCAAACCATGGTCTTTCATGTACCAGCAATATAGCCTCATCCGGGAACTCATCCCGAATGTCCTTTTCTTTTGCAGCCACTTCTTCATTCACCAACCGGGACAAGTGGTCAGCCACCACATTCTCGCTGCCCTTTTTATCCTTGATGACTAAGTCAAATTCCTGCAACAACAAAATCCATCTTATGAGTCTTGGTTTAGAATCTAACTTAGTCAATAAATATTTAATTGCAGCATGGTCAATGTACACAGTGACTTGTGACCCTATTAAGTAGGAACTAAATTTTTCCAGTGCAAACACTATGGCTAGCAACTCTTTTTCAGTTGTTGCGTAATTTACTTGGTTCTCATTGAGAACCTTGCTAGCATAGTGAATAGCATGGAAAAATTTGTCCCTCCGCTGTCCCAAAATTGCCCCAACTGCGTAGTCACTGGCATCACACATCAATTCAAATGGTGACTCCCAGTTGGGTGCAACAAGAATGGGAGCAGTAATCAACTTGTCTTTCAAAATTTGAAAAGAGTTAAGACAAGCAGTGTCAAACAGAAATGGAGTGTCCTTATTCAAAAGGCTACACAACGGCTTGGATATCTGTGAAAAGTCCTTGATGAACCGCCGGTAAAAGCCTGCATGCCCAAGGAAACTCCTCACACCCTTGACATTCATAGGTGGAGGTAGTTTCTCAATCACTTCAATCTTGGATTTATCTACTTCGATCCCCCTTGCTGAAATTTTGTGCCCAAGCACAATGCCTTCCTGCACCATAAAATGACATTTCTCCCAATTTAAGACTAAATTGGTGTCCATGCACCTCTTTAACACAGCCGCAAGGTTAGACAAACAGTTATCATAAGAGGAACCAAAAACAGAAAAATCATCCATGAAAACCTCAATATATTTTTCTACCATATCGTAAAAAATGGAAAGCATGCACCTTTGAAATGTCGCAGGTGCATTGCAAAGACCGAAAGGCATCTTCCGATAGGCAAAAACTCCAAACGGGCATGTGAAAGCAGTTTTTTCTTGGTCTTCCGGGTTAACCGTAATTTGGTTATAACCCGAATAACCATCCAAGAAACAAGAGTAAGCTTGCCCTACGCCAACCTCTCCAACATCTGGTCCATGAATGGAAGTGGGAAGTGATCCTTCCTAGTAGCTTGATTAAGCTTCCGGTAATCGATACACATCCGCCAACCGGTGACCGTTCTAGTTGGAATCAACTCATTCTTCTCGTTGTGCACGACGGTCATGCCACCCTTCTTTGGAACCACTTGTACCGGACTCACCCAAGCACTATCGGAAATCGGATATATCATTCCAGCTTCAAGGAGTTTCAGCACCTCCTTCTTCACCACTTTTCATTGTGGGATTGAGCCTCCTCTGTGGTTGGACCACCGGTTTAAATTCAGCCTCCATAATGATCTTGTGCATGCAAAACGTGGGGCTAATACCGTTCAAATCTGAGATGGACCATCCAATAGCTGTCTTATGTTCTCTAAGCACCCTTACAAGTTTCTCCTCCTCCAATTTGGACAATTCATTGCTCACTATGACAGGGTTTTCATCATTCACACCCAGGAACACATACTTCAAGTGGGGAGGTAGGGGCTTAAGCTCTAACTGAATCTTCTCTTGGACTTCCTCCTTCTTGAGCTCTTCCTTCACAATGTTGACAGCAAGTTGCTTAGGTTGGGCTTCCAGATCACACAAACATTCTTCTAATTCCTCCTCCTCTATCTCATCAAGATTTTCAATAGAATTCACAAGTACCTTCTCAAGAGTAGAGGAGTGGTGCTGATGTGCACGGGCTTCCTTAGTCACTACATCCACCATGTCCATGCGGAAACAGTTTTCTTCATCATTCGGGCGATGCATAGCTTCAAATACGTTGAAGGTAACCTCTTCGTCTTGCACTCTGAGTCGAAGCTGGCCTTTTTGTACATCTATCAAGGCTCGACCAGTTGCTAGAAAAGGTCTCCCCAATATAAGTGGAACCTCTGCATCCTCCTCCATGTCTAATATCACAAAGTCTGATGGAAAGATAAACTTGTCCTCTTTAACCAAGACGTCTTCCGTAATACCATAACGACGCTTGATGGATCTGTCTGCTAGTTGTAATGCCATCCTTGTTGGCTTCACCTCTCCACCTCCAAGCTTGTTCAAAATTGAAAGCGGCATCAAGTTGATACTCGCCCCCAAGTCACATAAGGTCTTTCCAATAGCAACACTCCCGATAGTGCAGGGGATTGTAAAACTACCAGGATCCTTAAGCTTTGGAGGTAACTTCCTTTTAAGTATTGCACTGCACTCTTGATTAAGGCAACAGTCTCGCCTTCTTTAAACTTTATTTTCTTTGTGAGCAACTCCTTCATGAATTTTGCATAAGTGGGCATTTGCTCTAGTGCTTCAAAGAAAAGGTATGTTGATCTCAGAATCGCTTGAAGATGTCAAGGAACTTGGCAAACTGTTCTTCTTTCTCCTTTTTCTTGCTCAAATGAGGGTAGGGCAACTTCACATAAGAGGGGATCACTAGAGGCTTGTCTCCATCTTTCAAAATCTGACTTTTAGTTCTCCTCAAGATTGAGTTCTCATCCACTAGCTTCTCCCTCTTGTCTTGTTCACTGGATTTTTCTTCTTGCTCAACTACAACATCTTTGCCTTTTTCTTCATTCAACTCAGTCTTTTCAGCATTCATTTCTATTCCTTCAGCATTTATCTGACTTTTCACCAAAGGCTCACCATCCTCTTGCTCTAGACTTTTACCACTCCTCAACACAATAGCCTTGCAATGCTCTTTTAGGATTTGTCTCGAGTGTTACCTGAAAAATCTGTTGTTGGATTGTTCCGCTAGTTGCTTTGTAATCTGCCCAACTTGAACCTCCAAATTCTTTATGGATGCATCGGTGTTCTTCTGGTTCGACATGAACATCTGCATGAACTGATTGAGAGTGTTTTCCAGGATAGAAGTCCGGTCTTGAGGCGGTGGTGTGGGTTGAGGCTTGCTTGTTTGTCCGGCATCTTGCTTCCAACCAAAATTTGGTTGATTCCTCCACCCCTGATTGTAGTTGTTAGGGAATTGGTTGTTGCCTTGCCGCCCATAGTCCCCATATAATTAGCTTCCTCATGTGAACTAGATGGTGCCTCAAATCTTCCATTCTCATGATCTCCTCTACAAAAATCACATCTCATTACCTGTTGTGGTGGCATATTTGTCCCTTGAACAGTTTGGAGTTGTTGTGGGAGTTGAGCTAGTTGCTTGGTAAGAGACTCCAGTTGTTGTGTCATGAGCTTGTTTTGAGCCAACAGTGCAGTTTGTGAATCTAACTCCAACACTCCCCTTCTTGATGTGGGACCCTGATCATGATGCATCCAATAATCATTCGATGCCATAGCCTCTATCAAAACCAGTGCTTCCTCTGCTGTCTTTGTGTTCATGGAACCTCCAGCTGAGGCATCCAACATATACCTGGTTGACGGCCTCAATCCATTGCAGATTGTTTGCATCTGAGTAAGATCATCAAACCCATGATTTGGACATCTTTGGAGTAAGCCTTTGAACCTGTCCCAGGCGTCATGTAGAGTCTCACCTTCTTGTTGAGCAAAGCTTATGATGTCACCCCTTGTCTTGACAAATCTTGAGGTGGGGAAGAACCTTGCCAGAAATTTTGCCTCTAAGTCATTCCATGTAGTGAATCTCCCCCTTGGTTGTGATTGGAGCCAAGACTTGGCTTTATCTCTTAGAGAGAAAGGAAACAACCTCAGGCGAATTGCATCATCGGAGGCACCATTTATTTTCACCGTATCGCACAACTCTAGGAAATTGGAGACATGACTATTAGGATCTTCCTTCTCCAACCCAGCAAACTGATTTTGTGAAACCATATTGATGAGAGTTGGCTTGATTTCAAAATTGTTGCAATTCACTGGAGGCCTCACTATACTCGTGACATGCCGGTTGACATTTGTATTGGCATAGTCCCCAAGTGTCCTCCGGGGTGGAGCATCTTCACCATTGCCGGCCATCCTGAGTTCTTCTTGACAAATTTGAGGGGTGGAGGCCTCTTGTTCTTCTCCCTGTTGTCCTAACAATTTCTGCTGTCTTGCTTGCTTCCTATTCGCCCTAGCTGTTCTTTCAATTTCTAGGTCGTAGAGGAGTTGGTCAGCTGGGATAGTACCTCGCATACACAAACAGTCTAGCAAACGAGAGTGTTAGCAGTAAGGGTTAGCACACAACAGCAAACACACCAGAAAAATGACAGCAAAAACATATTATAGCAAATTTTTTTTGCCTAAATTAGTAACCGAAATGGATATGCTAATATTAAGACGCAATCCCCGGCAACGGCGCCAAAAACTTGTTGAGACTTCGGCAAGTATACCGAGTCGTACAAGTAATACGGTGGTGAGACCGATATCGTTCCCATGAGGAATGAGACAAGTACTAGCACGTACCAATTCAACTACTATCTAAGCGATTCTTTGGATGGAAGGGAGCTCAATATGACATATCAAGCTCACAAAAGTAAAAATAAACAGAATAAGAAAAACAAACTCTTTTTGTAATTTTCTCAAACACTTGGAAGGCAATAAAAGATGGTTTTCAAATATGATGAACAATGCTGGGATTAGACTTCACTAAACCTTAGCCTTATACCAAGACTACCAATCTAGTTTATACTTCAAATATTAAAATCAACCCACAAAATTACTCAAGCCCTGATTCCTCAGATGACAAGAGCCTAAATCCACTAATAGACCCTAATTCCTTAGGTGGCCTAGATTAATGAATTTGCATTAAGATAGAGGATTACGTGATTACTAGTAAATCAAACCCTATTCCTAGATGCAAGGCTTACTAGGTGAATAATTCGATTCTGGTTTTTAATACGAATTTTCCAATTGCATACCAAAACACCAATCAAGTCATGGGGATGCTAGCCACAACAAGCATTAAGCAAAGGAATTAAACACTAAAATGAAGGCATAAACATAGATTCATACATCAAGGAAAATACATGATATTCAGGTTTAGCTACATCCAATCCCAACAAAAAGGGATTTAGTTACTCATAGAGAAAGATAAATCCAAAGCAAAAGAAATAAAGATGAAGGAGATATGGGACTCCATGGGGCTTTCCACAGCAGCCACAGCAGCCTCTAGCTCAGAAGATTAGGGTAAAAATCGGGTTCCCAGGAAAAGTGCCTTCTATTCTGCCCAAAGGTCTCATTTATAGATCAGGAAAAATTGCAAGTCACGGCCGTGACAGGCTCTGCCAGGGGTGCGCTTCAAATTCTCATCTGTCACGACCGTGACACTCATCACGGCCAGGCCCTGATCAATTCTGACTGTGAGGGTCTGGTTGTCACGGCCGTGATGCTTATCACGCGGTAGCCGTGATGACTTTCGACTTTTGCCTTCTTTTTTTCGCTTCTCGCTGATCACGGCCGTGATGGTCATCATGGCCAGGCCGTGATGGTCATCATGGCCAGGCCGTGATGGTCATCATGGCCAGGCCGTGATGGGCTCTGCCTGGGTCATTTTCTTCGCTTTTGAGGCTCTGTCTTCATCCAAGCTCCATCATGGCTATTCGGCATTTTTCTTGAATTCTGCAAAAAACAACACCAAGAAACCGCCTCACCCGTTCCAAGGGAAAAACTAACTAAAATCAAATAAAGTATGTCTAATCTATATGAAAAATGCATGCAAAAGTGTACAAGAAACATGATGCAAAATCACACTATCACCTGTAAAGGTAGGGAAATTTTTCATCCCTACCGATTTCCTGGTATTGGATATGAAAGGGAATTATGAATTCCCCATCATTTTAGGAAGGCCATTCTTGGCCACCACTGGAGCAATAATAGACATAAGGAATGGCAAACTCTCTCTGAATGTAGAGGAAGGTAGGGTAGGTTTTAAATTGACTAACTCATATAACAACCCTCCTTTTGTGAGTCATATGTGCAGGATAGATATAACGTCTCCAGTGGTAAAGGAAGAGCTCAACATGGAAGCAACTCCGAAGATTTACATGGCAAATGATGCACCCAGTAGTGATGAAGTTGGAGTTGCTGATCATGTGGAAAAAAACTTCCGCACGAGAGGGAGTAAGGCCATGAAGCTCGAGTGAAAAGAGCGGCGGCGGAAGCGCAATTGGCCATATGAGCAGAATAGGCTCTTTGAAGGACTCCCATGGAAGAGAAGTGTTCCTGCACTTCTACGCCCAGCCCACCCCGGTTGATTGAAGGAAGTATGGTCAAGCTTAAGACCGTAAATAAGCGCTTCTTGGGAGGCAACCCAAGTTTTCTTTACCTTTTACATTTGTTTTTAAATGTAGCTCTTGAATAATTTGAGAAGATCAAGAGGAAAAAGATAATAAATAAATAGATTTTCAACTGTTTTCAGTCTAAGAAGGAAGGAAGAGCAAAAAGGGCAGGGACAAACAAAGTCAGAAGTCATCACGCCCAGGCCGTGACAAGCATCACGACCGTGATGAGCTAACCAAGAAGACCAGAAAGGATCACGGCCCAACCGTGACATCCATCACGGGCGTGATGAGTAGGACCCTAAAGATCGAGAGTATCACGACCAAGCCGTGATACTGAGTCACGGCCGTGACAGGGCCAGTCAGCGAAGACCGAGAATTGATCACGGCCGCCTGTGATACCCATCACGGTCGTGATACAATTTCCAACAATTTTTGACTGGCATGTGAGCCAACACCCGCTACCACCTCGGTGAGTTGTTCCAATGTTTTTCCTCTCTCTGACTTGATTATTTACAATGGGGACAATGTAAGTTTTTAAACTTGGGGTAGGGGTATTTTTGCAAATTTTTGCATTTTTGCATTTTTCATGTTGCACTCATATAGGCATAGTTTTGCATGATCACATGATAAGATTGCCCTTTGCTTAGAATTTGCATCCAATTGTGAGAACTTGGTGCCAAATAAATTGAGATAGTGAATTTTTTAACCCAATTTTTTATTCTTGTCATAAGGCTAAAAATAAAAATTCTTGAGAAGATCTTTTGATAGTTGATAATTAGCATGTGATTCTCTAGATTTGTGTTTCTCATCGATGTTAAACTACTAAATGTGAGATTTTTGAGCCAAAAAGGGGTACTCACTAAATCTACCCCATTCTTTGTGATAGAGTGTTTTATTCCTCTTGGATTGTTTTCTCTAGAACTTGACTTGAAACCGTTTTGAAACTTAAAAATTTTTTAAAACATTTTTGAAAATGATTGAGGCACTAGGTATTTTTTCAGCCTTCCGAGCTTTGAATGATTAAATGCTATCCCTTAGTTGCCCAATTTTGAGCCTAAAAGAATAAAATACTTTTCTTGGTACCTTGAATTATTTTGATGAATGATGCTTGGTATGACACCTTTTAAAGTATTGCAAAAAGGGTAAAAAGGTAGTTTGAAAAAAAAAGTATGGGATGAGAAAGTTAGAAAATATTTCTCTTGAATTGAAAATCTCCCCTTCTCCAAATAAATAAAATAAAACAGCAAAAAAAAAATATGGAGAAGGGGACGACAAAAAGAAAGTGAGAAATAAAATAAAAAGAAGGAAAGAAAGGTGGAAAAATGAATCAAAGCCAAAAAGGTATTTTAGAAGGTTGTCATGCTTTGCAATGTTGATATTTTGTTTAACCCTCTTGAAATTTCCTTTTCTTGATTTCCCCACCTAACGATTAATCTCATGGCCCCATTACAACCAAAGTAAAAGACCTCTTGATTCTTATGTGTTTTCATTAATAAAGTAGAGATTTGGTTGATAGTCAAGCTTATGGTAGAATACGTTCCTTGAGGAAATTGAGCGAATTGTCATATACCCTTAAACACTTGAGTAAGGTGAGAAGAGTGCCCGAATCAATAAGAATATATATGAATTTAGGAAACCTAAGCTTCTAATTGGACTTGAAATGGACTATCTCTTGGGTACTTATTGAATATGCCTGTTACTTGGATTAGTTACTCGGGTTCTTGGTTCACTATCCACGCTCTAATTATTTATATCTTCTTGCCTTGGTGATTGCTTGAGGACAAGCAAAATCTTAAGCTTGGGGTGATTTGATGAGTGTGATTACACCTCATATTTGTTTATCATTTTGCATGCATTTTCATATAGTTTAGGCATATTTAATTTGATTTTTGTTAGTTTTTACCTTGGAACGGGTAAGGCGGTTCTGTGGTGTTGTTTTGCATAAATTAAGGATTAAATGCTCATGATTGACCTTGCGCCTTATCTCAATAAGTAAGTACCAGTTATTTAATTATAACGTACTATATATGACTTAGTTACTAATTGTTCCGTAAATGCAGTAAACATTGGCAATTATTGATCTTGTGCCCTCGGTTGAATCTCGTGGTCTTCTTCTGCTCGATGGGAAATAAGCCGGCGAAGCAACTGAAGATCATCATGGAAACGTAAGCATTAAAATAATTTATAATCAGTAATAAAGTTGTTTTAATCATCTGAAATCTATAAGATATACTTTAATTAATGTTTATTTTCTTATGATAGTTCTATTGATGCAATCCACATGCCGCGTGGTGAAAGGCGTCGGGCTATTAGATGGATTATCCCTAACGTAAGATATTTATTACAAATGCTTCAAGCACAGTGGGTATAATTATTGATTTTTATTTAATTCCTTATATTCTAATTGGGTTTCATTTGTACGTAGCCCCGTAGACAACGTGGATCATGGGAATGTGGATATTATGTGATGAAGTGGATGGTCGAAATTATCTCCTCCGGTATCACTGAAAGATGGTAGGAGGTAAATGCTAATTGGTAACACAATTAGTTCTAATAGTTATAGACTCTTTATATGTTTTATTTTAGTTTATTACGTAAAAGATATAATCTTATGTCCAATTAAACTTGCAGATATTCAATAATCCGACTCCACTCTCTGATGCCGATATCAATAACATAAGGATGCGTTGGGCAACTTTCTTTCTTGAGTACCAATTACCATAGTTTGTATGTAGTTAGTTTATAATAAACGCATCTTGTACTAGCTATCGTGTACTTTTGACTGATATATGTTTTGACATGAAATCTATAATATATCATATGTAGCCTTTTGGTTTCTAATTATCTTTGTTGTCTGAATGTAATTGAATATATCTATTGTTTGTAATCTTTTAATTTAGTGTGTTTTGGTTGTACAAAAGTGATTGTGTTGACAATATTTAGACTCTGTATTGATCCGTGAATTACTGGATTACTGAAACAGGGGAAAGGACTGTCACTACTGTAAATGGGTGTTTTTTTAAAAAAAAAAAACTCTTTCACATCGATTTCTGAAATAAACGATGTGATAACCCAACATTTCACATCGGTTTCTTAAAAAACTGATGTGGTAACCACACTTTACACATCGGTTATTTTAAAACCGATGTGAATAGTTGGGTTATCACATCGGTTTTTAAAATAACCGATGTGAAAAGTGGAGTTACCACATCGGTTTCTTTAGAAACCGATGTGAAAAATGTTGAACAAGAATTATTGTCTTGCTGAAATAGAATTTTTGATATCGGTTTTAAAACCACTGTGAAAAGTGGTAATAAACCACATCGGCCGCTTTCAACATCGCTTGAAAATCGATGTGAAAAGCCAAAAAAATCGATGTGAAATCCCTTTTCTGCACTAATGATTGTTCACGATTCTCCCGATTGTTGTGTCGTTAATATCTATTTTTGTTCAAAAATATGTAATTTGGAAGAAAAATGGACGTGTTGTATGATTTTTCAGTTTATTTCAGTGGCCCCTTTCGTAATAAACTTTCTTGTTCTGAGTATTCTTTGTTCTGTTTGATGGCATATTCACTGTATGATGTGAACGATTAGATTCCTTAATGACCTCTTTCAATTGTTATTAGTTGTCCTGACAGCACCATAAAAATTAATGAGAAAGACAAAAGAGACAATGCTTCAGAAGCATCAACTCCAGACTTCAAAGTTAATCATGTGAACATTCAAGAAGAACATGCTACTGGGTTTGAAGACCTCAAGGTTGCTTTCAACAACATCGCCAACATGATCGTTGGTATCAACCTATCCATTAAGTTCTCAATGTCTCCTACATGTATACCCATTATTGTTACCAATTCGCCAAGTCCCATTTAGTCCCAAACAACAAGGTAGAGACTGACAGCATTGTTGATATACCAGTCGTAAGTCATTTTAGTTCCATTTTATCCTATCATAGTCACTTGTATGCATTGTAAATTGATTTACAAAATTATATCGATATTTTTCTTGGCAGTGGTTTCTTGTGGCATTTAGACCACCTATGGGTATACACCTAGGTGATGTTGATGTAGCAGCATCATCATATATTCTTAAGGTTGATGAGGGAAATGAACATGGGTACGTTGGTTTACTAAATACACATTTTTTTTTTATAATAGATTATACACTAACTTGTTTTGCATATGCAAGGATGAAATTTTGGCCAAATATTCAACGTGTAATGGAGATTGGAAAACATTGAAGACACTATGCCCAAGGGTTGGGTGGACCAAGAGATTAGTCCCATCTCAACAAAGACTGTTTTTTATATGTATTTATATTATCTTACATGATGCAAATGTTAACCTCAGTTCTAAGTAAAGATAGACTGAAATCATGCTGTCCAGTTAAAATATGGTTTTGTATGTTCACTCATAATTTAATAAAAAGAGTTTGAAAGTTGTATATATTGTTGGAACCAAAGTGATTTTGGTTAAATAATCCTTAGTTTTTGATGTTAACAAAAAGATTAAATTTGTGTGACAAAGTTATGTTAAAGGTCTGACTCGTCTATTTCTAGCTTGCACGACTGTTTTCAATATAGCTGGACGTACGAGGGAACTAAGTTAAAGTTTCTTAGAAAAGCTTAAAATGCATATCGGGTCTAAGATTTTACTCGCTAGACGAGCCTTCAAAACATATGGTAAATTTCTAAGTCCATAAGGTTATCGCTAGACAAGATGCTAGAAAGTAACCAAGTTAAAAGGCACTAGACGGGTGTCTAAGTCTATCTCTGAAATAAGTAGTAGATGAGCAAATTAAAAGCTATCAGGAAAATAGCAAGTCCAAAGACTTGTAACTAGACGAGAAGTCATCTAGACGCAAAATCAGTAGTGTAACACCCTACTTTTTATTTTCCGATTTTTTTTTTCAGTAAAAATATTTTCGCTGTATTAACCGGTATAAATGTATTTATTTATATTTTTATCCGAGTTCATGGAGATTGATTTTTATGAAATAAAAATCATATTCATACTCTATCTTAGGGTAGAAGCTTACGATAAAAATTTGGGTTGAAAATTGAGATTTAACCCTATGCACGTTTTCACTGACAGTATAATTTTACTGAGCAGAAAACCTAATTTTGATTCGTGAACGAAATGGTTTATATTTAAATCATATTTCCAACGAGTTTGGTTAGTTTGAAAATTTTCAGTCGAAAACGAAATATTACGCTTTTACGCAGGCGTAAAACCCTAATCGGGAAACCGACGGAGTCGAGAAGGGAAGTGCAGAGACCCGTCAAGAGATCGGGACAACGAGTCATACATGATGACTCATGGAGGATGAGTCACTAAGCATTTATGAGCATTAAATGCAAGTAATCATGACATTTAGGTAAAAAGACCAAAATACCCCCAAGCTTTTGCGGGTATTAACAAGACGCATCTATGCACTCTTAACCACTCATTTTACGTGGTTGAAAACCTCCCACATCTCTCCAATTTTATGCATCCACCTCCAATAAATCTTACCTATTTTATTTTGCTTTCGTTTCATTATTTTCCTCTCAAAAACCGAAATCGGGTAAACGACGGAGTCAAGCATCTGAATTTCCGGGAACCGCTATGGATAAGATCGATGACTCATTGGTGAGTCATTTTGTGTGGCTAAAAATCAGCCACACCTCCATCAAATATGAGCCACATATTATTAACCATGGTTAGCCAAAATAACCTTAGTTAAGTTAATTATAACCTTAGTTAAGTTAATTATAACCTTAGTTAAGCTTATATTAATTTAATAATCACAAAACCCATTAAACCAATTCCTTTTAACCAAACAAGGCATAAGATTACTCCTATAAATACCCCAAAACCGTGGCCTCCCTCACCATTTCACTCATCTTCTTCATTCTCTTCATCTTCCTCACCAACTAAGTTACAAAACCCTAAGAATACCGAATTTCCACCAAACATATGACCCTCTTCCTTTCTGAAACTCGAACAACACTCAACATAAAAGTTGTTCCTCTTTCTCTCTTCTTTCCAACAAGCTAAAGATCATCAAAAACGGATAAGTGGATTGGGAGAAAGGCTCAAAATACAGAAACTGCCCAGAATTCCCAGCAACCCACGAAACAGCATAAAGAAGGCCCTTTTCACCCCTGTTATGATCCGAACCAAATGAAACCTTAAACACCAAAGTTGTTCCTTTTCTTCTTATATTTCTATCAAGCCAAAGTTCGTAATTTTTGGATGAGTATATTGTGAGATACACTCACAATACCATCACACCCTCAAGCTGTCCAGTTTTCAACATAGTGAAGGTTGATCATTTTCTTCATTTCTTCAATATTCAAGAGGTAAAAGCTCATCTCCTTGATCATATAAGCTTTCATATTCATGTATTTATCATGTTTATGCCATGAATCATATTTTTCCATTCCTAGATCTAGAACTTCAAATAATTCTAGAAAATTGTAGAAAAATCCTTTTAATGTGAAACCAATTTCTATGATCTTGTGATGTCTTCCACTTTCATTATCCAAGAGCTTGAATCCAACTAAATTTCCTAGCCTATTTTCCTAATATGGGCGAAACCCTAACCCTAAAGGTTAGAGGATTTTGTTTCAAATTTTAGTCTTGTAATAAGTAATCTATGTTAGTTAAGACTCTAGTAACTAGGATCCAAAAGATAGCATTAAGAAGATAATCCTAAACCTATTTTCTAAGTCTTGACCGAACCTAGCCCTAAAGTGTCATAGATGGTTGTTAGTTGATTAATTATAGTTATGTTGTTTGGTTGAAGGTGTTTGTGTTAACTCGTGGCGGGATAACGAGGATCGTCGTGTACGTGTTTCCGGTGAAAACTCAAGTGGGGAAAAGAATCAACCTATCGTCGGAATCGATAAGTAGTAGATTATATGATAATTGTGTAGGGCGACCTAAACCCTACTAGTAGTTGAGTAATCGACAAGACCAAAATCATATTGGAAACCTTTTCTGTAAAACCAATGGTGATTTGGGGATTGTAGGTTTATCGACATTAGGATGATTTTATCTTATCTGAGGTTGATTGAATTTATTATTATTATTTCATTTCTTATGTGATATTTTGTGGTATTTGAATTATTTTCTGATATTGTGTTATGCATGATCTGCCTGGTTTTTAATATTGCGCTTAGCTGATTTTTAAGTAAGGATATGTGTTGTTCGGGAGATAATTGTTTGGGTGAGAGAATAAAGGTGATTTAGAGGTGCCTAGCCTAATTAAGTGGTTTTATCTATGAGGAAAAAGGTGTTGAGACTTTGATGGAAGGTTGAGGCACTAGGTTGTTATTGATGTAATTTAGGGAGATTCATTTATCGAGGTATTGTTAGTCACAAAGTAGTGTGAGTGGAACACACGAGGTCAGGATATCCTATTTTGGGGATATCGGATATTGCGGGTGAGTGCCCTACGGATGTGGATGCCGAGGTAGACTACCGTAATACTCTTTAGTCCTTGACGAGTTCGCATGTTCTTGGCACTGGACCGTTTTGGATTGATACTCCTTGACGAGTTCGTATGTTCTTGGCACTGGACCGTTATGGAATGATATTCCTTGACGAGTTCGTATGTTCTTGGCACTGGACCGTTTTGGATTGATACTCCTTGACGAGTTCGTATGTTCTTGGCACTGGACCGTTATGGAATGATATTCCTTGACGAGTTCGTATGTTATTGGTACTGGACCGCTCGGACTACCACTAATGTGACAGGAGTGAAGATGGCGACATCAGTATTAAGTTTTAGTTGCATGGGTTGAGGGTAGAGGATGATACAGTGAATTGAGGATGATTGTTGATTTTGAATGATGTGTGTCTGTGACAATTACTGTATAATTTACTATTACTCTTTTCCGCTTTTTGATGATAGAACTGTTTCTTATTCCCTATATCTTTCTGTGTGTTGTGTTTTATTTCTGATGTGATCGTACAAGAAGACCCGATGGAGGAACCAATTGCTGAGGGGTTAGATGGAACTCCTTACGAACCAGATGCTGGAGGTCGAGCTGTGATTCAAGGCGATTAGAGTATAGACAGTATGGCCAGTGTGTCTAAAGAGTATTTATATTTCCATTGAGTATGTCTCAGAGTGAAGTTTATGCCTGTGAGGGATCCTACTGAGAGGGTACCCTTAACAGTGCTTTTGGAATGTAATAAATAACAGGTGTGTATTTATGTAATATAGTTTTGGTATGTTTTATATATGCATAATTTATATAATTATTAATTAAGTTTTAATTTTTACGTATTTTCAATGATAAGCGAGCGATTAAGTAAATAAATATTAAAGGTTTTAATGTAATAATACGATGGGGCACAACGGGGTGTCTCAAGTAGACTACCCAGTTACTATATATAGTTAAAAATGCGGGTCCAAAGGCATGCGTGTCCAAAGTCATACTGGAATTGAACCCGCCTAGTCAAGTGAATTTATTTCAAATGATTGTTTATTTAATATGAAGGAATTTATGTCCTTTTCACGTGTTGTTTGAATTGTTTAAACCTTTGTTTTTTGGTAAGAGAAACATAATACAATTGACTACACAAACCTTTATGCTCTGACACAAATATTGCTGTAAAGTTGAACCAAGTACAAAGAAGGAAAGACAGAAAGCAATCTTCGGTACAATAGAGAAATGACAACACCACTTTGAGCATTCTTCTGATAACCAAGAGCACATCTCGCAGAAATCATATCAAGTTATTAGTCTCAACGGATCCTAGCATTAAATGCTATCTCTAATCTCTAAACGGATACAAGTTGAAGACCGTTGAAGAAGAACAAGTTAGAGCTGCACTTCACCTATAAATACTGGACGACTCCCAGTAAAGCCCCAACCGAAGCTCTGATATTCAAAGTGCTAACACTCTGCTCAAAGTTCTATTGAATACTTTCATTTGTAATCACTACTGATCTTAAACTTTCATACTCTCACACATAGTGAGCTTGTAAGATCAAACCTTTAAATCTCTTTGATAGAGTTGGAGCTTGGAGAGACTTGGTAGAGAAAGAATACTTGTAAGCCTGAAGAGGTGTTGAATACTTGTAAAGTTATTGGATTATAGTGGAGAAAACCTTCAGGCAGAAGGGACTGGACGTAGCTCTTGGTTGGAAGAAAGTGAACCAGGATAAATCATCTGTGTGAATCTTCTTTCTTTTTACAGTCTTTGTTTATACCAACTGTGGGGATTTGAACTTGAGTTTATTAACAACCTTGAAAAGTTATTTCTCTTGTGTGATTTTATTTTTAACTGCTTGCAAAAAGGTTTTAAGAAAAATATTTTCGAAAAACTGTTAAGAAAACATAATTCAACCCCCTTCTTATGTTTCATTGTATCAACTTCAGTATGTCTAGTTGAAGTCCAGTTTCACTTTAGGTAGACAAAAACCTAAATTACAGAGGACTAAATAGCAACCCAGGAGGACATATTCTGGAACCTTTAAAAAAATATGAGAAATATTCTTAGATAACGATAATCTGGAACCTTTTCAAAAAATATAGGACATGTTCTCTTTCAACCAAATGACAGCTACAGATTAAACAAAATTAGAAGATCCATGCAAGAAACTAGGACCTGAAGGCACACAGTCTGCCTAAATTGGAATAGTGGAAACTTTAGTACCGGACAAGTTGGAAACAAAACCACCTCTAGTCTATATGCTACCACGTTCTGTGTTGGGCTCATAATCTTTTCCCATTCCTCCTAGGATGTTAAATGAAGAAGTATAGGAATGTAAAGTTTCTTATCTGAATTTCAATCAAACTAGCATAGATGATGATTTAATTATTTTACAAAATCTCAGAGTAACAACCCAACTCCCTAAAAATGTTGGTAGACAAATTTTTCTATTAGTAGGCAGGAACAAGGTCTCCTAGGTGGCCATCATAAATAATAAATTATAAATAGCAAACAAACCAAATTCTTTGTCCTGTATCTGCACAAACTTTGCAACATGTTAATCCTCCATTGGATGATTAGCTTTCCTTTTTACTAGACTAAAACCACACACAAAAAAAAGAAAGAAACCAAAACAGAAAAAATAAAAGACAAGTCCTGCCAGTTTAGGAACTGCATGCCAGAATCTGAACAATGGAAAAAGCTAGGACTGATCGATACCAAACAAACCAGTCAAGCAGTTTTAGTCTGCTATCAGTGTTGGTCAAATGGTTGTGGACTTCTATGCAGGGTATTTGTGTAGGGTATACTAATTGCTCGTCATCCAAAATTGTTAGATATGATGAAGTTTACTGGAGTGGGGTCGTGATTTATAGTTTTTATCTTGGGTTTGGATTGTACTTGTTGATTCTAGTTGCTTTAGTTAGCCTGGGTTATTTTTGCTGCCATTTTATATAGGATATAGATATTAGATACAGATCAGGCCTATGTTTTTGAAATAATCCATTATGAGTGATTGTATTGCTTTTCTGGCTATGGCACATCTTGTGCTGCTAGTCAGTTATTTCTAATAAATTTCATTTGGCTTTCCAAAAACAAAAGTCCTACCAGTTTAGGGAACATATATAGAATTGAGGAAAAGCATTTGATTGCATAACAAAGCCACAATTATTGCATATATAGAACATATATGACTTCATTCCACTTAATTTTAGATATGCGTTAGATACCGATACAGCTCATTTTACTTCAAGTGTCTGTGCTTTACTGTTGCTTTGTATTGCCCTGGTTGACTTAATAGACACCTCTGTGTGTACACACACAAATATATATATATATATATATATATATATTACATACTTGGTTCAAGGTGGCTTTTTAACCAAGGCTTTTTTTTTCATCATTTAAATTATATTATCTTACATGATATCATTTGTAGGTACTTAATCTGCTTGCTCACAGGCTCACCTATATTGAAAATTTGATGCACAAAAATTTAACCACTTGGTTTCTGCCGACAATGTTTTCGATGTGTATATTTCTTCTGTGTTTTATGTTTTTAAATTTTTGATTGATAATATTAAAACTGATTACAAATTTATTTGTTTCTTTGTCCCCACCGCAGCAATATGCAACAGTAGTGGACCTTTTAATAGGATTTTTATGAGTTACATTTCAACTGACTTACTATTTACCTTTTAATGGGATGCGTATGTTATTTACTATTTCAATTGAATTGGTGTTTCAACTTTAATGTGAATTACTGTGATTTATTCACGCCCCCCACCCATATGTGTTTCATCAGTAATGTACGAAAAGCAAATATTGAAAATTATAATTATATTTCGACAGTTCTTAAATATAAGTAGTAACTAAAGATATACACCAAAAAGAATACGCAAAAAAGGCCACTTCTATGTTATAATTCTTGACTATAAGATGCCATAAAGACATAACTAAAAAAATACACCCAAAAAAAAAAATATGGCATTAGTGTCAGAACCTCGATTGTATGTAATAGCTACACCACGAAATGGTTGAAATAGCTCTAATCAACAATGATTTTTTTTTAATAAATAAAAATAGTGATGCTACAAAAAATAATTACATTAAAAAAATGGTACAGCAGAAACTAAAACAATTTGGCACCTTCTGGTCACAATAAATTTTAATGAGTACGTCATTTGGCATATATAACTCAAACCGCTGCTTAACAGGGCAATACAACATGTTCACTACTAGTTATGTATTCAGTCCCACTACCTATTCAAGCAAAATACAATTAAAGTAGAACCTTGAAAGGTCTTTAGTTAAAAATGTTCAAACATGTACAGTATAACTATAATCCAAGAATAAAAGTAAATTTAATATAAAATTGTGTGTCATTGACAAATAACCATCCAAAACAACACACAACATAACTTTAAAATACAGGGTTCACAATAATGTTAACATAAAAATACTACTTCAGAAGATACATCCAAAACATAATATATGTCTTTCATACCTAACCATTTGAAAAAGTGATAGGCTCCGACAAGCGTACCGGATCGAAGCAAGTAATAATAAAATAGTGAGAAACCAAGTATCGAACTCAGGGATTGGGAAACCAAGTGTCACTTCACAAATTAAACAACTATTTAGACTGAGAAATATGTGTGAAAATATTTCAAAGAAAATAAAAGAAACAATAAAATAAAATCAAATATTTTTGGGATTTTAAATTGAAAGAGATTTCTAGGATTTGGGTTACCAACAAGACTGCTCATGCTACTAAATTGACTGCCCCTCTTGTTAATTATCAAAATTGCTTTGAAGGTGAATTTATCCTAAATAAGTTAATGTTCCCTCTCGAGATACAAGAATCGTGCCCAATTAAACCAACCTCTACTCTCGTGGTAATTGTATTTAAATTGAACCCATTAAAATTCGTGACAATTCAATGAACCCTCGAAGGACCGCTTCTAACTCTCGTGATTTAAGTCCTAAGTTCAATCCCTATAGATCCGATACCTAAGTTCACCGCTAGGTTCGTCCTTAAAGTATCTATGACATGCAAATAAGTGCGCATCAAATTCATAAGTAATTCATGCAATAGGAATTAAATCAAAAGCAAATTGGAGCTAACAAAGGGAAAACATCAATTCATAACATAAAACAAGTCTTGGGAATAGCCCTAATTCCTAGAAATAAAACGATTACTCAAGCATTACCATGGTTATGACAACCTTGAATACAAAAGCATAAAAATCCTAAGAGAATAGAAGAAATTGAGAAGAAGAGAAATCCTAATTTTTGCCTAAGGTAACAGCCAAGAGATCCCTATTTTCGAACATAATTGCCCTATTTATAGAGTAGCTTAACTTGGATTTGAAACCATTACAAAATCAAATCAAATCAACAAATCAAAATTCCAGATTTTGTGCGTCACGACCGTGATGCCTGTCACGGCCAGGCCGTGACAGATTTCGTCCTGGAGAACTTGACACTGGTTGGCCTGTCACGACCGTGATGGCCATCACGGCCTGGCCGTGACAGGTTATGACTTTGTGTTCTTCTTTCTTTTTCAGCCCTGCTCGATCATGACCGTGATGCCGATCACGGCCAGGCCCGTGATGGACTCTGTTTGGCTCATTTTTCTTGTATTTCAAGTTGCGCCTTTATGCAAACTCCAACATAACTGGTCCTGAGCATTTTAATCTTCGTATTTACAATATCTCCAAATTAATTGTCAAATCTTATCATATCCTTTATTATTGTGATAGGCAATTATTATCCAAATCCAAATTGATTTGGATCCAATCTTTTATCTCAATGCCAATTGAATTATCTTTTAATCATAATAATCCAAATCCAAATTGATTTGGATTCAAATCCATCATGTGGGCCCTCGCAATTTACTTGGCAATCTTCAATTTAATTGCAATCATTCTTCTTTGTCGTTTCCTAAAGATAAAAATAAGAAAATATTGAGAAAATCAATTAAATTCTAATTAAAATCAATTAAATGAACACATTGACTCTAAAATAACTAAAATAGGAAAACAAAGTCTAATTTGGGTTAAATTAAGCATTCAACAAAATTTAATTGATGAAACTCACTCTAAAATATTAGCTAAAACATGATAAGCCGGCGGGTTATCAAAATACCCCAAACTTAAACTTTGCTTGTCCTCAAGCAAACTAAAAATAAAAAAGACTCAAAACTTGGCAAGCTCAATGGAGTCAATCAGACCTTACATATGCTTCGTGCAATTTTATTTTTCAATACAATTCCAATCAATGTTTACCCCTATTTCATTAAAGTAATCCCCAAATTCATTTACTTCAAACAAAGATAATTTCATCATAAGTGCAATCATCCATCTAAGCAAAGGATCCAAGTTACACAGAAAATGGAGATCACCAATTTCAAACATTTGCCTTCCTCACAAGGGATGTTAGTAATTCACTCAAGTGTCTAGGTTATCAACTTTCACTTAATTTCACGTTTTAATAGCACTCTCCATGAATTTTATTTTCATCTCAAAAATAGTTCCCACGAAAACTTGCATGCAACATCAAAAGGTCTTTTAAAGGTTGTAATGGGGCCTGGCTAAAGGTAGGATATTCAAAGGTACTAGGCTTAAGTCCCTAGCAACTAAGAGAGCATGAACTTTTTTACACGTTGAATTTCCGCTCATTCCTTTATATATATATATATATATATATATATATATATATATATATATATATATATATATATTACTTTGGATGACTACAACCTTTTCCTTTTAATACCCTTTTTTACATTTTTGTACTTTTCTTCTTTTTTCTTTTTGCCTTTGGCTTCAACCCTTATTTTTATTTTTCTCAACCCAAAATAACATATCGAACCCTTATAGCCACCCAAAACTTAGTTTCCTACAACCCTTGTCTTGCTAAGCATCCATATTCTCCTAAATCCTAAGATTGGGTTAACATGGTTTTTCCGGATTTTTGGCTTATAACATAAGGTCATCAAGAAACAATAGGCTATTAGGCTCAATGTGGCTCACTAGGGAACATGCATTAGGGATTGTCCTTTTTAGGACAAGTAGTTATTTCAAAGAAAATTGCCTAGATCATTTGATGCAAACTTATAAACATACAAACCATGAATAGATTCAAGCAAATCCGGGAAAGTGCAACTTAAAAGTGATTCACACAATTTAAAAACAATGTTGGAGGCTCAAATTCCTCACATGGACATTTTTCGTAAATTGTTTGATCGAGATACAATCCCTAGTGTGGGCACCCCAAACTTGTCATAAATCATGCATCCACAATAAAATTTCTCAAAGTCAATTTTCAAATTTTATGGGGATCAATTTTTCAAATTTCAAATCATTAGGGGAAATCATCAAAAATCAATATTTTTTTATATGCAATCCACCTATGCTAAATTCAATAAAATCCCTTCAAGATTACCAACACAAGACTCAAACACATATGACTCAAGTAAAGAAAATTAAAATAATTAAAAAGAGAAGGGTTTAGAAAAACTTATTGAAGACGCTTCCACCCGGATCCCATAGCATGTGGTACAAAGACCAAGAGATGTCCAAGATGTAAGACCTTCCTCCCGGATCCCATGGCTTGTGGAGTGGAGATGGAAGAAGCAAGTGTGATGAGATTCTATTTACTTCTCTAAGTGCTATTATAAGCCCACTTCCTCCCGGGTCAAATGGTAAGTCACCTACTCCAAGAATGGCCTTTATGTAATTAGTTTATCCATGAAGCACTAGAACCATAACTTTTTGAGGCGACCTTAAAGCCTTTGCCGCTATTGATGAAAACTCTCAATTCTCAAGCAATGACTTGAACTCCAAAGTTGGTGTTTTTACTAAGTAATGTGATAGACAAATTGTAGGCACCAATTTTGTAACATCCACACATGCATGCAAACCAACATTTTTATCTAACTCAGGATTTCGAGGCTCCTCAATAGGATTGGTGAGAGAAGTATTTTCCACATGATTTGTCTCATTTGTCCCTTGCAAAGGAACAATAGGAGTTATTTCCTCATCGCATTCCTCTTCGTGATCCTCTCTTCTTGAATCATCTTCCACCACCACTTCATCTTCATTTAAGTCCATATTGGCAACAACATTCTCTTCAATTTGAGTCTCATACGGCTTTTCTGCTAGCAATTTAGAAAATTCGCCAGCTCGCTCTTCTAACCTCTGAAAGTTGTTACTTAGCATCTCCGCTATCAATTGAGAACGTTTCTTACGCATTTTATGCCTTTGAACCATGGCACTAAATTCCTCCTTACTACGCTCTATGCTCTGGATCAATTGTTGAACATCTATATCCCAAAGTGATTCCGGCACCTCGGGATCCAGCTTAATGTCTGGTGGTGGTTGTAAAGATGACAAATAGGATATCCATTCCTCCTTGGAGTATATCTTCACATGCTTATCAACTATACAATCAAGCACGATCCAATCAATTTGAGATTCCCTGTTTAAATAGAAACAATGGTCCATGTGTGGCATCCACCTAACACAAACAAAACTCAAAAGAAAAGATCAAATATATACAAAATAGAAAAAATGTCTAAAGTAGTTGTCTTCTTTGTTACTAATGATATTGGTAGTGCCAATCCCCGGCAACAGCGCCAAAAACTTGATAGGCTCCGGCAAGCGTACCGGATCGAAGTAAGTAATAATAAAATGGTGAGAAACCGAGTATCGAACTCAGGGATTGGGAAACCAAGTGTCACTTCATAAATTAAACAACTATTTAAACTGAGAAATAGGTGTGAAAAAATTTCAAAGAAAATAAAAGAAACAATAAAATCAAATCAAATATTTTTGGGATTTTAAATTAAAAGAGATTTCCAGGAATCGGGTTACCAACAAGACTGCTCATGCTACTAAATTGACTACCCCTCTTGTTAATTATCAAAATTGCTTTGAAGGTGAATTTATCCTAAATAAGTTAATGTTCCCTCTCGAGATACAAGAACCGTGCCCAATTAAACCAACCCCTACTCTCATGGTAATTGTATTTAAATTGAACCCATTAAGATTCGTGACAATTCAATGACCCCTCGAAGGACCACTTCTAACTCTCGTGATTTAAGTCCTAAGTTCAATCCCAATAGATCCGATACCTAAGTTCACTGCTAGGTTCATCCTTAGAGTATCTATGACATGCAAATAAGTGCGCACCAAATTCACAAGTAATTCATGCAATAGGAATTAAATCAAAAGCAAATTGGAACTAACAAAGGGAAAACAACAATTCATAACCTAAAACAAGTCTTGGGCATTGATAAGCCTCTGGCTTGACTAGTTTTATAACTAGTAAGACCATGGCTTTTGCACTAATTACTCGAGTTTAACCTCGTTTTCGCCCAAATTTGGATTTAATTGTCCTCAAGCAACATTTTGAGTTTCTTAAGTAGTTTAGGGCATTTTAGTTAATTTTGAGTCAAATAAAGAATTTACTGCTATTTCATGTTTTCAGGTTAATAAGAAGAGCAAAAAAGGAAGGACTCTTGAAGCAGAAGCCATCACGGTCGTGATGAGCTACCCATGAAGATCAGAGAGCATCACGGCCCAGTCGTGATGACCATCACGGGCGTGATGAGAAGATCCTGGAAGTCAGAAAGAATCACGGCCCAGCCGTGATACCCATCACGGGCGTGATGAGAGAACCCTGAAGAACAGAATTGATCACGGCCTAGCCGTGATGAAGGTCACGGCCGTGACAGATCAGCATCCAAAGTTAGAATGCATCACGGCCTGGCCGTGATAGGCATCACGGCCGTGAGGGACTAGAATTTGAACGCGCGCCTTTGGCAGAATGCGTCACGACCCTGATTTATAAAAGGCACCAGGGCAGACGCAATTCATAGAGAATTTTCATTGTTTTTAGTCTATTCCAAGGTTTTGTATCATGTTTGTGATGGAGAACTAATCACCAGGGATTAGTCTGCTGTAATCGGTTTCCGCCGACACTTGAGGTTCCATAATTCCTTATCAATTTGCTTTGCTTGTCTCTTTCAATATTATGTTGTATGCCTTGTTTACTTAATTCAAGTTCTATAGAATAAGTATTGATTTATTCCAATGATTCTATGTTCCTATAACTTGATCGCGTTTGCTTAATTCGCGCGTGTTGATCGTGTTTGCTCAATTCACAAGCGCTTCAATCCGTTTGCTTAATTCGGAAATAGGAACATATATCTCGTAGTGTCAATTGCGCTTGTTTAATTGCCGCTACAATCGGAAAGGGATTAGAATCCGCTTAGGGTTTGGAATTTATGTGAATCAATGATAGTTGGGAAACCGAAACAGCAGATTAATCGTTTCAACTTATTGATAATCAATTAATTGCATTGTTTTTCTTAATCAATTTTTTTCTTGCTGAATCTTAACCCCCCCCCCCCCCCCCCAAAATTGATTCATAGGTTAATAACAATCCAAGAGTCCTTGAGATACGATACTCGAGTTGTCGTGCCCTAACTGCAGTTTTTTAACCACTCGTTCTTTTTGACCCGTGTGCGACAGCGGATCAAAAATTGGCACCGTTGCCGGGGAAATCTTGTTGTTATTAACGGACTTGTTGATTAAATTATGAATTAGTTCTGGCTACTAGGTCTGGCTGTTATGCCTTGTTTGATTTCGATCCAAAAATTGAAAGAACTTTGCACACACGCCGTAGAGCAGTTCAGGCTAGCACTAGTTCACCAACCAATAGTGATTCTGATTCTGTACTTGCTTTTGATAACATGGCTGATCAAAGAACATTAAGATAGCTTTGCTGCTCCTGATGTTAATTACAATGGTTTGTGTATTGAATATGCTGATGTCGTTGCTCCTTTTGAATTAAAATCTGGTTTGATACACTTGTTGCCAAGGTTTAGTGGTCTTGCACATGAGGATCCGCATAAGCATCTAAAAGAATTCCAGGTTGTTTGCTCTACACCTTTGAGACCGGAAGGAAAAACAGAAGATCATATCAAGCTGAGAGCCTTCCCATTCTCACTTCAAGGTGCTGCGAAGGATTGGTTGTATTACCTTAAACCAAATTCTGTTACAACCTGGAATGATTTGAAGAAGGTCTTCCTAGAGAGATACTTCCCTCCCTCCAGAGCTGCATCAATCAGGAAAGAGATATGTGGCATTAGACAAGGCAATGAATCATTGGCCGAGTACTGGGAGAGGTTTAAGAAGTTAGTGTCCAGTTGTCCTCAGCACCAGATTTCCGAGCAGCTGCTCATTCAGTACTTTTATGAGGGATTGCTACCGATGGACAGAAACATTTTGGATGCTGCTATCGATGGAGCACTTGTTGATAAGACTCCAGCTGCTGCCAAGTCATTGATTAAGAACATGTCACTCAACTCCCAACAGTTCACAACCAGAAACAATTCTGTCGAAACAAGGGGTGTGAATGAGATCCATGTTTCTTCCTCTAACAAAGCTCTTGAAACCAGACTTGATGAGCTTACTTCTTTAGTGAAGCAGTTGGCAGTGGATAAAGTGCAAACAGAAAGGTTGTGAGGTATCTGTACTTCTCCTGAACACCTGACCGATACATGTCCCATTCTGAAAGATGAGTCGGTCACTGATTGGCCTCAAGCATATGCAGCCAATCTTTACAATCAAGGCAACAATCAGAATAGGTACAACATTCCTGACCTTTCCACTAATAAGTACCACCCCAACTGGAGGAACCATCCAAACCTTCGGTATGGAAACTCATCCACACAACAACAACTGATGTTACCACCGTAGAATTCTCCCCAAGTGACTACCTCTACACCTTCCGGACCTTCACTAGAGGACCTTGTCAAGCAGATGGCTGCAAACAATCTCCAGTTTCAGCAGCGAACGGATTCTAGTATTCATGCTTTGCAGACACAGATTGGACAGCTTTCCACTTCGATGAATGCCATGCAGCAAGCTCAAGGATCGAACCAACTACCTGCACAACCAGTGGTGAATCCTAATGTCACGAATCCTAATGTGAGTGCAATTACTTTGAGATCCGGAAAAGTTGCAGAACCAGCCCCTGAAAATAAAAAAATTGTTGAGGTAGCACCTGAACCCTCTGTTGTTGTTGAGGCTGAAAAGGAGTATGTGCCACCAATTCCCTTCCCGCAAAGAGTGCTGAAAAATAAAAAGATCGATGAGGAAGACAAAGAGAGAGAGATTCTGGATGTGTTCAGGAAAGTGGCAGTGAACATTCCGCTCCTTGATGCGATTAAGCAGGTTCCGAAATACGCAAAGTTTCTGAAGGATTTGTGCACACACAAGAGGAGGTTGAAGGGTAATGAGAGAGTCAATCTGGGGTGAAATGTTTCAGCCCTCATTCAACCTAAGCCTGCACCTGAAAAGGTTAACGTTTCATCCCTCACTCGGGCAATGCCACAGAAATGCAAGGATCCAGGAACTTTTGCTATTCCATGTACCATTGGGGATACTAAATTCGACAATTGCATGTTGGATTTAGGAGCTTCTATTAATGTCATGGCTACTTCTGTTTTCAACAATCTTGATCTTGGTCCTTTGGAGCATACAAGTCTTACTATTCAGTTGGCAAACAGGACCAATTCTCGCCCCATTGGAGTAGTGGAAGATATGCTTGTTCAAGTCAATGACTTGATTTTTCCTGCTGATTTTTACATTCTGGACATGGCAGGGGAAACAAATTCAAGCAGATCACCAATCATTCTGGGCAGACCGTTCATGAAAACGGCGAATACAAAGATTGATGTTGACGATGGAACCATGTCCATGGAATTTGGTGACACTGTTGCAAAATTCAACATTTTCGATGCTATGAAGCATCCCTTGGAAGAGCATTCTGTTTTTCAAATAGAGTTGCTCTCTGAAATTGTTGATGACACTTATGGTGATTTGGTTGCTGATTTTCCATCTATTTCTGATTTTGATGATGTTTATTCATGTGCTGATTGCACTAACACTGACCCTTGTGCTGTTTGTGCTGAGATTGATGCTGTTTTGTAGGGTGACAGTGCAATTGAAGCTGTTTATTCAGCTGAAGTTCTTGACAGCACGGCTGCCCCAAATATACCATCTATTGAGCAGCCACCCTCCTTGGAGCTTAAGCCACTTCCTGAAAATCTGAAATATGCTTACTTAGAGAGGAATGAAAAAATTCCGGTTATAATTTCCTCTAACCTTGATTTTGACCAGGAAACTAAGCTCTTGCAGGTTTTGAAGAAGCATAAGAAGGCGATTGGGTGGACCTTGGCTGACATACCAGGTATTAGCCCATCCAGGTGTATGCATAGGATTCTGTTGGAGGATGGGGCTAAAATAGTTAGGCAGCCCCAAAGACGGCTCAACCCCTTGATTCTTGATGTTGTGAAGAAGAAGGTAACAAAACTCTTGCATGCGGGTATCATATACCCCATCTTTGACAGTAATTGGGTGAGTCCAGTGCAAGTTGTACCTAAGAAATCTGGACTCACAGTGGTAAAAAATGAAAACAATGAACTTGTCCCCATTAGAGTTCAGAATAGCTGGAGAGTTTGCATTGATTACAAGAGATTGAACCAGGCTACTAGAAATGATCATTTTCCTTTGACATTCATCGATCAGATGCTTGAACGACTAGCTGGTAAATCACACTATTGTTTTCTTGATGGTTTCTCAGGTTATTTTCAGATCCACATTGCACCGGAGGATCAAGAAAAGACAACCTTCACGTGCCCTTTCGGCACTTTTGCTTACAGGAGGATGCCATTTGGTCTTTGCAATGCTCCTGGCACATTCCAGAGATGCATGATTAGTATTTTCACTGAATATATTGAGAATTGCATAGAAGTGTTTATGGATGATTTTACTGTTTATGGTTCCTCATTTGATGCATGGTTGCATAGTTTGAATCTGGTTTTGGAGAGATGCATTGAAACTGACCTTGTTTTGAATTATGAAAAATGCCATTTTATGGTTGAACAGGGAATTGTTTTGGGGCATATTATTTCTGAAAAAGGTATTTCAGTAGATCCCGCTAAGATTGAGGTGATTTCTACATTGCCTTACCCATCTTGCATTCGCGAGATTCGCTCTTTTCTTGGTCATGTAGGTTTTTACAAGCGCTTCATAAAGGATTTCAGCAAGATAGCTCTCCCTCTGTCAAACTTGTTGAAGAATGACGCCATTTTCAACTTTGATGACAACTGCAAAAAGGCGTTTGATTTCTTGAAGAAAGCATTGACCTCTACCCCCGTCATCCAGCCTCCTGACTGGACCCTCCCTTTTGAGATTATGTGTGATGCCTCTAACTATGCCGTGGGGGCGGTCCTTGCACAAAGGGTGGGCAAGGTTGCCCATGTGATTTACTATGCTTCTAGGACTTTAGATGCTGCACAGGCTAATTACACCACTACTGAAAAGGAACTTCTAGCTATTGTTTTTGCTCTTGATAAATTCAGATCAAATTTGCTAGGTTCCAAGGTTGTTGTTTTCACTGACCATGCAGCTTTAAAGTACTTATTGAAGAAACTAGAAGCAAAACCGAGATTGATTCGGTGGATGTTGTTGCTCCAAGAGTTTAATGTGGAGATTAAAGACAAGAGTGGAGCTGAGAATTTAGTGGCTGATCACTTGAGCAGAATAGAGAGGGATGAAGATCCTTGCCCCATTCAGGATGACTTTCCTGATGAGCAGCTTTTACAATTACATGGGGTAACTCCTTGGTTTGCTGATATTGTTAATTATCTTGTTGTTGGTGTTTTTCCGACAAGTGCAACTAGATCACAAATTCACAAACTCAAGAGTGATGCCAAATATTATGTTTGGGATGATCCATATCTTTGGAAATTTGGCAGTGATCAGGTAATTAGGAGATGTGTCCCCGACTATGAGATTGAGTCTATTTTGCACTTTTCTCATGCTTCTCAAGTTGGGGGACATTTTGGGCCACAAAGGACTGCAAGAAAAATCCTAGATTCAGGTTTTTACTGGCCCACCATTTTTAAAGATGCTTATGAGGTTTACCGCACTTGTAAAGAGTGTCAGACAGTAGGTACAGCCATCACTCGTAAGAGTGAAATGCCTCAGCAACCTATGCTTTTCTGTGAGGTGTTTGATGTGTGGGGAATTGACTTTATGGGGCCTTTCCCTGCATCTTTTGGTTTTCTCTATATTCTACTTGTTGTTGATTATGTTTCAAAGTGGGTGGAAGCTGTCCCCACTAAGACTAATGATTCTAGAGTTGTTGCAAATTTTGTCATGTCCAATATCTTCTGCAGGTTCGGAATACCTCAGGCTATCATAAGTGACCAAGGCACTCATTTCTGTAACCGCACCATGGAAGCTTTACTTCGAAAGTATGAAGTTGTGCACAGGGTCTCCATTGCATATCATCCCCAAACTAATGGGCAAGCTGAGATCTCAAACAGAGAAATCAAGCAGATCTTAGAGAAAGTGGTGCAGCCAAATAGGAAGGACTGGAGCCGCCGTCTAGAAGATGCACTATGGGATCAAAGAACAGCTTTCAAGACACCAATAGGGATGTCTCCCTATAGACTTGTGTTCAGTAAGGCATGTCATCTTCCTGTAGAGATGGAGCACCGTGCTTATTGGGCGGTCAGAAGCTGTAATTTGGAAATGCAAAAAGCAGGCATTGAAAGGAAACTCCAATTACAGCAGCTTGAAGAGCTTAGGTTAGAAGCCTATGAAAGCTCTCGAATTTACAAAGAGAAAACTAAGCACTTCCATGATCAAATGATTTCTAGGAAGGAATTCTCTGTGGGCCAACAGGTTTTATTGTATAACTCCCACCTGAAAGTGATGGCGGGGAAACTTCGATCCAAGTGGATTGGCCCATTTATTGTTACTGATGTTTTCCCTCATGGTGCAGTAGAAATAAAAAGTGCACGTAGCAACAAGGTTTTTAAGGTTAATGGACAGCGCTTGAAGCTATTCTATGAGAGCTCAGTGCCTGAAGATGCAACCGTTGAAGAGCTCTCCTTGGGAGAGCCCACCTAAACTACAACTTGATCAGGGAGCACCTTCTCCTTTCCCTCACTCATTTTATATTTATGTTCTTTCATTGAGGACAATGTATGTCTTAATTGTGGGCGAGGGAACCAATTGTTTTGTTTTCCTTGTTTGTGTTGCTTTGAGTCGTATGTGTGTTGAGTCTTGTGTCGGTGAGCTTGTTGGATTCTAATCAAATTTTGCATAGATGGATTGCATGATATGTGTTGATTGTTGATGATTTCCCCCTAGGTTTTGAAAATTGAAAATTGATCCCCATGTGAAAAATTGAAAATTGAACTTTGAGATATTATGTTGTGATTGCATGATTTATGATAAGTTTGGGGTGAAGGGATGCACACACTAGGGATTGAATCTCGGTCAAACAATTTGCGAAAAATGTCCAGGTGAGGATTTGAGCCTCCAACATGTTTTTAATTGTGTGGATCACTTTTAAGTTGCACTTTCCCGGATTTGCTTGAATCTCTTCATGGTTTGCATGCTTATGTGGTTGCTTCAAATTATTTAGGCAATTTTCTTTGAAATCACTACTTGGCCTAAAAGAACCATCCCTAATGCATGTTCCCTAGTTAGCCACATTGAGCCTAATAAGCCTATTGTTTCTTGATGACCTTATGTTATAAGCCGAAAATCTGGAAAAACCATGTTAACCCAATCTTAGGATTAGGAGAGCATGGAAGCTTAGCAAGAGAAGGGTTGCAAGAAAGTAAGTTTGGGGTGGCTACAAGGTTTAATATGTCATTCTGGGTTGAGAACAAGAAAAATAAAGGTTGGAGCCAAAGGCAAAGGAAAGAAAAAAGAAAAAAAAAAGAAAAAGAAGAAGAAAAGAAAAAATGTCAAAAAAGGGTATTTGAAGAAAAAGGCTATAGTCACCCAAAGCAAAAGAAAAATGGAAAAAGGAATTTGAGTGGAAGTTCAATGTGTCAAAATGCTCATGCTCTCTTAGTTCCTAGGGATGTAAAGCCTAGTACCTTTGAATATCCTACCTTTATCCAGGCCCCATTACAACCTTTAAAAGACCTTTTGATGTTGCATGCATGTTTTCGTGGGAACTTTGTTTGAGATGAAAATCAAATTCATGGGAAGTGCTCTTGAAATGTGAAATTGAGTGAAAAGTTGATAGCCTAGACAAATTGAGCGATTGAGTGAAATATTAAATGCCCTTGTGAGGAAGGCAATTGTTTGAAATTGGTGATCTCCCTTTTGTGTGTAACTTGGATCCCCTTGCTCGACATCGATTGCATGAATGATGGGATTCTCAATTGTTTAAAGTAAATGAATGTGGGGGTTACATTGTTGAAAAGGGGGGAAAACATTGAAGAAAAACTATTTTGTTAAAATTGCATGAAGTTTGTGCGAAATTGGTTGAATCCTTTAAGCTTGCCAAGTTTGAGTCTTTTTGAGTTTTAGTTTGCTTGGGGACATGCAAAGTTTAAGTTTGGGGTATTTTGATAAGCCTCTGGCTCGACTAGTTTTATAACTAGTAAGACCATGGCTTTTGCACTAATTACTCGAGTTTAACCTCGTTTTCGCCCAAATTTGGATTTAATTGTCCTCAAGCAACATTTTGAGTTTCTTAAGTAGTTTAGAGCATTTTAGTTAATTTTGAGTCAAATAAAGCATTTACTGCTATTTCATGTTTTCTGGTTAATAAGAAGATAAAAAAGGGAAGGACTCTTGAAGCAGAAGCCATCACGGCGAGGCCGCGACACTGGTCACGGCGAGGCCGTGACACTGGTCACGGCCGTGATGAGCTACCCATGAAGATCAGAGAGCATCACGGCCCAGCCGTGATGACCATCACGGGCGTGATGAGAAGACCCTGGAAGTCAGAAAGAATCATGGCCCAGCCGTGATACCCATCACGGGCGTGATGAGAGAACCCTGAAGAACAGAATTGATCACGGCCTAGCCGTGATGGAGGTCACGGCCGTGACAGATCAGCACCCAAAGTCAGAAAGCATCACGGTCGTGAGGGACTAGAATTTGAACGCGCGCCCTTGGCAGAATGCGTCACGGCCTGGCCGTGATGGCCATCACGGCCGTGACGCGAATCCTGATTTATAAAAGGCACCAGGGCAGACGCAATTCATAGAGAATTTTCATTGTTTTTAGTCTATTCCAAGGTTTTGTATCATGTTTGTGATGGAGAACTAATCACCAGGGATTAGTCTGCTGTAATCGGTTTCCGCCGACACTTGAGGTTCCATAATTCCTGATCAATTTGCTTTGCTTGTCTCTTTCAATATTATGTTGTATACCTTGTTTGCTTAATTCAAGTTCTATAGAATAAGTATTGATTTATTCCGATGATTCTATGTTCCTATAACTTGATCGCGTTTGCTTAATTTGCGTGTGTTGATCGTGTTTGCTCAATTCACAAGCGCTTCAATCCGTTTGCTTAATTCGGAAATAGGAACATATATCTCGTAGTGTCAATTGCGCTTGTTTAATTGCCGCTACAATTGGAAAGAGATTAGAATCCGCTTAGGGCTTGGAATTTTTGTGAATCAATGATAGTTGGGAAACCGAAACAGCAGATTAATCGTTTCAACTTATTGATAATCAATTAATTGCATTGTTTTTTTTAATCAATTTTTCTCATGCTGAATCTGAACCCCCCCCCCCCCCCCCCCCCAAATTGATTCATAGGTTAATAACAATCCAGGAGTCCTTGAGATACGATACTCGAGTTGTCGTGCCCTAACTGCAGTTTTTAAACCACTCGTTCTTTTTGACCCGTGTGCGACAGCGGATCAGGCATAGCCCCAATTCCTAGAAATAAAAAGACTACTCAAGCATTGTCATGCGGTCATGACAACCTTGAATACAAAAGCATAAAAATCCTAAGAGAAAAGAAGAAATTGAGAAGAAGAGAAATCCAAATTTTTGTCTAAGGTAGCAGCCAAGAGATCCCTATTTTCGAGCATAATTGCCCTATTTATAAAGTAGGATAACTTGGATTTGAAACCATTACAAAATCAAATTAAATCAGCAAACCAAAATTCCAGATTTTGCACGTCACGGCCAGGCCGTGACAGATTCTGTCATGGAGAACTTGACACTGGTTGGCCTGTCACGGCTGCAACAGGTTTTTACTTTGTGTTCTTCTTTCTTTTTCAGCCCTGCTCGATCATGGCCGTGATGGGCTCTGTATGGCTCATTTTTCTTGTATTTCAAGTTCCGCATTCATGCAAACTCCAACATAACTGGTCCTGAGCATTTTAATCTTCGTATTTAATTGCCAAATCAATATCTCCAAATTAATTGCCAAATCTTATCATATCCTTTATTGTTGTGATAGAAAATTATTATCTGTCGCGACCGTCCCGTCCGGGAGCCGCGAAAAGGAAGATAAATGAAACAGAGGAGTCGCCACTAAAATTTTTATTGGAAAAATTGGTCGCGCTGTCGCGCACGCGCCAAAAAGAACGAGCGGTTTATAAAAATGTAGTTTAGGGCGACAACTCGGATATCGTCTCACAAGGACTCTTAGGTGTTGTTGTTAACAGAAAAAGGTTAGAATTGGGGGGTTTTGGATTGAAATAAAATAAAGAAACAAAACAGAAAATAGAGCAAAGCAGTTAAAGGATTATCAAATAACTAAAGACGATTAACCTACTGTTCTCGGTTTCCCACTATCATTGGTTTATATAATTCCAAGCCCTAAGCAGATTCTAATCCCCTTTCGGTTGTAGCAACAATTAACAACGAAATCGCTACCACAGATATATGTTCCTATTCCCGAAATAACAAACGGGGTTAAGCCCTCATGAACTAACGAACATGAATGAACACACGCGAAATAACAAACGCGATTAAGTATAGGAACATAACATCACCGAAATGAATCAACACAATACTATACACTCCTGAAATAACAAACAGAAATGTATAATACGGTATCAAAAAGGGAAAAGCAAATAAAATAGGGATTACAAAACCTCAAGTGTGGTAATGGAAACCAATCACAGTAGATTAATCTAGGAGACTAGTTCTCCATTACAAAAGTAAAACAACTATCTAAACTAAAAGAAAACAAAAGATAAAAACAAGAAAAAAAAAACCCCCTCTTCCGTTCTGTCTAAAACACTTAAATACAATTTCTGGATTCCGCTGGCTCGCGAGGCTAACACTGTCTCGCGAGGCGAATCTTGCAGCGTTTGGTCTTCTCGCGAGGTGAAGTACTACTCGCGTGGCGAGGAATGGAAAGGTCATGGCTTCTGGTCTTCACTCTCACGAGGTGAGGATTGAATTCGCCGGGCGAGACAGAGAGCTTTGCAAATTCTGGAACAGTCACGCTTCAGGTTCGCAAGGCGAATGATCTTCTCGCGGGGCGAAAGCTCCAGATTTATTTCTTTTTATTAACCTGAAAACAAGAAACAGCAGTAAGTGATTTATTTGACTCTAAATTAACTAAATTAACCTAAAAATACTTTAAGGACTCAAAATGCTACCTAAAGACAATCAAGTCTAATTTGGGCGAAAATGATATAAAATTAGCACAAAACCACGGTCATACTAGCTATAAAACTAGATGAGCCAGCGGCTTATCAAAATACCCCAAACTTAAACTTTGCTTGTCCCCAAGCAAACTACAACTCAAAAACTTAAAAAGACTAAGGACATGGCAAGATTAAGGATTCAATCAACTTTGCACAAATTTCAAGCAATTCATCAAAACAGTTTTTCTTCAATGTTCCTCCCTTTTAAACAAAGCAATCCCCACAATCATTCACTCTAAACATTTGAGAACTTCATCATTCAAACAATCATTAATCTAAGCAAGGGATCCAAGTTACACACAAGAGGGAGATCACCAAATTCAAACAACTGCCTTCCTCACAAGGGCATTTAGTGTTCACTCAATCGCTCAGTTTGTGTCAGGCTAACAACATTTCCCTCAAATTTCACTTTTAAGAGCACTTCCCATAAATTTGATTTTCACCTCAAAATGGCTCCCACAGAAAACATGCATGCAAAATCAAAAGGTCTTTTATGGGTTGTAATGGGGCCTGGCTAAGGGTAGGATTTACAAAGGAACTAGGCTGATGACCCTAGGAACTAAGAGAGCATGAAACACTTCAACACAATGAAATTCCACTCAAGTTCCTTTTCTCATTCATCTTTTTGCCTTGGGTGACTACAGCCATTTCTATTCAAATACTTTTATTTTTAACATTTTTACACTTTTTTTTTTCTTTCTTTTTTTTTCTTTTTCTTTTCTTGGCCTTTGGCTCCAACCTTTTTATTGTATTTTTTTTCTTTTTCCCAATCCCAAACAACACATTGCACCTTGTAGCCACCCCAAACTTAGTTTCTTGCAACCATTCTCTTGCTAAGGATTCATGCTCTCCTAATCCTAAGATCGGGTTAACATGGTTTTTCAGATTTTAGGCTTGTAACATAAGGTTATCAAGAACAATAAGCTAATTAGGCTCAAAGGGGCTAACTAGGGAACATGCATTAGGGATGGTTATTTTAGGCTAAGTAGTTATTTACAAAGAAAATGCCTAAATCATTTGAAGCAAACACATAATCATGCAAACCAAGAAGAGATTCAAGCAAATTCAGGAAAGTGCAACTTAAAAAGTGATTTTCACACAGTCAAAAACATGTTGGAGGCTCAAAACCTCACCTGGACATTATTTGCAAATTGCTTGACAGAGATTCTATCCCTAGTGTGTGCTTCCTATCACCCCAAACTTATCATAAATCATGCCATCATAACAATTATCTCAAAGTTTTATTTTCAATCACATGGGGATCACTTTTCAAATTTCAAAATCTAGGGGAAACAGTCAACACATAACATGCAATCCATCTATGCAAAATTTAATCAAATCCAGCAAACTTGCCAACACAAGACTCAACACAACTCCTGAGCTTCTCAAATTATTCAGGAGCTTTATTGAAAACAAAACAGAAATAAAGCAAGGAAAAGAAAATTAAAAAGGAGCAAGGTTCAGAAAAACTCATTGAAGGGCGGTTCCACCAGGATCCCATTGCTTGTAACATAAGGCCCAAGTGATAGCCAAAGGGTGGGAGTTCATTCCATGCTTCCATAACTTGCAGCCTTGACATGGGAGTGAGTGCTTGACAGTTATGGTGACTCCTTCCAGTGCGGCGGACTTCTCACTCCCTCTTGGGTCAAAGATGACCGCTTTCTCAACAAAATCCTCCCAATAAAATTGGGGTTCAACCCCTTGGACTGGCCATGGTGCAAGATTCAGTGGCTTGAACTCCATTACCGGTTGTTCCACAGTGGGAGGTGGCAAACAGTTAGTTGGGGTTACTGGTGCTGCTTCAACTTCTGCACGTTCTTCATTCACTGTGCTAACAAATCCATCACCTGCTAAACCTGCAGAAATCTCAGCACACACCACACAAAGGTTGGTGTTAGTAGAGTCAATACATATATCACAATAAACTGAATCAGTAAAGGTCTGAATGTCTGGAAATTCGACACACAATTCATCCATCCCATCATTCTCAACACATGCATATGAATTAGTTGAATCATCTACTTCCAAAGGTTCTTCCTTATCCTCAGGCACGGTGAAGCAGATGTCCTCCTGATCCCCATTTTCTATGTTTCCAGGCTGAACATGGCCCTCATCCTCATATGTCTCCTGTTCCATATGGATGTTTTGCTCTTCATACCTTTCAAAACATGCTATACACAAAGCAGTGTCAGTACAATCAGCACATGAATTATAATAGATAGAATCAGGGGATTCAACACACAGTTCATTAACAGAAACATTATCAAAATTATCAAAATTATCCTCAGAAGTATTGTCAGGAATAACCACTTGTGAATCTGTATGTTCTTCAAGGAGATGTGGAGTTAGCAGTGCAGCCGAGGTGGCGACAATGTGATCAATTTGAATGGCCAACTTCTGAGATTCAGCTTCTCTCCTCTGATGGTTTTCAAGACTTTGTTCTGCCATTCGTTGATTTTCCTCTATCATTTGCTGAAGGTTTGCTTGGAATTCTGTCATTTGTTGTTGCATCAGAGAAGCTATCTCATCTAAGATGCTGCGTTCTCCTCCATGTTGGCTATGATAAAAAGGTTGCTCCTCATTCACTCCAATCATGTCAAAACCACTGCTCAACTCATAATTTCCAGCAAAATTAGGATAATTTATGCATGGTGGGGGTTCACTAAAATCAGGAAAATATATGCATGGTGGTGGTTCATAATAAACATTAGGCAAATACCCATACATGTAATTATCCATGGCAAGCAAACAACCAGACAAAGCAGACAAAACTAATTCAGCAAAGCAAATTTTTTTTTTTAAAATGTAAATTTCTATTAATAACAAACAAGAGTTCCCCGGCAACGGCGCCAATTTTTGGTCGCGCTATCGCGCACGAGCCAAAAAGAACGAGCGGTTTATAAAAATGTAGTTTAGGGTGACAACTCGGATATCATCTCACAAGGACTCTTAGGTGTTGTTGTTAACAGAAAAGGTTAGAATTGGGGGGTTTTGGATTGAAATAAAATAAAGAAACAAAACAGAAAACAGAGCAAAGCAGTTAAAGGATTATCAAATAACTAAAGACGATTAACCTACTGTTCTCGGTTTCCCACTATCATTGGTTTATATAATTCCAAGCCCTAAGCAGATTCTAATCCCCTTTCGGTTGTAGCAACAATTAACAACGAAATCGCTACCACAGATATATGTTCCTATTCCCGAAATAACAAACGGGGTTAAGCCCTCATGAACTAACGAACATGAATGAACACACGCGAAATAACAAACGCGATTAAGTATAGGAACATAACATCACCGAAATGAATCAACACAATACTATACACTCCTGAAATAACAAACAGAAATGTATAATACGGTATCAAAAAGGGAAAAGCAAATTAAAACAGGAATCACAAAACCTCAAGTGTGGTAATGGAAACCAATCACAGTAGATTAATCTAGGAGACTAGTTCTCAATTACAAAAGTAAAACAACTATCTAAACTAAAAGAAAACAAAAGATAAAAACAAGAAAAAAACCCCTCTTCCGTTCTGTCTAAAACACTTAAATACAATTTCTGGATTCCGCTGGCTCGCGAGGCTA
Organism: Sophora flavescens; assembly: GCA_030762895.1. Classification (NCBI taxonomy): domain Eukaryota; kingdom Viridiplantae; phylum Streptophyta; class Magnoliopsida; order Fabales; family Fabaceae; genus Sophora; species Sophora flavescens. The sequence continues at coordinate 133,475,692 of CM061065.1, forward strand.
ACACTGTCTCGCGAGGCGAATCTTGCAGCGTTTGGTCTTCTCGCGAGGCGAAGTACTACTCGCGTGGTGAGGAATGGAAAGGTCATGGCTTCTGGTCTTCACTCTCACGAGGCGAGGATTGAATTCGCGGGGCAAGACAGAGAGCTTTGCAAATTCTGGAACAGTCACGCTTCAGGTTCGCGAGGCGAATGATCTTCTCGCGGGGCGAAAGCTCCAGATTTATTTCTTTTTATTAACCTGAAAACAAGAAACAGCAGTAAGTGATTTATTTGACTCTAAATTAACTAAATTAACCTAAAAATACTTTAAGGACTCAAAATGCTACTTAAAGACAATCAAGTCTAATTTGGGCGAAAATGATATAAAATTAGCACAAAACCACGGTCATACTAGCTATAAAACTAGATGAGCCAGCGGCTTATCAAAAATCTTAGAAAACCTAATTATTTAAAGGTAGACCGGTCTAAAAAAAAGGTGAGAGATGAGTCCGGGAGTCGGTTACGAGTAGGGAAGGTATTAACACCCCACATCGCCCGTTTTAAAAAAGGTACCTTAAGTTAATTGTGCAAAAATATTTTAATAACCTTTTAAATATTTATTTTACCCCAAAAATTATTTACAAGAAAGAATTTTTTTTAATTTTTAATATTTTTAAATTTTATTAATTTTTATATTTTTAAATTTATTGTTTATAAAAACTAAATGAGGTTGAACATGACACATGAGTCCACGGGGGAACCTCAAATCTACGGACTGAACATGGCACCGTGTCCATAGAGCATCCCTAAAAATATAAAAGTTTAATTATTTTGATTAATTATTTTAACATAAAAAGAGACATAAAAAAAGAAAAATTTAGTTTTGGCTTGACAAGATGATTTATCTTGCTCCTACGTATTCCCGGGTGCGATGGGAAACTCAAAGCCACGTAGTTCTTTTGAAAATGTTTGATTGGTTGATTGATTTTATTTTGGTAAACGTTTGATCTTGAAAATAATTTTGAGAAAAAGGATTTTATTTCGAAATAAATTCACTCTTGTACAGGGTCCAAGATAGCAATGCTATACTATAAACCCTTGCAATTCATACATCACTTGAGGATGAAAATTCATACTTCAACGTCGTAGATTGTTGTGTGAATTCAAAGAATTTTTATTTTTTATAAAAGTTGGATAAATCTTGTTAAAAATAGTAAATTTAAAATATTTTAATTTTCACAAAAGAAAGAATTCACTCTTGCACATGGTTAAAGATAGCGAAGCTATACGATAAACCCTTACAATTCATACAACACTTGAGGATGAAAAATCATACATCAACATCGTAGATTGTTGCGTGAACTCAAAAGAAATTTTATTTTTTATAAAGCTGGATAAAATTTGTTAAAAGAGTAAATTGAAAATGTTTTAATTTTTACAAAAGAAGGAAATCACTCTTACACAGGGTTAAAGATATCGAAGCTATACGATAAACCCTTACAATTCATACAACACTTGAGGATGAAAAATCATACATCAACATTGTAGATTGTTGCGTGAAAAAAAATCTATTTTTTATTTTTTAGAAGTGTTTTAGCATAACATTTCTTTTAAAATCAAGGATTGAAAATACTTTAAGGTTTTTTTCTATTTTTTCCATCTTTATTCAAAAAAATTTATAGATAAAATTAGCTATGCAGCACTTCAAGCCCAAATTCATAAAGCTTTTTTATTTTACTTTGTTTTTAGTTTGAAAATGGGCCAATCAGCTTTGACCCAACAACCCAATGGACAACCTCAATCCTAACTCCCCAAGCTGAAACATGACCAAAATAAAAATAACAATATAAAACTAAAACTAAGGCTAAAATAACATCAGAATAGAGAAAAAGAAACGAAAGAACGTTAGCAGAACAGAGAGAGAGGAAGGGACCGAAGCAGTGAGCACGATGGCGGAAGAGATGCGGCGGACGGCGAGTAGCGCGAGTCAGGCGGGCGTACGTCTGGGTGGTGGCAGTGGTGATTCGTGAGCGGCGTGCCGCCGAGGATGCTGCCTAGGCGAATTCGTGGCGGAGAACGAACAAATCTGGTGCGTGGCGGAGATCTGAGGCGATTCGTGCACAAATCCGTGGTTGCCGGCGATCCAAGGCAAAGGACGCGGGGATGGCTCCGCTGCGAAGCTAGCGGTGCGACGCGGAGGAGGGGCGTGACTGTGGTGGATCTAGGTCTGAGATCTATGGTTCGTGATGGAGGCAAAGAACTGAGGTGGCGATGCGGTAAGGTTGGATGCAGTGCGGTGGTGTGGAGTTGCTTGCCTGGTGGTGACGCTGCCGAGGCAGAGGACGTCTCATCCCTCCTCTGTTTACTGCTGTGATCTATGTGTGTGGTCCTTTTTGTCGTTGCAGGGACAAGAGTGATAAGCAATGAGTGTGTGTGAATGGGTGATTGTTTGTGAAGGTGGGTGGTTCTGTTGTTATGATATAGATGTAGAAATGGGGAACAATGTGGTTGTGGATTGATGCTGTAAGAATGGAGAGAAATGATGAAAAATAAAGAATGGAGGGTTATGATGAAGAAAATAACTGAGTCCCCCCTCCCTTCTATCCAGGGTGCTTTTGTTTATATAGAAAGAATAGGAGAAGATGATGCCAAAATTTGTTATTGGCATGCTGAGAGGTAAGGACCAAGGTACAGAGGGAGGGTGCCATGGTGGTGCTCCCACCATTCTGTATAGCTGGTATAGGTGCAAGGGTTGTGCCTTTTGTTTTGGGAATAAAGCATAAGAAAACAAAAGAAGGGAAATAAAACAAAGCTGGTTCATACCCAAAACAGATAGCAGCACTGGGGAGTCGGTTATCCACTAAAGCTTGATAGAAAATAAAAAAAAACATGCGTAGTCGGTTATCCGCTGAAGCTTGAAAAGAAATGTTAAAAGCTTACGGAGTCGGTTGTCCGCTGAAGCTTGAAAAGAAATGTTAAAAGCTTACGGAGTCGGTTGTCCATTGAAGCTTGAAAAGAAAAGGATTAAAAGCTTGCGGAGTTGATTATCCGCCGAAGCTTGAAAGGTAAGGTAAAAAGCGACGATGTCGGTGCAATTTACTGGGTTTTGTGCTCACAAGAGATAAACAATTGCAATGCATGATGCCAGAAATGTCCTATATGCTTGATGAAAAACCTCCAATGATTTCAATGCAATACAAGGGAAGCTCGTAACACATTACTATTTTTTTAATTTTTTCGTTATTATCCTCGACCCCTTAAAGCGTTGATCACAGACAAGTTCTGAGATGAACTAAAACAAGTCATATCTTCGTGGAGAATAAAGGCCAAGCACTTTTGAAAGGGTATGCTTCCTTTGCAATGATTGTCCCTATGCTTCTTGTCAGTAGACCACGGTGCCCTTCGTCGGGAGATCATCCCGTTCTTTACGGACTTTCGAGACTTTCAAAGAAATTCTAAATGCTTTTGAAGACAACAATACATGTTTCACATTTCAGTATATACTTATCATGATGAATGCACACACAATTGACAAAAGTTAAGGCATAGGGATAAGGGTAAAAAGAATTGGGAGTCAATGTCATTATATTTGGACTGAAAAGGTATACAAAGCAGATGTTACAATGGAGTATGGGATTGCAAAAAGGTTATGGAGTGGAATCACATCTCCTTAAGTGACATCTCTTCCCATGACTAGTGTTAGTATCTCTCATACCATCTCAACTACTCATTAATCATCATCTGAGCGTGCTATCTGCCCCAGTCTTCATCATCTAGCCCACTGATTGCCCCAGTTCATCGGCTTGACAACACTTCCATTGTTATGTTTTTCTTTTTTTTTAACCCTAACTTTTACCTAGGCCGCCTTTTCAGGTTTTCAGCCTAGCGAGCTGCTCTAACTTTTGCCTAGACTGTCTTTTCAGATTTTCAGTCTAGCGAGCTTTTCTTTTTTCATTTTTCATTTTTCACTTTTTCTTTTCTTTTCTTCTTCTTCTTGGGAAATGTGTTCAAGCATAATACTTTTTTACTGCATCTGATTTTACAGGGAGTGGAAGATCTTCCCCATCCATCCTGGTGAGAATTAAAGCCCCTCCAGAGAATACCTTTTTCACTACGTAAGGTCCGTCGTAGTTCGGGGTCCCCTTCCCTCAATGATCCTTTTGGATTGGTAGGATCTTTTTGAGCACTAGATCACCTTCCCAAAACTACCGGGGGTGTACTTTCTTCTCGTAAGCCCTCATCAACCTTTTCTGGTACAATTGACCGTGACATAGTGCTGCTAATCTCTTCTCTTCGATGAGATTCAATTGGTCTAGTCGATCCTGAACCCACTCAGCTTCTTCCAGTTCTGCTTCTCTCGGTATCCTTAATGAGGGGATCTCTACTTCAATCGGGAGCACTGCCTCCATCCCATACACTAAAGAATATGGCGTTGCCCCTGTCGAGGAGCGAATGGAGGTACGATAGCCGTGCAAAGCAAAAATTAACATCTTGTGCCAATCTTTATACGTCACTACCATCTTTTGGACAATCTTCTTGATATTTTTATTAGCGGCCTCAACTGCCCGTTCATATTTGGGCGGTATGGGGAGGAATTGTGATGCTTTATCTTGAAGTTTTCGCACATCTCCTTCATCATCTTGTTGTTCAAGTTGGTCGCATTATCAGTGATAATCTCACTCGGCAACCCATAACGAAAAATTAATTCTCTTTTTACAAATTTGATCACGACGTTCCTGGTCACATTGGCATACGATGCAGCCTCAACCCACTTTGTGAAATAATCAATGGCAACAAGAATGAAGCGATGCCCATTTGAGGCTTTTGGTTCGGTTGGCCCGATCACATCCATTCCCCACATTGAGAATGGCCAGGGTGATGACATGACATTCAAGGGAGCTGGCGGCGCATGAACCTTATCAGTATATTTGACACTTATGGCACTTCTTCGCATAATTAAAGCAATCAGTCTCCATTGTTAAACAGTATTGGCCAGCCCTCAAGATTTTCCTGGCCATTGCATGACCGCTCGCGTGTGTTCCAAAAGATCCTTCATGTACCTCCTCAATTATCCGTTTAGCTTCTTTTGCGTCAACGCACCTCAACAACACCATGTCATGATTTCTTTCGTAGAGAATACCTCCATCTAAATAGAAACCCATTGCAAGTCTTCTTAGGGTTCTTTTGTCATTTTCTGAAGTGCCCGGAGGGTATTCCCTTCTTTTGATCAGACTCTTCCTCTATCACTTGACAATATGCAGGATGATCACGACTTTCCATTTTGATGAGTGGTAGGTTCCTCTCGTCACTTACTTTGAACATTGAGGACAAGGTAGACAGCACGTTAGCTAATTGGTTATCTTCTCGGGGAATATGATGAAATGTGACTTCATCAAACTGCTCAATCAAACCTTTGATGTAATCATGGTACGGGATTAACTTGGCATCTCGGGTTTCCCATTCCCCTCTTAGCTGGTGGATGACTAATGTAGAGTCCCCATATACCTCCAATATCCTTGCCTTTGATTCTATTGCTGCCAGGATCCCGAGTGCACAAGCTTCATATTCGGCTATATTGTTTATACAATCAAAGCAAAGCCTTGCAGTGACAGGGAAATAATCATTTTCCGATGAGATTAGTATTGCCCCAATTCCATGTCCCAATGCATTAGAAGCTTCGTCAAATAATAATGTCCACTTTTCTTTTTCTGGTGATTGCTCGCGATCAAACAAAGCCATTACATCTTCATCTGGGAAATCACATTGCATCGATCCATAATCTTCTAGTGGCTGATTGGCTAGATATTCTGCAAGAGCACTCCCTTTTATTGCTTTTTGGGTGACATAGGCAATGTCATATTCTGATAGCATGACTTGCCAGCGAGCAATTCTTCCATTCAGTATGTGCTTATCAAAGATATACTTGATTGGATCTATTTTGGACACCAACCAGGTAGTGTAACACAACATGTAATGCCTCAAGCGGCGAGCCGCCCAAGCCAAGGCACAGCAAGTGCGTTCTAGCAGTGAGTAGTTGGCTTCACAGCTGGTGAACTTCTTGCTTAGATAATAGATGACATGTTCTTTTCTTCCTGACTCATCGTGTTGCCCCAGCACGCAACCCATAGATTCATCTAGCACGGTCAAATACATGATGAGAGGCCTTCCTGGAACTGGGGGAACCAAGACTGGAGGCTCCTGTAGGTATTGTTTGATCTTCTCAAAAGCTTTTTGACAATCCTCATTCCATGTTACTGCCTGATTTTTGCGTAGCAATTTAATGATTGGTTCACATGTCGAGGTCAGTTGGGAGATGAACCGGGCAATGTAGTTCAATCTTCCTAAAAACCCACGAACTTCTTTCTCCGTTTGAGGTGCTGGCATATCGATGATTGCTTGAACTTTTTTAGGATCAACCTCTATTCCTCTTTGACTAACGATGAACCCCAGAAGCATGCCTGATTTCACTCCAAAAGTGCATTTGGCGGGATTCAGTCGGAGCTCAAACTTCCTTAACCGCTCAAAAAGTTTCTGCAGATTGTCAACATGGTCATCTTCGGATCTGGACTTGGCAATCATGTCATCTACATAAACTTCTATCTCCTTATGCATCATGTCATGGAATAAAGCCACCATAGCCCGCTGATATGTTGCCCCAGCATTTTTCAAGCCAAAGGGCATAACCTTGTAGCAAAAGTTTCCCCATAAAGTGACAAATGTAGTTTTCTCCATATCTTCAAGTGCCATCTTGATCTGATTATATCCTGAGAATCCATCCGTGAAAGAGAATAATGCATGTTGGGCAGTATTATCTACAAGAACATCAATGTGAGGCAGAGGAAAATCATCTTTTGGGCTAGCTCTGTTCAGATCTCGATAGTCGACACACATTCGAACCTTTCCATCTTTCTTGGGGACAGGAACGATGTTAGCAACCCATTGAGGGTACTTTACCACTTCTAGGAAACCCGCATCCAGTTGCTTCTTGACCTCCTCCTAGATCTTTAAAGACATTTCCGCTTTCATCCTTCGTAGCTTCTGCTTTACTGGAGGACACTCCGACTTTAATGGCAGTTTATGTTCTGCTACACGAGGGTCTAACCCTGGCATGTCTTGGTATGACCATGCGAAAACATCTTTATAATCCATCAACAACTTGATCATCCTACTTCGCTCCTTTTCTTTAAGAGAAAGGCCAATCTTGACCTCTTTTTTATCATCTTCAGTTCCCAAATTGATTAGTTCACTCGACTCTTCATGGGGGCGAATTTCCCTAGCTTCTTGTTCTACCAACCTCAAAAATTTAGGAGGGACTTCCCCATCATCATCAACAACCTCATCAGCATGATCAATAGGATAGTCAAAATTGTATGATGAGTTATTAACACTGTCATTTTCAAGAGAGTCGCTTTTAGATCTGCATTTTGGTAGTTATCAGGGAAAGATGAATGAATAACGGTTAAAGATAGGAAACTGCATTTATTGGTGAGGAACGATGAATAAAAGTAAAAGTAAAAAACAAAAGGGATAAGAACATAAAGATATTGAATGCATGCATTTATTAATAAGTCATACAGAAACGGAAACAAGTAAGCCCATTACAACAAAAATCCTAAAGCCTTGGGTTGAGCTAAAGGATAAGCATTACAGAATTACTTTGAAAAAAATATATGGTCCTGGGGAACTCACTGACCTCCCAATTGTTGAGCTCTATATCCGGAGGGCATGGATACACCAAATTGACACCATGATCGGCGAGATAATCATCTTCAACAGCTGCTGCTTGGTCCAGGAATGCGAACCCTACACTTCGGAAGCTCTGTCGAATGTCACAGATGGGAACCCTTTCAGCCTCGAATTCACGATTTTCCAGCCGAGCCAACCTTTTTCTTTTCTTCTCTTCTATAACCCTGATCTTGTCGACCTTGGTGGGTTTATATCCCAACCCAAACCTGTCCTTGTTATCGGTGAGCATGAGGATGTCAGTGACACCTTGGCTATTCTTCCCCAAACCACTCTCGGGTCGGTATCCTCCTCCGAGCATAACCCTAGCCATCATAATGGACGCTTTATATGACTAAGGTTTCAAGAGTGGAACATTATCCCCAACATAAGTGGCATTGGCAATTTCAAGCGATTGGAAGGCGGTCTCGAGAGTTTCTTCGACAGCTTCAATGTAAGGGGTTGTTGATGGCTTACTCACTAACATATCCTCCTCTCCAGAAACAATTATCAACTTACTATCAACAATGAACTTCACTTTCTGGTGCAATGTGGAAGGTACAGCTCCGGACGAATGGATCCATGGTCGTCCTAGGAGACAACTGTAAGTTGGTGTGATGTCCATTACTTGGAAGAGTATTTCAAAGGTACAAGGGCCAATCTGAATGGGCAATTCAATTTCTCCCATGACTTCCCTTCGGGTGCCATCGAAAGCTCTTACAATCATTGTGCTCGGCTTCATATGAGTTCCATCGAAAGGCAACTTTGCCAGTGTTGACTTTGGCATTACATTCAAAGAAGAACCATTATCAATGAGAACCCTAGCCATGACATGATCTCGACACTTTACAGCGATGTGTAACGCCTTGTTGTGCCCTATTCCTTTAGCTGGAATTTCATCATCAGTGAAAGTGTTATAATTATCAGCGACGATGTTACCCATGATGTTATCGAGCTTGTCAACTGTGATGTCATGAGAGACATGAGCTTGATTCAACACCTTCATCAGTACTCTCCTATGTGGCTCAGAATTCATCAACAAATACAAAAGAGATATCCGAGCTGGAGTTTGATTCAATTGATCCACAACCCTGTATTCGCTTTGCTTGATGAACTTCAAGAATTCGTCGACTTCTTCATCAGATACCTCCTTTTTATTATCACCCTCTTTGGTATCCTTTTCAGTCGGCGTTCCTTCCACATTCTCTTTCCCCTTGCGATCTTTTTCTTCCTTTTCTGTTCCCTCCCTTCGCAATACCTCTGGAGTATAAATGCGACCGCTCCTAGTCATTCCACCAATTCCCGAAATGTTGGTAACCACGGTGGTCCTGTTGGGAGGACTTTGTTGAACCTGCCTATCATATTTCCATGGCACCGCTTTGGTGTCCTTGTAAGGGAAAGGACCTGGGACTCGGATGACAACTGGTGTTGGCCCACTCGAAATCGGCATAGGTTCCTTCTCAGTATAGTGTATCACCACTGGCTTCAGAGCGACTTGCTCAAGAACCGTTGAGGATTAATCACAACAGTAAAAGGAGTTATCTTAACTGGAGTTGGGGAAATTGTAGATTCAGCGACCATGTTAATGCCACACTCATTCAATTCACAACCAATTAGGATAATCTTCATATCTATTAACTGTTGCACAACCTATCGAAATTCTGCACAGTCTTCAATTGAATGCCCCATATTCCCGTCGAAGTCACGCCTTATCTCTTCATCAAGAGTCTTCTCTTCGACAATTAAGGGTTGTACCAATCCATGTTTTTGCATCTTCCTTAAAATAACTCTCATGGGAGTTCTGACATCAGCCACTTGGCTCTTAAGAGTAGGTTCCATAAAGCTATCAATGGCATTGACTCCCGAACTCCCATGATTTGGCATAGGACCTTGTGCCCCATTTGGAGCATCCTTCTGAAAACTCAACCATTTGGCATTAATCAGATCAGATCTTGTACCTTAAATTTGAAAGCCCTGCAGTTCTCAGTGGAATGACCTATTGCCCCCGCATGATACTCACATTTAGCATTTGGGTCAAACCACTTCGGATAAGGAGGCCCCAATGGTTTCATTGGGATATAAGTCAACACAGACTTGCTTATAAGCTGATGCAGTAGCTCAGTGTAGATCATGGGTATCGGGTCGAAGTGTACTGGCTTTCTTTCCTAGTTATACGGTGGTCTCGTTTGGCTGGTGTTTGGGTTCGGACTTAGGGGTTGAACAATTGGAGGTGGCATGGTAAGGTGTGTTTGAGGTTGAGAGGGGTATGATGGCCGGTAAGGAGCCATCTGTTGAGGATTTGGAAATTGTGAGGTGACAGCGATGTATGGTTGGTTGGCTTGGTGATATGGGGCATATTGGGCTCGGAAGGCGGATGTTTGGTTTGGTCTATATTGGTTTGCCTTCTTTTGTTCAAAGGTTACTGCGTGTGCTTCTCCCTATTTCTTTTTTACAAACGGGGCTCTCTTCTGGCCGTTCACTATTGAAGTCTCAGTGATCTTGCCATTCCTCATTCCACTTTCAATTCTCTCACCGATGATGACCATGTCAGAAAAGTTTGATGACACACTCCCAATCATCCTATCATAGAAGGGCGACTGGAGTGTATCAATGAACATTGCCACAATTTCTTTCTCGACCAATGGAGGCTCTACCTGAGCAGCAGTTCCCTCCATCGTTGTGCATACTCCTTAAAAGTCTCTGCGTCTCTCTTTGCCATATTTTGGAGTTGCATCCTATCGAGAGCCATGTCAATATTGTACTTGTATTGCTTCAGGAATGCATCTGCTAGATCTTTGAAGGATCGGACTTGAGCCCTAATTAAACTGTCCTGGAAGAAGTGAATCAAGATCTTATCATCTTGAGCGTATGATGCCATCTTCCTTACATACATGGTCAAATGGTTTTTGGGACAAGTGGTTCCCCGATATTTGTCAAAATCGGGTACCTTAAATTTTGGTGGAATTACAACATTTGGCACCAGGCAAAGCTCTGAGGCATCCCAAAGACCATAACTATTTGCCCCTTCAATGGCCCGCAGTCTCTCCTCTAACATTTCTAACTTTTCTTTAGATTGGGAATTCCCTCCCGACTGATTCACTGGAGTTTCACAGTACATATTCTGGGGAAATGGGTATGGCATGTAGGAGGACCCAAAGTTCGGCATCATTTGAGTCCCCTGGGGTCCATAATGTAGGGTGTATTGTGGATTTTTTGGATTGGCAGAAAGTGTCACTGTCGGGTGTTACCATCTGTAGGGTTGACAGTTTGTGTTTGTGGCATTTCGATAACATCGGTGGGGGTTTGTGTCTGAGTGATGTGTTCAGAGTTTTGGATTCCATCTTGTGGGATGGGGGCCGTTGGTGGAACAAATCCACGAGGTAAGCCGTATGGGGGATTGTTAGGGTCAAATGAAAGATGAGTTTGGTTGCTTGGATAAATAGTGAGAGGCATCATGACCCCTGGTTGGTTGAAGCCTTGAATAGGAATCTGAGCAAGACCGGACAGAATGAGAGGTGTGGCTGGATGTCCTTCGTTCGAGGCTGGAGGGTTCTCCTCTGTGTTCTTTTCCTTCTGCATTGCTTGTAGGATCTCCATCATCTTAGTCATATGATCCTTGATTTGACTGACTTAATCCCTGATCTCTTGGACTTCTTCTAGCTCATCAGCCATGGCTCTTGTCTGTGACCGAGTGCGATAAGGGTGTCTTCGAGCAATTGTTCAGAAAAGCCACACACTGTTTTAATCGAAACAAAAGTGAGAACAAAATGTTGGAAAAATGCAAAAGCTTTTATGAAAATCACCTTTGGAGTTTATTATTATTTTTTGAGTTAACACCTTATAACAGACAAGAGATGGTCCCTCCATCCCACACAGAGAGCATTGTGCTTATAAGATGAAATGGATTTGACAACAAATCTAGGGGAGAAACAACTCTCCACAATAGATCTTGTCTCAAACACACTAGCAATTCTATATTGAGACATCTCGTCCTACCCTTTGCGCAGAAGGAAGAATCCTATAAGGCAAAGATGTAGTTGACAACACACTAAAGGAAGACCATGCTCCACGATAGGTGTCGTCGCAAGTCAATTGCAAGAGTTGGAGTGCGAAGGAATCATATAGGCAAGAACTGATTTCATTAAAAACTCCTCAAAGTGAAACATAGAATTATGGAGGCAAGGCCATATTTCATTAAAATCACCTCAAAACAATACATAGATTGGGATTACATCATAATTCTCGACATTGTTACAACATTTTCATCCTAAAGTCAATAGCTTAGGTCTCTTTCTTTTTATCCCTCAAGCAAACCCTCCACACATCTGCATGAAATAATCCAACTCAGTCGGGAGACGAAGCATAGGGTCCTCACGAATTTGTTTTTCTGCCTTTTCAAAGCATTGGACAAAATTCGGAATACAATAGCTTAGCTCCAAATTCATGCTCATATATCTTTCTTTCCATATGTCAATATCTATCCCTCTCTCTCGCGCCTCTTCTCTCCACCACTTCACGGCATTCGTTGCTTGAACCACTTGATCATGATAGTGTTTTGCTGAGGTCCACCCTAAATCGCACTGCTTCTTGATTTCGACTAGTAGGATATTCAGCTCTTGGACCTTTTGTACCAATTCATCAGACATCCTGTCTTGTGCACAAATTTGATTTTGTAATTTGCCATTGACTGCCCTTTGTCGATTAACTTCCACTTCCAATGACTTTCTAACATCTCCTTGCTGAATGACTTCTTCTTCTAACTGATGCTTTTCTTTTCTTGGTTGATGCCTCTCTGTTGTCAAGGACAATACTTTGCTTTCAAGATTCTGGATCCTAGTCATGACGCTCGGCGGGACCTTGTCTGTATTCTTCTGGACTCTTGAGGTTACGGAGATATCTGCACACAAATCTTTTAAATGTTAATTTTCCTTTGTTAACTTCTCACAACGTTTCTGACCAACGGCTATTTTCAATTCGGCATCTTGCTTTCTTTGTTCCATTTCCTTCATTTGTGCTTCCAGGACTTTCAGTTGCTTTGCCATTTGAGTTACCGAAGGGGAGTAATCTTCAACTTTCGTGCTTTCTGCAGGAATGTTGACGGGACCTTTCCTTGATTTTCTCCATGCTCCATACTCTGAGACAATGATTAGGATTGGTCGGCCCAATTGTGATCTACCCGCCATCCTCACATTTTTCCATGCATTCCTAACTTCTTTTGCCAACAACTTGGTATTCTCACCATCCTCGTATCTGAAACAACATCCACCGAGTTGCTCTTCTCGTAGCATGGTTTGCGACCAACAAAGTTGTCGTAAGGCTATGGCGGGTGTGTAGGATATGCACCCTCTCGGGCCCATCAAAGGAACATTTGGATAGTCACCACAACTATAAATGATATCTTGCCCCTGCTGACTTTCGTGCCATGGGCATACCCACTTAAAAGAGTCTCTTTCCACTTTGTCAAACTCGCTCTTCCATTCCTCTTCATTAAGCTGTCTTGTAGGGATGTTATGGAAGCCTCTTAGTGGATCTGAATGGTGGTTGATATAGCCTTTTGCGTACATGTGAGTCATGACCCATACATGGAGCAACTGTGCACAACATCTGAGCTTCCCCTTTGGATGCCGCTGGCAAAATTCTAGAGTCAAAAGTGTTTCATTCAATACTGCCGGCACGGGGGTTTTTCTTTCTTTCAACTGTGAAGAACACGTCCATTGCTGCTTGATCTATCATGTCTAGCGCCGATGGAAATAGAACCAACCCATATATTGCTAGTGCCAATACCCTCTCAAAGGTTTCCCAGTCTTGTCGGTCCATTAGTTTCCTCAAATGATTTTCAAGAAATTTTCGGGTCAACCCTCGCGAGTTTGAGTGCCCGGTCAAGTTCACTTCAATTTCAGGAAGCCCTAGTAACCCTGCTATGCCCGCAGTGGTCAAGTATTACCCCAGGTGAAAGTACACGGTGGGATTTTTCTGCATTGGCAACCTAAACAGGCAGGCATATTCTTCAATGGTGGGTGTAATGTCCATGTTTGGCAATTCGAAGCATCTGAGATGTGGGCTCCAATACCGACTTAGAGCACCCAAAGCAGTAGCTTGAACCGGTATGAAAATTAGGTCCAAGATCCCTCCATACTTCTTGACCAAGCTTTTTCGATGTTCTTGAGGCAAAGATTGGCTCAACTCCTTCAGATTCTCTAATGAGTTCAAAATCACCCTGGAGCTCTTGGTGGCGGGAGCATTGCTAGTGTGTCTGACTTTTTCCATCTCTTGTTATCAAAGGTGTTATCTCTCACCAAATTATCTGTGCAAGGGAAATTTTATTTTATTAACAACATCTGGAAAGTAAAATTACTTATGCCTGAGAGTGTACCAAGATGCATGAACGAATGCCATTTTGACGATGCATGGCCTAAAATACTACATGCACGAGCATACAATATAATACTGAGTGTAACAGGATGCACAAATGAGTGGCATGTTAAGGTGCATGTGGGATGCATACAGAAAATCGTTATGATGCATGAGATATAAATGTGATTATTCATGTTTCAGAAAAAGATGGAATGCGCTCCCTTTTGTCCTACATAGGTCATATCCTAAAGTTGAGATTTTTGAAGTCAAGACCCTATTTTGGTAGGCTGCTAATGGCATTTTATGTGCATGACTTTCGGGACAGATCTAGACCCCTAAACAAATGGTCCACGGATTACCCTCATCTAAAAGATAAGGATCCGAATCCATGAATCTCACCACAGGGACAAATAAGTCACAATATGGTAGTCCATGTACCGGTAGCAATCCGAGCGGGAGAATCGTGTGGATCGAGGGGACGCAAAAGCATCACAATAACATCACTGAAGCCCCTTCTAATCTTATGGCATTCCAAGACTCGGGTATAGAGCCCAAAGTGTGTGCAACATGTGATAGTGATGTGTGTGATGGGAGCGTACAAACCTTTACAAAAACCTCCTAAAACAAAACTACCCCAAACCCGCAAAAAGGAACAAACAACACCAATACAAAAGTTCTCTACCCTAAGGTTGCAAGAATATACAAAGACATTTATAAGAACTTATAAAACTAAATACGAAATAAATAAAACAAAGAATGGTAAAATTAATATTTTCAAAGCTATTAAAAAAATGCACAACCAACTATGATAGGTCTGACTCTCAAAAAACCCCAGTGGAGTCGCCAGTTGTCGCGACCGTCCCGTCCGGGAGCCGCGAAAAGGAAGATAAATGAAACAGAGGAGTCGCCGCTAAAATTTTTATTAGGAAAATCTTAGAAAACCTAATTATTTAAAGGTAAACTGGACTAAAAAAAGGAGAGAGATGAGTCCGGAAGTCGGTTACGAGTAGGGAAGGTATTAGCACCACACATCACCCGTTTTAAAAAACGGTACCTCAAGTTAATTGTGCAAAAATATTTTAATAACCTTTTAAATATTTATTTTACCCCAAAAATTATTTACAAGAAAGAATTATTTTTAATTTTTAATATTTTTAAATTTTATTAATTTTTATATTTTTATATTTATTGTTTATAAAACCTCAATGAGGTTGAACATGGCACATGAGTCCACGGGGGAACCTCAAATCTAGGGACTGGACATGACACCGTGTCCATAGAGAATCCCTAAAAATAGAAAAGTTTGATTATTTTGATTAATTATTTTAACATAAAAAGAGACACAAAAAAAAGGAAAATTTAGTTTTGGCTTGACAAGATGATTTATCTTGCTCCTATATATTCCCGGGTGCGATGGGAAACTCAAAGCCACGTAGTTCTTTTGAAAATGTTTGATTGGTTGATTGATTTTATTTTGGTAAACGTTTGATCTTGAAAATAATTTTGAGAAAAATTATTTTATTTTGAAATAAATTCACTCTTGTACAGGGTCTAAGATAGCAATATTATACGATAAACCCTTGCAATTAATACATCACTTAAGGATGAAAATTCATACATCAACGTCGTAGATTGTTGCGTGAATTCAAATAATTTTTATTTTTTATAAAAGTTCGATAAATCTTGTTAAAAAGAGTAAATTGAAAATATTTTAATTTTCACAAAAGAAGGAATTCACTCTTGCACATGGTTAAAGATAGCGAAGCTATACGATAAACCCTTACAATTCATACAATACTTGAGGATGAAAAATCATACATCAACATTGTAAATTGTTGCATGAACTCAAAAGAAATTTTATTTTTTACAAAGTTGGATAAAATTTGTTAAAAGAATAAATTGAAAATGTTTTAATTTTTACAAAAGAAGGAAATCACTCTTGCACAGGATTAAAGATAGCGAAGCTATATGATAAACCCTTACAATTCATACAACACTTGAGGATGAAAAATCATACATCAACATTGTAGATTGTTGCATGGAAAAAAGACTTTTTATTTTATTTTTTAGAAGTGTTTTAGCGTACCATTTCTTTTAAAATCAAGGATTGAAAATACTTTAAGGTTTTTTTCTATTTTTTCCATCTTTATTCAAAAAAATTTATAGATAAAATTAGCCATGCAACACTTCAAGCCCAAATTCATAAAGCTTTTTTATTTTACTTTGTTTTTAGTTTGAAAATGGGCCAATCAGCTTTGACCCAACAATCCAATGGGCAGCCTCAATCCTAACACCCCAAGCTGAAACATGACCAAAATAAAAATAACAATATAAAACCAAAACTAAGACTGAAATAACATCAGAATAGTGAAAAAGAAACAAAAGAACGTTAGCAGAATAGAGAGAGAGGAAGGGACCGAAGCAGTGAGCACGATGGCGGAAGAGATGCGGCGGACGACGAGTAGCGCGAGTCAGGCGGGCGTACGTCTGGGTGGTGGCAGTGGTGGTCCGTGAGCGGCGTGCGGCTGAGGATGCTGCCTAGGCAGATTCGTGGCGGAGGACGAACGGAACTGGTGCGTGGCGGAGATCTGAGGCAATTCGTGCACAGATCCGTGGTTGCCGGCGGTCTAAGGCAGAGGACGCGGGGATGGCTCCGCTGCGAAGCTAGCGGTGCGACGCGGAGGAGGGGCGTGACTGTGGTGGATCCGGGTCTGAGATCTACGGTTCGTGACGGCGGCAAAGAACCGAGGTGGCGACGCGGCAAGGTTGGATGCAGCGCGGTGGTGTGGAGTTGCTCGCCTGGTGGTGACGCTGCCGAGGCAGAGGATGTCTCCTCCCTCCTCTGTTTACTGCTATGATCTATGTGTGTGGTCCTTTTTGTCGTTGCAGGGACAAGAGTGATAAGCAATGAGTGTGTGTGAATGGGTGATTGTTGGTGAAGGTGAGTGGTTCTGTTGTTATGATATAGATGTAGAAATGGGGAACAATGTGGTTGTGGATTGATGCTGTAAGAATGGAGAGAAATGATGAAAAATAAAGAATGGAGGGTTATGATGAAGAAAATAACCGAGTCCCCCCTCCCATCTGTCCAAGGTGCTTTTGTTTATATAGAAAGGATAGGAGAAGATGATGCCAAAATTTGTTATTGGCATGCTGAGAGTTAAGGACAAAGGTACAGAGGGAGGGTGCCATGGTGGTGCTCCCACCATTCTGTATAGCTGGTATAGGTGCAGGGGTTGTGCCTCTTGTTTTGGGAATAAAGCATAAGAAAACAAAAGAAGGGAAATAAAACAAAGCTGCACTACAGGAATTTTCGCTGTTTCCCAAGGCCTATGACCCTGGGAAATCCATAAAATCCGTGGGAAAATACACATTTCCCAGGGATGACCCACGGATTTAGATCCCTCGGTTTTCAGCTGGTCGGAAACGTTTCCCACGGATTCGCCCTGGGAAATACCCCGCGGTTACAGCCTTGGGAAATTTTCCAGGGATATATCCCTGGGAAATATTTCCCTGGGATATATCCATGGGAAATACTTCCCAGGGTTCTAACCCTGGGAAATATATGTTTTGTTTAAATTATAAAACCTTATATACATTAATTTATGTTAAAGTGGATAAATAAATAATTATTATTTTTATATGAATGCATCAACAAAGAAATTAACATCATAATTCAAGCAAACAATTTGTTCAACACAAAATGTTATTCAAGTCATATTTGTTCAACGAAAAAATTATTTCAAACCATAATAAACATGATAAGTAAAATAAACTAAGAATCCCCATTATAAGGATCCTCAACAAAATGGTCAAGAGAGTCGTCGTCCTCCTGAGCACGCTGGGTCGTCTGACTAGGCTGTCGTCGCTGTGGGGGCTGCTGCTGCTGCAACTGTCGCACTGTCTCCATCAGTTGTCGCATCGTATCCATCATCAGACGATGCTCCTCATCCCTCTGTCGCTCCCTCTCTTGGGAAGCGACCAACATCTGCCTCAACTGAGCAATCTCCACAGACTCCTGAGGGTAACGTCTGCATGTGGTGGACGCTCCAACCCTGACCTCTAACTTGCGTGAGGCCCCTTTCCGATAGTTGCCGGCAAGGTCTCCAGCACCGTACAAACGACCCTTATACTTGCCGCCGACGACTTCTGCCCAAACATTCAGCGCAAGCTGCTCGTCCTCCTGTGGGTTAGCTGGGGTGGATGGTGAAGAGGCTGATGATTGAGACCTATGTTGACTCATCCTCTCATGAAACTCCTCCTGTTACAATACATCAGACTATCAAAATTTGAACAATATGTTACAAGATAAATTATGCAGAAAAATGGACAGAGTTTCCCCTAAAACTACAACATCCCAATGTTTACAAACAGAACACCGCAATTTAAATCCATAAATCATCATCAAAAGCTCAATAGGATGCACACAAATTATCATGTCCAAACTAGTTATAACATTTCCAATGTCAGGCAGTATCAATAGGTCCAAATATAAAGTGACTCTATAGACTCAGAAATCAAAACATGAATAGTATGTTACACGATTAATTATGCAGAAAATTGGACAGAGTTTCCCCTAAACCTCAAACTTTACAAATTGAACACCACAATTTAAAACTGCAAGTCATCAAAAGCTTAATAAGATTCACACAAAGCAATATATTCAACTCCCTAAAAGCCAATGCTCAAAAGCCAATGCTCAAACTAGTCATAACATTTGAGGCTCTCTGCCTCTCAAGTCCAGTAAAGTATGAGCGTTACAATATCTATTGAAGTCAATAGCTTTTTCACCGATCGTTTCGAATCACCCATGAATCTATAAAACAACAAGAAGTTCATAGTCATATCCTTTCACTTCGAATGGAAAAAAGTCTAATTAAAATTCTATGATGGTTATATTACCTTTCAAATGGATACATCCACCTATATTGAACCGGTCCACCAAGCCTCGCTTCATACGCGAGATGTACTGGGAGATGCTCCATAGAATCAAAGAAACCAGGGGGGAATATTTTCTCCAACTTGCATAGAATGATGGGAATATTTTGCTCCATCCTAATCAGGTCATTCTCCCTCAACGTTGCAGAGCACAAATCCTTGAAGAATTGACTCAATTCAAGAAAGCGGATTCAAGACATGCACGGGCAATGAACTAAAAGCAATAGGAAGTAAACATTCCATGAATACATGACAATCATGGCTTTTCATCCCATGCATCCTTCCTTTGTTAACATCGGCACATCTTGCTAAGTTGGAAGAATAACCGCCTGGCATCCTAAGTTCTCGTTATCCAATGACAAACGGTCTTTGCTTCATCGACAGGTTAAAGTGTAACTAGCTTTCGGTTTTAACATCTTCCCATTAGCCTGCGACTTTAGCTCCAACTCCGGTCGCCTACAAGTTCAAAGCTAAGTCCATTCTTGCCTTCTCATTGTCCTTGGTTTTCCCACCGACATTCATGACAATGTTTACTATGTTATCAAAAAAGTTCTTCTCTATGTGCATAACATCGAGATTGTGTCTCAACAAATTATCTTTCCAATACGGGAGGTCCCAAAAAGTACTTCTTTTGTCCAGTTATGGCCTTCCCCGTATCCTTGTAATTTGGACACACGACCATTGCCGATGACTTTTGGTAGTTCTCTTACTCTACTCCAAATCTCTTCCGCTTTGAACCTAGGCGGCGGTGCATCTTTTTCAACTTCCCCCTTTTTGAAGGCATTCTTATTCCGTCTAAATGAATGATCCATTTCCAAGAACATACGATGCAAGCCAAACCAAGAACTCCCCCCCGTGTTTCAAGGTAAAGGCCTTTGTATACTCCATGCAATGTGGACATGCCAATTTACCACGAGTCCCCCAACCAGACAACATACCATAAGCAGGGAAGTCATTAATGGTCCACATCAAAGCTGCCTTCATTATAAAATTTTCCTTCCTTACGATATCGTACGTCAACACGCCGCTCCACAACCTCTTCAAATCATCAATCAAAGGCTGTAAATAAACATCAAAACAATCCTTCGGATAGGATGGTCCCTGTGATGAGACACGTCAAAAACATATAAGGTTTCGACATGCACATATTAGGAGGAAGATTGTATGGAGTAACAATTACGGGCCAACAAGAATATGGTGAAGCCGACGCTTGGATATATGGGGTAAAACCATCGGAGCTTAAACCAAGTCGTACATTACGTGGATCCGAAGCAAAATCAGTATGTACCCGGTCAAAGTGCTTCCATGCTTCGCCATCGGATGGATGCCGTAAGACGCCCTGAAGTTCTTTTTGTTCTCAAAGTGCCATGTCATTTTTCCTGCAGTTTGCATTGATGCGAACATTCTCTGTAGCCTTGGAACTATTGACAAATAGAACATCGCCTTTACGGGAATTGGTTTGTTATTACTTGTCCCAGACTTGGGAGGGCAATACCTCGAAGCTTGACAAAATTTGCATTTGACCAACGCTCCATCATTTATGCCGAATTCGTTGTCGTAATACAACATGCATCCATTAATGCAACAATCAATCCTCTTGACTTCCAATCCCAGCTTCGACACTAACCTCTTTGCACCATAATAATTCTTTGGTACAACTCCTTTTATAGGTGTCACGTCCTGAAGCATTTTCATAAAAAAATCCAAACACTTTTTAGGAATATTCCAATTGGACTTGCAAGCTAAAAGCCTCACACACAACGATAATTTAGAGTCTGAGGCCCCTTCAAACAATGGCTTTTTTGCTGTCTCAGTTAAAAGATTATAAAATCTTTGTGCTTCCTCATTCGGAAGATCTTCAGTGTTATCGTAATCATGCGCCTCGTTTACCCCGAGAGCATCAACCACCATCTCCTGCATTGACGCAAATTGTTCCCTACATCCCATATCTGCACGAGTGCTTGAGGCACCCGTGCAATTCTCGTCAACCCCTAAATCAACATGTGGCACTTCTTCACCATGGAGAGTCCAAATCCAGTAATTTTCCTGGAACCCATTCATATACAAGTCAGTCTTCACAAGGTCTTCACTCTTAATCTTTCGACATCGGCATTTAGCACACGGACATCTAATTCGGTTTCCATCATCGATGAAACACTTTTGTCGCTTTGCTTGGGTAACAAACTCTTCAACCCCATCTACAAAAGTTGGTTTCAAACCCCTTCTTTTCGGATATAGCCTATCATACACCCAACTACAATTCGAAGGATAACAATCTATCTTCTACATATTAATAAAAAATCCAGATAAATTTTAACATTAAATTTCAACATGTCCACTTAGAGATAGTATTAGCATCGTGAATAGGGAGGTACAACTACAAGCAATGAGCTAAAATAACTATACCAGATTTTTTATTCACGATAAATGTGCTTCACTTGAATGGGACATTCATAATTCTCTCAAACTTCAATATTGAATATGAGATTCTTAGCATTACTGCTCTAGTCTTCATGATATATGTCATGAATTCAAGCAAAATGTCTGGTCAACATGGCGAAGAATTCTATATATGATGAAAAGAATTCATATTATTGATCACATGATTACTTTCCTACAATTGAATCTCTACTAAACCTTGTATTGAACATGATTTTTAAAAAGGAGGAAAATATAAGAAAAGAAAAAGTTGTTGATAACCTCCATAGTATGCAACTCCTTACTCTACCATCAACCCATTCCTACGAAAACAACTCTAAACCCCTTACCTCCCAATGCAGAACTCGTGTTCTCCCAATACAGGTAAAGCAAGCTTCCCAATTGTATAACTATATGTGTATTGATTTATTCAAGAACCTGGTTTGAAACATGGAAAAAGTCATTCACGTAACAGTAACACTAACACATACTAAAATGCTTATATAAGATATAATCAAAGTTGCATACTTGCATACTTTACAGTCAACTAACTAGACAAGCAACCTTACCTTAATTTTCCTCTCAAGTTTGTTTAGAACAGTATTTCTTTCCAGATACTCAACAGCATACGGGTTTAAGTCATTAGCAAAAACACGCTTAACTATCCTTGCTGCAGATATGGCCAGAGGGCCAACTCCAGAGAAAACATCACCTGTCAATTGGATATATAATCAAGTTACATGTGTAAGAAAGTCATAAATAATTTTTCATAATATATAACTCATAGTAGAACACAATTCTGCAACTAAA
Organism: Sophora flavescens; assembly: GCA_030762895.1. NCBI lineage: Eukaryota > Viridiplantae > Streptophyta > Magnoliopsida > Fabales > Fabaceae > Sophora > Sophora flavescens. The sequence continues at coordinate 133,497,912 of CM061065.1, forward strand.
GATTCAAATAGAAGTTATTGCATGTAAAAGAAAGATCTTAGGAGAAGCAATCAGGAATTTTTGCACAGCCTGTTTTATGGAGGTCCATTATTTCTTGCTTTTGTTTTCATTTTCATTCAGACTTCTAGCATTATAAGAACTTCAAAGTAATTTAAACGTTCCTGTTTTCCTTTTCCTTTTAGGTTGAGAGGGGGGGAGCATGTCCTCATTATTCAAATCTCTGATACCATAACCAATTTAGCATAACTTTCAAAAGAAGCACATACTTTCCATTCATGACATAAATCAAAAAAACAATAAAGACAATCTAGTCCAGACTCCAGACTCCAGACTATCTTCGTGAATTTTTCTTTTCCCCGGTCAACCTTATATCCAATACCTAATGGAATTCCAACTAAAGAATAACATCAAAGGATGACATGCACATGCTTGAAAATATTAAGAAAACCAGCCATGAAAAGGATTTCATCATTGATGACATACGTCAAATTTTTATCATATTTTTACACACTTACATTTGAAGTTCACATGGTGAATACTATGGTAGTTTAAATACATTTCCACCTCCATTTCATATCAATGAAATTCTGCTAGTATATGCAATTCATTTCTTAAGACTCGGAAGTGTTCACAAAATTCAACCAGTATCTGTATTAAATAAGAACTGAAGAAGTAAATATGTTTGAAAGGAAATCATAAATTCCAGCAAATATCATACAAACAAATCAACTATTCTCTTATTGATTAATGCAAGCGGATATACTATAAAATTATCCCGTTATCCTTCGGCGTCCTAAAAATGCACCCTGCTTAGAAAACCAATGCATTACTTCAAATGCTTATAACTATCAACTATGTATACCAACAAGTAAAATGACCTGAATGAGCACTTTTTGAAACAAGCCCACCAATTGTGAAATAAGATAAACCCCATAAGACAATATTCCACTTTCAAGCATTTTAACCAATCTCATTCTTACAGTTATATTGCATATCAAATTCACACCAAGCCCCAAGCAGTATTGTATTTGTGCCACCACAAGGGAGTTATTGTTTCTATATTCAAACCCCCAAAGCAAACAAAACCAAAATTTCGTCATCAGTATTAGACATCAAGTTGCTCTAACCAGCCAAATTTCATAATCATATAATCAAGACATGGAAAGCAAAATATAACATAAGTAGGCTAATATATAATCTAAAAAAAAAAGATAAACACGTCATGAGACAACATCATTCTGTGTAAAACCACTCAGAAGCCTTTGTCTTTCAGTTGCAAGCCTAGAATTCCAATATCTGCATAGAATGAAAAGAAACAAAAAGTTACAAGTCATACTTTTACACTTGTTCTTTTACTTAATTTCCTTTCTCCAGAGTCTATTTGGAAATTAAAAATAAAACAGATTGAACTTAGTCCTGATTTATATTCCAAATTCATTGAACAAAGTGTTATAAGAACATATATCCTAATCAATAAGTGTTAGGAAGGTAAAGTCGATGAATAGATTCAGTTCGGATGCAATAGTAATAGGTCGTGGAGGTCAAAGTCATTCACACATCCTTCAACAGAATCGGTACTAAATCGGTCAAAACTAATGATGTCTTGTAATAAATAAATTAACATGCATATTTGATATAATTCTTTCAATTGATGGATGTATCTAAGTTGCATAGAGAATCACACACTTGTTTAAATTTCCAAAACATTCCTTGTACATACTTTTTCTTCTTACAAAACAGAGGTCGGTGCCATGAGACTGAAAAATAATATTGTAATTAACTGATACAAGTAACAATAAATAAGGGGGTCAATTCTTGGTACCAATAAAATCAATTATATATTAAATAACATCTAAAAAAAGTTGTTTCTGACATAACAGAGTGCACGAAATCATCAGGGTTTAATGATGATATTAGGGAAAGAGACGAAGAATGGCAGCAATACGCATCCATGACTTTTGAGACAACATATACTAATATACACAATATGGTAAAAATGGCATAAAATGAATGACGGTGGAAACCAAGCCCCAAGCAGTATTGTATTTGTGCCAAGCAGTATTGTATTTGTGCCACCAAGCCCCAAGCCCAAGGGAGTTCTTGTTTCTATATTCAAACCCCAAGGGAGTTCTTGTTTCTATATTCAAACCCCCAAAGCAAACAAAACCAAAATTTCGTCATCAGTATTAGACCAGGGGACTTACCGAGCAAATCCGGTGGTAATCATGCGACTTGCGACTGTGACTTGAGCGGCGAAACCGGCGACCCAAGCAAGGTGGAAACCATCGACCGCAGCAAGGTGGAAACCGTCAACCCGAGCAAGGCGAAAACCGTCGACTTGAGAGCCCTGCGATTGCGACTGAGCGGGAAACCCTCTCCGCAATGGCGAGCTCGGAATGGTGAGGCCGTGATGTCGAGGAGGGTGAGGTTGAGTGGAGTGCAGGTGAGGACTTTAGGGTTAGGGTCTTGGGAACACGTACTTGCCTGCACTGCTCGCTTGTCTTCTCCAAACACTAGAGGCGCGAAGGGACCGAGTGAAGAGGAGGAAGGCGAACAGTAGGTTAACATCATTTTCCCAGGGGCTTGGCCGTGGGAAACACCGCCTATCGTTCCGACCGTCACAGCCGTGGGAAACCTTTAGGATTTTGCGACGGGCCGTCCGTGGGAAACTCCGTGTTGACTAGACACGGTCAAGCCCGTGGGAAAACTGAGCCATTTCCCAGGGCTCGGTCCGTGGGAAACAGCGCTTTCTGTTACCTACGGCCCAGCCCGTGGGAAATAAAGCGGGAATGTTTGGCGCCTCTTTTTCCTAGGGACCAAGCCGTGGGAAATCAAGCGAGACATTTCTGAGGGTCTTGGCCGTGGGAAATGTAAAAATTTCCTAGGGATTTTTTTCCCTGGGTAAAAAGCCCTGGGAAATAGCTTAATTTCTTGTAGTGTTAGTTCATACCCAAAACAGATAGCAGCACTGGGGGAAGGCAGTAGGAGACAAATTTTTTTATATTTTTCAAACAGACAGTCTTTTTTTCTTTTCTTTTTATTATTTCATTATTATTTATTTATTTATTTATTTTTCATTTAGGTTGGATAACTTGGATCATGGGTTTATCTAAATTAACAATGGGCCAAGAACAAACACCCCTTTTTTTTGCAAAGGTTTTTTTTTATTTTTATTTATCATTTTGTTTATTATTTTTCAAAACATTAATTAAAAAAATCCGGGCAAAATTAGGTGTTCGCATTATCCAAATCCAAATTAATTTGGATCCAATCTTTTATCTCAATGCCAATTGAATTATATTTTAATTATAATAATCCAAATCCAAATTGATTTGGATTCAAATCTATCATGTGGGCCCTCGCAATTTACTTGACAATCTTCAATTTAATTACAATCCTTCTTCTTTGTCATTTCCTAAAGATAAAAATAAGAAAATCATGAGAAAATCAATTAAATTTTAATTAAAATTAATTAAATGCACACATTGACTCTAAAATAACTAAAATAGGAAAACAAAGTCTAATTTGGGTTAAATCAAGCATTCAACAAAATTTAATTGATGAAATCCACACTAAAATATCAGCTAAAACATTATAAGCCAGCAAATTATCAAAAAGCCTTCATCCATTTTGCAAAAATGAAGACCAAAATACAACAAAATACTAACTTCATTCTCTTAACATTTTCCTTTAATAATCCAACCTTCTCAACCAACAAATTATTATCAGCATTCTCAGCTTCCAATAGTAGCTGTGACTCAGTAATCTATCATTCGCGTTCTAGAACATCGGCCTTCAATTTTTTATTCTGCCTTATTATACCCGTCATAAACTTCTTTTAATAGCCTGACTGTTCTGAGTCAAACTAATGAAAGAATGTCCATCATGTAAGCAGTAATAATCGTAAACCCTAAACATGGTGTAAGCAATACAAATCATAAACCCTAAAAAAGGGGGAAACAAAAAAATGAAAAGGAACCAATGAAACCTAAGGAAACAGATGTAAGAAATTCCAAATCAACAATAACTTAATGAATCACAACAAGTCTGGCATATACCTATCACACAAATTTCAAATGAAGGACGCAAGAAATTTGCCCAAGCTTCAAATGAAGGCCGCAACAATCACAGCAACAACTTCGAACGCAATAATCAGATTAACAACGCACTCAGAGAACGAAAGTAGACGTGAGAAGATTGGAAAATAGTGTGAAATGGACAAACGAATGAGTTATACGAAGATGAACAAAGAGATGGTTCCAGAGAGAAGAAGAGAAGAGCATGTTTAGGGTTCATAGTCCAAATGAACGTTAGGCATAGAGACTTTTAAGTTTAAGAAACTTTGAATTTAAGATGATTATTATTCTTATTCTTCTTTTACATTTTCAATTAATTGTTATATTAAAGTAACTGGGATTAAAACAAAATTTACAGAAGGACTAGAATGCAAAAGAATAAAATGTATGTAGTAAATAATAAATCAGATATGAATGACTTCATTAAATGCATTCAAGTCATCCATTGGTAAAAAATCCAACTGTTCTAAACAAATTGATTCTTTGAGGGTACCTAGCAGTTCCCTTTAAACAATAGGTGTTGAAACATTGATGTTATTCGAAACAAAATCAAATTTAAAAAACTTTAATGATACTTTTCTACTAATCTACAAAGTAACTAGCAAGGCTTAATTCTTTTTTTAACTATAAAATAATATGCTATTTCTAAAACTTAGTATTTTAAATATCATAGCACTCTCCTGCGTGATTAAGAAATTAAAACTACTTATTCATATTTTCTATTTTTTTAAGGAGAGGCTCATATCGGGTCTTACATAAGAGAAAAAGGATAGGGAATAATGGAATGAGAAAAGGGCGGATCGCATCATGAGAGTTTGAACACGCACACTCACAGTGCATGTCTCACAACTTAACAAAGAGAGCTGACTCAAGAGGACTGCATGTTTATATTTCTAATCTCCAAAATATCGAGCACATAATCACCAATTATTTTAGAAAAAGAAGTTTATGCAAGTTTAAATTCAAATCATGGACTTCCAACAAAGTTGGCATGGTTAATAGATATTCGGGTTCCTTAAACATACTGTCAGGGATTCGATTCATATTGTGTGTATGAAAAAATTATTGGGAAATATAAAAACTCACTTCAATGATCTCTATGCAAGGGATTAATTTCTACCTATATTGTTTAGGGGCGATACCTTTGATGCAACAAAATACAATTAAATTCATGGTCACTTGATGTAATCAAGATATCTTGTGGCAACTAATGCAACTGTATAGTGTTGAAATTGTTGATTGCAAGTAGGGATGATAATCTTATCCGTGTCTGCAAATGAAACCTGCAATAGGCACGAAACAAGAAGATATCTTAACGGATAAAAGAAATGAGTATTTTTCTATCTGCTCATTAATGGGGCGAAGCAAGTGTATTGAGATACCTGTACGGGGCAATGATACTCGTACCCATGAAAAACTAATGATTCTTACTTAAGCATGTTATATAAATAGGAAAGATGGATGTGCCGTGGTCAAATCACTGTCTTAAAAGCAAGATTCCGGCAAACTCAAGATGCAATCTGACAACCTGATTTGCTCTCCATGGTTAACACAATAACTCTTGAACTTGTGCACTCAAGTTCAAGAGCAATGGAGTTTACACAATCAATTGCTCAAAAGCTTATATTATATTTTTGAGTGTTTATAATTACCAAGACTAAAAACTACTCTCCCATTCTTGTCCATGTTCCCGTTGGAAAAAAAAAAAAAAAAACGTTTGTGCATTAATGCCTATTTAATAGGCTTAACAAAAATAGTTGTTAGGCGACCAAAAGGTGCAGCACGTTGGTAATTAAAAGAGTTAAAACCTCTGCTTACACTATGTATCAAAACAAAGGTTTTAATTTTAACAATAAAACTAATTCTTATTCTTTAATTTTATTGGTTTCTTACATTGAGTTATTAATATTGTCATTATCCAATATTCCCCCACTAATGGCAAACATGTAAAGAAACAAATATTTTTGAGCAAGGAAATGATCAATGCTTAGGTGTTAACATCCTAAGGATTTGAATTAATACGCGGTGAAGTTAGGCAACAACTTCGTCATTGAAGTGAATTGCGCTTGATCTAAATGGACTTGGTTGAGACCCCCAAGGTGCAATATGACAGCATGGTCCCACCCCCCACCCCAAGATTAGCACAACAACTCTGAAACTTGTATACCTAGGGATGGCAATTTTATTCGTACCCGCGGATAAAATCCGCAACGGGCACGGAGCGGGTAGTTAAACGGGTACCCGCGGGTAAAATAAATGGGTAATTCCAATACCCGTTTATAAACGGGGCGGGGGCGGGTATCACACTATCCGTGCCCGCGGATACCCGCACCCGTTACTTAATTACTATAATACTCTTTATTATATATATCTATTCTCAAAGTCCTTATATCATTTCATAGATAATTTTCATCTATTGTGTTGTTTCATGGATATTTTAAGTGTGATGTATTAATTTGTATGTGTTATTTTGTTCAAATATCAGAAGATATTAATGTGGTGATTTGTTTAAGTTTTGTGTATTTTTTTTAATTAAAAAAAAGATTTGTTTGTTTTTATAACTATCCACGGATATCTGCGGATACCCGTGAAAACCCGCGAATCCGTTAAAAACCCGTTAAGCGGGTATCCGTACGGGTACGGGATGGGTACGAGTAGAATTTTTATCTGATGGGATGGGTAGCGGGTAACCAATATCCGTGCCCACCCCGCCCCGTTCAGTTGACATCCCTATGTATACCAAAAGTCAAGAGCAATAAATTTTACACAATCAATTGCTCAAAAGCTTATATTACATTTTTGAGTGTTTATAATTACCAAGACTAAAAACTACTCTCCCATTCTTTCCACCATGATAATATATATATATATATATATATATATATATATATATATATATTGTTTTTTTCATGTTCCCGTTGGAAAAAAATGTTTGTGCACTAATCCCTATTTAATAGGCTTAACAACAATAAATTTTTTTTATCAACAAAAAATTAAATCAATAGACAAGCTTGTAACTCAAATTCCACTTATTAAATATTTGAATATCATTTTCATGTTGAAAGTTTGATCACTAATCAAGCTTAGGTAGGGTGATAAATAAGCTGCATCTCAAGAAAATGTAAAATTTATATTTATATATTTTATAATAAGAGTGTATCAAAATTAAAGTGATATTCGTTTCAAAAATAAATAAATATTAAAGTGATATATATTTTTTTTAAGAAAATTCAAATTTTCCCTTTATAATATATATACACCACGTGCTTTCAGCCATCCAACGGTGACCAGCCAACCATAGATTAACAATTCTTAATAGCCGTTAGATCTAGGTCATCAATCTCTCTTTTATACCTCCCTGCGCCTCAGTTGTGACTTCCTCTGAAACCCTAGCGACGCAAAACGCAGACGCAAAAGCAGAGCTTGATCGAAGAAGATGGTGCAGCGTCTCACCTATCGGAAGCGGCATAGCTATGCCACCAAATCCAACCAGCACAGAGTCGTCAAGACTCCTGGTAAGTCGTCGATTTCCCTCACGATTTCAATGGATTCAATTCAATATCATTCAAATCTAATGGGTTTCGTGTTTTGGTGTTTGTGAAATGAAGGTGGGAAGCTGGTTTATCAGACCACTAAGAAGAGGGCTAGCGGACCCAAATGCCCCGTCACTGGCAAGAGGATTCAAGGGGTATCCATTTCATTCCATTCCTCTTTCAATTTTCCCCCCCAAATGTCGTTAGATTTGTTTTTGTAGTTTGACATGTGTTTGATAGTTTCTGTAGAAATTGTGTCTGTGTGTGTTTTTTGCCGCTTATAGCTGCTGAGGTTTTCATCAAAGGGTGCGTTTGGAAGAGCTTACAGAGAGTTTATGAGAATAACTTATGATAATAAACCTAATCATATAGTTTATTAAAATAGTTATGATCTTTTCATAAGTTCTTTTTAGCTTATTTCCATAAGCTTGCAAGAGAAGCTTATGAAAATAAGTTGTTTTTGGCTTACTTGAAAAGGAGTTATTGCTTAAGCGCTTAAATAAGTTGTATACCTAAATGCACCCAAAATATAGTTTATTTTCATATACTAATTACTTATGTTGGCCTATATGTAAGTTATTAGCATTCTTAAGGATGATAATAGATAAATGGTAGCCAGTGTGTATAGCGGGAGCTACACAAGGACAGAAAAAGGTGAATGAAGAGCATTACTGCATTTATGAAAAGCTGGGGAACTGCGGATTCCTTTTTTCTCTCTCTTCATATTATTGTATAATTTGACAAGTGTAAGTAACTGCCATTCATAGTTTCATGTAAGAGGAGACCAAATGGACTTGTGCTCATCTCTACTTAAATTTGTGTATTTTAGTTGCAGCATATCAAAATGGAGCAATGTTTACAACCTACTGCTACATTAAGTTTGATATTTGTCCTACTTTCCATGCTCGTGAAGTGTGAACATGGTTATGAAAGCTTTGTTAATGTTTAGCTTGTGCTTAATACTTTTTCTTTCATATTTTGGATTTCAAATTTTTAATATTGATGATATGTAGGATGACTTGTTGTCAGTGACTCTGAACCTGATTTGACTACATGGAGCTAATATCTTATGCATATATCTTTTGCATTATACATTGTTTTCCCTAGTGATTGTTATATTTATATATACTTCAGCTGCTTTGGATTTAATTGTATCATATCTGATTGGATGCAGATGTCTTTATATATTTGTTGCAACTTGTAAGGTTATTGAGGTAATTTATGCTTGACAATTGCAGATTCCACACTTGAGGCCTGCCGAATACAAGAGATCAAGGTTACCCAGAAACCGTAGGACTGTAAACCGTGCCTATGGAGGAGTTTTGTCTGGAGGTGCTGTCAGGGAAAGGTTTGTTCTGCTCAACTTTGTACTTGTAGGCCTATAAGAGCTTTTACAAGTCTTTATCAGGTTAATTGGGTTGTAACTTGCTTATATTTGTCTCCTGTTCAATAGGATAATTCGAGCTTTCCTGGTTGAAGAGCAGAAGATTGTTAAAAAGGTCTTGAAGATCCAGAAGGCAAAGGAAAAGCAGGCCTTGAAGGGATGAATATGAAGAACACATCGAGATAAAGATATTTTTGAGGAACGTTAGGTCTGGGTAACTATAGCAAATTATGATTTTATTTCTGTTTTAATTGTGCTTCGTTGCTCTGTACTCTGTTTGAACTCATTCTAGTGCACTTGTCAACTTTGTCGACAATTCCATTTTGATACAATTTCTTTCCTCAATTTTCTCTTGATAGTTAATTGGTTTCATCGTGTTCCTATATTCCTATATTTTATAATATTATTTTCTGTATCACTAACTGAGACAGAAATAATGACAAGGAAAATGTTACAGGAATATATTTGAGCCGAAGAATATAGTTGACAAAAAAATTATAGGAATTAAGAATCTTAAAATATTGAATAAAGTTAGAGAACAACAATATTTTGTCTTTAAACTATTTCCCTCTTTCTTCCCTCGATGACTTGTTGACTACATTTTAACTTTCAAGTCAGCAAACATGGAAAGCTGTTTCTTTGCCTCTTGGTGATCGGGGAAGGTGGTTCATGCTGTGTTATCAAACAGTGGCTTAAACATTTTAAAGTATAAATCTTTAGTTGATATTGTTGGATTGGTCGTGTTAAACTCGTTCCAGCAGAGTACAGAGGAATCAAATAAAATAAATCTTTTATTTGTAAAAGCAACATAAAACACGTCTTCTAATACAATGCATTGAGCAATGCATAAAAGACTACTGTTGCATTGTACTACCTCCGATCCATCTAAGGAAAATAAGTCCATTTTTTATTCAAAATATTAAAAACATATATTAATTTTCACACATATTAAATATTAATTTTTAATAATCATTATTTATAATAGGATTTATACTTATGAGATATATCAATATCAATTTTTTATGTGAGTTTGTTCATCAATTTGAAAATCTATAAGAATATTAATTATAATTAGTTTATTTCAAGATTTTTTCTTGATTTATGAGATTTAGGGTTATGTTTTTTATAACATGGATATTTAGTAGCAAACGTTGACAATTTGTTTCTGGGTTTAGTGCCTCTCATCCATGGTCCAAGATCTAACTTGGATCTAACTTTAGGGGTGGAAACAATCACGCCTTTAATTTTGGCCATCAACTTGTTATGAGTAGGCAGTGTCTCCATCACAGGATGTTCTTGCAGGGTATTCACCACTTTGTATTTTTGTTTTTATGATAATAACCAGTCTGTATTAAGTTTGTAATTAAAAATGCAAACTTATTAGTTCATTGTGAACAGTGAGTTATACGGTGATCAAGGTGATTTGAGTAGGGACGTAAGGGTTTGGAATGATAAGGAGGTTATGAGTTCAACTTCTCTTATTAACATAACACACTAATTACTATGCTTTTTGATTAATCGCAAATAACTGCACGTGGTTCCTTGGAATCTGTTGGCTCATTTTGTCTCTGGAAGTATGACGAAATTTGGGAATTTATAGGAGAATCATCCTTTAGTCCTCTTTCCATTTCTTTTTCTTTTCTTCTTTTGTAGTAATCGAATGGAAATATAGAGAAAAAATCAGAGAAGGAATTAAAGTGCCACACAATTTTGAGTATGTAAGTTGAATTGTTTTTCTCTGTTAAAAATATTGATCGAGGCCGTGTAGACAAAAAATCAGTTCAAATATATTGGAATGTGTAAAAGTCCAAAATGTATTTCCGCATTTTATTTTCGTCTAGACGCATTTATTCGTAATTGTAATATAATGTCAAATCACATCACAAAATGAGTTACCTTGCAGCAATAAACTACACATAACAAAATATTATATCCTATTTTCACATTATTTTATCTATCTATACAAATTTATATAGATTAAAGAATAATAAAAAATAAAAAATTATATAGATTAGCATAAATCCATATACAAATTGAACCAATGTTTTAAAAACCGAACCGGAGATCGAACCGGTGAGACATCCGGATCATGGTTCAATTAGTTCAACCCATGGTTGAATCAGATAATTCATAAATTAATTTAAAAAATAAAAACTTACTAATTTTGAGGGGGAAAGTAAAATAAAAAAATAAAAGTCATTTCAAACAGTTCAACCCGATCCAATTGACGGTTCAAAGTGGTTCAACCTCGATTCAACCGGTTTTCGGGCGGTCCAACTAGATCACGATTCAAAAGGACTGAACCGAACCGTCGAACTGACCAGTTTCCAGTCGAGCCGTACGGTTCGGTTCAGTTTTTAAAACATTGAATTGAACATACTAAGTGTATGTTTGGTTTCACTTCTGGAGGTATCAAAAGTGCTTCTGCACCTGTCAAACGTGATTCTTGTAAAAAAAGAGGTGTTTGGTAACATGTTTGTGGAAGCAATTTTGCATCCAGAATTGATTCTATCAGAAGCAGCTTAAAGTAGCTTCTGCTTTTGGATTGAAAAATTATACTGAGTTTTACATCAAACTTGTTTTCAAAGTAAAAACATCCAAACATAAATCACTTTACTTCAAACTCAATTGTATTGATATCAATTCTACAAAATCAATTCCATCCAAAATCACGTTTGTCAAACTCTCATCCAAACACACACTAACTAGGGGTGGACAAGGATCTGAGATCCGGCCCGAACCCGAGTAAACCGAAAAAAAAAAAAGTGAATGGGTGGGTTGATGCGGGTCAATGGGTCAAACGGGTTTAAAATTCGGTTCTATATGGGTTCAATCGGGAGGACTCAGGTGTTCAAATTTGTTTCCGTCGGAACCCGAGCCCGACCGAACCATATGTGTTTTTGTGTTTAAATTTTGTACTGAGTAATAACTGTGTAGCTGTATTGCATCATAATAGAAAAGAGAGAAACACTGACTTTTCAGAACCTTTATGACTTATCCCCACTCCCAGCTAAGTAGCTAACAGCCTAAGACACGGTCATAGCCTCATAGACTTTTCAGAACCCTTATCCTTGCTCTCACCTCACCATGTATTCTATAGCCTCTCTCTAACTCTCTTGTTCCTCTTCTCAGACGTCGCAGACGTAGACATGGAAGGAGAAGACGAGTTGCTGCCCAAACGTTGCCATCGACCTCGATGTGGTAGGAGAAGGTCAATATTACAGTAAGGCACACCAGATCTGGCCCTGTTCTTTAAGCTTCACCACCGCGAGAGGCACACCTGATCCGGACTCTTCTCATGCCGCGAGCTGCGTCGGACCTCCGCTACTCTTTGTCGTCGAACATCTCGCTGCTGGGTCACTCGAACACCTTGCCATCGTACGCCTCTCTGTGTTCTCCAGTGTCGAACATCTTAGTTGTTTCATCTTCTCCTCCATTTTTTTTTTGAAATATGATTTCTTGCTTAAACCGTTCAAACTTTGTGGGTTTATTGATGTTGTTGTTGTCGTCGTCGAAGTTTAATGTATTTGAATTCTGGACTTGTGGGTTTAGTTTCTTGTTTCTTCTCCTCTTTTTTCTGTATCTGGAAAAAAATTTTGTACTTGATCGGAAACCATTTCGAACCGCCCGCTTACCTGCTTACCCGCACAACCCGCACCCGACTAATCCGAAGCCACCAAACGGACGGAAATGGGTGCTATATTTAACTAGTCGGTTTCATTCGGATTGGGATTTTTTCACCCGAATCCGACCGGTGTCCACCCCTAACACTAACTAGCTTAACAAACAAAGACCTTTTGCAATCATTATAAATAAATAAATAAATAAACGTTTTGCAGTTAATTGTGAGCTAATGTAATCAAATCTTACCTTCATCTTTTTATTTACTCTGCTTGAGAAAAAAAGTTAGATACTAGTTAAAATCTCAAAGATATCCCATATTAACTATCTATTAGAAAAAAAATTCATATGTAATTTAGCAATGAATTTAATTATTATACATTGATAATGTAGAACCTGCTACCACAGACACTCAATTAAATTTAACAATTCCTCATTTTCAATTTGACCTTTTGTGTATATTATATTTTAGATATTTAAAAAAGTATTTTTACCATTAGCGCTCACTGTACAATAGTACCTTGCGGTGACCTGTTCTTTTTTGTTAGGGTTTAGACACACTCCATCTTCCTATACACTGTGATTGGGTTCATGAATTAGAAGTTAGCAGGATCTGTTGTCGAACATCAAAACGCCTTTGTCTATTGAATCATGAGGTATTTAATTTTCCTCATAAGATTCCAATTGAAAACTCAAATTTAATAAAATGGTCAAAGATATGAAAAGCATAATTCTATATCCAAAATTTATGCAGAAATTAAATGAAATCGAGGAAATTATTGCCATACCCCATATCCAAGCGTTCGGTTCCTCTATTGCATCCTTTCTCTCCTAACTCTCTCCATCAGAAATTCCAACTATTAGATTAATCTAATGGCTAGGACAATTTTTATAAAAAAAAAATAGGGTAAAGATCCGTTTTGATCCTGACAAAAAATGTGTGGGTCATTTTAGTCCCTGACAAAAAAAAAATCCCGTTAGTCCTTGACAATTACTAACTGGGACAAGTTAGTCCCTACGTTGACTCCGTTAGTCAGCATCATTTACTAAATTGTCTCACGATACTAATTGTCAGGGATTAATTAGTTTCACTTTAAATATTGTTAGGAACTATAATGTCTCATTATAATTGTCAGAGACTAACTTGTTCGATGTTAATAATGGTCGGGGACCAACAAATGATCCATACGCTTTCTACGAGGGACCAAAATACACCTTAAATAGCCACCCAAATCCCGTTCTTTCCCAAACGTCGTTCTCACCTTTCAATCCCGTTTTGCGTGCTGTTAGAGTAGAATGCCTACTCTCTCTCGTTTCCCATGTGAAGACGTGATCACCGTACTTATCAGTATCTTCAAACTTCACCATCAAATCTAACATCTAACGTTATTTAGGTATATGACCAAGATACAGTAACATTATTTGGGTATGCTTTCTCCTTTCTATCACTGATTTCGTTCTCTATTTTTTAACTCTCAAAAGATTCATTTCACTTGTACTTGACGCAATTTATCACAGAGAATAATGGCAATTGGCTAACAGTTTACAATTACATTTAAACATATTTTGGGGAATCAATGCTGAATTTGAATTTCTTTTTCTTTTTTTTAACAACAAAATATTGATTTTTTGAGGTAGAATTTTGTGTTTTATTATCTTCAAACTTTTGTCTCTCATTGTCATGTTTTTTTTTTTAAATGGTTCATTTCAAGATAAAAGATTATTGATAAAAGATGCAAGTAGATTGGAAGCCAAAGATTTGTATGGTTTTTTATAGCAATGAGGATGCTTGGAAGTTGTGGGTTGATCATCGTGGAAGAGTTGGCTTTGGAGTGAGGAAACAATATACGCACAAGAAAAAAGATGGCTCAACTAATTATTGCAGGGTTTTTTTTTTGTTGCAAAGAAGGCTTGCGAAAGACAGGCAAATGTGAATATAAGACAATAAATCCAAGATCGGAGACCAATACAAATTGTCAAGCAAGGTTAGGACTTAGAATATGGGTGGAAAATTAATGGTGCATGATTTGTGGAGAAACACAACCACATTTTACATCTACAATAAACAACTCATATGCTATCATCTCAAAGAAAAGTTTCAGAAATTCAATTTCATCAAATTGATCTAGTATATGATGATGGTCTACAACAAAGGAAGTCGTTTGATTTGATGAGTAAAGAAGTGGAGTAGAACTAACTTGGGATATACCTGCCTTGATCAAAAGAATTATCTTCAAAAAAGAAGGCAAATGAGTTTGATACATGGAGAAGTTAATTATCTATTGCAATACTTTCATAGAAAGTTGGTTGAAAAGATCAAACTTTCTATCATTCCTATCAAATAGATGCAGAAGATAAAATAACAAATGTGTTATGGACAGATGCAAGGATGCTCATTGATTATGGGTATTTTTGTGATGTAGTTTCTCTTTATTCATCATATTGCAAAAATAGTTCACATAGACCACTAGCAATGTTCTCAAGATTTAACCACCATCGGAAAGCAGTGACCTTTGGGGCTGCATTATTATATGATGGAATGACAGTCATACAAGTGGATCTTTGGGACAATGGCGAAAGCACTAGTTGAGGTTATGCCCAAGAACTTACGATGAATTATGTCCATGGCACTTGATGCAAAATGGCATCAAGCACTTAGACAATTTAATGAAGGGTAAAATCTCATTTTCTTAGTGACTTTAAGAAGTGCACGTATGACTATGAAGATGAAGAACAATATGAAGAAAGTTGGAGAATCCTTCTGGTGAAGTATGATGTTAAGGAAAATACTTGGTTAAAAAGAGTGTACACTATGGAGAAATGGACATCCTGTTACATGAAGAAGACTTTTACATTAGAAATCCGAAGCACCCAACCTAGCGACAGTGTGAATGCAAATATTAAAAGTTTTATGAATGTGGACTTGGATGTTGTCAACTTTTTTAAGCGTTTTGAGGATGTTGTAGAAGAAAAGCAATATAACGAAATGCAATATGAATGTGAATACGACGCATGCCAAAAAAAATCCCAAGACTCAAGAACCCATATTTTGACATCTTGCAACAAGTGTCTAAGCTTTATACTCTCAATAATTTTGACCCATTCAAACATTTTGAACCTTTCTGCCATCTTTTTTTATTGAATTCCTTTACTTGTGTTGAACCATCATTATTGATTGCAATCTCTTTAACTTTGATTAGTAACCTATTCACTTGAGCAATACTTGATTATTTTGGAACTCAAATTTTTGCCTATCCAATTCATCAGTAACTTTGCTAAGGAACATGAATGTTTCTTAACTTTAATATACTTTAGTGACTATCCTAATAAATCGCGGACAAATCTCCTTGTAGCATAACATTGGAGACCGATCAACATCTTCTACCACATGACTAACACCAACATTAGGTAAAGCCCATTTCTTGCCAACTTTGTCCACCTCTTCAAGATATAATGTTCAGGCACTGATTTGACATCCATATGAATGAAAACTTTTAGACAATGACAACAAAGTATGCCAAAGCTCTCAAACTTACGACAAGAGCAATAAATTGACTTCTTATCAAAATCAAAGGACACTCGCCACTCTCTCAAATCCCTTACCATGGCAATGAAATAATCAATTAATGATGTTTGTGTGTTTATGCTCTTCACGGTACATACTTCAAACAACTCATACTCGTTGTGGAATAGATAAAAAATAGTGAGATATAAAGCTTATACATTTATTGCAAGATATCAAAATATGGGTTCTCGAGTCTTGGAATTTTTTGGCGTGCTTCATATTCATACTTCAATTCGTTATATTACTTTTCTTCTACAACATCCTCAAAATGCTTAAAAAACTTGACAATATCCAAGTCCACATTCATAAAACTTTTAATATTTGCATTCACATTGTCATTAAGTTGAGTGCTTCACATTCCTAATATAAAATTCTTCTTCAGGTAGTAGGATGTCCATTTATCCTTCATAGTGTACACTCTTTGCAAACAAGTGTTTTCCTTAACATCATACTTCACAAGGAGGGTTCTCCAATCTTCAAATTGTTCTTCATCTTCTTAGCCATACATGCACTTCTTAAAGTCACTAAGAAAATGAGATTCACTTGTCATTAAATTGTCTAAGTGCTTGATACCATTTTGCATCAAGTGCCATGTACATAGCCCACGGTAATTTATAGGCATAACCTCAACTAGTGCTTTCGCCATTGCATAGTCTTGATCAGTAAAAACTGTTTGAGGCATTTTTCTGCTTATGTGCCTTTATAAATGTCTCAAAGAGCCAATTGTATGACTTTATCGTTTCATCATATAATAATGTAGCTAATCTGCTGTCGCACACGGGTTAAAAATGAGTGATTAGAAAAAAACTGTAGTTAGGGCACGGCAACTCGAGTATCGTATCTCAAGGACTATTGGATTATTATTAACCTACAAATAGATTTTTTTTTTTTGGGTGGGGGGGGGGGGGGTGGGTTAGATTCAATGAAAGAAGAATTGATTAAGAAAACAGTGTCAATTAAGTGATTATCAATAAGATGAAACGATTAATCTGCTGTTTCGGTTTCCCAACTATCATTGATTTGCATAAATTCAATGCCCTAAGCGGATTCTACTCTCTTTTCGATTGTAGCATCAATTAGACAAGTGCAATTGACGCTACGAGATATATGTTCCTAATTTCCGAATTAAGCAAACGGATTGAAGCTCTCGTGAATTAAGCAAACACGACAACATACGCGAATTAAGCAAACGCGATCAAGGTATAGGAACATAGAATCATCGAAATTAATCAACACTTATTCTATACAACTTGAATTAAGCAAACAAGGCATATAGCATAATATTGAAAGAGACAAGCAAATTGATTGGGAATTATGGAACCTCAAGTGTCGGCGGAAACCGAATACAGAAGACTAATCCCTGGTGATTAGTTCTCCATCACAATCACAAACATAATACAAACCCTTGGAATAAAGTATAAACAGTGAAAATTCTGTATGATTTGCGTCTGCCCTGGTGCCTTTTATAAATCAGGATTCGCGTCACGGCCGTGATGGCCATCACGGCCAGGCCGTGACGTATTCTGCCAAGGGCGCGCATTCAAATTCTAGTCTATCACGGCCGTGATGCGAATCACGGCCAGGCCGTGATGCTTTCTGACTTTGGGTGCTGATCTGTCACGGCCGTGACCTCCATCACGGGCCGTGATGCTTTCTGACTTTGGGTGCTGATCTGTCACGGCCGTGACCTCCATCACGGCTAGGCTGTGATCAATTCTGTTCTTCAGGGTTCTCTCATCACGCCCGTGATGGGTATCACGGCTGGACCGTGATGCTTTCTGACTTTCAGGGTCTTCTCATCATGCCCGTGATGGTCATCACGGCTGGGCCGTGATGCTCTCTGATCTTTATGGGTAGCTCATCACGGCCGTGACCAGTGTCACGGCCTGACCGTGATGGCTTCTGCTTTAAGAGTCCTTCCCTTTTTGCTCTTCTTATTAACCTGAAAACATGAAATAGCAGTAAATGCTTTATTTGACTCAAAATTAACTAAAATGTCCTAAAACTACTTAAGAGACTCAAAATGTTACTTGAGGACAATTAAATCCAAATTTGGGTGAAAATGAGGTTAAACTCGAGTAATTAGTACAAAAGCCATGGTCTTACTAGTTATAAAACTAGTCGAGCTAGAGGCTTATCAGTAGCCTCAAAGATCACTGCTTTTCGATGGGTGGTTAAATCCTAAGAACAAACTATTTGTGAAATATGTTAATCAAAAGAAATCACATCACCAAAATATTCGTAATCAATGAGCATCATTGCATCTGTCCCGAACACATTTGTGATTTGATCTTCAACATCTATTTGATAGGCATAGTAGAAAGTTAGATCTTCAACCAACTTTCTCTCAAAGTAATGCAATAGATAAACGGTTTCCCCGTGTATCAAACTTCTTTGCCTCCTTTTCAAAGATAATTTTTTTGATCAAGGTGAGTATATCCCAAGTTAGTTTTATCTCCCACTTATTTACTCATCAAATCAAATGACTACCTTTCGTAAGCCTTCTTTGCAACAAACAAAACTGCAACAATTAGTTGAGTCATCTTTTTTCTTGTGGGTATATTGTTTCCTCACTCCAAAGCCTACTCTTCCTCCATAATCAACCTTGAACTACAAAGCATCCTCAATGCTATACAAAACCATAACAATTTTAGGCTTCTAATCTTCTTGCATCTTGTATCAATAATCATGTATTTCTCAAATGACATGTATATTAACACCACATTTTCTACATACTTTATCATGAAGTGTGCAACATCTTGGACTATTTTCTGAATTGGCGACTGTCCCCACAAACCAACACATGTATTTTCAACACGCTCTCTCCTCACTCACACACTTTCTAGGAAAACTTCTCAGGAGGTCACTCATCCCATAATTGCTCCAAGTCAAGCACGTTTAACCTTGGAGTTCTTAAGTGATGGGTTCCGAAAAAGAAGATGCATCTTGCTGGTAAAGGTAGTATCAATCAATTCTTTTAAGCTTTCCTCAACTGCACAATCTCATACTTGCATAGTCTCAAGATCTCCTCAATTATGCAGTCCCATACTTGCACAGTCTCAGGTTCCCTCTCAATCCGATGTGGGATCGGTTCGTTCATATGTCCCTCCGCCTAGAAGACTGTCAGGAGCCACTCCTTGTCCATGCATCATCTTTTGCATCGGCAACCACTCCCCGCCTTTGTCAGCCCCCGGGTGTCACAAACCCACCAGCTTCTGCTTGGTTAGTGCCCGAACCACAACTTACTGGGAGAGGTCACACTCTAATACCATTTATAACATCCCGGGCTGCTTTCTGAATTGACGACTGTCCCCAGAAACCAACACTAGTATTTCCTACGTGCTTTGTCCTCACTTACACATTTCCTAGGAGGCCACTCATCCATTGCTCCAGGTTAAGCATGTTTAACCTTGGAGTTCTTAAGTGATGGACACCCGAAAAGAAGATGCATCTTGTTGGTATAGGTAGCACCAATCAATTCTTTTAAGCTTCCCTCGATTGCATAGTCTCAAAATCCCCTCAACTATGCAGTCTCATACTTGCACAGTCTTAGGTCTCAGGTTCCCTCCCATTCCGATGTGGGATTGGTTCGTTCATGTGTCCATTTACTTAGAAGTTTGCTATGAGCCACTCCTTGTCCATACATCATCTATTGCACTGACGATTACTCTCCGTCATCAGGTGTCACAAAGTGAGCCCAAATTTTATTTTTTATTTTTTTTTAAAAAGTTGACAGCAGTAAATGAAAATTTGAAGATAATAAAATACAAGATCTATATCAAAGAATCAATATTTTCTTGTTAAAACAAAAAAAGAATCAAATATAGGATTGACGCCCCAAAATACGTTTAAATATGTCATTTGGATATTATTATAAAGTGGAAGCCAATTGCTATTATTCTTTGCAGGCGTCCTAATTTGATACAAATTTCCTAACATCATACGTGACATCTGTTACAATAGTGTTATTGTATCAGCACTTTTTTTTTTAATTTTGAATTTTTTAAAAAAATAAATAATTTATTTTTAAAAAAACTCATTCATCATATAATGAACTGAATTCACCAGATATTTATACATGATTCACCATATATTTGTATCCAATTCACTAGATATTTACACATACTTAACCGAAAAAATTTATTCCTCAAAAAAACCCATTCACCAGATATTTACATATACTTAACCAAAAACTTTATTAAAAAAAAAACATATTCACCGGATAATGAACTGAATTCACCAGATATTTGTACACGATTCACCAGATATTTGCACATACTTAACCAAAAAATTTATTTCTCAAAAAAACTCATTCACCAGATATTTGCACATACTTAACCAAAAAATTTATTTATAAAAAAAACACATTTACCAGATAATGAACTGAGTTCACCAGATATTTATACCTGATTCACCATATATTTGCACATACTTAACCACAAAATTTATTTCTCAAAAAAAACATATTCATCAGATAATGAACTAAATTCACCAGATATTTATATCGGATTCACCATATATTTGCACATACTTAAATCAAAAAAAGACTAAACCCCCAATTTGGTCCCTGAGAAAAACACTCGGGTCTGAAATAGTCCCCATCCAAAAAAAACTATCCATTTAGTCCTTAAGAATGTATTTCCGGGACAGATTAGTCCTTCTGTCAGTTGACCACCTTTGACCGCAGGTTAAATGCTGACGTGTCGGTTTCCATTCCAAAACGCATGCCGTTTTTTCCTTCTTCTTCCTCCAGCTTCTTCTTCATCCTCCAAGCAGGGTTTTCAGAATTGCATTTGACTTGAAGTTCATCTAAATTCTAAAACCAGTCTTCATCTGCATGTCACGAATGATTCCTCGAGCCATCCATCAGCATCATCTCCATCCACAACAATGGCTTCTTCTCCGATTCCGAACATTTTGTCTCTGGTCAATGAAGAAGGACCCAGACCTCGAATCCGCGCTCTCTCACAACCGCCGTTGGATCGTTAACAATCAGATCAAGAACATCATCCTCCGCTACCCCAACCACGAGATCCCCTTAACCACCCTCCAGAAGAAGTTCAGAACCCTAGATCTTCAGGGCAAAGCCCTCAATTGGGTCTCCAAGTACCCTTGCTGCTTCGAGGTTCATCTCCGCGGCGGTGGCGAAGGCAAAACAAAAGGCAAAAAGAGTGTGTTCAATGACGGTGTAATGCTCTGTTTAGTAACAAGAAACCACCGCAATCAAACATAGAGGGGAGATTGAAAACAAAAAGTGGATCTAGTAATAAGAAACCGAAGTAACAAAAAAAAGACAAAGCGAGATTGATGACAAAAAACAATGGTGATGGCGTAGTACGATCTAGAAAAGGGAGATCGATGGAGGAGATCGACAGATCACTGGTGTGTTTGCTCTATCGTTGTCACGGGATAAGAGCTATGCTCTGTTTGGAAGGAGGAAGGGGTCTGGCCTAAACTGCAAGGGGAATTGTTAAATGCTTGCTCCGTCTGACGGTCTGAGATCGAGCAGCAAGAAGGGATGCATTTGTTGGAACGAGTGCCACGGTGGAGAGGGCTTAGTGTAGAAGCAGAGTTGGAGGCAGTGGAGAGGACTGAGTGCAGAGATTTCAAGTGGTGGAGAGAGCTGAGTGACGAGATTTTGGGCGGTGGTGGTTGTTTCTTTCGTAAACAATACCTAGTGTCTCAGAAGAAGAAGCTGGAGGAAGAAGAAAGAAAAAACGGCATGCGTTTTGGAATGGAAACCGACACGTCAGCATTTAACCTGCGGTCAAAGGTGGTCAACTGACAGAAGGACTAATCTGTCCCGGAAATACATTCTTAAGGACTAAATGGATAGTTTTTTTTGGATAGGGACTATTTCAGACCCGAGTGTTTTTCTCAGGGACCAAATTGGGGGTTTAGTCTCAAAAAAATTATTTCTCAAAAAACTCATTCACCAGATAATGAACTGAATTCACCAGATATTTGTATCCGATTCATCAGATATTTACACATACTGAATAAAAAAATTATTATAAAAAAAATTATTTTTTTTAAAAAAAGACCCGTTACAGTACTGTACAGTATAGCTACAATACCACACAATACACTGATCATACGATGTCAACCATGTGGTATCCGTAAACATATGTCAATTTAGCATTTTTGTATTCTTTGTGATGAATTGTGAGTACAAATGAAACGAGTCTTTTGAGAGTAAAAAATAGAGGACGTAATCAGCAGCTGATCTTGACTTAAAAAACATTGGGGGAGCCGCTAGATTTTAACTAAAATAATTTATTCAAAATTTAAGACTAATTATATAAAATTTGAGTTTAATTTTGATATATGGTTAGTGTGAAGTTTTTTTACATTATCAACCAATCATAAAACATCTTATATATGACAATTTGGATTTAATAATTAGTATAAGGATTTTTTACACAATCAACCAATTAGTATAATAATTTGTTATACAGTCAACCAATTATAAAATTGTCATATCATTAAAATTGTTTGACTCTTATTATAATTACCTTAAAAATTACAAATAGGATAATTTGTGATTCATTAACAATGTAAACACATTACACCACAAATGTATTAAAATTAAACTCTATAATTTTATCAAAGTTTCAAAATAATGTATATAATCAATGCTTTTGAAGTGAATATATTTATACCACTTTTATCTTTATCAAAAATTTTCTAAAAATTACATCAATTTTTTTATACTTAGCCATTATTTTATGTGTTTATAAGATAAAAGTGGCTTTTTGACCAAACTGGGTTCCTTTTAGAAACTATTTACCAGTTTAGGGTTGTTCTGAAACTATTTACCAATGGGGGTCGTTTTGAATATTTTATTATTTTTCGGTCTGAAGGGTCAAAGGCGCCACTGCAGATGGCGCCTTTGAAGGCGCCATTGCAGTTGGCGCCACACATTTTATAAAAAAAAAATTAAAAGGGGAGGCGCCAAATGCAGTGGTGCCTATGCCCCTGCTAGCTACAGTAGCGCACTGTAGCGCAACTGTAGCAGCACCTCTTTTTTTAAAAAATTTTTTGACTTTTTTAAAAAAATAAAAAATTTATTTATAAAAAAACTCATTCACCAGATAATGAACTGAATTCACCAGATATTTGTACATGATTCACCAGATATTTGCACATACTTAATAAAAAAATTTATTTCTAAAAAAAACCTATTCACCAGATAATGAACTGAATTCACCAGATATTTGCACATACTTAACCAAAAAAATTATTTCTCAAAAAAACCATTCACCAGATAATGAGTTGACCATGTCTAATCCTCTGATCCTAATAAATGAATCCCTTCCTGATCAAGCAACCAGCAAACAAAATAAATAAAATAACAGAAAATAATAAAATAACCAATAAAACAGACAAAATAATAAAACAATTGAAATAAAAAATCCCAAATATTTGTGAGTATGTGCAAATATCTGATGAATCATGTACAAATATCTGGTGAATTCAGTTCATTATCTGGTGAATGAGTTTTTTTAGACGGAACCATCAGCAACAGGATCAAGGAATATTCATTTCAGGTAAACTCATCTTCTTAATTTCACTCCGGAGATTTTCTGCAATGCTCTCACCAAATAATTTTTTTTACTACTGTAATAATTGATTAATATTTGTTGGTGTAAATTGTTATTGCTATTATTTTTTTATGCCTACTACGATATTATTTGCTACTCATTATTACGGGATTTTTGTTATTAATTTTTTTTTATATAGATACTTTATCAAAAAGGAACCCAGTTTGGTCAAAAAATCGAGATCAGTTCCTTGCTTGAGAGATGGCTGGGAGCCTTGGGTCTCCCTTCAGACCATTCTCTTCCGCAAACATTTTTCTCTTTGTATTTTGTTCAGTTCAGTAAAAAGTTTCCTCTCTCTGTGGGAAGAAGGCAACGAATGCTTTTTGGTATAAATTGTTATTGCTATTATTTTTTTATGCCTCCTGTAGTGCTGAGGTGGCGACCTCACAAATATTTGGGATTTTTTATTTCAATTATTTTATTATTTTGTCTGTTTTATTGGTTATTTTATTATTTTTTATTATTTTATTTATTTTGTTTATTGGTTGCTTGATCAGGAAGGGATTCATTTATTAGGATCAGAGGATTAGACATGGTCAACTCATTATCTGGTGAATTGTTTTTTTGAGAAATAATTTTTTTGGTTAAGTATGTACAAATATCTGGTGAATCGGGTATAAATATCTGGTGAATTCAGTTCATTATATGGTGAATAAGTTTTTTTGAGAAATAAATTTTTTTGTTAAGTATGTGCAAATATCTGGTGAATTCTGTACAAATATCTGGTGAATTCAGTTCATTATCTGGTGAATGAGTTTTTTTATAAATAAATTTTTTATTTTTTTAAAAAATCAAAATTTAAAAAAAAAGGTGCTGCTACAGTAGCGCTACAGTGCGCTTACTGTAGCTAGCAGGGGCAGAGGCGCCACTGCATTTGGCGCCTCCCCTTTTAATTTTTTTTTTTATAAAATGTGTGGCACCAACTGCAGTGGCGCCTTCAAATGAGCCATCTGCAGTGACGCCTTTGACTCTTCAGACCGAAAAATTATAAAATATTCAAAACGACCCCCATTGGTAAATAGTTTCAGAACAACCCTAAACTGGTAAATAGTTTCTAAAAGAAACCCAGTTTGATCAAAAAGCCGCGTTTGCCCGGCTTCAACAGTAATTCTTGCACCAAGTTCAGACCGAAAATTTTCTTTTTACTTTCACCAAGTTCCGCTACTAATCTTTCCTTTCTCCTCACACCAACTCTTTTTGTTAAGTTTGTTATACTTTATTTCTATTATTTAGGAATTGAGATATAAATTAATATCTCATCTAATTGTTGGTAATTTAAATTTTGAGTGCTATTAGTTTACATTTTTTGTTATTTCCATTACTAAAAGTAGTCAAATAATGAATTAATAGATAAATGTTAGTATCTTAGTTCCTTTACCAATGTTTGAACATTGAACTTCCACCTCCATCTTATTATATCCTTTTGCTTAAATCATTTGAGCTATCTCAATCCTAGCTGTATTTGAGTTATTGACACGAAGAAAGCAAAGAGAACAAAAACTACAACCACCTAAAAGCATATTCACACACAAACAATCCCAAAAACGGTTTTTTGATTAAAATGAGTTTCTTTTAAAAACTATTTACTAGTTTAGGGTTATTCTGAAACTATTTATCAATAGGGGTCCTTTTTTACACGTGACATATTTTATTTTTTTCACTCTGATGGGTCAAAGGCTGACTGGCGCCTTCCAAAGTCAAAGACGCCAGTCAGACTGACGCTAGTCAGACTGACGCCTATCATTATTAAAAAAAAAAGACAATTGATAGCAATAAAAAGAGGCATAAAAAAATAATAGCAATAATAATTTACACCAATAAATATTCATCAATTATTATAGTAGTAAACAAAATTTTACTATGACTCTGAAAAGCATCAGTCTGACTAGCATCTTTAAAGATCCTCTATTAATAAATAGTTTTAAAATAATCCTAGATAAGTAAATAGTTTTTAAAATGAATTATTTTAGTAAAAAAAGAAAAAAAAACCAAAAAAATAAAGCATCAAACAAGTGAACCGAAAAAGAACAACAACAATTCACAAACAATATTTTAACCAAAGTTGCAGGGCTCGTACACCCCTTGAACATGATCAAATCTACAAAATCTGCAAACCTACATCCCTAGCATCTGGAAATGTTCTTTTTTGAGACCTTCACAATATCTGCAAAACCACATAGTGCATGTTGTCAATTTGGATTTACTGTTTATGCATCTGGACTCGGTTAATGTATTTGTTTACCAAATTTTATTAGAAATAATTAATTTTTGATGGGCTAAATGAGTTTTGTGAACGTAAAAATTTATATCTTTTTCGTTAAAAATAATTGATTCTAGATATAGGACACAAAATTTTAAATATTTATATTTCAAAAGTGATTTTATTTTATCATCCAAACAAAATCAATTCTTGTATCCATTTTTAAAATATTATTATCAAATACAATCAATTTTTTTAACCTTAATTTTTTCAAAATCAATTCTTCCAAAATCAATTCTATCAAAATCTAAAACAAACTATCCATAATATATAACATACTCAGAACCAACCAAACATGATATTCAACTATTCAAGGCAAGTTCTAAATGACAAAGAGAACGAACGATTAAAAAAAAAAGGATAGACATATATATTACCATAAAATTCAAGAGTCTAATTACTAGGTGAATAGTCTGGCACAATATGAGCTAACAAGGTGCACGTATACACGAGGCAAGCAAGTCGGTTCAACGCCTATAGCCTCCAGTTGTGCCCAAATATCCTCAACACCATCATCCTTGTTTTGTTTTGTTAACTCTAATGTGGTCCTTTCAAACACATCAACCAGTTTTTGAAAAGATTCAGCAATATCACTCATATTTGTATCATCTTCCACAACCCTTTTCGCTCGTTTCTTCGTCCTAGAAGAGCTTGCATCCAGAGAATGGCCAGTTGAAGACCTCTTACGAGAAGCGTCGCGATGAACTTCCTGATTAACTTCACTGGTGGACGTCGAATCGTCAGTCTCTTCTATGGTGTCATTATAACTGTTCCCACCATTTGATGTTTTTCTTGCTCTAATTTCAGCTGCATTTTTTCGATGCTTTCTGATTCTACAAGGTACTCGGGATCTTCTACACTTGTATTTCAGTAAATAAATTACAATTGCAGTGCACGCCGCTACTTGAAAAAGCATCATCATGTGAAGCAATCGCTTATGTTCGCGTCTTAGTTCTTCATTGGCCATCTATTATAATGTAAAAAACAACAACAACACGTCAATTTAAAAAAATATGCAAATACAAGAAAATCATATAGTTTCAATTGAAAAACATATTTCCACAATCTTAAACTCATTTCTCCATGAGCAAAAAAGGTGCTGCTTCAAGCGGTGACTCATCAGTGTTGGCAACAAATCAGGAATCGTACTATAAATTAAAGTAGTGGCAGACTCATTGAACATGCAACATTGAGCTTGAAAATTAGAAAGAAACACAGTGAAGCGAAGGGCGTTACCAGGAGAAGTAGGATAGGCGCATTACCTTACCAGTACCCAGTGGACGGCGCGGGGTTTATACTCTATTGTGAAGTGATGGTGGGCCCAAACGTGAGAAGTAGAGGGAAGATGGTTAGTCGTGGGCGAATGGATCCAGAGATATTGGGTAACTGTTAAGTGACTATGAATAAAACCCAGTGTGGAACAGGGCCGAAAAAATCTAAAAAGGTCCAAATTGATCCCCACAAAAAATACAGACATATATTTGGTCCTTAAAATGAAAAATATTAATTTGATTGTTAAGAAATTCAAAAGTCATTAAATTAATATTTTTAAAATAATTTTTAGGAACATTTTGATTCTAAATATTGATTTTAACTTTATAGTTTAAAATTTCTATAACTTTGTTTAAAAATTAATGATAAATATCCAAGCTGCTTCTTTCGTGAGAGGCCTTAACAAGTCTCTCAAGGTGCACCATCTTTTATAACTGTTTGATAAAAAAGTCTCATATGATTTTATCATACACCCACCATACTGGATTTTTTTTTTTTCATTTCCTTTCCCCTCTCACTGTAGCTCTGCTTGTCGTGTGAAGGCTTCATGACTGCTACCTTCGATTTACAGCCATGACGGTGGGGAGGGGGTGACAGACCTTTTCCCTCTAGTCACCACCATAATACCATCGTTCTTTGTCAACAAGCATTGTCTTGATTTCTCTCTTATCCGGCGTAGTTTCTTCATTGTTCCTTTGTTGTGTCATTCTGCTTTTCTGGATACCCAGGGACGGAGCCAAACTTGAATGATAGGAGGGGTCAATTATAAAAACTAAAGTTATATATATATATATATATATATATATATATATATATATATATATATATATATATATATATATAGAGAGAGAGAGAGAGAGACACGCACCAAATTTCATATAAAATATTTATAATTATTTGTTCTACAAGTTAATTGCATTATTAATCCATCAATATACATGATAATCTAGCCACCTAAAGTAGACCATCATCCTTCGGTCCTTGCACCCAACACCAGGGTTCATCACGCATCCAACATGCATTGGGGGCGTCTTGTTGATGAATTTTTTGACATTAATCGAAATCTCAAACGGTCGACAAATCTTTGAATGACCATAATTTTTTATCTGGGTGGATTTTTTGGACATATTATATATGCACGAAAAGATCTTTTCGAGATCGTCGTTCTAATAACTATTTTTTAGGCAACAGGGGCCAAGGTCCCTCCTAAAATGTATGTAGATCTGTCCCTAATCGCACCCCTACCTCTAGCACGTTCTTGGTCATCTTCGTC
The DNA here is from genome assembly GCA_030762895.1 of Sophora flavescens. Taxonomy (NCBI): domain Eukaryota; kingdom Viridiplantae; phylum Streptophyta; class Magnoliopsida; order Fabales; family Fabaceae; genus Sophora; species Sophora flavescens. Next base: position 133,526,500 of record CM061065.1, read on the forward strand.
GAGCCCATTCCCTCTCCCCCCTGCCGTGTCATTCTGCTTCTCCGACCGGTCGCACCCCTCCCTCTGGTACGTTCTTGGTCATCTTCCTCGAGCCTATTCCCTCTCTCCCATGTTTCGCGCATTGTTGCTGTTTTCTCTGCTCCGGCCGCCGCATCCCTCCAATCACCACCATAACACCATCGTTCTTTGTCAGCAAGCGGTGAAGAAGATGAAAGCTCTGAAAAGTTTAATTTACCTATGGGTAAAGGAGGAGCTAATGAACTTTTAATCCCTCTCAAATAAAGTAGTTCGAGTAGGGATGAACTGGTGGTGGAAGTGGTAGATCTGTGAGGTGCTAGGACTCCCACGATACCAACGGTGCACAATGGCAAAGACGAGACCAGCGACGAAGGCATGGCCGGAGACGGTGGCGATAGTGGGCACCGGGAGGGAGATGAATGCTGCCACGACCTAGCGAAAGGAATCGGCCATGTGGGAGAGGTGGTCGCGCGCTTCGGACCTGGCGGAGTCAATGGTGGCTTCCAGCGCCGTCGTGACAAAGATGGATGGGAGAGGGGTCACGGAGAGAGAGAAGGGGGAGAATGAAATGAAAAGATGATATGGTGTGGGCAGGAGTACCATAATTTCGTGTCACACTATCTGATGTACGGTGATCTATAATCTCTCACGGTATGAGACATGTGTAGCTCTCTCACTGTAGAATTTGTCAAAATATCCATCCTCAAACATGTATTGATTGTGTTCTAAGATCATATAATGATAATAATTTCTTCCAAATGAGAGGGATACAAGTAGGTGCTTTGTATTTGCCTTATTTACCTAATTCTTTCATTCTTGTTTTGAAACTATCGCATTGCTCTTAAACTTTGGGAGTGTATATTGTTACTCATGTTTCATTATTTTTTTTATTGAGTTATTATTTTGAAACATTAATTAAAATAAAATTCAAAGTCATTTAACAAAAAAAATTAAAAAAAATAAGAGCCAATAGTCACAACAAATTTCTTTTCCATGTACATTTGAGTTCACATATTGCCTCAAAGTTACAAAATGTTTCAAAGTAGTACTAACAAAAGAGAATTCTAAATGCTAATGTAGATTTAACAGAAATCTATGTTAAGAAAGTCAAACTCACTAGTTAATGTCTACTAGAAATCAGAAAAACTATGGATTTGGATTCTCTGACTTTGAGATTCAAAAATCACCACGACCCTAGACAAAAATAGGAGAGAGAATGTTAAAAAAAATGGAGGAAAGAGATGAGAGAGAAAACAAATAGATGAGAGAGATAGGAAGAAAGTCACCTCACTTTTCCCTCCTCAAAGGTAGAGGATCTTGATCCAATCCAAAAACTATGGCATCTAATTTGTATAAATAAAATGGACCAAGAAAATGACGCTTGTACATCCAAAATTTTACATGTATTTTATACGAATAACGATGCATAAATTTTAAGTTTACAAGGCATAAAGTTTGGTTGATATATATGATAGTAATGAATCACTATCGTGATAATCAATTACTTAATTAGTTCATTAACCAAACAATACACATTTTTAACTCAAAATTTATACGTGGTTATCTTAGTAATGGCCATGAAAATTTGGGTGTGCATATAAGAGCTTAGAAAAGACTAAGTATAACACTTGCTTGTGGAATAGCCAGAGGGCACATCACAAGGACGAGAAGAAGTATCCCAAAGCACATTTGACTTCCATGCATCACCAATATTGAAAGGCAGACTGAGTGGAAAACCATTGGATCTTACTGTCTCCAACTCTTGGTTATCAACACGAGGCACATTCACATTAGGAACCTTTACCAATAATGCATCTTCATATTGGTTATTTCCAATTGCCCCTTGCACCTCACGTAGTAATGGCATTGGGTAGGAGGCATTACATTGCTCTTGCAACCAACCAAAGTTTGTAGTACTTGTCGTTGTACCTTCAGAAGTCTTGCTGCTAAATTCTCCAAGCACAGATGATGACATATTCAACAACATGGAAGAAACATCCAATGTAGATTTGGCATTAGTATTTGATGTTTCAAGAGGAGATGGGAATAATAAGCTGGTGCTAAAGTCTCCATTATTTGAAATGGGTAAATGATCAAAGGCTTTGTATAGCAAAGAGTTATTAATAATGGATTTATAAGAGGCAACATCTAAAGGGCAAAGAGTGCTACTATTAGAGATTAAGTGTTGGGTGTTGTCATTGTTATTAGTACAGAACTGACTGGCTAAGCTAGTTTTCTTTGTCAATGGCATGTTGAATGAACAAAACTTGGTGTTGTCTTGATCTTTGGTTAGCATATCAGAGGTGCTTGTTTCAGGTAAGGGAGAGACCCAAGAGTGAGACAGAGCTCTTTGAGCTGTAGAGTTGGTTTTCTTGAATATCCTGCATATTGCCCAAGATTCCTGCAAGTTCAAAAACATGTTTAATCTTCAATCATATAAGTGTTACAGTAATAGCCATAAACACTCACCATTGTGCTATAATTAACTTTGCTAAGAAAATAAGGTTTGAATAAGGACAAGATAGGTATAATTCCATAGGTACATTAGGTGTTGTTTTTCAATGTCAATAAGACATTTGTAACAGTTCATAAATGAAAACATAACATGTATAAGAGTTGTTACACATATCATATTATTATTGGAAAACGGTACCTAATTTTACCCAAGTTTTGTCGTTTGAATAATGGTTTACTTACATTAGCAGGAATGGTCTTGTCTATGTACTTCTTTGGGGATAATGGGTCAGTGAGAGAAGGTAGCCTGAACTCATGCATCATCCAGTCAGTTTTGACTCCTTTGGCAGCTCTACCTTTGTAAAAGACTAGGGACTTTTTCAGGCCAATACACTTGGAACCTTCTGAGGAGTAGATAGGTCGATCAGTCCCAGTAGCTTTCCAGAACCCAGCACCTGTTACCCTATTAGGCCTTGCACTATTTCTGTATTTTCTGTCTCTAGGACAGTAGAAATACCACTCTTTCTCCCCTGTAGTAGCCAACTCTGCACACATTAGAATCATGAAAATAACTTGTTAAACACACCACTAGAGAGTAAGGACCCCTTAAAAAAAAGAAAAAGGTATCCAAAAGCTAACTAGACTAAGTTCAGATTTTATTTTACAGACAAATGTTACTATGTTAGTTGCTATATTAGTTTTTTCTCCTTTGTTAGGGTTCAAACCACTCCTTCACTCCTTATATCTTTAGGTCAAAGTAGTTGAAAGTTAACTAGACTGAGTTCAGATTGAAAGAAGTAGTTATGACTAAGGGGTTATATATGAACCAAGATAGATATGTGTCTTACTTGGAAGATCCCAAGGATCATATTTATAGATATCAAGCTGCTTGATGAGCTCTATAGTCAGAGGCCGCTGCTGAATCTTTCTCTTGAGGTAAAACCCAACAAGCTCCTCATCAGTTGGATGAAACCTGAATCCTGGTAGCATAACTTCATCAAGTTTCTCACCATCATTTCTCTCTTCCATTCTTTCACCTATTTTCTTCTAGAGAGACCCTTTGTTTTGTTATGTCTCCTCAAGATTTTAACCAAAACCAGTGAACAAAAAAAAAAAAAAAAAACAAAGCAAAACCAAGAAAAGTAGAAGCTGCCTTTTCAAAGAGATATAGCTAAAAGCTTTGAAGGAAAACCCTAAAAGAAGTGCATGAGGTACCAAGTGTTGTCAAAGAGAAAGAAGAGAAGGTGAGAGCTGAGAGTGAAGTTCAATTAATTTGAAACCATTATATGCTTCCTGAGAAGGGGTCTGCCTCCGAAGGATCAGCCGTTTTTTCTGGTGACTTTTAAAGGAGTGTGTGTTTTGCGAGGATTGCTTAGGTTTGGCTCATAAGAACATGCAAAGGGCAAGCATCTTCAAAGAGCTACAACAACCAAGAAAGAAATTAAATCCATTTAAGTATTCAAGTCAAGAAGAAAATTGAGATTTTCATAGCAGAATACTACTGTTAATTTCTTACTTTTACCTAAAATGATATATCTGCACAACACTTTGGAAGCACATAATACACAATATTACACATCAATAGTGTATATAGGGTAAAATTTGAGTCTAATTATAATCAAATAATAAAAATTATATAAATATGAAATGATGTGTGTACAAGTCTGTGCATGAAACAACCTTAAAGAATTTTTAATTTGTTTTACTTGTCAATGAGACTAATTACTAGACTTGGAATCTCAAAAAACCATCAAATTTTGCAGCTTCTGGGGATTATGATCTTATATTGAATTGCCCTTTAGACATGCATATTAATCTCATGATAGTTTTGGTCTATCCACTACAAGCCAAGACATAGATAAAAGTTCCAAGTAATTAATGATATTTATATAATATAGTGTTTGAAACTTTGAAATATCATTTGGAAACGTGTGGACTGAAGCAGATTCCGAAGCAGATTTGGAATCTATAATTCAACAGCAAATTCCAGTTAGACCCACTTAGGATTATATTATTGGTTTGAAGCTTTCTCAGAATCCGAAAATCCCGTTTCTATTCCATTCCCACAGTTTCTATTCCACTGATTTTGTCAGTTTAATAATGATAATAAGCATAATGTTAATGTCAAAATTCAAATTACAACAAGCGGACGTGTGATCAAAGTCTAATATGGTTGAGGGGACCGCATTGGCATTGGCATTGCCCTTATAGGAACCTTATATTAAATTATTAACCCTAAATAATACCATTTGTTTACTACTATCAACGTATCTAATATCAGAGTTAGGATTCAAGTGCATCATGGTGCTTCGTGGGTATTTGACCTTGTTTCTTTAAGCTTTATTCACTAGCTATACTACTACTTAATTCCCTCCTTTTCTCAGTCTGCTTAAATTTAGGCTGCTCATATTTATGTAGTCATTCTAATACTATGATTTTAAACATAAATTAGCTGCATGACAGTTTTGCATTTTGTTTTTCTGATATTCACTGATACAGGGGGAATTTTTTTTCTTTCGGGGGGATGATAATAATATATTTAAGTTTTTAATTTGTGTTATCAAAGCATAATTTTAAAGCCTTCAACTTAATAGTAACTTTTTTAATTAAAAAAAAAACTCAATGGTAATTATTAGAATTAGTATTTGATATTAACATCTGTTAGTTCAGGTGTTTGGAGCTTAATTTCCCTTAAGTAAGGTTTTGGGTCGATTACTGTACTGTGAATGGAAAAAATAGACGCTGAAAGAATTTTGTCCCCTTATATAGGTCCATCCGGCTTGATTTGGATTCCTCGGAGTCTAACGTGACTTCTAGATTAGTCGGGTACAATAAATCTCTTATCATATCGTTATCCCAAAGGGTCTCAAATTTACCTATTATAAGAGGTACTCCATCCGGTCTAATATATAAGCAAAAAAGTCCCAAGGTTTTTGGTCCAATATATAAGCAAATTTTGTTTTCCAATGACTCATTTAATGACATTATTTCTAAAATATCGTTTATTTAGTATAAATTACAATGACTCTTTTAATGAAGATTGAAGTTTTAGATAAAGGGGAATATAGATAACAAACATAATTTTTTACAAGATTCAATAAGATTAATTAACCACTTTAACATGTGTGTTCCATTAATTTACCGGAGGAGTAATTACTAGACACCACTTATGCACCCAAAGCTATTTGGACCACCATAAATCCCATTGTGTGTTCAAGTAGTTGTGAAAGTTGTGCTGTGTGGGTTGATGTGGGTGTTTTGGTAATTGAACTAGTGACAGGCAAAATCATCTATTTTTGTAGGCTTCGGGAATGGCAAGTGTGAGATTTCTCAAATTCTTGCTTTCAGTAAAACCAAAAGATTTAAACAATAGAACATATTAAAGGGTCTAACTTTCTTTTCAAGACCCCACACTAATCCAATACTATATTTTCTCCATTTCTTGATACTTGACTATACCAAATATGTCTACTAGTTGGATGGCAAGTGCCGTACCACTAATTAATGGGAAAGTTCACTAAGTCAAAGCAAACTTGGGACTCCAAATTCAGTGAAGAACCCCAAAATCTAGTCCTCGGTTGGAACCATTTTTGTCTGTTACTTGACCTAGGGTTTACTTCCCAAGCATGTAACCAAAGTTTAAAACCGAGTCAAACTCTCAAAACCCAAACATCTATACCTCTTTGTATGTGTAATAAGCCACCAACCCTATCAATAGGGTGACAAAGTTTAATGGATAAATCTTGCTAATTAGAGTGTCTGTAGAACTTTGATTGAGGAATCAAAAAGAATAAAATTTGCATCGAGAAATTAATTATAACATTTATCAAAATTTTAAAACATTATTTTTTATACAAGTTTTTTTTTTATTCTTTAATCAATGTCCTTAATTCTCTTTCCTAAAAAAAAAAGTCCTTAAATCACTGGTTTGCATTCTCCAATTTATTAAGTTTCGTGAATATATAACTCTAACAAAAAAGAAAGTTTCATTAATAAAAAAGCAAGGTCCCTTTGATGACTAAGCTATGGATTACCTTCCTGACCTATTGCTCAAGATCTCTCTCCCTTTTCATTTGGTTGGCTCAACAATTGTTCTCTTTTCTTCTCTTCTGAAGCAATCAAGAAAGTTGATTTGTAACCCAATTTTCGGCACTGGTTTCATTTCACATACAAGGTCACTATGCTGACTAAGCTGTGGATTTCCTTCCTGGCCTTTTTGCTCAAGAACCCGGTCTCTACTTCTGCCTATCAACTACAGTTTTCTTTTCATTCGGATGGCTCCACAATTGGATCCCCTTTGAAGCATTCAAGTTAGTGATGGTCTATACTTTTTTGTTCATGATATCCTTCATCCATCATCTATTTGCGCTATTTGAAAAGTGGGGATCAACTGGTTTTTAAGGAGGATATAATCTCTACCTTTTAGAATTATGTTTTTTTGGGTGGTGGAGTAATGTAATTTCAACCCGGTATGTGGTCTTCTATCCTAGTTTTAGGGGTCTAAGCATTTGGTTGAACTCTATCTTACTTTACTTACATAAGTGTATTTAACATTATTATATTAATTATCCTTTGTATACGGGTATGGATATCCTCGTACTCATTTATATACATCTTTTGCTTATAAAAAAAATTAATAAAAAAGCAAATTAATGGCAACAAGGAGTTGCTTGTGTTCATGATGACTTAAGGCCTCACTTATGAAGTTACAAAAATTGATGCACCTTACAGCAATAAATTGGGTTGCTCCGTGTTTCATCATTTTCTCGAAAGAACTCCAAAATTTGAATTGGGGGAAGAAAACCAAGTAAGCAACAAGGGTATTAGCCAAAAATTATTAAAAACAAAAAACACCCTTTCTAGGTTGTTAAAGCTAGACGAATGTCGATTCATTAATTATACAAAACGAGATGGATAAAGTATTAAACTAATGAAGAAGTATTTAGGGCGGACATAACACTTATTTAGATCTAAAGGAAACTCTGAAACGAGATATTCTTAAATGATTTTTAAAAAAAGATAACATAGGCTATCCAACACTCAAGGTGGACACTAATTTTTTTGTAGTGTAAATAGATTTTTTTTTTAGACCTAAAATAAGGATTTTAGTTGTTGGGCCCTTTCTTTTTCTTTTTTATTCCTCTGTATTGTTTTCTTTACTCTGTACACACACAAAAAAAATATTACTATGATCAACCTCTCACGTCATTTTTCCTCTTCTGTGATCATGTGGCTGAGAAAAATTAGATACAAAAGGATTTTATCAATGGACGTAGTTAAGATTTCTGAAATACAGTTTAAATGCGTATGATTTTAAAAAGTTTATATAACCTATCAGATTGATCGGCTTATTTATTAAATATTTATATATATAAATATAAATTTATAAACATACATAATTAACTAATTTACATATTAATATAATACTTTTATTTTTTATATAATATAATAATTTTTTAAAAGATAATATCTATTTAAAGTTAAAAGTATTTTGATAAAAAAATTAAAAATTTAAGTTTTTGATATGTGAGAGTGAGATGGATAAATTACAGAATAGGCCTAAGGCCTAATTTTATTTAGGCACAGCCTACCTTAGCCTAGCCCATTTTCGCTCATGTTACTAGTGCAAGAATCTACTACTTCCACAAAAGTAATTTAGGTTATAAATGCTTAAATCTTATCTTAACCACCTTAAAAAATCATTGATTTCATTAAAATTGATTGGTCATCAGTGTAAAAATCTTTACACTGAGAGTACATACAAATTAAACTTTTCTCATAATGATATACAATCATAGAATAATGTTTTAATTAGAATTAAAAAAATTCCAAACCTTTCAAGTTTCAACCAATAAAAATTCAACTTCGAGAAAAATGTTAATCTCCATTAAATTATCATAACGCTGTGTTATTTTTTTATTTTTTTTTGACAAATCATAATGCTGATTTATTAATAGCTTTTGTGAATGTGCTTTGATTCTGCAATTATAACAATGAAGACTTGGTAAGGTTCAATACATTAATATCGAGGAACAAACAAGAAGCAGCTGGCTTTAAGGACACGCTCCATCAATTATGATACACATCATATCCTCCAACACAAGATTCTTGACATCATGCCAAGTTAGTGTTGTGATGTCTGACACATTACAGAAAATAAAAATCAGAAAACTTCTACAGTTGTACTAGATCAGGGTCTGCTTAAAACGGCAAAGTTCATTGCATATTTTAATTGCCAAGATCAAATAATCAACCTGTAGTTCTTGTTATTCTCTAACTCTAACAACAATCTGTATATTTTTCAACAGGGAAATGATCCAGAGTTATACAAAGAAAAGGATCAGCACATGCTCCACATCCATGCAGAGAAGAGAAAAATTAGAAAATGTTCCCATTAAGTTGTCTGCAACAATTCTTTCATATCATCTCCTTGAAGCTATTTACATACAAACAGGAGAAGAAGCACTCTTAGCACTGTACAAAAAAGGTTTGCATAACAAGAACATATCCATAGAAAGATATAAATATACCAGGAGAAAAGTAAGGAGTAATATAACTCCAGAGTTTCAGAAAGCATGGAATAGTGATGGGAGTGAGAAGGTTGCGAGTTTGAGCATATCAAATCCCCAAAACAGTCCCTAGAGACTGCAGCTTTCAAAAGAAAATAAGTTTTTTCATTTCTTATTCTTACTAATTCTAATATAAAGACTTAAAATCCAAGGTAACTGATACGACTAGGAGAAACCAACACCAATTGGGCCTGAAGTTCTAGTGGAGCCCAATCTGGACAGAGCTAAGCGCAAAAGAAGAAATCCAACTTGGATGAGGATTACATTTAGGATATTTTACCAGCACATGCTCAGGACATGTAGGCTTTTACCATTCCGTTACTATCACCACATGATTAAGAATATTGTCCATTCTGTTATTTTCATTTCATATCTTGTAACCACTTACTGCGTATGAACCCGCAAATACAGGAACCCAATTCTACTATAAATGGATTGGAATCAATGAATTAAAGCAGAGAAGAAATTACTCGGAATTTTATTTCTCTTTATCTTTCCCCCTAGGGTCACTCCTGCTCAAAAGGAGTCATTTCCCCATCTCTAACCCTATCAATTTGGTGCTTTCATTAGCCTTATGCCTCCTAAACCAGACAAAACCGAGAACAAACAAGATGACCTCATTACCCGGTGCCTTGCCCAAATGCACGATATGCAGCTCACCTTCGATCGTCAGTACTCATCCATGGCTGTAGAAATCGTTGCCCTCCATGACCAACTAGCTTCCCCCACCCACCTCCAACTCCACCGGCCAAAACACCAAAAATAACCCTTGCCCCCTTCGATGGCTCCAACCCCTTGGATTGGATCTTTCAAGCGGAATAATATTTTGGTCTTACCCAGACACCCCCAAACCAACGTCTCACCTTAGTGCCATTTTTTATGCAAGGTGTTGCTTTGGGTTGGTTCAAGTGGATGCACTCCAACCAACAACTTAACAACTGGGAGGCGTTTCTCAATGCCTTGGAGTTACGTTTTGGTCCCTCCACGTATGCCAACCAACAAGCTGCCCTTTTCAAGCTGAAATAGACAAGCTCTGTAATGGACTATCAACTTCAATTCGAAAATCTTTCTAACAGAGTGGTGGGTCTTTCTGCTGATTCCCTTCTCGGTTGCTTCATTTCGAGCTTGAGAAATGATATCCAAAGGGAACTTGCAGTGCTTCAGCCCCACACCATGGTCCAAGCGATCGGCCTTGCTAAATTACTTAAGGCCAAGTTTTTGGACTCCCGACCCTATCTTCCCCGTAATGTCCGACCTGCACCAGCCCAAACAACCAACCCTCACTCCCCTCTTCTTTTGGGCCCCAACATCTCCACAAACCATTTTCCCATTCGGCACTTGTCACCGGCTGAAGTGAAAGAACGCCGCTCCAAAGGGCTCTGCTTTAACTGTGATGATAAGTTTGGGCCTGGACATCGTTGTAAGTCCAAACAATTTCTTCTCCTTCTTATTGACGAGCCCAACCCAACTCCACCTGATACCACACTAATGGACCCCTTTACTCATGACCCCAGCCCAACTGACCCTCCTTCCTGATGTGTCCTCGAAGCACCGCAAGTGCACGACTTCGTCGTCAAGTAATAAAAAGATCGATCCCACAGAGACCGTGATCTCAAATAACAATTAATTATTAAATCAGTTAAACTATACTATGTAAAAAAAGGATTTGGAAAAGATTTGATTTTTGTAATAGGAATTAACTAGAAAATCAGATATTTAAGAACGCAATCAATTAAAATAGGAAAGTAAATCAATTAGGGGTTTTTCAAATCAAAAGAGATTCATAGGAATTGGGTTACCAACAAGGTTGTTTATGTTACCAAATTGACTACCCCTTGTTAATTATCAAAATAGCTTTGAAGGCGAATTTATCCTCAAATAGTTAATGCTCCCTCACGGGTTACAAGAACCGTGCCCAATTAAACCAACCATTACTCTCGTGGTAATTGAATTTAAATTGAACCCTTTAATCTTTGTGACAATTCGTGAACCCTCGAAGGACCGCTTCTAACTCTCGTGATTTAAGTCCTAAGTTTAATTCCTATAGATCCGATACCTAAGTTTACCACTAGGTTCCTCCTTAGAGTATCTACGACAAGCAAATAAGTGGCCACCGAATTTACGAGTAATTAAAGCAATAGGAATTAAATCGAAAGCAAAATCGAAATTAACAAGAGACCAAACGTCAATTCGTCACCATAAACAAATCTTGGGCATAGCCCCAATCCCTAGAAATAAGACTACTACTCAAGCATTGCCATATTCATAGCAAGCTTGATTAACAAAAGCATAAAAGAAAACCTACGAGAGGAGGAGGAGGAGGAGGAGGAATCCTAATTTTGCCTAACGTAGCAGCCCAAAAAAGTCCTCCTATTTTCGAGCCTCTAGGTCCTATTTATAAGGTAGGGTAACTTGCATCCCAAGTAAATACAGAAATCAGATCAAATCAGTTTCTAAAGATCCAGATATTGCGCGTCACGGCCGTGACGGATTCTGTCTTGGAGGTTGCTTCGCTGGTTGGTCTGTCACGGCCGTGACCACCATCACGACCTAGCCGTGATCAGTTCTGCCTGTGAGGGTCTGGTTCAGTTGGCATGTCACGGCCGTGATGGACATCACGGCCTGACCGTGACCAGCTCTGACTTTTCCATTCTTTCTTTTCAGCTCTACTCGATCATGACCGTGATGGCCTCTGTTTGGCTCAGTTTTCTTGCTTTTCAAGCTCCATCTTCATGCAAGCTCCATCATGGTTGATCTTGAACATTTTAATCTTCTTCCTGCACAACAACACCACAAAACCGCCTTACTCGTTCCAAGGTAAAAACTAAGAAAGAATCAAATTAAATATGCCTAAACTATATGAAAATGCATGCAAAATGTCAAGGAAATATGAGGTGAAATCACACTCATCAAACTACCCCAAGCTTAAGATTTTGCTTGTTCTCAAGCAATCACTAAGGCCATAAAATATAAACAATTAGAGCATGGATAGTGAACCAAGAACCCGAGTAACTAATCCAAGTGACAGGCATATTCAAATAAGTAACCAAGAGACAATCAATTTCAAGTCCAATTAGAAGCTTAGGTTTTCTAGATTCATGCCTCTCACTAATTTGGGCACTCTTCTCACCTCACTCAAGTGTGTAAGTATATTTGACAATTCACTCAATTTCCTCAAGGAATGTACCTTACCATAAGCTTGACTATTAACCAAATCTCTACTTTATTAATGAAAACACATAAGAATCAAGGGGTCTTTTATTTTGGTTGTAATGGGGCCATGGGATTAATTGTTAGGTGGGAAAATCAAGAAAAGGAAAATTCAAGAAGGCTAAACAAATTATCAAACAATGCAAAACATGACAACCTTCTAAAATACCTTTTTGGGCTTTAATTCACTTTTCCACCTTTCTTTCTTTCTTTCCCTTTATTTTATTTTATTTTATTTCTCGCTTTCTTTTTCTTATCCCTTTCTCCATTTTGTTTTGTTTTGTTTTATTTATTTGGAGAATGAGAGATTTTCAACTTAAGAGAAATATTTTTCTAACTTTTTATCCCACAATTTATTCTGCAAACTACCTTTTTGCCCTTTTTGCAATACTTTAAAATGTCTCATACCAAGCATCATTTATCAAAATAATTCAAGGCACCAAGAAAAACATTGTCCCTAATGTAAATAATCAAGTCGGAGAGAGGACAAAAATGGAACAACTCACCGAGGTGGTGGAGGGTGTTGGCTCAAATGCTAGTCAAAGAGCTGCTGGAAGACGTGTCACGGCCATGACGCTCATCACGGCTAGGCCGTGATCAATTCTGTTATGTTGGGAGCTGGTCTCTCACGGCCGTGAATTCCATCACGACTAGGCCGTGATACATTCTGATCTTCAGCTATTGGCTAATCACGGTCATGACCCCCGTCACGGCCTGGGTGTGATCAATTCTGACTTTATTTTTCCATGCTTTTTGCTCTTCCTGCCTTCATAACCTGCAAATACTTGGCAAAACCATCAATTAGTGATATTTCTTCTCTTAATCTTCTCAAATTATTCAAAAACAAAATTCAAAAACAAATTGAAAAGGGAAAGAAAACTTGGGTTGCCTCCCAAGAAGCACTTATTTACGGTCTTAAGCTTGACCATACTCCCTTGGATCAACCGGGATCAGCTGGGCTTGGATATGCAAGAACACCTCTCTTCCATGGATGTCCTCCAAAGAGCCTATTTTGTTCGTATGGTCAATTGCGCTTTCACTTTGCTCTTTTCACTCTGAGTTTCATGGCCTTACTTCCTTCCGGCGGAAGTTTTAACTCCACATGTTCAACAACTCCTGGTTCATCTTTATGTGGTGCATCATTTGTTAAGCTCTTCCTTCACCTTTGGGGGCATTATCTCAATCATGCACACATGACTCTCAAAAGGAGGGTTGTTATATGAGTTAGTCAAATCAAATTCCACCCTACCTTCCTCTACATTCAAGGAGAGCTTACCATTTTTTACATCTATTATTGCTCCAGCAGTGGCCAAGAATGACCTTCCTAGAATGATAGGGGATTTAGAGTTCTCGTTCATGTCCAACACCATGAAAGCGGTAGGAATGAAGAATTTCCCTACCTTTATGGGGACATTCTCTAGTATGCCTAGAGGAGTTTTAGTTGATCCATCCGCAAATTGTAAAGAGGACTTGGATGGACTCAATTCATTGGTTCCTAACCTCTCAAAGATAGTAAGCGGCATCAAACTCGCACTAGCCCCTAAGTCACATAAGGCTTTGTCTATTTTTAATTCTCCAATTGAGCAAGCAATAGAGAAACTTCCTGGATCTTTTAGTTTAGGAGGCATATTGGTTTTTATCACGACATCACGCTCCTCAATTAAGCTCTTAGTTTCCTTTTCTACTTGTATTTTCTTGACCAACCTTTGTGGGAAAGGTATTGGGGGTTGGTAAGGTGGTGGAGGGACATACTTTGGCTCTGTCTCTTCATGTTCACTCATGTCCTCCTCACATTCCACGTTCTTTTCAACTACCTCAAGCTTATCATCCCTCAAGTATATAGCATTACAGTGCTCATTGGGATTAACTTCGGGTTGTCCTGGGAATGTACCCTTAGTTCTAGAATATGTACTAGCTTGTTGGGCAATCTGAGTTTCTAACATCTTATTATGGATGGCTAAGTTATCTACCTTAGATGTTAACTCTTTTATTGCCTCATTGACTATCCTACCTTGTTGCCTAAACTCTTCATTTTGCTTTGTTTGAGTTTCAACAAAATTTTCCAAAAGAGACTCAAGTTTAGACTTTTGTACCTGAGGATACCCCGATGTGGGATTCCTATTACCTTGGCCTTCTTAGAACTCGTGGTTCAACGTGTTGTTGTAGTTCTCATAGGAGAGATAAAGGCTATTCTTCCTTCCTTGGTTGTAAGGATTTGAGGGAGCATAATTTGGCAACTTCGGGTTCGTGTCATAGAAGTTGTGACAAGAGTTCACTTGTTCCCCCGAAGCACCGGATCCAGGAGCAATACCATGTGTGCACTCCATTATGTCATGTCCCTGCATTCCACAAATCTCACAAACAACATTAGTAGCACCTATTGAACTCATATTAGCCTTTTCAAGCTTATCAAAACGTTTATTTAGTGAGTCAATTTGAGACATAATTAGATCAATGCTATTCATTTCAAACTAAACCCCCCCCGGAAACCTTTTTCGGGTTATTACCTCTTTCCGAACCCCATTGGTGATAGTTGGTGGCCACGTTTTCAATGATATTAAATGCTTCAGTCAGAGGTCTATTCATAAAGGCTCAACTAGCTGCGGAGTCAAGTGACACCTTCGAAGAGTAATCCAATCTGTTGTAGAAGGTATGCACTAACAACCACCTCTCGAGTCCATGATGTGGGCAAGACTCTAGCAATCATTTGTAACGATCCCAAGCTTCGGATAAGCATTCTCCGTCCTTTTGGAAGAAGCCGGTGATCTGAGTTCGTAGGTAAGCAGTCTTGGATGGAGGAAAGAATTTTTCCAAGAATGCATGCTCCAGTTGGTCCCAAGTTGACAAGGTATTAGCGGGCACTTGCTTCAACCAAGCTTTTGCCTTTACAGTCAGAGAGGAGGAGAATAACCTCAGGCGAATAGCATCAATCGGGACACCATGAATTCTTATTGCATCGGTGAACTCCAAGAATGTCTCCACATGATCAGTCGGGTCCTCCGAGGGTAATCCTCCAAATTGATGTTGCCTGATCATACCAATTAACATAGGCGGGATGGTGTAGTTCTCCGCCTCAATTTCTGGCCTAGCAATCCCAGTTCGCAAACCCCTAGCATTTGGGGCTACGCAGTCCTTCAGTGGTTTGATATCCGGTAGATTCGCCATAAGTGGAATGGGAATCAACATTTCTCTCTCTTCTTGTCTTTGTAGTCTCCCATGTCTACGAAAGGTCCTTTCGATCTCGGGGTCAACTTCAACAAGATTCCCGAGACTTTGGGATCTTCGCATAAGAGAGAAAAAAATTCCTGGAAAGAGAGAGGTAGATACACTAGAAAAAGAAAGAATAAAAAAAAATAATAAATAAAATGTCCAGAAAAATCAATTTAAAAATTAAATTGAAATTCAAGAAAACATAGTCCCCGACAACGGCGCCAAAAACTTGATGTGTCCTCGAAGCACCGCCAGTGCACGGCTTCGTCGTCCAGTAATAAAAAGATCGATCCTACAGAGACCGTGATCTCAAATAATAATTAATTATTAAATCAGTTAAACTGGACTATGTAAAAAAAGGATTTGGAAAAGATTTGATTTTTGTAATAGGAATTAACTAGAAAATCATATATTTAAGAACGCAATCAATTAAAATAGGAAAGTAAATCAATTATGGGTTTTTCAAATCAAAAGAGATTCCTAGGAATTAGGTTACCAACAAGGTTGTTCATGTTACCAAATTGACTATCTCTTGTTAATTATCAAAATTACTTTGAAGGCGAATTTATCCTGAAATAGTTAATGCTCCCTCTCGGGTTACAAGAACCATGTCCAATTAAGCCAACCCCTACTCTCGTGGTAATTGAATTTAAATTGAACCCTTTAATCTTTGTGACAATTCGTGAACCCTCGAACGACCGCTTCTAACTCTCGTGATTTAAGTCCTAAGTTTGATTCCTATAGATCTCATACCTAAGTTCACCGCTAGGTTCCTCCTTAGAGAATCTACAACAAGCAAATAAGTTGCCACCGAATTTACGAGTAATTAAAGCAATAGGAATCAAATCGAAAGCAAAATCGAAATTAACAAGAGACCAAACATCAATTCATCACCATAAACAAATCTTGGACATAGCCCCAATCCCTAAAAATAAGACTACTATTCAAGCATTGCCATGTTTATAGCAAGCTTGATTAACAAAAGCATAAAAGAAAACCTAAGAGAAGAGAAGAAAAAGAAGAAGAGAAATCCTAATTTTGCCTAAGTTAGCAGCCCAAAAAAGTCCTCCTATTTTCAAGCCTCTAGGTCCTATTTATAAGGTAGGGTAACTTGCATCCCAAGCAAATACAGAAATCAGATCAAATTAGCTTCTAAAGATCCAGATATTGCGCGTCACAGTCGTGATGGCTATCACAGCCAGGTCGTGACGGATTCTGTCTTGGAGGTTGCTTCGCTGGTTGGTCTGTCACGGCCGTGACCACCAACAAGGCCTAGCCGTGATTAGTTCTACCTGTGAGGGTCTGGTTCAATTGGCATGTCACGGCCGTGATGGACATCACGACCTGACCGTGACCAGCTTTGACTTTTCCATTCTTTCTTTTTAGCTCTACTCAATCATGACCGTGATGGCCTCTGTTTGGCTCAGTTTTCTTGCTTTTCAAGCTCCATCTTCATACAAGCTCCATCATGATTGATCTTGAACATTTTAATCTTCAATTCCTGCACAACAACACCACTAAACCGCCTTAGCTGTTCCAAGGTAAAATCTAAGAAAGAATCAAATTAAATATGCCTAAACTATATGAAAATGCATGCAAAATGTCAAGAAAATATGAGGTGAAATCACACTCATCACTTCCCCACCCGAAACTGAACCCTTCCTTAATGTGGAACATTTCCAATTGTCTCAAGCGGCCTTGTTGGGACCACCCTTACCTCGCACCCTCCGTGTCCAAGGGCAGATTCGCAAGCTGACAGTCACTGTGTTGATCGATTCTGGGAGCTCCCACAATATCATGCAGCCCCGAATCGCCAAGTTCGTGGGATTACCGATTGTGACCCTAACCCCATTTTCCGTGGTCATCGGCAATGGGGAATCCATTTAGTGCTCCGACAGCTGCAACAATGTGCCGGTTGTCCTTTCCGGCCGGCTCTTCCACATCTCCTCCTACATTTTACCTATCCATGGTGCTGACCTTGTTCTTGGGGTCCAATGGCTTCAAACCCTAGGGACTTTCCTCTCTAATTACATCATTCCCTCCATCCAGTTTTCCTATAACAATAAACCCATTACCTTGACCAGTGCCACATCTACCACCCCCAGCCCAGCTTCCTTCTCCCAATTCTGCAGATTCCTCTTCACTGACTCCATTCACTCGGTCCACACTGTCTCGTTCTCGACCATTGACCACATTCCACCAATTGACCCCACCAACCCAGCTATACCCTTCGACCCTGATTCCTTCGAGCCAACCTTAGCCAACCTCCTCCTTTAGTAATGTCCACATATTCCATCCCCACAACACCTTCCTCCTAACCGTACCCAAAACCACCACATTCATCTGCTTCCAGACTCAACCCCTGTCGATGTACGCCCATACAGATACCCTCAGTGCCAAAAAGAGGTAATGTCCCAAATGATACAACAGATGCTCCTAGAAGGACTGATCAAGCATAGTACAAGTCCTATTTCATGCCCTGTCTTGCTTGTGAAGAAGAAGGATGGCACTCGACGGTTCTATGTTGATTACCGCACACTGAATGCCATCACCGTTAAGGACAGGTTCCCAATCCTTACTGTTGATGAACTTTTGGATGAACTCCATGGCTCAACTGTGTTCTCTAAATTGGACCTTCGTTCTGGCTACCACCAAATTTTGGTGGCACCCGAGGATACATTCAAGATAGCATTTTGCACTGTGGATGGCCACTTCGAGTTCCCGGTTATGCCATTCGGTCTCAGCAATGCCCCATCTACATTTAAGGTAACCACGAACGATGTTTTTAGAGCTTATCTGTGAAAGTTTGTTCTAGTTTTTTTTATGATATACTTGTTCATAACATGGATTGGGATTCTCATTTGGGCCATTTACACTTAGTATTCCAATTACTGACCCAACATAAATTTTTTGCCAAATACACCAAGTGCCATTTTGGTGTGAATCAGGTAGATTATTTGGGTCACGTCATATCCAAAGCGGACGTGTCTGCTGACCCAACGAAAATCCAGGCCATATAGGATTGGGCCACTCCACATTCGCTGTCCACACTCAGGGATTTTTTGGGCGACCTTACTGGATATAACATAAAATTTGTAAAAAATTATGCCACTATTGCTAGTCATTGACAGACTTGCTAAAAAATAATTCTTTTGCTTGGAACCCTGCGGCCCAGTCCGCGTTTGAAGCCCTTAAGCCCGCTATGTCCTCACTACCTGTATTGGGCCTTCCGAACTTCACAGCCCTCTTTGAAGTCACGACAGATGCTTCTGGGTCAGCCGTTGGAGCTGTGCTGTCTCAAGCTTCTCATCTCCTTGCTTTTTTCAGTAAGAAGTTGTGTCCCAGGATGATGGTAGCCTCTGCCTACGACTGTGAAATGTTTTCTATCGCGGAGGCCGTCAAGAAGTGACGACAATATCTTCTTCGTTGCCGGTTTCACATTTTTACTGATCAACAAAGTTTACGCAATCTTCTTTCTCAGACAATTCAATCCCCTGCTCAACAGAAGTGACTGACTAAACTTCTTGGGTATGATTATGAAATTTTGTATACCCCGGGACGTAGTAATGTAGTGCCTGGCGGCCTCTCAATGTCTACTTCTCCTTCTGAGGTTGTCTTCTCGGCCTTGTCAACTTGTCAGCCCCTGTTATTGGATTAATTGAAGTCATTCTACTCCGATCATGAGATGAGTTGTGCTTTGATTACCAAGTTTCAGGACTCTCACCAAGGCTATTCCCCATTCTCAGTTCAGCAAGGGATTTTGTATTTCAAGGGACGTTTATTCATTCCTGGGGAGACTGGTCTTCGTCCCACCTTATTAGTAGAGTTTCATGCCTCCCCAATTGGCGGTCATTCAGGGGGCACGGGGTACTCTGGCACGATAGCCTACTGCCTTTGCATGGCCCCAAATGGTTGGGGATGTTAAACTCTATGTCCGCAATTGCTACACTTGCCAATCCAACAAATACTCCACTCAAAAGCCTATGGGACTCCTTCAACCTCTACCGATTCCTTCTCAGGTATGGGAGGACATTTCAATGGATTTCATCACTCATCTTCCCCTGGTCCATGGAAAGACAGTGATTTGGGTAGTCATAGACCGACTCTCAAAATTCGCCCATTTCATTGCCTTACCAACTCAGTTCTCGACAGTGACTCTAGGGCCAAATTTTCTGACTGAGATCCATAGACTCCACGGAATGCCAAGGACAATTGTTAGTGACCGAGATCTAGTATTTATGAGCAAGTTTTGGCGTGAATTGTTCCTACTCAGTGGCACCAAATTAGCTTTCAATAGTGCATACCACCCACAAACGGATGGGCAAACCGAGGTCACCAATAGGACATTGGAGACCTACCTTTGGTGCTTTGTGAGTGACTCACCTCGCCTCTGCCTCCATTATCTCCATCTCGCAGAATATTGGTACAATTCTTCTTACCAGTCAGCTCTGCGCATGACCCCCTTTGAAGCCCTGTATGGTAGGCCACCTCCTAACTTGCGCTCTCATGCTACTGGAACCACCTCGGTTACGTCCTTGGATGAGACACTGACCCAGCGACATCAAATGCTTGCACTTATTCATGAAAATATAGCTCAGGCCTAGCTCCGCATGCGTTCTTTGGCTAATAACCACCGCACTGATCGCACTTTCCAGATTGGAGATTGGGTCCTCCTCCGGTTGCAGCCTTACCAACATCACTCTATCCGCAACCGCATATCCCCTAAATTGACAAAGAGGTTCTACGACCCCTTTCAAATTGTACGCGCTTTGGGACCTGTGACCTATGAGCTTGCGCTTCCTCTAGATGCCAAAATGCACCCTGTGTTTTGTGTCCAAGCTCAAACGGTTTCATGGCAACCCTCCCACTCAAATTCCACCTCTGTTGCCATCCACTGAGAGCACTCGTGTAATTCTCCAACCCTTAAGTATTCTTGGTACTAGGACTTTGCGTGATGCTAAAGGGGACCATAGACAACTTTTTGTTCATTGAGATGGATTGCCCAAGTTGGAAGCCACATGGGAAGATGCTTAGGATTTTTCCAAGTCTTACCCGAATTACAACCTTGAGGGCAAGGTTAATCTGGACCCGGGAAGTATTGATACGACTACAGGGCCTGTGCAGGAGAACCCAACACCAATTGGGCCTGAAGTTCTAGTGGAGCCCGATCTGGAAAGAGCCAAGCGCAAAAGAAGAAGCCTAACTTGGATGAAGGATTACATTTAGGATGCTTCTAGCACATGCTCAAGACACGTTGGCTTTTACCATTTTGTTACTATCACCACATGATCAAGAATCTTTTCCATTATGTCATTTTCATTTCATATCTTGTAACCACCTAGTGCGTATGAACCCGCAAATATAGGAACCCAATTCTACTATAAATGGATTGGAATCTATGAATAAAAGCAGAGAAAAAATTACTCAGAATTTTATTTGTCTTTATCTTTCCCCCTAGAGCCACTCCTACTCGAAAGGAGTCATTTCCCCATATCTAACCCTATCAGTAACATTTGCATATTCTTAATCTACCCAACAAATGTTATATTGTATTTATGTATTTATAGTACCTAAAACAAAAAGCTGTGGAAATTCTTTAGGGGTGATAGAGCTGTCAAACAAGGCCAAAGCCCAGGGGCAACCCTCTTAACCTTACTTCAAGGCTAATTAATTTTCAGCCCATTCAAGTCCAGGGCTTTATGACCCTAATCCATTAAGCCCCATTTGTTAAAGGGTTCGGATGGGGCTGATCGACAGGACATCCCGTCCAAAATATTCTCTAAAAAAAGGATCTGTTTGTATGTCCCATAAAATGGTGGACTTTAAGATCCCCTTCTGGCCTTCGAGAACCCTACACCCCCTTCTATCAAACGGTCCCCTTCTCTGCACGAAGAACACAAACCCTAAAACTACGATCCCCTTCTCTACAAGATCCCTAGACACAATCACGTGAACCCTATGTTCGATTTAAAGTTTTCAACACCACTGAGAAGCTCGTTTGCGATAGAGATCGAAGAACAAAGAAGTGATTATGAGACATGAGCAGAAGCTCGATTGTGACTTGTGAGAACTGAGAAGTGATTATGAGAACTAAGAAGCACAACCACCACCATTGACGAGCTGCGACAGTGTCTTCCATTGACGAACCCGTCAGCTCAACAAAAAAGACCACTCAGCCACCACTCTTCTTCTTCCCAGGCAATTCAAACTTGCTTAATCTTAGATATGTCTTGCATAATCTTCATGGTGTATATGGTTAAGCAAATGAATATTGGAAAGAGATTTAGATTCTGGGTTGATATTTTTGTGCACTTTAAGTTCTAAGTTGTTGGTTTTTGATAGTTTTTGTTATTGTTCTTCCAAAATAAGAATTGTGTTTGCTTTTTGTCACAACCCAAAACTGGTGTCCGTGACCGGCCAGAAGAGGGGTGACGACCCCTAGTCCAAAGCCTTGCCCAAGTTAACATTTTTACTCATCCTAAAGTCAAATAAACTCGTGAGATGCATAGATTAGAAACTTTCGTTCTAATTAAATAAATAAATAAGCAATATGTGCAATTCAATGTTTCTTCTTTTAGAAAAAGTGATTCTTTAGTCTAGAGAAAACTTTGACCGGTAAGCTTTTGTGAATATATATATATATATATATATATATATATATATATATATATATATATAAAGGAATTCTTAGTCGAAAACGCTACACTCTAGATTCCAAATTCTATTATAAACCACATTAAATTTAATGGATAAAACAAGCTTTTGCATAGGTTGTGGCATGACACAATACTCATTGGCTAGGAGTTTCATAGCTCGGGATGATCCAGCAGCTTCCATACCTGCATCTAAAACACTAAGGGGATGAGTTTAAGTAAACTCAATAAGGACTTTGCAAGGTAAGAGCAATATGTAAAATCATGCAAAAAAAAAAAAAAGAATATGCAACAATGTGTATCTCGACAAATCCCTTCGTATACCATAGTCCCTCTACCATCGGGGCCACCATGCCATTTAGTCCTCACATAAAAATAAATCCAGTATACATCACACCTTTGCTCAAAGTTTACTCTCAACCTTTGATTTAATTAGATAAAAATCATCGTAATTACAAGTTTTCCATTTAGCATTCCTCAATAACGTAATCAGCTCATTCCAATACCGTGAGAATGTTAGACACAATATGCAATTTAACACCTTAAAAATTTATCACTATCCAAATAGAACATCATAGGCTCATCTTTACTTATATTAAGTCATAACCTTTGTTATCAAAACATAGTCCATAATCATATTAACCAAGATGTGCAACACCATTTAAACCACTAACGGAAGCCATGAATAAATTAATAAGCATAGAAAACTAAGCCTATAATGAGAGAACAAATACTATAAGAAGCCATTATATATTTCCCTCGGCCAGAAAGAACATCAACCAATTATATATAACAAGCATCTTGCTTTGTTTTTGTATTATTAACAATAGCCATGGAAAGTCCACCATCAATACATATTAAAAAAAATCCCTCACTAATAGATACACCACCCACATGAATTAGCAAAGAGTGATTTCTCCTCCACTTTGCCATTCAATCACGTGAAGTCCCTGTATCCCACCATTTGGGTGTAACCAAACACAAAGCAAAAATCATAGGGAACCATATTTCATTTCAATATCACAAAAATTCATAACAATAGCTCCTTTAAACATCAAGGATTCAGAGTGGATGGTAAAAGACATATTAGTCCATAAACAATTTAACAAATGTTATTCATTTAGGGAAAAAAAACACATGATCCAAACTGAATATTAATAAGCTTTTAGGACAAAAGGAAAAGTTACCTCGATGAAATGTTATTCTGCTAGGTTGTATGCTATAAGTATTGTTACACCCATTTCAAAGTCTAATGCAAGTAAAAAAAAAAATAACAACTCAAATCAGGTGAGTTGAGCAAGTCTCATGCAAAGACACTTTAAATTGTAAAAGACTATACGTTTAATCTAAGTTCCACAATAATAATGTATTGACTTCTATTTTCAATACAATTATTATTTCCAACAGAAACTTTTGAAAGAAAGTTCAGAACTCATATACTATCAACAAATGAGTACTTTAGCAGTAGTTCAGTCCAAATAAAATCAAAGATTCATTCATTTCCCACCCATTGTTAGAAGCCTATTGTGTTCTTATCCTTATATTTTTATATTCATAATATTGTATCAGATTTGTAGTTTTAATTTGCAACATCCATTGCTTCAAGTAAATGGCCAAAAAGAAAATTGACTCCCAGCACTTTTGGATACCATTTGTCCATGATTTCACCAATTTAGGTGACTCCGTCCCTTGAAGCTCATCACCCAACGTAAGCCCGGAATTTTGGGAATAAACCAAAAGCATACATAGTCAATATATGGACATTTTTCATAAACTTATGGGACCACGAGTTCATAACACAACAAGATGAGAATAATTGATACCCAATCTATCAATAGATTCAAGGATTAGGACCCTTACCTCAAATTGCTAATATCCTAGATTCTTGATATGGAAAATGGTACCTCATGTTCCTCCTAGCTCTTTCTTCCTCCACACTAAGATAAAGAATAAAGTATGAGAGGTTTAAGGATTTTACAAGAGGGAAGAAGATGAAGATTGAGAAGAGAACTTACCTATTCTTCTCTTCAAACCCAAACCCTAGCAGCCCCTCCATTTCACCTTTCCCTTTGCTCCTTCACGTTAGGAAAAAAATGAGGGGGGACATGTACCTCTCTCTCTCTCTCTCTTTTAAATTCCTAATTTATTGTTTTTTAAACAAGGGTCCCTAATTTAATTTGTAAAAGTTTCTTTCTCCTCGCATTTTGTTATTTACTTATTTGGATTAATATATATATATATATATATATATATATATATATATTTCCTTAGTACCTTTGAAAAAATATATTAATTTACCTAGGAAAAGAGAAGTCAAATTTCTATTACCCTAAGTATTAGGGACAGGTTTCACACTTTTATTTTTCTTGTTTCATTTAATTTTTGATTTTTTGTTTCTATTGTTTTCTTGGTTATGTTGTTTGACCCTTTTATTTAGAGTTGCTAGTGCTAATTTGTGGTATTTTCCATCAATTTTATATACCTTTATGTAATTTGTTTGGTGGAAAGAGGAAAAAGGAAATGTTACGATTGAATCTTTCATGTTGATTTCGATTCTTAGATGTTGTTTTCTATATGATTTGACTCTATGAAGGTACTATAATTCCTATAAGTAAGATGCTTCTCTTAATTACTACCTTTGGATTAATGCAATAATTATGAAACAATTCGCATTGTGCTGTTTGACTTACATTTGAATGACAGATGGTAATAGCTTTGCTTCTTTGGGATGTATTAGTAGTAATTGCGACATCTTGTGTTTCTTTGTGATCCATTGGCAACAGGACTATGTTCCAACTACCTTTGACAATTTCAGTGTAAATGTTGTAACACCTCGTTTTTTGTTAAGCGCTTGGTTGTATGTTTGTATGGTTGTTAAGTCCTTAGGACTTCGTCTAGAGTTATTGGTTAAGGGATACGTGGGGGTTTTATCCTTAAAATTCATTTCTGGTACATGAGCACGACCGTGCTCATTACTGATGCTGATATAAGCACGACCGTGCTCAATAGGGAGCACGACCATGCCCAGCAGTCAAACGCGTCTCGCCGATGCTAAGTTGAGCAGGCCCGTGCTCAACAGTAAGCACGACCGTGCTCGGGTCTGAGTCTATATATAGACATCAGTTTTTGAGGGTTACGAGTTATAACCCTCAAATTGGCACTAGGAAACCCTAAGTGTGACAGTAGTCGTTTCTTTCCCTTTTCTTAGAACCCAACTGTTCTTGACGTTTTTGCTCCTTGGGAGAGTCATTCACGTGCTAAGTGCAAATTATCGTAAGGTAAATGTCTTTCCCTTTTGTGTTTCCTTTTAAGTTCTTTTGATTGGGAAACTAATTGATTGACATTTTAATGTTGGCCAAGGCTTGAGATGATTCATCGAGCCAATCGAAGGAACCGGTTAGAACGACGTTGTTAGAGAGGAATCTTCATACCAGGTATGGGGAAAAAGGACAATATGAGTATGTAGGCTTGGGGGTAGCGTCAGATGAAGGGTTCCCATGACCCTTTATGTTTGATAACATGACTAGATGTATATGTTTGATGATAATATGTTTATGCGAATTGATGTCTTGGCATAATAATATGACTTATTTGTTATGATATGTTTATTTGGAGCATTGATGTTGTTATTATAATTATAATATGTTATGTGTTGATGCCATGATTGAATGATTTGTCATGAATTGGTTGTTGGTTGTTGGTTGTGAACATTAATGATAAACGATGTTTAATCTATGATGAAAGGTTAATGATAAAAAGGGAGGTTTTTTCCCTTTAGCTAATAAGACATGAACGTTAAGGATAATGCGAGGAATTTTGCCTAAAGGTGTAGAAAGACACTAGGGAATGATTTGTGAGAGCTTGAGAGAGGCCAATTAAAGGATTAATTCCCCAAAAAGCTATAAGCCATAAAGATTAAGCCTAAGTGATAAGATCAGAGTTAATGGATTTAGTAATGCCAATAGGTTTAATCTAAGTTTTACCCCAAAGGATTTGACAAGGGTTTACAACCCTTGCTGCCCAGAAACAGTGCGACCTGTTCTTGAGCACGGCCGTGCTTAAAAAGGAGCACACCGGTGCTCCATTACAGAACCCAGAAAAGGTCATGCTCGAAACTTGACTTAAGGGCCAGCACGATCGTGCTGGATAAGGAGCACGCCCGTGCTCCCTTGCCCAGAACAGAAAACAGTTTAAGATAAGGGTTGTTACCCCAAACACTTAAAAGACTTAAGAAGACACCAACGGAACATGAAAACCAAAAGACAAGTGAAAAGATGTTATACCTTGGTAGCCTTGTGGTCAATGGGGCCTTGATGCATGATAGTCAAGGTGGTAATCTCTAGTGCTTAATGGCTAGAGTGATGATAATGATGTACCTTGATAGCCAAGTGTCCAAGGGGGCCTTGATAGCCGAGTGGTCGAGGTGGTAATCTCTGGTGCAGAACGGCCAGAGTGATTAAAAGATCTAACGATGAATGTTAACAATAATCCTCGATAGCCTAGTAGTCGAGGCAATAATGGTGATAAAATTTAGGTAGCCTATGAGCCCAAGCAGATGTGGTGTTTGTGATGGTGTGTTGTTTGACATGCATTCATGTATTGGAGATAGTAACGGGGATTGTGCAACATAGGGGAGGTTGTCCATGAGTAAGACGATCTGGGCGTCTGTGGGACCCGATACCCCCGCGGTGGCTCATCCGAGAGTAAGGTGCGTCGACTATCCAAGGGGTCCAACCAAGGTAAGTTGGATTCCCCCGGCGTTGGTGCCTAGTGGCCAATGTGGAGATTTAACTCCGAAGTTGACATTCTGAGATAGATTGGATCCAAGTGCATAGTAGAGAAGTGAAATAGAGCTGCATTGCATAGCATACACATTATGTGATGATGACCGTTATGATATTGTTGTCTGATATAACATGCATGTTTGATGTATTCTCGTCTTGCTAACTGCTTCCTTGCCATTATATTCATGTTAATGTTTCTTACTCCCCTTTGCTATGTTTTGTGTTGCATGTATATCTCTATGTGCGGAGGATGACGATCAACCCGTTGATGAGTGACTCTGAGGAGCCGCTACTTTCGTTTAGGATTTCCAGTTTTTCAGTAGTTGTTTAGTTAGTTGTTTCGGTTGTATCCGAGGATTTGTTATTCCAGATTTTGGTTATATCAGCCCTGTATGTGACATCGAGGTTGGGTTTGCTTTTTGTGTTATGTTTCTGTTGAACCTTATGATATGTTTTTATTTCCACGTTATTGAACATGTTGCAATCCGGCAACCTCTGCCCATTGTTTTAATTCCTTTATTAAATGAAGTATATCTTTATAAATGTTTTTTTTTATCTTTTATATGCTTTTATATGTATGCGGGGTAGAGGGTGTCACATTTAGTAGTATCAGAGCAGTTCCGCCCTGTCCGGACGTGGTATGAGTCTGTTGTATGCTCTTGTTTGAATTGTCTATACTTGTTATAGACAATATGTTATGTGTTAGAAGCCGTAGCTTTTCTTGCTTTAAGTTCCATGTGTTTAACAAGTTGTCTTGGGCGTTTACAGAAACTTATGGCAGGAAGAGGAGGCAGTAACGACCAGGCTATCGCTAACGCTTTGGCACTCCTTGCCAACGCGATAGGTCAGAACCAGAATGCCAACAACAACGGGGGACCAGCTGAGTTCCAGGGTCTTGACAAGTTCCAGCGGAACAATCCACCGTCCATTAGAGGAGCTTATGATCCTGAGGGTGCCCTGTTGTGGTTGAAGGAAACAGAGAAGATTTTCAGAGCTATAGGATGCAATGACCAGCAGAAGGTCATCTTTGGAACCTTTATCACTAGTGCAATAATTGCTTTTTACGTCAGTTAAAATTGATTTTTTACGTCAGAATCCTGACTGACGTAAATAGAGCTGACGTTAAAAGTTACGCTTTTAACGTCAGTTGACAACTAACGTTAAAGATAACACTATTAACGTCGGTTCTTTAACACAACTGACGTTAATTTTGTCAAAATTAACGTCAGTTCTTTAAAAAAACTGACGTTAATTTTGTTAAATCTAACGTCAATTGTTATTAAGAACTGACATTAAATGTCTTAATGTTAACGTCAGTTGTAATAAACAACTGACGTTAATAGTGTACTGTATATTTTATAAAATACTATTAACGTCAGTTGTATGATAAAACTGACGTTAATGGTATTTTTTTTTTAAAATTCAATTTTAAAATATCACTCCCCTCAACCATCCCTGCATTCAGTAAATATCCCAGTAACACAGAATATCACACACATTACAGAATTGCAAAGGAAAAATGGAACAATGATCCATATGTATTCAGAAACAATTAATAATATTTATTAGCATAGGTTATAACTCAAAATAAATACATAAATATAAATAAAAATAAATGTATACTAAGTTTAAACTACCTATATCAATATCCCTTCGTGATGATCATCACGAGTGGCATGTACATCGTCCACCTGTGTCTCCTCGATTATAGTAGGCATGTTTGGTTAAAAAGAAGGAGTCTCAGGAATATCAAGATTTGAATCTTCATTTTCATCACTACCATTATACATGCTTTTTCCTTGGAGAACCACGGACAACCTTTTGTTAGAAGGATCAGTGATGTAGAACACTTGTTTTGCTTGGGAAGCCATTATGAAAGGCTCATTTATATGACCTAACTTGTTGAGGTCTACCAATGTGAACCCCAATTCGTCGGTTTGTACACCACCGTTACTATCAACCCACTTACATTTAAATACCAAGACTTGTAAGCTTAGTGTAATCGAGCACCCAAATATCTTCAATATATCCAAAGTAAGGTCTCGGTCTTTAGAACGGGTTTTGTGTCCTTTGCACTAGAGAAGTGCATTGCTTGACCACGATCATAACCCCACTTATTTTGCATGGTACTCTTGTTATCTTGTTCCTTTGTATAAGAGGAAAAGTTATTTATGTCGTATCCGCTCCAACATATGACGTTGAAGTTAGGCCCACGTGCTAGCCATTTTACGTCATCGAAGCGATACTACCATCCTTAAGCATTTCTTCCTTGAACCATGGTAAGAAAGTCTTGTTATGCTTGTTCAACAACCACCTTTCGCTCATTCGAGGGTTTTTTTGATTGACTTTT